>JAQQAC010006923.1:27962035-28014393 GCA_029783875.1 Phataginus tricuspis
TTTTGTTCTTGGGTAGTTTTTTGATTACCGATTCAATTTCGTTGCTGGTGATTGGTCTGTTTAGTTTTTCTGTTTCCTGCTTGGTGAGTCTTGGAAGGCTGTATTTTTCTAAGAAGTTGTCCATTTCTTCTAGGTTTTGGAGCTTGTTGGCATATAGATGCTCATAGTATTCTCTTATAATTCTTTGTATTTGTGTGGGGTCCATCGTTATTTTTCCTTTCTCATTTATGATTCTGTTTATGTGTGTGGATTCTCTTTTTCTCTTAATGAGTCTGGCTAGGGGTTTATCTATTTTCTTTATTTTTTCAAAGAACCAACTTTTGGTTTCATTGATTTTTTCTATTGTTTTATTCGTCTCAATTTTATTTATTTCTTCTCTGATCTTTATTATGTCTCTCCTTCTGGTGACTTTGGGCCTCACTTGTTGTTCTTTTTCCAATTTCAATAATTGTGTCTTTAGACTGTTCATTTGGGAATGTTCTTCCTTCTTTAAATAGGCCTGGATTGCAATATACTTTCCTCTTAAAACTGCCTTTGCTGCGTCCCACAGAAGTTGTGGCTTTGTGTTGTTGTTGTCATTAGTCTCCATATATTCTTTGATTTCTGTTTTGATTTGCTCGTTAACCCATTGATTCATTAGGAGAATGTTGTTAAGTCTCCATGTATTTGTGAGCCTTTTTGATTTCTTTCTAAAATTCATCTCTAGTTTTATACCTTTGTGATCTGAGAAGTTGGTTGGTAGGATTTCAATATTTTTGAATTTACTGAGGTTCTTTTTGTGGCCTAGTATGTGGTCTATTCTGGAAAATGTTCCATGTGCACTTGAGAAGAATGTGTATCCTGCTGCTTTTGGGTGCAGAGTTCTGTAGCTATCTGTTAGGTCCATCTGTTCTAGTGTGTTGTTCAGTGCCTCTGTGTCTTTACTTATTCTCTGCCTGGTTGATCTATCCTTTGGAGTGAGTGGCGTGTTAAAGTCTCCTAAAATAATTGCATTGCTGTCTATTTCCTCCTTCACTTTTGTTAGTATTTGTTTCACATATGCTGATGCTCCTGTGTTGGGTGCATATATATTTATAATGGTTATATCTTCTTGTTGGACTGACCCCTTTATCATTATGTAATGTCCGTCTTTATCTCTTGCTACTTTCTTCGTTTTGAAATCTATTTTATCTGATACAAGTACTGCAACGCCTGCTTTTTTCTCCTTGTTGTTTGCATGAAATATTTTTTTCCATCCCTTCACTTTTAGTCTGTGTATATCTTTGGGTTTGAGGTGAGTCTCTTCTAAGCAGCATATAGATGGGTCTTGCTTTTTTATCCACTCTGTTACTCTGTGTCTTTTGATTGGTGCATTCAGTCCGTTTACATTTAGAGTGATTATTGATAGATATGTACTTACTGCCATTGCTGGCTTTAGATTCGTAGTTACCAAAGGTTCAAGGGTTGCTTCTTTACTATCTAAGAATCTAACTTAACTTTCTTGTTAAGTTACTGTGAACGCCATCTGATGTTTCTTTATCTCTCCCTTCCTATTCTTCTTCCTCCTTTCTTTATATATTAGGTGTTTTATTCTTTGCCTTTAGTTAGTATTTGGATGGTCTGCTTTCTTTCCTATGATTTTATTTTCTCTCGTGACATCTTTTTTGCCTTAGGGCTGTTTCCCTCTAGAGCAGTCCGTTTAAGATATCCTTTACTGGTTGTTTATGAGAGGCAAACTCTCTCAACTTTCTTTTGTCTTGAAATTGTTAATCCCTCCATCATATTTAAATGATAATTGTGCTGGATACAATATTCTTGGTTTGAGGCCCTTCTGTTTCATTACGTTAAATATATCATGCCATTCTCTTCTGGCCTGTAAGGTTTCTGTTGAGAAGTCTGATGACAGTCTGATGGGTTTTCCTTTGTAGGTGATTTTTTTCTCTCTCTAGCTGCCTTTAATACTCTGTCTTTATCTTTGATCTTTGCCATTTTAATTATTATGTGTCTTGGTGTTGTCTTCCTTGGGTCCCTTGTGTTGGGAGATCTGTGAGCTTCCGTGGACTGCGAGACTATTTCCTTCCCCAGTGTGGGAAAGTTTTCAGCAATTATTTCTTGAAAGACACTTTCTATCCCTTTTTCTCTCTCTTCTTTCTCTGGTACTCCTATTATGCAAATATTGTTCCGTTTGGATTGGTCACACAGTTCTCTTAATATTCTTTCATTCTTAGAGATCCTTTTATCTTTCTCTGCCTCAGCTTTTTTGTATTCCTGGTCCCTGTCTTGCAATTCCTTGATCGTGTCTTGAACCTGATTCAATCTGCTGTTGAGCCCGTCAATGGCTTGTCTCATTTCTGCATTGTCTTTCCTCACTTGCCTCACTTCCTCCCTCAGCTCTTGCACATTTTTCTGTAGATCCGTCAGCATGGCTATGACTTTTATTCTGAATTCTTTTTCTGGAAGACTATGTATGTCCATTCCTTCAGATTCTCTCTCTGGGGTGGTGTTTGTCTGAAGCTTTGTCTGTATCATATTCTTCTGTCTTCTCATGACTATAGAATTAGTTGTTGGTAGTTGTCACGTATGTCCGCTGGGCTCTTTATGACTTTAAAAAGGAAAGAGAAGAGAAGAGAGAAAAGAAAAAAAGAAAACAAAGAGAAAAAAAATATCTTCTACTAATAATAAATGTAGAAAGAGAGAGAGAAAAAGGAAAAGAAAAGAAATAAAAAGAAAAAGCAGCAACACGTAAAAAAAAGAAGAAAAGAAAAAAGAAAGGAAATAATAATGGAAAGAAAGGGAAAGAAAAAAAGGAAAAGAAAGGGGAGAAAAAACAATAACTAAAAAAAAAAAAGCCACTGAGAGTGGGTTCTGTGTGAATGCTGTAGGTGGCGCTGTTGCTCCACTATTCCAGAGCCATGGCCGCGCTGCTTCACAAGGCCCTTTATAGCTCTGGCTGGGTTGGGAACGAATGGGAAGCTGTTGATCTCTGTGGGGGTCTTAATAGCAGCCACCCTTTCCCAGTCGCCAGCTAAGGGGTCCAAAGCTCCCCAGGACTCCCAGCCTGCTGGGCTCAGTTTGCGGGGCTATCCGGCCCCTCTTCTGAGCTCCTGTCTCTTTAAGACCGCTGAGAAAGAGTGCGCGCTTTTCTTCCCTTTTTTTTCCTTTCTTTTTCCTTCCCGGAGTCTGCCATGGGCAACTTGCATGTTCCCGGCTGGGACCCTGTGCCCTCTGTCTCTCCAATCTCCGCTACACCGCAGGCTGTGTGTCGGCGCTCCTGGCACAGACTTCCACTCCCTCCCGGCTCTGAATCCTCTCCTCCCGCTGGAGCGCTGGGGGAGAGGAGCGCTGGGTCCCGCCGGGTCGCGGCTCCGTATCTTACCCGCCTTGCCAGGACTCCCGCCAGAGTCCTGGGGTGGAGGGGTGCTCGGGTCTCGCTGAGTCGCGGCTTCGTCCCGCCTCGCCGGGTGCCAAGTCCTCTCTCCGGAATGTGTGACTGCCGGACCTCTGGGGGAGAGGAGCGCTCGGTCCCGCCGGGTTGCGGCTCCGTATCTTGTCCGCTTCACCGGCTGCTGAGTTCTCTCAGGTGTACCTGTACGCTGTGCACTTTCCTGTGTATTCTGGTCTCTCTTTTAGGGATAGTTGTATTTGCTGTGTTTTCGTGAATAAATATAATGTTGGTAGGAATTTTTCTGCCTGTCTGTTCACCTCGCCATCTTCCCGGAAGGCCCAACAGCATTCTTAAACAAACTGGAACAAATAGTTCTAAAAATCATATGGAACCACAAAGACCCTGAATAGCAAAGCAATCCTGAGAAGGAAGAATAAAGCAGAGGGATCTCGCTTTCCAACTTTAAGCTCTACTACAAAGCCACAGTAATCAAGATAATTTGGTACTGGCACAAGAACAGACCCATAGACCAGTGGAACAGAATAGAGAGCCCAGATATAAACCCAAGCATATATGGTCAATTAATATACGATAAAGGAGCCATGTATATACAATGGGAAAATGACAGCCTCTTCAACAGCTGATGTTGGCAAAACTGGACAGCTACATGTAAGAGAATGAAACTGGACTACTGTCTAGCCCCATACACAAAGGTAAACTCAAGATGGATCAAAGACCTGAATGTAAGTCATGAAACCATAAAACTCTTAGAAGAAAACATAGGCAAAACTCTCTTGAATATAAACATGAACAACTTCTTCATGAACATATCTCCATGGGCAAGGGAAACAAAAGCAAAAATGAACAAGTGGGACTATATCAAGCTGAAAAGCTTCTGTACAGCAAAGGACATCAGTAGAACAAAAAGATATCCTACAGTATGGGAGAATATATTCATAAATGACATATCTGATAAGGGGTTGACATCCAAAATATACAAAGAGCTCACACATCTTAACAAACAAAAAACAAATAAGCCAATTAAAAAATGGGCCGAGGATCTGAGCAGACACTTCTCCAAAGAAGAAACTCAGATGGCCAACAGGCACATGAAAAGATGCTCCACATTGCTAATCATCAGAGAAATGCAAATTAAAACCACAATGAGATATCACCTCATACCAGTGAGGATGGCCAACATCCAAAACACAAACAACAACAAATGTTGGCGAGGATGTGGAGAAAAGGGAACCCTCCTACACTGCTGGTGGGAATGTAAATTAGTTCAACCATTGTAGAAAGCAGTATGGAGGTTCCTCAAAAAAACAAAAATAGAAATACCATTTGACCCAGGAATTCCACTCCTAGGAATTTACCCTAAGAGTGCAGGAACCCAGTTTGAAAAAGACATATGCACCCCTATGTTTATCGCAGCACTATTTACAATAGCCAAGAAATGGAAGCAACCTAAGTGTCCATCAGTAGATGAATGGATAAAGAAGATGTGGTACATATGCCCAATGGAATATGATTCAGCCATAAGAAGAAAATAAATCCTACCTTTGCAACAACATGGATGGAGCTAGAGGGTATTATGCTCAGTGAAATAAGCCAGACAGAGAAGGACAAGTATCAGATGATTTCACTCATCTGTGGAGTTTAAGAAAAAAACTGAAGGAACAAAACAGCAGCAGACTCACAGAACCCAAGAATGAACTAACAGTTGCCAAAGGGAAGGGACTGGGGAGGATGGGTGGGAAGGGAGGGATAAGGGGAAAAAGTGGCATTACGATAAGCACACATAATGGGGGGGGCACGGGGAAGGCAGTATAGCTCAGAGAAGACAAGTAGTAACTCTATAGCGTCTTACTATGCTGATGGACAGTGACTGTAATGGGGTATGTAGTGGGGACTTGATAATGGGGAGAATCTAGTAACCACAATGTTGCTCATGTAAGGGTGTGTTAATGATACCAAAATAAATTTTAAAAAAAGATAGATGATAAGTTTGTTAAGAGAAAATAAAGGAGTGAAGTATTTGCCTTTTTTTTTAAAGACATACTTTTACGTCTTTGAATTTTAATTTTGGATTTGATTCAACAACATGATTTTCAGATACCCTAGGAATTACTTTTTAATTAATCTATCTCGTTTGGAGCTAACTATAGAAATTTTTTTCCATTGAAGGCCAATTGTGATTTGAGACGGCAGATTGATGAACAGCAAAAGATGCTAGAGAAATACAAAGAACGATTAAATCGGTGTGTGACGATGAGCAAGAAACTCCTTATAGAGAAGGTGCGTGATGAGCGGTGACCCAGACTCTTTTCCCGGGTGCTCAGTGTGTGTTGTTGTTGTGGCTCCTCCTTACTTACCTGAGATGAAACTATTTCAAAGTAGGAGTTTTTAGGAAAAGCTTTCTTATGATTTGACAGTTACAAGTCCTTGTTGCATGGACACTGGAGTAAGCATCTAGAGTGATGATTTGGGATATTTTTTCTCATTGTACATTGCTTTGAGCATTGTGTTGGGACAGCTTGTCCTAGTTGAGTTTATTGGGGTGTTGCTCTCCTAAATTCTTATTCCATCCTATCAGTTATAGTGTTTATCCTACTGCTGTTACGAACATTTAGCAATAGTTACATTCCGTTTCAGACATGATATTTGGAGTAACATGTATATAGTAGTGTGATAATTAAGTGATTTCAGCTTTAAAAAGTTAAGGTAGCGTATACCTGTATATGATTAGGTGAATACCTAATTTATTATGGTAACTGACTAGTTGTAACTTGACTTTAATAGTTATTAGTAAATATTTCTTGAAAGTTCTTAAAATTATATCCTCAGTACTTATTTATCTTACATTGGAAGTTTTAAGAAAGCAGTACTTCCTGATGAAATTATTACAAGCTAGAGGTTTGAGACAGACTGGGCAGGGGGTGGGGGGGTGCTTGCTTTCACAGAAATCTTTGGAATGCTGTTAAAGGGACAGGGAACACCGATAGTGTTTTTAAATACCTTTAAACACTGATAAAAGATTTTATTGATGTCGAAGATACTGAGGAAAACTTTCACCTTTTTGTTTACTCATTTTATAGAAAGGAAACCACTTTTGCCCCCATTTTTATGAAAAATAATAAGGTAAATGTTAATATGGAGAATTTAGTTTTAGGGTGCTTTCTAAAATAAATGTAGATCAGCCAGTTAATACTAAACTTTGAACAGTATAGTACAAAAATATATATAATGCTATTTCTGAGTTCTCATAGGAAAGTAAAATTATTTTCTATTTGTCCATTCCCATAAGTCAAAACAAGAGAAGATGGCATGTAGAGATAAGAGCATGCAAGACCGCTTGAGATTGGGCCACTTTACCACTGTCCGACATGGGGCCTCTTTTACTGAACAGTGGACAGATGGTTATGCTTTCCAGAACCTTATCAAGTAAGTGAATTGTGATGATTAAATTGAGAATTGAAAGGCTGGTTTGGATTTTTTTAAGTTTTCTGTAATCATAGTCATTAATAATCCTAGTAGTGGTAGTTATCTTTTCATTTAGTTTCAGCTACCAATTGTGTAAAGAAATATAGGGAATGAGGAAAAGTCCAACAAAAAGGATATAAGTGATCAGAGGAATAAAACCTGGGTTCTAAATTAAAGCTTAAAAGCATCAGAATTGCCAAAGCTAAGGAAGAAAAATCGAGGACTTGATATCTTTTCAATTATTTAATGGATTTTCTTGAGGAGTCAGCTGAGCATTTATCCTGGGTTCACAGGAAAATGAAATGGGCAAGGACCTAAATAAGGAAGAAATTCCTAAGTTAGGTATAAATCAAAATAAAACCCTAGAATAACCTTATAGGACATGTCCCTGAGGCTCGTTAAGGAGACAGCATCCAGTCATCAGAGATAGTCGCTTCCTTGTAGGCAGGGACTGAGCCAGTGGTCAGGCTGCTGACCAGCCCCACTGTCTGCCTGTCAGCAACTTAGAATGCAGAACACTCTTCACTTTATTGTAAGTTTGTTTTGATACATTCAAGTATTTACTCCAAGGAGGGAACTAACACATAAAATCCTAAAATTCCAACTGTGTAAATAGCTAATATTAGCCCAGGACTTAAGAAAACATCTTCAGGTTGTAGTACCTTTTGGTGTATCTAATTTATTTTGATTTGTTAGGTCATCCCCCTGAGACTGGGTTGCAGGCATTGTATTTTTAACCACAGGTTCTCAAATTTCTGATCTGTGCATCACCATGATTTGGAGGGTTCCATAGACTACCTCTCCTGCCTTATTTTTCTTGCTGATAACTTGCTAAGCATTAATTGGACAGCATGGGACTGCTTTTGAATATAATGAATCTTAAATAAGTAACAAATTTATGCCTGAAATAAAAGTACAAGTACTGATGTTATTAGTGATACTTTGTTAAAATGAACTTCTGGGTTACACATTAGTAATCATTGCTTTGTCTATAATTAACCTCCAACTTGATTTAGGTGTGTTTTTGGCTCACAAATGTACTGTAAGTATGCATAATTTGGGGTGATAAGAGACTCTTGAGTCAAAGATACAAAACTCTGGGAGAAAAACAAAGCCTTTTGAGTTAGGCCAAGTGCCAGAGGCTCAGATTGACATCCGCTCTGAGCACTAAGCATAGGTAACTGCTGATAGCAGAAAGGCACCAAGGTGGTATAAACAGCTGCTCAGGACAGAGGCACAATACCCATTTCATAACACCCTAAGATGGGTACACTGCCCTGGAAGTGGCACAGCATCCAGTTTTGTTAGAATTGGATCAGAAGATATAATTTATATCCCCATTACTGGCGAAAGGCACCTAATACTCAGACTGAGACCCAAATATGATACCCTGCCAGCCCTTGACAATGGTTACTCCTAAGAGGGCAGTTTAAAAATGTCTAAAGATTTTGACTAAAAAAGATAGTAGGTTTGCATAAAGATGTAAAATGTAATTATTTCTAAGGCATAATTACAGTTTTTGCTGATAGTAACAGTATTTATCTTTTTACTGTGTAAGCAGCCTGCTGCCCAGAAGGTTCTGGAAATCTTAGAATAAAAAAATTATGACTGTGCTGTAGAGAATTTGATGAGAGAAACTGGGACTGTCAAATGAGATCCCTGACCAGGATTGTTTCTGCTAGGTGGATAGCATTTTTTTGTGATTTTAACTCATGGAAATTACAGAATATCCATCTTTTCTCTTTGGAAGCTGTTTCTGGCCAATGTTTATTAATTACAAGTATTTCTAAGTTTTACTTTAATAAATTAATTGAAAAACTCCCTTTCTTGATTTTTAATGCAGAAATTGAAATTCTTTAGTTGTAAAAGGCTGTATCGGATATCCTCACAAATGATAATTCTCTGTATATGGGAAACACTATTCCACATAATTTGGTAGGAAGGTGAGGTAGCTGAACGCCAGGCAACAGCAGTACTAGGTTTTAAGGGAAGAGACAAACCTCAAGATACTTAAAAATTTAATCAGATACTCAAATATAGTCTCAAAAGGAGCTGCAACATAGTTCTTTTGTTTTCCCTTTGTTCCTTGGCTCTTTCTCAAGTGATCTTTATTCCCTAAAATGGAAGGCTTACTGTCTAATAGGAAAATCATAATCGGATTTGTAATGTTTTTTGGCCAGGTTAGTAATTTTTCCTTTCCAAGGCATGTTTGACTGTTGAAAAAGTAGCATATTTTACAGTTCTCAAAAAGTTATATTAAATGCTATTGTTATTCTATTGTTATAAAATGCTATTTTTTATTTAAATAAGTCTTAAAGTCTCAAATAGTGGCAAGGCAATAAAAAATTCTTTATTAGGGTTTTGTTTATGTTAAAATAAACAACAGTAAAATAATGGGAATTTACCTGGGTACAAAGTTATGGTCATTTAAGGTAAAGATTATCATAGGGAGTAAATTAAACTGTATAGCATTGTAATGCTAGTCCAAGTATTCTGGTGTGGAAGAAATTATAGAATCTCATTTTTAAATGATGTCTTGTGAACCATCTGATTCTCGGTCACATGCTCCATAATGAGAGACAACTCTTTTTCTTGATTCTGTAAATGTCAGCTGTTCCCTCCATACCATTTCATAGTTCCTAGTAGGTAAAGAACACATGAAATCATGGGAATCCTTAAAAATTCTCATCTGTGATATTCAGGTGCTATCTGTAGATCATTGCTAAAATATTTTTTGGTTAAAATAATGTCTGAAAATGTGTGCGTTTGTTTTTTAATACTTCATCTGCTAGTTATATAGTATGATTGGAGTCTAGTTGAAGGTGTCTGTATTTGTTTCCTAGGGCTCCTGTAACAAAATGCCATACACTGGGAGGCTTAAAACAACATAAATTTATTCTCTCACAGTTCAGGAGGCCAGAAATCCAAAATCAAGGTGTGGGCAGGATCACACTCCCTTATGAAGCCTCTAGGGAGGATCATTCTGTGGCTGTCGTGTCTTGTGACAGCATAGCTTCAGTGTCTGCCTCCATCTTCACGTGATGTCCCCCTGTTTGTCTTCTTGTCTCTCTCCTCTTCTTATAAGGAAAGACACCAGTCATACTGGATTAAGGGCCCACCCTACTCCATATGACCTCATTTTAGCCAATTACATCTTCAGTGACCCTATTTCCAAAGGTCATAATCTAAGGTACTATGGGGTTAGGACTTTAACATACCTTTTTTCGTGACACAGTTCAACTTTTAATGGTGCCTCACTAAGACTGATTGTCTTGTTTTCTCTTATGGGCTATGGCTTAAATTTTAAGTAGGTTATTTAGATTTGAGTGGGATGGATTTATCAGACCACCAATGCTTTTATAAATGTTAGTACAAATAATCTTTCTGTGGGTGATGAAGAGTGAGAATTCTCTAAAACTGATGCAATGCAAGAAGTACTTAAGGATCACTTAATAAAAGGCACTGTCATATATGTTGGAGACACAAGGGTTGTTAAGACATGGTTCTTGTTCTACAAGAAGTTAGAGTTTATTGACAGGATCCAGACTGTACTCCCAAAATAAACCTAAATGAAGTCTCATTGATAGACTGTTTTTAGGTGGCTTTTATTTGTAAATATAAATAGCTAAATAGTTTCACGAACAAGAATTAATGCAGGAATTCTTATTGTAGACAATGGTGACTTCTGGCGATTTCTGGCACATCAGTTTTATGCCCAGGCAAGCTCTTCATTCCTCAGAATATACAATTTAAGATTTCCCCAGAGGTGTTTTGGCATCAGTGTACCATGTGTTCATGGCTTATATATATGATGGCTCTAAGCCTCCTTTCTTGGTGAATCTGTATAGATTATTCCTGAAAGCAATAGAAAATCAGTTTCATGTTTAATAAAGATGTTTGCTAAAATATTAATCTTCCAAAGCAGTTAGTCTTCAAAGACAAAGCATTATGGCATTCCACTAGCCCACTATAGTTTATTATAGTTTGAACTATGTATTACATGGTTATCTCCAGAGAGTTCAGAGTGCCTTGCACTGATGGCCCCTAAAAGGGTAGAAATGAGCTAAAAATATTTCACCAACTTTTTTGGTTGGGAAACTTTTGAGTAGGTAAATGTTTTCCTCAGGGACATTCATTGAGTCTGAAGGAGGATTTTGATTTTATCTAAGGATTCTGTCTCAACCCAAAATTCTTTTAAGCCATGAATTATTCATATACATATATTTTGGAGGGGGAGACATATCTCCAATGATAGTTAAATTTTTTTCAGACAAGCAGAAAACTATTGAATTAAAATTTCCATTCTGCTCTTAAACTGACATCTAATCAGTGACCCAGCTCATCCCAAAGCCAAAGAAATTGTACTGTCAGCTGAGTAGTTATTTAGTTGCAATACTTGATTAGGTTAACCTTGCTCACAGTATTGCCCTTATAGATATGGCAGCATAAATTTTATTATGGGCATTTACCTTGAAGTATAGTCTTGTCTTCCTAGTTGCCATTCTTTCAAAAAAGATACACTGAATCTGGAAAAGGTCTAGAGACTGACTACTACCGTGTTTAAGGAAGAGGGTAGAGTAGATTCCATCCGATTCTTTCATTCTGCAAAAGGCAAGAAGATGGGGGTGTCATGGTAGGTGAAGGGGAGTGACCATGTGACTGTCAGCTGTGGTAGATGATTTAAAGATTTTAGTCTGCTAAATGGTTAATCCCAAATCTTTCTTTATTTTTATATACCAAGTCTTTAAACCTTAATATCTGTTATGTGCCTGGGTACAAGAGAGAAAGTGGCTTTCTTATATTGGTATTTTCATTGACTCCGAATTTGTAAACTAGTTAGAAAAATTTGACCATCTTCTTAGGGAATAATTCTAATGGTATTGGTGTTAGATAGATATCTGAAGACTCTTTATATATGTCATTTATTGATTTGTTTTACATACCATTTCCTAAGGAGTGTCTTCTAGCTGCAAGGCTTCATTGTGCCTCTCTGAATGTGCATTTTCTCAAAAAACTTCAGATTTCACTATATCAATGAGTGGAAATGACTTGGGGGATGAAAAAGGCTCCCGTAGACTAGAATAAATGGTAGATCTAAAAAAAAAATCTTTTTTTACTTTGTTTAGCATCCTTCAAATTTGGTATCTTTCTAGATGTAATTTGAGGAAAATTTTATTCAAATAAAAAGGCATTTAGAACCTTTTGTACTTCTTAGGTAAATACAGTTCTTTACTTCGGTGGGATCATACAAGAAAGTTGTTTTCTTAACTGTTAAAAAGGAATCAGAAAAATCTTCCTTTGAGTCAGAAAGTAAGATCACGATAGAAATTTGATACTGTTCCTTCCTCCCCACTGTACTACCGTGAGAATAATCAGCAAAGCCCATGTCTTAAAGCACAGATTCATTCCGAAAAAAAATCATTACTATCACTGCTTATTTAGCTCTTGCAACCTGAAGTTAAAATCAAATCTCTACTGGATTTAATGGGGCTTATTTTTTCTGAAATCTTACCAGATAGGCAGGTGACAAAGATAATTGTGTTTGTTCTATAGCCATTAAAAAAAAATCTTGACCTGTTCCTCTGTGCAACATCTTTTATATGTCTAGGCAACAGGAAAGGATAAATTCACAGAGGGAAGAGATAGAACGACAGCGGAAAATGTTAGCAAAGCGGAAACCTCCAGCAATGGGACAGGCCCCTCCTGCAACCAATGAGCAGAAGCAGCGGAAAAGCAAGACCAACGGAGCTGAAAATGAAACGTATGTTTTTACTGACGTGAGGTGTGAGATACTGTAATGTCCCCCAACATACAGAAGTTCTCTTGAATGACACTGGGAAAAAATGGTAAATCATCAAAAAAATGATAATGGAGATTTCTAGAGTTTCACCATTCTTTTTAGTTACACTAATGGATTTGCTTAACTCATGTAAAAGTCATACAAGAGCAACTCATTTTCTTAGTCCTGATCTTATTTAGGGAGTTTTGAATGAGAGAGAAGTAGTGTCACTTGACATCATGATCTTTGGCTACTCTTGTAACAAGTGTGAGGTCATTAGGGTATTCAAATGGCATAATAGCTTATGTGTGGTTCTAGGTTATGGTATGTTGGTATCCTGTTAGAGGGATTTCCTGGCCAATATTTTCAGGCTGAAGAATGCTCTTTACCAGTCAAAGGAGCACTTACTACAGTCACAAACTTAGGAGTAAGCTAAGGAAAAATAGGTGTTATTTTAGGAAAAGACATTTTCCCAGTAAGCCAACTCTTGACATCACTATTATTTTTTTCTGTCTGGGGACCTAAGGAAAACACCAGTCAGTATCTTGAAGTTCAGTGTAGTCATCTTTTTCACTGCCAATCAACAATTATTACATAGCTACCATGTATGGGGTGGTTAGAACATCCTGAATGTAGATGCCTTCCTTTTTCATTCCTGCCCCCCTAATTGATCACTGAATTTTTGACTACTAAGAGAGTCTTCCTCTGGGACAGGAGTTGGCAAGCCTTTTCTGAAATGGGCCAGAAGGTTAATCCTTCAGGCTTTGCAGGCTAACAGGTCTTTTTTGCAACTTTTCTACTGCTGTAGCCTAAAAGTAGCCATAAACAATGCATAAATGAATGGGTGTGGTTGTGTTTCAATAAAACTATTGAAAGAAGCAGGTTGTGAGGTGAATGACCCACAGGCTATAATTTGCCAACAAGGCAGAAACTGCCAAACCATTAGAATTGGCATGGGAAATAAAACCTATGTATTACTTACCCATTTACAATATTTCTTGCCTTCCTTGAAGACATTTAAGCTATCACCTCTGTGTTCAAGAGGCTTTCAAATTAAAAGGGAAAAAAAAGATCTATAAATAAATAGTATACTCAACCTCTAAAAAATTGATGTTAACCACGAAGTGGTTTCTGAATTGGATGTTTGAAGTTTAAAACGTATATTTTTATAGAAATAGACATTGGCATGGTAGTCAGTCTTTCTGTCATGGCCTATGTTGGTTTTTCACAGGAAAAAAGAAATTTTATAAAGCTGACATTGTGTGATTCTTTAATTGAAAATAAGTTTCAGGTATAAAGATAGCCACAGATAAAAGATAATGATACTGTATAATTTTTTGACTGGTATATCTTTTGCCTTTTATGTTTTCATAGCAGTTCACAAAATCATATTAACCCATAATCTACCTTGAGTATAATAATACTTTTATTACATCATTGTTAGAAGTTTATCACATCCTAGAAATGTATCTATCTTTATTCTGGTGAGGAAAATGGCTTAACACCACTCCTCACCCCTTGCACACCCAATGTGTTGGGGGGCCTTTTCCTTGACATTCATTTAGTAAGTCTTTCTTAAATGCTTATTGTATACTCAGCCCTATTGTGGACATTGGAGATACAGAACTAAAGGATAGAGCCCCAGCCTTAGGAGCTCACAGCTTATTTAGAGGAAATGAACAGATGAATAAACTAATAATTACATTAAGTCTAGTGATAAAAAGTGTGCACAATGAATAAGCGTAGAAAATATCTTCATTCTTATGACTCTGGGTATTTTTTAACTAGATCGTAAATAAAAAAAACATTTCCTTTCAAAAAGTCCAAGTAGGAGCCCAGATTTGAAAGATTCTCCAGGCAGATATTGTACGCATTAATCTGATCGTTGTTTTCTTTCGTGACTCTATAGTGTGAAGGGACTCTCCCTCCAGTATTACTTGAAAATTATTTGATGACAGTGCATAAAATCATTGACTTAGGAGTAATAGAGAAGGCATAGGTTGTTTCCTTCCATAGAACAATAATTAGAATTCAGTCTAGGCCAGTAATGTGTCAGTAAGCCGTTACCATCTGGAGTCCTGTGTAAAATTCAAACTGGAAGGCCTTTGGTCCAGTTTTTAATTAGAGTATCTGTGATTTGGCTCATTCCTTTGGCCAGAAGTCAGAAACAGCCCTCTGGAGTCTTGGAGTGAGTCACATTATCCTTTGCTGGTATGCAGCCTATTTCAGGCAGAAAAAATTCTTAACTATTTTTTTCATTTCTCCCTTTTTTACTGGTGTGATATAAAGTAATGGATGTAATATTTCTGGAGAATATTAAAGGTGTATTCTATAATATTGACAGATAGATGTAACAGCCCTAGGTATATTTCTTTTTGTTATTTATTTTCTGTAAGTCAGACCTCAAAGGCTGTGTGGCCCTTCCTGGTTGACAGAATTGAATAGCTATTTCTTCTTTCTCCCGCCACTTAGAATATATCTAAACAGTGAGATCTAAAACTTTGAAGTATATATATGCGTGCTTCTAGAATGTTAAGAGGGTGAAGGTGGAGAAGTAAGATATCACTTCTTATATGCTCCTTCTTGAGACATGAGGGTGCAGTTGGGGTAGGTGGAACGGGAAACAAGTGATTACCTATAAAGTCCTTTGAGAATTGTATGTAGCATTTTACAATTTATAGATTTTTCTTATGTTCTTATTTAATAGACACCACAACTTTGTCAGATAGGTATCATTACTTGCTGCATTTTTAGGAAGCTGAGACTTCAGAGGTTAAAGATCCTTGTCCAAGGTCACATGGCCAGTGTCCCAGGTTGTGTTTTGAGCTCGAGACTCCAAATCGTGGATTCTTTCTTTTATGTTGTTCCTTCTTATTATTATTATAGTATCAAGGTAAAAAAATAATCAAATCCATTGGCTATTTTGCCCTTCAAAAATTTTTTAGACCTACAGTTTTTGGCAATCTCTCCAAATGGGTTTTCATCTGGGTGATATATGGGACAAAACTTACTTTATAAATGTAAAAATACAGCTCATTTATTTTTCTTATTTTTTAAAAAAGATTAGACTTGGCTTTGAAGTCCTTCCTTCACATCACATCTTACAAATCGCAGCCATTTTCTCTTGTCAAAGTATTGCAAGATAATCTTTTAGTCATTTTAATTAAGCGACTGAATAGCATGCTTTGGTATTTCTATTTACACAGGCGCACTATAATTTCAAATAATTTATTGGAATTTCTACCATTATTTTCCAGGTTAACGTTAGCAGAATACCATGAACAGGAAGAAATCTTCAAACTCAGATTGGGGCATCTTAAAAAGGTAAGTATAATGAAAAAACCTATCTGGAGACATGTAATTTTTAGTTTACATGTGGTGTTGAAACTGTTTGGTTCTCGGGGCAAATTTAACAGTTTAATGTACCTTCTGGTATCTTGCCATCACTTTCTGTAGTCACATCCTATATTCTAATGGTGGAGTTCATGTCTTTCAATTTTTGAGTCAATTCGATCCACCAAATGCTAGTACTTTTTCTACCACTGATGTGCTAGTAGATAATTCTGTATACACAAGGCTTTATAAGTGGTTATCCTTATTGTAAAAATTAAATATGCAATTAAAGCAGGTGGTCTGTTGAAAACTTGTGATATTTTAAATCACACAGCAGCTCCTATCTCTTGCCTAAACTGGCTAAGAAGAGGTCTTGTACCAACAGTATTGTAACACAAAAGCACCTACATAGAATTTGTTATTGATGATGTTCATGGAGTTCTTTTAGATGTAGATAGGTTATCTCTTAGCTTGAGCAGTCCTATACTTTTTTGGTAGGTGCTGCTTATGGTGATGAGGTTCAATAATATTTAGTAAACTGCTGTTTGTGTGTGTTTGTTTTTCCCCTACGAGGTTCTTAGATCGTGTTGTATCAGTGGAACTTAAGGCATTAAGTATAATCCATACTTACAGAACAGAACTAGATAGAGAACCTGATTTTTGTTTAAAAAAAAAAAGATTGCATTGCATGCCTGTATATGTACTTAAACAGAACATTGGTGGAAACTTACACGAGAAACTTAGCAGTAGTTATATCTATAGGGAGGAGGGTTCAGGGAGCAGAGGACTTCTTTCCTGTGGTTACTCCTGTATGGTTTGGATTTTATTTTGCTACGGGCTTGTTTTTTATCATCAAAATTCTAGTTCTTAAATAAACAGAACATTGGTGGAAACTTAAAGGAGAAACTTAACAGTAGTTATATCTATAGGGAGAAGGGTTCAGGGAGCAGAGGACTTCTTTCCTGTGGTACTCCTGTATGGTTTGGATTTTATTTTGCTATGGGCTCATTTTTTATCATCAAAATTCTAGTTCTTAACAAAGAAAAAAAAAAATGAAGGAACAAAACAGCAGCAGACTCACAGAACCCAAGAATGGACTAACAGTTACCAAAGGGAAAGGAACTGGGGAGATGGGTGGGAAGGGAGGGATAAGAGGGTAAAAGGGGCATTACGATTGGCAGACATAGGGTGGGGGGCCCAGGGGGGACTGTACAGCTCAGAGAAGACAAGTAGTGATTCTCATCTCACTACACTGATGGACAGTGACTGTAATAGGGTTGGTGGGGGGACCTGATGAAGGGGGTAGTTTAATCATCACAATATTGCTCATGTAATTGTAGGTTAATGATACTAAAATAAAATAAATTGTGAAAAAAAAATTCTAGTTCTTAAAAGAATCATTTTCAGTGCAAAACATCTTCATTTAGCTTTTCACAAGAGAAATGTCTGCTGTTTTTGAAATGAGATTTTGAAAAGATAAGGTTTCCCTTGTTTTGAGCTATTTCTTTCTTTTTCACTTTAGGAAGAAGCAGAGATCCAGGCAGAGCTGGAAAGGCTAGAAAGAGTTAGAAATCTACATATCAGGGAACTAAAAAGGATACATAATGAAGATAATTCACAGTAAGCAACTCGGGGGTATGTTGGGTTGGAGATTGCTGAGCACTCTCTGACATGAATGGTCTAGAATGGTGTTTTTGCTTCATATAAATTTTGTAAATGACTCCAGTGTATTTAGCTCTACTATAGGGTGTAATACAGTGTTAACAAAATTATGATTTGCTTTAGTTTAACCAATAGCATTTTACATGAATAGGAGGTCACTAAAACAATATAGCTTTGCTGGGATACACTGTATGTTCATATTTACCTACAGAACCTTACTAAAGGGAGGCCTAGGTGACAGTGTGGTGTTGAGGAAAGATTGCTGGGTTGAGATTACACCCAGTTTCCAAATGATCTTTAAGGGCCACTGGAGTGTTGAGGTTTTAAGGAAAACTCTCATATTCAGCACATTAAATGTAGATAAATCCTCACTTCTGTTTATATGTCATTAAAGAGATTGAAACTGAAAAGTAGATTGCAGGTGGGAAATGGCTTCCGTCTGTAATCTGTTCTTTCCCACATCTTTCTGATTCTGAAACATGAAATTGTTTTTGCTTTTGTTTTTTTTTTGCATAGCCACAGCTTGTATGTTTTTGTTTGGCCAGTGTGAGCAATGGACTTTTCTTTCTGTAAAGAGCAGGCAAGAGCAGTTACCATTACTGAGCAATCTCTGTGTGTCAGTATAGTGCTAAGTGCCCTTATGTTCTCTCATTTAATCTTCATGAAACCCAATGAGGTAGGTCATCTTCAATACATAGATTTAAAAATAGGCTTAGAGAAAATAAGTTAATTCACCCACCCAGGAGTCCGTAACTAGTGTGATCAAGCAAAGAGTTAAACTTGGGTCTGCCTGACTCCAAAGCTCTCCACTGTGCAGTCATGTCTCTCCATGACATGCTGCTTTCTCAGAATCAGCCTAAAGGAACTTGAGGATTAATAAGGCTGTTTAAGATCAGGAATGAGTTAGAAATATTTTTATGTTTTTTTGCCAGATTCTCTCATTTCTTTGTCTTACTGTTAGAAAACAACACAAAACAGGATCCTATATGGGGAAAACAGCTATATCATGAAGACTTTCTGTCTTAAGAAAACAAATGCACATAGAATATGTGACTCACTTTATAATCAAATCCAATTTTATGGCCATCTTTGAATCACACACACACACACACACCTCCTAGCAGGACCAAACATCTTTGAGTGACACACACACACACACACACGACCGAACATCTTTGAATCACACACACACACACACACACTTCCTAGCAGGACTGAACATCTTTGAATCTCACACACAGACACACACACACACGCATGCACGCAGGCACGCGTGCGCATCAGTAGAGCCCGCAGGTCTAACTGTTGCTGTGCTATAGCACCCCATGTCTGTCTCATGGCTCTCCAACCAATGCTGTTCGTGGTAATGATGCTGTCTTTTTGAACTATATAACTTTATGTGCAGAATTAGCTGTATTGGTGTTAAGTGCCAAACTGTCGACAGCAGCTATAATCATATGTATAAAATGTTAGATAATCTGGGAATTTTGCAAATATGGGAGATTGTTTAGTTCTTGACCTCAGGATGTTATATATTCCCTGTTCCCACAGATTCAAAGATCATCCAACGTTAAATGACAGATATTTGTTGTTACATCTTTTGGGTAGAGGAGGTTTCAGTGAAGTTTACAAGGTAAGTATGTGGGACTGGTTGCAAAGACTGAGGGTTAAATCACTTGTTATTACCACCTGGGAGAACATTTACAATAGTGATAACTGTGGGTTGATATCTTTTGACTGAAATTAAAAAACTTAAGAACCTGTATCTTTGGGAGAACTGCTTCTAGTAAGCTTAAGTAACTAATAAGCAGGATACAATATTTTGCCCTGCTTTCAAGTTTAAAAATAAAAAATATAAAAAATAAATGCAAATTTAAAAAAACAATAAGGAAAAACAGTGCTCCTGGTAGTGGAATTAATGGTAGTTTTTATTCAGTTTCTATACTTTCTGCCTTATCTACTTTTGGTAGAAGTGGTTATGTGCTACTTTTATTCTCATAAACTTTTTTTTTTAATAGATGTGCTAAAGTTAATTCTCACTTGAAAACCTGTTTTTGTTTTTAAAATGTTCGCTTTTCTAAGAGCAGTAGTAGCGCTGGTATTCTGAAGGCGCATCCTGGCTGAGAGTGCTTCAGTTGGGCCAGCAGCCTCCAGTTGATTCTTAGTAAATGGGAATTGAGGAATTCAGCCGACTTTAAATGTAGCAAAGGTCCATAACATGTTCCCAGCCACAGCTACATAAATTTCTCCACATGTTTCTGGCCCCAGGCTTTTAAATGCATAATTGGTTTATTAACTGGTCTTTACAGTGTGACCCTGGTAATGCCCTTTTCTAAGGTGCAGCTTTCATTGTTAATGGTTTAGGTTATGCCCATATAGATTTACATAAGGGAACTCTTCTGAGTAATTAGTTTTCATTTCATATGAAAACAGTAAAAACTAGTTATACCATTTCCCTTTTTTAATGTTAATTTTTTATTGTATATACATAAAATTTACCCTTTTAACTTTTTAAGTGGACAATTCAGTGGCATTTAGTATATGCATAATGTTGTGCATTATCATTGCCCATTTCTAGAACTGTACCATTTTTAGTGTACTGCTCGCTGGGTTTAGTTTTATAGTATTTTATTCATATTTTTTTATCAGTGTTCATAAATGGGCCTGACTCATAGTCATCTTTTATATATAGGCAGCACTGTCTAGCTTTGATATCAGAGTTATCCAAGAATGAGCTGTGAAATTCCTCTTTTCCTATGCCTGGAGTGCTTTGCATTACACAGGAATTGCTGGCTTCTTTAACAGTTGGTTAGAGCTGACTCAGAGCCACCTGGGTAGGTGTCAGTTTAGAAGAAAACTGATCACCTTTTCAGTTCCTTTTACAGATACTGATCTATTCAGATTTCTCTCCCCCTTCTTAAGTCACTTTTGATAATTAAAATTTTCTGTAAAATTTATTTCATCTTGACTTAAAAATATCATCCGTATCATAGTTATTTCTCTTTTCTTATGAAATATTTTTGTATCTCATGACTAATAAGCCAGAGATTAGGCAATGTTTTTCTTCTTTAAGAATCAATTTTGTATTTTGTTGATCAAATCTGCTGTTTTATTTTTCTATTTCATTAGTTTTGCTTTAGCCCCTTCTTTCTGTTGTCTTTGTTTTTATTTGTTTTCACTCTTGAATCATATGCTTAGTTTATTTTTACTTTTTGGTAATTTTTTTAATGTGGTTAAAAAACAAAATTTGCCATTGTAGCCATTTTAATTGTACAGTTCAGTAGTGTTAGGTATATTCATGTTGTTCTGAAATAGACCTCCAGAACTTTTTCATCTTGCAAAACTGAAACTCTGCCACCTTTCCTTTTCCCCTGTCCCCATTCCTGGTCGCCACCATTCTGTTTTTATGAATTTGACTACTTTTAGACACTTCATATAAGGGGAATCAGTGTTTGTTTTTTTTATGTGACTTGCTTATTTCACGTAGCATAATGTTCTCAAAGCTCATCCATGTTGAAGCATGTGACAGGGTTTCCTTCTTTTTGAGGCTGAATAATATTCCACTGTATGTGTATACTTCATTTTCTTTGTCCATTCATCCATCAGTGGGCATTTGGGCTTCTTCTTCCTGGTGTCTGTTGGGAGTAGTGCTCCTTTGAACATGTACATGCAAATATCTCTTCAGGACCATGCTTTCAGTTCTTTTGACTATATACCCAGAAGTAGGACTGCTCCTTTCTTATAATCATCAAAATGGTTCTTGGTGCTTCCCAGTTACTTGTTAACTATTCCCAGTTACTTGTTAAATATTGCTATATTTCTTCATCCTATTTTTTTCCTAATGTAGTCTTCAAAGATTTTAACATTTCTGAAATCTAAACGCTTCTTACAATGATGTGTGCCTTTAATGTAGTCATTCTTTTGCTGTTCTCTGCTCTCCCAAAGCCCTTCATGCAGTCGTGGAGCACAGTGACTTGGATTAAAAAATCTGGTTGTGGTAGTTGGAGAAAGTGACACTGCAGTATTGTTTGTGCTTTCACAAATTAGATAGTATTTAGTCTTATTTGCAATGACTTGGAATGGTTCCCTATGGCAAAGAGATGTGGTATACATACTTCCAGGTGGACTTCACACTTTGTGAGAAAATTATAGTTCAAAAGATTGCCTTTCTGTGAAATAAGATACTGTTTGAACTGAGTGGTTTTTATATTTTTGAACATACTGGTTTAAATTTAGTATAAATTAGAAGTTTGTTTTCTAAGCAATGCTCTCTTGCATGCAGTGCTTTCTTATAGGGAGCTTACATTTTAAAAGATCTGTAGAACAGTCCTCTGCAGTATTCATGGACTGTGTACATCTTGTGCCTGTTGCTTTCATCTGTTTGTACATTTGTGGAAACTGGATGATGGGTGGTAATAGTGTTGGAACTGAAATAGTGGGTTTTTAATCTGAAATTTAAAAACTAAGAAAACTATTTGTTGTAAAGAATTCCCTAATAAATTCTTTTGTATAGTGGAAATCTTTTGTATTAAAATGCTACTTACTTTATCAAATTGTAACAGCCTCAAAAACCCACCTGTTAACCAGTCCATGATACAGCACTACCCAGCTGATGGGGAACTTGCCAGTAGTGATGGTCTTTGGGGAAGGCGTGTCCCTTGCTTTGGACAGTGCTGGAGAAATGACTTGGTGTGACTGACTACAGACATTGTAGGGATCAAAAACTGCTTTTTATTTTGTCAGCATATATGGGTGGGACTAAAGGCAGAGCTGGTTTTTGTTTTTGTTTTAATGTTTTTAATTTTAATCAACATAATATTAAAAATTATGAGGTTATTTTCTTAACAAACATGGCAAAGGGGTGTATCCAGATGGGTTATTTCTCAAGGAGGTAGATAGTCTCCATTTCCAGCATTTCAAAAGTGGCAGGACTTACTGTTGAAGCATGTTAAGTCCCAGTGTCAGCTGAGGGATGAGAGACAACCTAATGGAGAGAGGTCCTGAACGGTGTAGATGATGTCTAGAAAGTAAGTGACCGTTAAGGCATGGGCTGTCTTTCTAAAGTTTGTTGTATATCCTTGGTTTTATTTTCTAAACCCCTTGGTTGTGCCAGTGTGTCTGGCAATGTCTAAATTATCTGATCACAAATTTCAAGAAGATTGTTGCCGCTGTGAAACAAGTGTGTGATGTGTTATCTTCCTCTGCTATTTTTATTTAATAATGTATTTTGGACTTTGGGTATGTGGATCTGTTAAATAGAAGCTTCAAGTCAATTGCCTGTAACTCTTGTTAACATTTATCTAGAATGTAATTTATTCATTTTCTTTATAGGCATTTGATCTAACAGAACAAAGATATGTAGCTGTGAAAATTCACCAGTTAAATAAAAACTGGAGAGATGAGAAAAAGGAGAATTACCACAAGTAAGTGATCCTGGAGCGTGTCTCAGTTTGCAGTTTAGTAACAGTACCTTGTCAAGAGCTTTATATGCATTGTTGTTGTCTGATCCTCATAACTATCCTGGAAGACGGAATAATTTTCCATTTTGCTGATGAGGAAACTGATACAGAATTTGAGTAACAATTAAATAATGACTGAGCTGATATTGAAGTCTAGACTTCCCTTAATCCAAAGCCCATGCCCTTGACCTCCCTTTCCATTGTGTGTCTAAAGTAAGCTACAGTAAACAAGCCTTAAAAATCAGTGTTGCTTAGCCCTAGAAACCAGATGAGAGTGTCCTTTGGTGGTGTAGGGATCCTAGGGAGCTTTGGGTGGGGCTTTTTCTGCTGCCTCAGCCATTTCATTGTGGGGGACACAGTGGGGGGGCACCTGGTGTTCCTCGTTGGTACTTGTTAGACTTGTTCTGCTCCTCGGTCCTGTGCTCACCTCCCCCATCACAGTTTGCCTGTCTGAAAGTTTGCAGGCTCAGTGGCCTGCTTACTGTGTTTGCCTCTCTTCAGAATGCCACTCGGGGCAGCCCTCATCTATACTTGGATTGGGGAGTGAGGGGTGGGGGGCAACTTTGGAATGAATAGTCATCATGTGTGCAGGTGTGATTTCTTTGTACCCTCAGTGGAAAGCAGGCTGAGCACCAGAACACTGACGTCCTTGGGTACTTGCTTCGGAGGCCACACGCACCTAACCGGCTTCTAAGGCCCTACTGGGCTTAATATTGTTACCTGTTGTAGGTACAGGTGCTGAACTAGACCCATCCTACTCCTGACAGGAGGAGAATACAACCTTTTGATACAAACAACCACTTCTTTT
This sequence comes from Phataginus tricuspis, assembly GCA_029783875.1. NCBI lineage: Eukaryota > Metazoa > Chordata > Mammalia > Pholidota > Manidae > Phataginus > Phataginus tricuspis. The sequence goes on from JAQQAC010006923.1 coordinate 27,985,924, forward strand.
CTCTAAAAGCAAGTTTTTTCTTATAAATAGTACTTTGGAGGGAAAAAAGCGTGGACTTTGAAGTAGCCTTTTAGTTGGTTTCTAAATCTTAAGAGGAAAATAAAACATTTCTACGTTATCAACCAGTTGTTGGGGCACGGACCAAGGCAGAGACAGCTCTTGCTGTGCTCCCATTGTTCCCCAGGGCAAGGGACCTCTTCCTACTTACGCAGATTGGCAGTGACGCTCAGCACTGGGGGAGAGGGGGTTCTCCTGTAGCATTAAGAGAAGTAGGCCTTAGCAGAGGAAGGAAAAGGGACAATATGTAGTTTATGCGTGGCACCCTGCCTGTATATCTTACGTGACAGGCAGCTGCAGTCCAGATGCTTCTGAGGAGCAGTTACATTATTATAAGTACATTCCAGTCACTTGACGTGCAGGATGGATGGCGTGCCACAGTCACTGCCAGGAGCGCTTCAGAGAGGGAAACCACATGTTGTTCTGACCAGTTATGAAAAAGAGATGTTGCCGTTATATGGAGCTGCTCAGAGTGCCTAAGGGTGTTGGAAGAGTACGTGCTTCCCTTTAAAAGTGCCCTCTAGCTATCCTTGGAGACTCTTCTGTATCTTACATGCACTGACCACTGTAGACCGGTTGACTACATGAGGGTTCAACCTTGGTCAACCTTGAGAAAATAGTTCCTGTGCTGGGATTTCTACATGCTTTACCCAGTCTCAGTATCTCAGTCTGACTTTAAAGAGAACTTGGGTCTTGAGTATTGTCTTAACTACAGATGGTGTTCTGCTTACCCCAGCCTTTTGAAACTGAGGGATTGGAGCCAGGACTGTGTACTTCCTTGACAAGCTATTTTGAGTTCTGGCTGTTTTGAGTTTGGTGTCTTTCTCACATTTCTCTACCAGACAGTCATAGAGCAAGTGAAGAAGATTGTCCCATTTTTCTGAGCAAGATCTTTACTGGTCCAGCTCCAGGCTCACAGTCAGGCTGTATTACTCTCTGTTTCCTCACCAGAGGTGGGAATCATGACACCTGAGTACCCTCTATGGAGCCGCCTGGGCAGGCGCCATTTCCTAGTTGACAGACATACTGGGGAGGGGGTGTGTAAAGTTCTTGTGACCTCCATTTATCTTTGGTGGGAAATTAAGCGCTTCCACCTTTGAAGGATTTTTCTTGCTAAATGATATGAAATCATACTGATGAGTTTTAGGCTACTGATAATAATGAATTAACAAAATGTCATGAACTCCTTTGAACTTGAAGGAGGCTTATAACAAACACATAACAGATTTAAGAGAGTGCTTTAAAAATTCAGTATTAAACCTAAAAGTAGTTGAGATTCCCACTCATCTAACAACAAATGCAATGGTGTCTTTTTTACCTACATGTATGTATAATAACAATATTATACACAGCAGTAAGAGTAGTATAACTCCATTCGGGTTCCTGGACCCGATTCCAGTGTGTGTGGGAGGGGGTCTGTCCACACAGAACACCACCAGGCGATTCTCAAACACCAGCAGCGTGTCAGTTCTGATGCTACCTGCCTGGAGGCAGCACCAGATTCTGCAGGTTAAGGCCTCTGTCCTACAAGACTGCCCTCTACCCACCAGTCCAGATGCTGGTCGCAAGCCCCAGGCTATTCCCTGTGCTTCTGACCTACCAGCTACAGATTGGAGGTCCCCACAACCTCCCCCTTAGGTTCAATTCGTTTGCTAGAGTGGCTCACAGAACTCAGGAAAACATGTTTACCAGTTTAATAAAAGGTACCATAAAGGATACAAGTTAACAGCCAGATGAAGACAGACACAGGGCAAGGTCCCAAATGAAGGGGCTTCTGTCCTCAAGGAGCTTGGGGCCTGGCTCAGAGGCACGTGGAGGCATTCTGGTTCCCCAGGCATAGAAGCTCTCTCTGACCAAGCAGCAGGATCCAACCGAGCAGAGCAGGCAGGGCAGAGCAGAGAGAGAAGCTCTTCTTGGGTTTTTGTGAGGGCTTCATTGCATAGTCATGATTGACTACATTATTGGCCGTTGGCTGATTCAACCTCCAGTCCCCACCCTTGGGTGGATCCAAGTCTCATTAAGGTCACAAAACACCTATTTAACCTTTTAGATAGCAGTGTTTTCAGGAACTGTGGATGAAGACCAAAATAGCTGGGAAATATGTATTTCTTATGATTCATTATATCACAGTAGTACACTTCAGTGTTGTGGTAACATTATGAAATAGGAAAATGCTGCTGTTATCCTCCAGAGTAAGGTCTTTTATTACTCTTCCTTTTATGGGGATGACTTCTCAGTCCCATCTAGAATCAAGACATTTATTTGGATAAAAAAGGAAAACACTCAAAATAAAAGGTTGTCTTTTTAAATTTGGGGTTCTGTTCTGCATCTCCTTTTTTCTCCTTCCCCCCAAACAGAAAGCAAATATTGTTTTACTTTAAAATTTAAAAGCATTAATAGTTACTACTCTATTTCGTTAGCTCCCCAAAACAACATACTACAACACTCTGTAGTAGGAAGCATTTCATACAGGCTGTCAGCAGAAATAATTGTATCTGAATTAGTATACTCTTGCATGTTACTCTTCTAATTATCTAGGATAAAATCATTTTTAAAAATCTAAATATATATCCACTTAAAGAGAGTAGAAGACTATGACTTCAGTGGATAAGTTGCTTCCAGTGTCTTATTTACAGCACCTCACTCCCTTGGATACGCAGTGAAGAGTGCACCGGGGGAGGCCCGGCAGAGCCCCCCTCCCGAGGAAGCGGAGAAGCAGCCCAGAAGCAGCGGGATGTGGAGGGTGTACTTTCAGTGACTCGCGGCCAATGTCTAAACTTCTTTTTCGGTCTTTTTTTTAAAACAACATCACCTTAATACCAGATGAAATAGTACATGAAATGTTGATGTAGGGAACAGGAGAAGTGTGGAGCTGCTTTAGTTGAACAAGGTTTGGGCCAGAGGTACACTTTCTCAGCATCTCCACAGGGACCCCGTGGTGTGGGTCCCCCGGGAGGGCCTTCCCATGGCCAGCACTGTGAGGGGAAAGCCCAGGGCAGGGCTGTCACAGAGCTTGGGATGTCGTGCCAGGGCAGCGTGTGGTGGAGCCCGGCTGTGCCGTGGCGCTGTCAGGCCTTGCCTTTTCAGAAAGACAAAGATGATGAAGCATCAGAAGAAGCAAAAACTGCCAAAAGTGGCAGCTTGACAAACAAGGCTAGTCAATCAAAGTTTCCATTGGGGAAAATCATTTAATTACTTCTAGATTCCTGTTCCTCTGCCTGCCTTCCCCTGATTGTTCCTCAGTTTTTCTTTAGTTAAGTACTTTCTGTGCATTTTTGACGTGGTGGAGTGTACCAATTACAGAGAACGTCACTTTTCTTTTATGATACTATGGAAAGTTTCTCTTTTCTCACTCTTGCCTTATAACAAAATGCTCTAAACTAAATGATGCTAGATTACTTAAAATATAATAATTTCCTGTCGCTGTCCTTGTAAATAAGAACTAAGTACTTTAAAAATTATTAGTAATTATAGTCAATAAACATGTTCTATTATTGTCTTAAAATTCAGTATATGAACATGTCAGGTTGTAATACATTTTGGTTCCTAATCTTACCGAATGATTTAAAAGTAGAAGAGTACTAAAAAAGAAATGTTAATACATATATGTAAATTCTTATTCCAAGTAAACTAGGTTTTCTGTAACTAACTCCAAGTTTTCTATTAATCTCACATTTTCTTAGGAGAAAGAAAAGTTGATAGCCCTTTAAATTCTTTCTGTAAGGAGTAGGACTTAAAAAGAAACAATTAAAAGCACTGCTAATTATCTTATATAACTGGCAGTCCTTTTACCCAAGGAGTTTACCTGCTAAAATCAATCCCCTTGATGTAATCCCAGGATATAAACATTTATGAAGTATTAGCTTTAGAGGAGAGAAAAAATGCTGTCTTTATGATTTTTAAAGCTCTGTAATTTGGATATAAATATTAAAAGAGGTGAAATTGTGATAGAATAAACTTGAAAGGAATATAAGGTTAGCATCCATTCATTTAACAAATACATGAGCACCTACTGTTTTCTCAGTAGCTTGGTAGATGCTAGTAGAGAAAAGAGGATGAGGAAAGGTACGGGGACCAGATGGGTCTGAATGAAACAAGCAGAAACCGTGAAGAAATGAGAATGTATTTAGGGGCATCCTTGAAGAATTCTGAAAGGCCAAAGTACAGAATGTTAATTTTCCATTTCGTTTACAGGCATGCATGTAGGGAATACCGGATTCACAAAGAACTGGATCATCCCAGAATAGTTAAGCTGTATGATTATTTTTCACTGGACACTGACTCGTAAGTGCTATGCCATTTTAGCTTAGCAGTTAATATTATTTTCTTGCAGTGTGTTATCTACTCATGAAATAGAGTTTAAATCTGGATCCAGGAAATACTCTCTGAGGGAACCAAATATATTTATTTATGGGAAATCATCATAGGTGATTTCATTTGGGCCAGCAAGACATCCCTTGGTCATAGGTATGCAGTTGTGGTTTGGTGGTAAATGTTTAACAACTGGGTTGGTGTGGGAAGAGGGTTGGGGCTTATTTGTAGTATTTACCAATTTCTGTGGTGTAAATCTCTCAACGTCCAGTTTCAAGCTACCAACCTTAAAAAAAAGCTCTACTGAGATGTAATTTACATACCATACGGTTTACCTATTTAAAATTTATAATTCAGCAGTTTTAATATATTCACAGATATGTGCAACAATCACCATAGTCAGTTCTAGAACATTTTCACCTCTCCGCAAAAGAAATTTTGAGCCTTCTGTTGTCATCCCCCTATTTCTCCCTCCCTGCCACCAGCCCTAAGCAACCACAAATTTACTTTTTTTCTCTATAGATATCCTGTACTGCACTTTCATATAAACGGATCATACAGTATATGGACTTTTGTGATTGGCTTCTTTCACTTAGCCTGATGTCTTTTTAAGATTCATTCTCATTGTAGCATATATCGGTACTTTATTCCTCTTAATGACTGAATATGTTCCATTGTATGTATAAATGCCACTTTTTGTTTATGCATTCATCGTGTCAGTGGTTCAATAACCAGCTCACAAAATTCTGAAAATTTAGCTGTCAGCTCTTGGAAACTGGCACAGATTGGTGCCAGCAAACCACTAACATGCACCAGTGGGTGTGGACTGTTTGAGAGAGTCCCTGCCCCACCCTGATGAACACTGACAGGCCTTTTAAAGAAGTACAAGCAGTGTAGTTTTATCATAGAACACAAGTGAATTTCCACAGATGAAGGCGTTACCTAATCCTGTGTGGTAATGTATAGGTTCATAGGCTTATAGACATTAGAATTGAAAGAAATCCTAGGTCAGCCTTCTCATTTTATAGCTGGAGATTTGAGGACCAGAGAAGCTAAATGAGTTGTCTGAGATCTTTAATAATCTTAGGCATTGTTGTATTTCATTACCTGATGTAGGTAAGCTCTAGCACCTGTGTGGGTTTATCCAGAAGTTGAGAAATATCTCAGCATTTGGAAACATTTTCTCTGTGGAAGTCTGATTAGAGTCAGAAGAACATGCCCTGGGCCTGGCCTGCAGGTGTTCCAGGGTGATTCTAGGAATTTTGGCCTGTTCTAGACAGCAAGTGCATAAGGAAGGCCGAGAATTGGCCCACATTTAGAAATGATCCTAAAAGAAAACCCTTGGAAACACGAACTATCTATCCCTTCTTCCATCTGTCTCCATCTTCCCTTTTATACTGCGGTGGCCCCTGAACCAGGCATAGCCTTGTGTATTTAGCATGGAGTGGGGTTCAGAAAAATAATCTAGTTAAAGAGAAAGTATTGTGGCTTTACTGTTTTGCTTAAATTCCTTAAGTACTAAATAGGACATCCTCCCTCTACCCCCAATGTAGAAATGTAAATATGAAAACCATTTCAAGGATAAATATAATGACTTGGATTATCCGATATTTTGAATTGTGTATATACTTTTAACTAATCTGAGAAATTGAGTTAAATATGTGCTATTCTTGAGTTGTTTACTTTGTTTTTCCTATTATGTGTATGGTGAATTTTCACCAAAAGTAAGACCATTGTTTGAGAGAGTCTTCTGAGAGTTGTTTGGTTATTAAAAGTGAGACTTTATTTTCAGCTTGCATTTGGGTCAAATAATAAATTCATCAAGCCTGAGAGTCTTTCTCAGATTTCAGCATCCCAGATCAGAGAATCTGTAAATTTCAGGCATTCATTCTCAGAAAGGGTGTTAGCATGCCCTAGTACACTGTTTCAGAAGACACATTTAGCTGTTGTTCAGTTTTGGGATCCCACAGGCCTGTTTAGTCCATGTTTCACTGCAGTGCTTTTTGAAGGCCTCAAATTGCACAGAAGCCTGTGGTGCCAGTTCTGAGCCTGTTTTGTTCTCTGCTCCTCACCCTTGTAGCCTCTGTTCACCAGGGTCGCATGTCAGTTGTTCAACAGGGTTCAGCCAGTGGGGAGACAGAGGTAATGGAGGGTGGGGACCCCTCCCCCAACACTGGTTCCAGTTTCCCTTGGCGACCCTGGGTTCTGGTGGTACCGTCTCCCCCCTCTGGCCTTCAGGCGCTCCAATGGCTGCCTGCTATAGATGATCTCCAGGGGGGTGTCTCGCCTCACTTGCCTTCTTAACTCTTTCATCATCTGTGTCATCAGTTCTCTGAATTAAAGCCTTTTTGTTTCAAATACTCAAGTGGTTTTTATTTAGTGTTTTTATTTCCTGACTAGACCCTGAATGACACACCCACATTGCCACAGCTTAGAATCCTTTAAAAGGGATTCATCTCCCAGGAATACTCAAACAGTCCAGGAAGCCTTACTTCAGTTTATAACTGCCGTGGAAGATGGACACATTATCCTAGTACCACGAATGGTATATAGATTTAAATTTGGGCCTGTATGGTATTTTCATGTAATTTAAGGGGAAAAAACCATACTACATAATAACCTGTTTGTTAGAGCCACAGATACTGTAGTTTTACTTGTATTTAGCAAAGGGAAGTTGTACTACAGTATTTTGCCAAACGGCCAGGAGCTGTAGTAAACATACATCCAGTCCCTGGGGCCTGGGCAAATCCTAGGGTCTTTCTCTGTGTCTGCACTCAGGGTCATATAAAATGTTTGCAGTGAGAACTGTGCAGTTAATCACAAAATGCTTGTTTAGAAATGGGGCGTGGCATTGATATGTAAAGGAGACCTTTCCAAAAAAGATACCTGGCTTAAATACAGTAGGTCTTGTCAGCACTCGTTTAGTCGTGATTCAGGAAGAGGTATGTCGTGGTGAGCTTCAGCACAACAGGCTCCCACAGGAAAGGTGTGGAGGTTCTTCACCAAGAGAGTAGGAATTGTATTCCTGCAGACCACTCAGGTAGGTAATACTGAGTAAAGAGTAGAAGAGTATTTTAAGGAATGAAGAAGAAAGGAGTGAAAGGCTACTTACCTGCAGTCTTCATTGTGGCTGCTTTATTTAGTCCTGACCTGCTTGCTCTTATCCCACTGTCAGCTGTTGGTTTATTTGTCTTTAGGTTTTGTACAGTATTAGAATACTGTGAGGGAAATGATCTGGACTTCTACCTGAAACAGCACAAATTAATGTCGGAGAAAGAGGCCCGATCCATTATCATGCAGATCGTGAACGCTTTAAAGTACTTAAATGAAATAAAACCTCCCATCATACACTATGACCTCAAACCAGGTATGTCTAACTTGAGACAGTATTGGTGACTTTTCTTTGGTCTTGTAAGTGACTTTTAATTTTATAAAGTTGGAGAATTTGGCAGGAACCAAGAAGGCCTAATAACATCTGACCTTAGATTGCCTGGGTTGGTGTGGGGATAAACGAGTCCTGGCCCTGCAGTGCTGGGTTTAGGAGGGGGAGTCAGGTTATTAAATGCTCTGGAGAAACAAGGTCCTTGTCTTTAGAGCCAGGGCAGTTCATGATGTCAGTTCACTTAAGAAAGAACTGTTCTGGCAAGCCCAGTTTTGTTTTTCCCATTACTCACACTACGTAGCAGTTCCTCTGTTCCAAGTCTTTGATAAGTGCCCCCATATTAATGATTATGCACATAATCCTCGTATTTCATTAAGTTCCGAACGGTTTTCCATCTTTTTGTGTGATTACTTTCTGACTTCAGTAGCCATCAGCAAACAGTAGAGGGCAGTTAGACTTGACCTCTGTTTTTTGCTGTCACCCTGGACTATTTCCTGGAAGCCTGTGTATGTTCTCTGTATTCGGCTCTAGCCAGCTGAGCTGGGGTGTCAGGAAAACGATTTCCGTTTTCCCCTGCAGGGTGCGGCCCACTTGTTAACTGGGCTGTCCTCCTCTGGGGGCTACCTGTTGAATCTCATTATTCACTATTCTTTAATGTTCTAATACAGTTCAAATGACTGAGAAATTCATTACAATGGAAGTGATTTTTAAACAGATGCCCATTGTGTGACTGGGTTTTCCCTCCCTCACTGCAGTCCATGTGCTGCCCACCAGGACTCTAGGTGGCACTGTGGTACTGGCTTTGAGTTCCTCACATATTTTCTTTGATTTTTTTTTTATCCTGAAACTATTCTGTGTGGTTTAGAGTTGAGAGATCCTTACTGAAAGTTCAGATGAAACTTTCCCACCATTTTTGACCAACCGTACAAGTGAGTTATTTTACTTTGGCAAGTTATTTTTTTCCACTGCTCATACTGGTGGTTTTGGCACATTAAGCAGGTGATTCTTGGAAAATGAAAGTTTACAGCCAGACACTGAGGACTCTTATCCCAGCATCCAGAGTCCAGATTGTTCTATTCCAGGGATTTAGATATTTGCTATTGTTTGCAAGAGTTTGAGTTCACCTGTCCCTATCTTGTCTGTTATCACCTTGGATTTTTCTCTTAATTTGTAAGTCTGTTTTTATTCATGAAGAGTTTTATCTTTTTAGGTAATATTCTTTTAGTAAATGGTACAGCGTGTGGAGAGATAAAAATCACAGATTTTGGTCTTTCCAAGATCATGGATGATGATAGCTACAATTCAGTGGATGGCATGGAGCTAACATCGCAAGGTGCTGGTACTTACTGGTACGTACTGGGAAGTCTGACAGGTTGGCTGGTGAAGATGTTGTTGTGCCATACTAAAGCATTGGCAATTAATAATTAATATCTATCTCCTGTCTGCATAGGTAAAAATGCCGAAACCAGAGCAGACTTTCCCTCTCCAGATAGTTACTGTCTTTTTAGCAGTTTGACTCTTTGTATTTACAGCAATTTGTCTTAATTTTTCTTTCCTTTCTTGAGTATCATTGAGAGAGAGAGACCATCTGTAGCCAGGTGTTTCAGTTGTGTGTTTCGTCCCTAGGGCTGGCTCTACCTAGAGGTAGAGAATGAGATTGCTCATGTGTATGTAAAGAATGGCTAAATGCTTTTCAGTACAAATGCAGGTCTCTTGGTGGGTTAATGTGCTGAGGGACTTGTTTCTGGAGTTGCGTGAGAATGAGGGCTCTGAAGAGCTGGGGATCTTTGGAGATGAGGATGTAAAGTAATGACAGCATCGCTTAAAATCTAAACAGGAGAAAGTGAGCCCAGTCTGCTGAGAACATCACCTTCTCTGTCAGCTGTGTTCTAAGGCTTTGAGCCACTCTTCTTTCAGCCACCCTACCCTGCTGACTCCACCTGCCTGTTCCGTGACCTGTATTCTCTGACTTCTGCCTAGCCTTCCTTTTGACAAGTGAGAACCACAAAAGATACCTGCGACCAGGCATTTAACTGTGATTGTAAACGTGTGTTAACAGAGCTTCCTTTTCCTTCTGAGGTGGTAACACGAAGCCACATCTTGGAATGTGTGATTCTGAACATGGAAAATAGTATTAAGGTGGTCAGATCGCTTAATCTGGAGGGCCCTGGGCCTTGGCAGAATAGTGACTGCCTAGTAATGAGGGTGTTGATCTGAAGCAGACAGAAGAGGGAGGTGTCATTTCACAGCACACAGGATCAGCCCCACTGTCATCGGTCCAATCATATTTAAGTTGTGTATATTAAAGAATTGACCAGATTTAGCAGAAAAACACCATGTGCATAAAATTTCTACTTTGTCTTGCTCCTTATTGTTTGTGGAGATGGTATCTCTGGTAAAAATTAGTCCTTAAATTAAAACTTGGAGATTCTAGGTTTAAAATAGAAGCTATGTTTACAGTGTTTACTTACTATGGTGGTTACTCTGGGTTAGTGTTTCTGTCACTAAACAGTTACTAAACAATACAAAAATATCTGCTTTTGGAAATTCTGGAAACAGGGCTAATACCTTTGCTACATAAACTCACTGGAACATGGATTTGAGCTTTTTGTTTGACAGCATTTTCTTTTTAAATGGTGAAGCCTTTTTACGTTTAGATTTAGTTATCTCATTGCTACCTATTGCCATATTTGGTAAGCTATAAAAATTCAGAGGTTGGAATTTAAATAAAAATTATATAGTGTTTGGGGTTTGCATCAAAGTAATATATTTGGCAGGGGAGGTGGGGAAGGGAGTACATATAACTGAAGATTGGCCACATGTTGATAATTATTGAAGCTGGGTGATATTTATTTGAAGGCTCCTTTTACTATTCTTTCTACTTTAGATTATATTTGAAGATTTTTTTCATAATAAAAAGTAAGGTAGGGAAGGGGCTACTGAGAAAATTAAATTTTAGGAAGTCTCCATATTAGTAGAAGTGTGTCATAATCACCATCTAAAATATGTGGTCCTTCTGTGGTGTCCCAGAGATACAAACAGGGCTGGAGGACACAAATTCTAAGTTACAATTTGCATTATATGGTTTTTCAGAGTTCTTCTTCATTGAATACTACTTTTAAGCAAGTGACCTGTAGACTAGGCCTCGAGAATCATTTTCCTCTCTAAGGATTTTATCGTGATAGAATATGCAACTTTGTTCTTCAAACGCAGTTTAGTATAGTATCCTGGAACTGTTTTCTTCTCTCTCCCTAAATCCTTGATAGGGAATTAGAATGCTTATTATTTTCAATATTACTTGGGTGGAGGTTTAATTCTTTCTGTACAGGTGGGGTAACCAAGACCTAGAAGGTGACTTGGCCAGACTTATACTATCAAGTGGCAATGTTTTTTGTGTCTAAATATTTGGCTAAATTATTACTCTGTATTTGGACAAGTTCTTCCCCACCTCCACAAGAAAGTTAACAGATACGTTGAAGTGATCATTTTAGAATCAAAGTTCTATTTATTTATCCAAGATCACATTTAAGTCAATGTGTATTAAAGAATCAAAAACCATGAAAACTAGGGGTTCAGGTTAGTGGCATATGGAGGAGCAGTTCTTTTTATAAATTCTTTCTTCTATGTTTTTATTTCTTTGCTTTCTTCCCCTGTTTACAAATTCTCTATATTTTCATTTTCCAATGTATTGGCTAAAAGTTTTCACTGTGAAAGAATAATCGAGGTCAGTGGTCTTAATCATCAAAAATGTCTGTCAAAAATAAAAAGAGACAAGAAGATGAAATTAACTTCTTTAAAAAAAGAAAGCCCTTCATCTGAACATTTTCTGCCTCTCTTGTGGTCCCCTTTAAGCTATAAGTTTAGATTTTTATACTAGGAGTACAGCAGGGTCTAAAGTAAAGTTTTTCACAGAATTGATTTTGCCAGCATGAAATCTGCCAAAATCAATCTGTTATCTTCAGAATTCTGCCTTCCAGCTGTGTCAATGGGTAAGACTCCAGCAAGGAGTGAAAGCATATTTGTTTGCTTTCCTAAATGCCAGGAGGCGCTCACCATCCACACCATTCAATTTGGTGTGGTTAGCATCTCACTAGTCTTTTTAGAGGCGGAAGGGCAGGGGGGGGGGGGGGGGGGGGATCGGATTCAGATGAGGACTGAGTTGTGCGAACAACTTGGTCAGCTTTTTATACACTAGTTGTCAGTTTTCCAGTATGCCCTGATCACCCTTAAAGAAGGAAATGTAAAATATCCTTTGATAATTTGGACTTTACTGTTGCCATTGGTTATGTATTGTAGTGATTTCAAGAGGCTACTTTAAGAAGAGAGATTAGTACTGGGTCTTGAATTCATTTGGACTTTTACTTATAACAGTTATTTCTTTCAGAGACATCTTCAGCCAACATGAAAGGAACCCTATTCCACTTCCAGTTAGATTTTAATGTTTGTAGCTTCTGCCCTTTTAAAAGGAAATGCACTTCTTTTTGTGTCCCTCCCTCCTTTTTTTCAACTTGCTGAATGGCACTTAACATAAGGCACAACTCTGGAAAGGTGGCAAGGGTGGGTGAAGTAGGGAGGAGGGAGTAAACTGAGAAATGTATTTTAAGGCTTCACAGGACATAACTGCCTCCTAATGTCCTAGAATGTCTTTTCACTTACTTTCTTCAGCTAGGCCTAAGTTGCTTTTTCAGCTGTTAAAATTCAAATGTTTTTATTTCCAGCAAGTACTTTTGGAATGCCTTCCTGTACTTATGCATGCCTTCAATTTATACAGTCATTTTTCTAAGAATTTTTATTTCCTTTTTCTCCCAGGTATTTACCACCAGAGTGTTTTGTGGTTGGGAAAGAACCACCAAAGATCTCAAATAAAGTTGACGTCTGGTCAGTGGGTGTGATCTTCTACCAGTGTCTTTATGGAAGGAAGGTAAGGAAGGAGGAATTTCAGTGTGAAGCCTTGACTTCTGTCCTGGGTAGCGTAGCACGTGTACACAGTGGCATGGTGTGGGCTATTCTGTTGTAGTTAATCATTGGGTCATACAGAGCAGAATCCTGAAATTTGTGGTTTGAAGAAAATACCAACTTAATAATAAAAGCTTCATGCGTAAACAAATTTCCAATCCTAGGGCACCTAATGGATGTTGCTGGGCTGTTGCAAACATGCATTTTTTGCTGTTCTAAAGTAGGATATGTTTTGAGTCTGATAATATTTATAGGGGACTATATGAAATAGTTTATTCATTCTTAAGGGTCCCAAGAACTGAAACTTGAAATATCTGTAGGGCTTTTTATTCCCAACCACCCCATTACTTAAAGCTGCTATTATTAATAGAAGCATGCTTTATGCTTCTGCATGGAGAGGTGGTGTTAGAAGGTAATCATTGTTATCAAGGTGATAGATCATTTGAGCAAATAATAACCTCAGTAGAAAACTACACCTAATGAATTTTCAGATTTGTGTTTTCCTTGTGAGCATAATACCTTATAAATGTATGTATTAGGAGCCAGTTATGTACTTAATCTTGTATCTGCTGTCAGTGTTGTATGTTTCAGTGTTCTCTGTTAAGCTCTGGGTATAAGCCATTTGGGAATTCTGCAACTCCTCTGGACTCTGAATACTTTTATTACCATCCCCAGACCAAGCTCTTATTAATTCATATTTTAGCTTCCTCTTTAACTGTTTCCTGATCTTTCCTTATCCTACCTGTGATATGGGAAGCTCTGCATAGCTAGTAGGAGTTACTTAAGCTCTCTGATAATGTGGAAGTGCTACTGATAATGGTGGTAGAGTTTATCTGAAAGAATTGTTTGTGATCTCTCAGTAGAAACCCTGTAGAGATGATGCTAGGCTTAAACTTATTTTTTTAAGACTTTATGAGAAGATGGCAATTTGGGAGACAAATGAAGCCACTAAGTAGCCCCAACTCTGTTTTTTTCCCACTCTGTCCTAACCTGTTCTACTCCTTTTCCATCTCTTTCTTACCTGTTTCTTTGGGTTGTCACTGAATCTTTTTCTTTGCTGGAAGCAAAGCTTAACAGAGGTGGTATGATACAGCAGGTGCTGTGTCTGGTCTTAGATCTGCCTTAACTGAGGTATTGGTCTGTGAGCAAGTTACTTAAGCTCTGAGCCTTTCCTCCCTTATCTGTAGAAGGAGAGAGTTAGAGGAGATCTCCAAAGTCCCTTTGAGCAGTTCTCACTAAGACGTGTCTTCTTCCCTTCCCTGTGGTTTGGCATTGTGTTCTCTTTAATTTTAACCAGAGGCTTACCCTTTTCTGTTTGTTTTGTTTTTATATGGTAGCCTTTTGGTCATAACCAGTCCCAGCAAGATATTCTACAGGAAAATACTATTCTTAAAGCTACTGAAGTTCAGTTCCCGCCAAAGCCAGTGGTAACACCTGAAGCAAAGGTAAGTTTGCACTCATTGGCCAGCAGAAACAACTGCTTTGCTTTTTGTATTATTTCCGTGGGTAATAGTGGATGGATTATTCAGTACAAAATTCAGGAGTCATTGGAAACATTCTCCTCCCTCTAAATGTGTATTTCTGCAACCCTTTCCCTCCCCTTCTTCTCCCACAACACATACTGAGTGCCCAGTAATTACTAGAAACTGTTCTAGGTTGTGGAGAAAGAACTGTGAATGTGTAGCAAGACATTCTATGTGTAGAACTGTAGACAATCCCTGCCCTTAAGGAGTTTACATTCCACTAGGTGAGACAAGCAATAACTAAAAACAGATACATTTTAGATAGTGATAAATGTTACCAGAAAACTCAGAATAAGGGGCTAGAGAGGTTGGAACCCTTTTTTGATGGCATGGTCAGAGAAGGTTTCAAAGATGAAGTGATCTTTTGAGCAGTCTTGGGTGATATGAAGGTGGGAGCCACGTGTAGACTTGGGAGAAGAATATTCCAAGCAGAGAGAAGTGAGTAAAGCTCAGATGTGTGTGTAAGCTTAGTAGGTTCACAGAGCAGGTAGAGCAGAGGGGAGAGTGGGAGGAGAGGCAGCAGGACTGATTATAAACTGCAATGGGAAGCAGTTTTGAAGGTTTTAATCAGGGCAACTATGTGATCTGATTGCTGTTTCAAAAGCCTACCCTGGCTGCTGTATAGAGAGAAAATTGAAGGTAAAAGGAGTTTATTTGACTGGTATCCAACTCAGGATAACCTGCTTAACTCACAAAGAATACCGTTCATTTTTAAAGGCCATAGTCATTTCTCTGAATTTGTTGTTATCCTTAAAATGCTTTAACTGAGTGGCTACCAATAGGTGTTTTTTATTTTGAAAAACCAGGATTGGTATCATACTTTTGTGTTTTGTTAATTAAACATGGAAAAAATAGAAAGTCAATAGTTGATTTCATGTTCTAGACATTTTAAATAAGACTTTTTTTTTAAGAACAGCTTTAGATTCACAGCAAAATTGAGTGGAAAGTATAGTTCCCACATACCGCCTGCTCCCCTCCCCCCGCCTCACCAGCTGTCAGTGTCCCGAACCAGAGTGGTATGTGTGTTATAATCAGTGACCGACATCAAGACATCACTATTATCCTACTGTGAAGTATGGACTTTGGTTGATAATTATATTTTAGATTTTTAAAAACGAGTTCGTTAATCTAAAATATTACAGGACTTTGAAACACAACTGGTTAAAAAATAGGAAAAGACAGATAATCTGTCCAAGGGCCTTTGTGGTAAAAGTTGTAGAAACCAATACTACGTAGCCCTTTATGCCTAACACAAAGGAAACCTCCATGTTAGTAGTAAATTAGGATTCTGAGTCAAACCCCACTCATGTGTTTGCACGCTGGCAGTACCCCTGGGGAGACCAGTTCTCTTCAGGTTTTCCTTTACTATTTAGATATGTGTCTGACCATTTGCTTAGTGACCGCTCATAATGAAGACACCAGAAAAGCATGAACCAATCTGACACACTGTAGTGTTAGCCAGCGTCAGGTCTCTGCACCTGCACCTGCCTGTGGTAGTACTTCGCCATTACAGTTTCCGCTTCTCAGAAAGTGCGTGTGAGGCCGTGGTGTGTAGAGACAGGCCCTGAATTAGACTGTGCCTGTGCAAACCAGCCAAGGCAAAGAGAGATTTTTGTGTTGGTCTCTGTGTTTGGGGGGCAGAGATATTCAGAGGTCATGCCCTGGTCCCCCTCAAGAACGGCTCAGCCGCCTCCATCGGGGAAGGAGTCAGTGGCCACAGAGAGGAGCTGCTGCCAGTGCATCTCCTTCTCTGGTCTTCTCTGGGTCCACCTCGTGGTTTCCTGCAAAGCTCTAAATGCTTCTCTGTAGGAGACACACGTGCTGGGCCCTGGCAGCTGCTACAGAGCATTAGGGTTCCCTCTTGGGGAGCCAGAATTACCTGCTTCAGGCTTCTTCAAGAAACTTTCCTTTCAGGCGTTTATTCGACGATGCTTGGCCTACCGAAAGGAGGACCGCATCGATGTGCAGCAGCTGGCCTGCGACCCCTACTTGCTGCCTCACATCCGGAAGTCGGTCTCCACAAGTAGCCCTGCCGGAGCTGCTATTGCATCAACCTCTGGGGCGTCCAATAACAGCTCTTCGAATTGAGACCCACTTCTAGGCCACAAACTGTTCAGCACACACAGAGTGGACAAATGGCATTCAGCAGTGGGTCTGCAACATAGCGAATCCGAATGGATATCATGAAACCTGTACCAGGTGCTTTTATTTTCTTGCTTTTTTCCCATCCATAGAGCATGACAGCATCGATTCTCATTGAGGAGAGACCTTGGGCAGCTCTGGCCAGGCCTCGTAGGAGAAGGCCCTGCCTGAGGTTCCGGCGCCAAATGGCCACTGCGGTGGCTGCTCTGAGTGAGGAAAACATTAAAAAGAAAAACTGGTTCCATGTACTGTGAACTTGAAAACATGCAGACTCAGGGGGGGGTCCCTGATGCAGTGCTTCAGATGAAGAATGTGGACTTGAAAATACAGACTGGGCTAGTCCGGTGTCTATATTTAAACTTGTTCTTTTCTTTTAATAAAGTTTAGGTAACATCTCCTGAAAAGCTTGTAGCGCAAAGGCTCAGCTGGGGATGGTGTTTGACTTCGGAGGAAAAAAGTTGCTATTGCCCGTTAAAGGCACTAGAGTTAGTGTTTTATCCCTAAATAATTTCAATTTTTAAAAACATGCAGCTTCCCTCCCCCCTTTTTTATTTTTAAAAGAATTCATTTGTTCATAAAGTGAAACCCGTATTAGCAAGTACGTGGCTTGTTCATTCCAATCAGATGCAGCTTTCTCCTCCGTCTGGTCTCCTGTTTGCAATTGCTGCCCTCCTCTCCGGAGAGAGGGTTGGGTGGGGGTACCGAGAGGTATGGGGTTTGCTATTGGACAAAGAATGGGGTTAGAAGATGCAACTTGGAGTCTCTCTAGGTTTCCAACTATCTCTTCATTATTTGAACACTTGACGGTTGCCCCTTTTAATTTATTTGAAGTGCTATTTTTTTAAATAAAGGTTCATCTGTCCATGCAGTCCTCTTGGATTCTCTGAATGTAGTAACTTTTGAAACTTCCAGAGGCAGGCAGAAAATGGGCTGGGGAGCCACGTGCTCCAGGGATCAGGAGGTCCTACCCACAGGTCTCTGTGTATATTTCTTGTTAACCATGATATTAAAATTTGATCAGCACATAAGCTTTCCTCTGTTAGATCTTTTGGCAGGGAACAACCTCCAGTCCTCTAAATTTTGTGGGTGTGTACTGGTGTGCATTTGTGTGTGCATGTGCACACACACATTAACTCACTTTAATAGATTCATCAACTGAAGTTAAAAAAAAATCTCAAATAGGCATTTTGAGAATAGGTATTTCAGAAATCAGCAGTCTCTTGGAACTTTTTTTTTAATCTGGCTGTTTCTGAGATGTATAAGCAACTGAAGATGGAGCTGAAATGGGAGATGTGTGGCCCCACCGTGCCCTTGAAACAGCAGAGCACTCGACAGCAGAGAGGGAAGGAGGCCAGAGCTTGAACATGTGGTAGCCAGCTTGGAATGTTACTGACATATGTGGCAAGAGGACTCAGCCAGAAATATTTAAAGATGCAGCCTTCAGGCATGCAAGTTCTCTGGGCAGGGGAGAGGGAAGTCAGGAAGGGCAGAGAGCTCTCAACTCATGAGTCTAGTAGTTCTTTTTCATGTGAAAAATGCCACTGGTGACACATTTTCTAAGACCCTTGTCTGTTTTGTGGACCTACCCCAATCTCCCCAGTATCAGAGAATCTTAAGAGAAGATGGAGTATTCCAAACTGGAGAGAGGTTTGTGGATAGGTGTTGCCTTGTGGAACTCTGAATGGAAGGAAGTCAGCCCCAGAGCCCTTGGTGCCCCCTGCTTTCCAAAGCTCTTTTATTGCAGTATATATTTATACCTGTGCACACAAGCACGTACACATTATGTATATGTGCACACGTGTGTGTATGTATAGATTTTTTTTTCAACCATTACTTTCAAGCTCCTAAGCAAAGAGTACTCATGGGGTCTCAAAAATTGGGCACAATGCTGAAGGGATGGTGTCTGCATTTGTGAAGAGATGGGTGAAGTTGAGGTTATGTTTAAACTTACTCAAAATATGAAGTTCTCTTTTTTTTTTTCCTCCTCTTCATTCAATGATCTTGCGCGTTTTTTTTTTTTTAACGTCTTTTTAAGTTTGAAAGAATGCTGCATTCTTAAGCCTTTCTCCTAACTTCCTGCCTCCTTTTCCTCATGGGCTTATAGGTGAAGCTGCGGGATTTTGTTGATCTACCTTTTCTCTACCCTTGTCCTGAAGAAGGTATGCCCTCTCCTCTTGCTTTCACTGGGTCTAGGGCCTTATTGGAGCTGACTGGGCTTGGTTGAGTCAGGGCAAGGCCTCTTTCCACTGCATGGACTAGTTCCGGAGAACTAGGGCAGAACGCCGACCTTTTCTAGACTTTTAAGTAGCCAGTGAAATCACTAAGTGGGGTTCTTCAATGACATAGTTTGTTAATATGGGTTTCACTTTTTCCAAGGATAATCCCTTATTGCCACATGCTGATTTTAAACAATGACAAAAAAAAAGGTGTGTATAAATTTGTAATTAAACCGAGCCAGACTGTTTTGGCCTTTACCAAGTTGGAGGGTGGGGAGGATATTAAAATAAGTTTTAATAAGTGAATTTCCCAGCCTCTTGATTTTACTCTAGTTCTCCAGGTTCAAACAGGGTCCTTACCATGTAGGGTGTAGATAGGCAAATACTGGCTGCTGGCTGAGCTGAGTCCCAGTGACATCACCGGCATGATGGGAATGTGTTAATTCATGCAACACCTTTTGAACCTCCAGTGTGCCAGCCATGCTTTTTGGTGAAAATACAGCAGGAGCAGGATAGAGAAGGCCCAGTTGTCAGTTCACAATCTGGGGCAAAGGCACTGGGTCCCAGGAGTTGGAATACTGGGGTCTGATGGGAAGAAATTGGACTCCAAATTATCCATCGTGAGATGGGCAGCTGTAATTGGAGACTGGCCATTGAGGCTGTATGCACCTCACTTCTGTGGCTGACCAGGACATGTCTGCTCTGTTGGAGGGTTTGCCTCCCTCCTCCTAACTAGTCCTGGAAGGACGAGGTTTTCTTCAGCTGAGAAGACTAGTAGTCAAGGAGCTCTTCTGTTTCTTAATTTAGAAAACAACTCTCTTTAAATAGTCACCTCCTAGAATGCAAGAGTAGAAGCAAGCTTCAGGTCCAGCTCCTTAAGAAGGCAAACTTACAACTAGCATGATCCATCTTGGCGGTGTTTTGCTAACCCCTTTACTCATTGTTCTACTTGCCCAAGCTCTCTAATTAGAATCTACCTGGGGCAAGTGGGGAAGAGACATGGTGCCCAAACTCGTTTTGGGTTATGGAGAGTCTGTGCTTCTAAAGCTGTCCTGTTGTAGTTTCTTAAGGCAGAATCACCTAGCAGTTAAGAGCCTGGGCTTTAGAATTAGGTCTGGTTCAGATCCTACCTCTGCAAGCTTCAGGAGTATCTCCTTGCATAGTTGCAGTAAGAAGTAGGAATAAGGTATGTAAAGTGCCTGACACATAAGAGAATTAAAAAATGTGGTTTAAACAATATCACATGATCCAGTAAGGGGATTGCTGGTCCTGGAATCTCCCAGGTTTGCTGGTTGAGATTCAGAGCCTTCCTGCTGGCCAGCTGACCAGGGGGTCTGCCTGCCTTGGGCCAGTGATGCAGACCTTTTCAGGAGCCTCCTCTCTGGCTTGAGATGCAGTATGAGCCGCTGTCCCATGAGGTCTGCATTCTCCCCATACCTGGATCCATGACTGCTTCTGGCTGAATCTGGAAGGGACATTTTATAGGCCAGTGTAGTCCCCAGACCAGCGGCATCAGTGCCACCTGGGAACCTGTTCTCAGCAACTACTCCCCTCTCCCCCCACACTGCTGTCTCTCCCCCACATGACTGAGCACTGAAGGGCACAAGTCCTGCTGACCTTCCTGTCAGCTTCAGCAGTAGCAGTGGGGCAGTTGGAGACGGTGGCTAATTCACCCAGCTGGAAGATAGAGATGACCGTTTAATGTTCTGTTAAAGGATAAAAAAAAAAAAAATCTGTCTTAAACTCTGGGCTGTCCAAGGAGCAATAATGTCATACATAATGCTCCTTTTTCAGGAGCCCCAGGGGGATCCCCGCAACACATCCCTTAATGGTCTTCTCTTAAAATGTGTAACAACTCACAGGTACCTTTGTATGTAAATTAGTTTACTAAGTTTTCCTTTTACCTGAGGGTTTCAGGGAGTGGGTGACCTGGGTTGGTTTGTGAGTCCAGCCTGGTAGTCCAGATTAGGGAGAGGAGGAGGGTTAAGGAGGGAGTGGTTAGGGACTTGCTGCAGAGCTCTGTGGGTGGGTCAGGGGAACCTGCCAGAGGCTGGGAAAACAGTCAGGCTGGGGAGCTGTCCTGGACCTGCTGGGGGCAGGGAATACAAGAGCCCTATTGTGCTTGGGTTGCTCAGCAGGGGCCTGAGACAGGCTGGAGTCAGCAAAGGGGTGTGTGTGTGTGCATGTGTGAGGCGCTGGGCAGGAGACCCGTGGTGTGAAGGGGTCAGAGGGCAGCTGGCTGGCGACTTGGCCCCATCCCCCAAGCTGCAGGTCAGAGCTGTGGGAACAGCCTCACCTCCAGGTGCCTGCAACTGTGGTGGCCTCCTGTGCTATCC
Organism: Phataginus tricuspis; assembly: GCA_029783875.1. Lineage (NCBI taxonomy): Eukaryota > Metazoa > Chordata > Mammalia > Pholidota > Manidae > Phataginus > Phataginus tricuspis. The sequence continues at coordinate 28,006,847 of JAQQAC010006923.1, forward strand.
AAGCCTTTTCACCCTGAAGGCGGCTTGAGGAGGGGCTGCGGGGCCATGTCAGTGAGGGGAGGGGCTCCCGCACTACTGGACTGCTGGCTTGCGGGGAAGTTTCTTAGCTATGTTGCCTAACACCCTAGGTGTGGGTGAGCTACACACATATCCCTCATTTTACAGGTGAGGAAACAGGCCCAGAGAGGCTTGGTGACTGGTAGCAGGTGGGAACGATTGAATGGGGAGGGACTGACTGTAGTCTTGAAAATTTTTAAGCTGGATTCTCTGTGGGCTGTCCTTGGTCAGAGACTGCTATTGGTGAAGGCTGCCCTCAGTGCTAGCTGGGGGCATGTCCTGCCCTAATCTAGGGCTCTCTGGGGCCCCCCCCCCCCCCCCCCATTTGCTCATGGCTATCCCTGAGAACCCTACTGGAAGATGCAGCTGGCCTGGGCAGCAGCCCTGCCTCTGGAGACCTGGGCTGGAACTGCACTTTGGTGGGGAAGTAGGGCAAGGCTTCACAGAACATTTGTTTTTCAGGTTTCCTGAGCTGTCTGATCTTGTCATCTTGCTTTATAGAGGAAGAAGCAAAAATCCTGGCCAACTGTGTCTTCTGGCTCCTCAGTATCTTTACAGACAGGCGGGAATGGCCCCCTCTGCCTTGGCATCTTCTGTTGCTGTAAGGCTTGAAAGAGTGGGAAATGAGATGGTTTCAGCAACTGAGAAAGTAAAAAGCAGAGGGTGTAGTTAGATGCCTTCTCCATGTCACAGGGGGCCCTGGAGAGCTGTCTGTAGCACATAGAAGGCCCGCTGTGGGAAGGCCCCATTCCAGAAGGAAGCCAGTCCTAGAGTCAGACCAGGGCCCTTGAGCCCAGCTCCCATGCCCTGAGGGAAGGGCAGGCTGCTGGGAGGCGTTAAAGGAAAGTCTTTGCCTGCAAATAAATTTCAGGAGCCATTGCTTCTTTGCATCTACAGTCTCCTTCAGAACCCACAACCTTTATACACTAACCCTGCTCCTCAGCCTACATTAACTAGATAAAATAGTGCCTGGGTTTGGAATCATAGAACAGGAGAGCAGGAGAGCCCCTGGAGAGGACTCCGTTGAGGACGCAACACTGCACTCAGCTGCGTGACCTCGGACCAGGTGCCTCCTCTGAGCTATAGCTGTCAGTTATATGAACTTGATGCATCCACTCAAAACACATCTATTGAGAGTCTTCTGTTTATAATATCCTGGGCTGGGCTCTGTGGGAGGTATTAAAGGTACATCAGACTTGGCTTCTGCTTTAAGGAAGCTTATAATTCAGAAGCTAAATGTAAGTTGAGAGCTGGTAAATTTCTTAGGTGTGAGATGAGGTCCCTGGGGATTTGGGAGATGGTGTTGAGCTGGGCTTTTAAAGAAGCAGAATTCAATAGTGAGAAGGGGCAGATGTTTGCAGCGAAACGTCCTTCATACTTTCTGTACTCTTACTTGCCCAAGCAGAATGTCACTCCGAGACCCCTCCGTGCTCTCTCACACCTCCAAGGCCTTTGCAAATGCTGTTCACTGGCCTTGGCCATCTGACTATCTGAAAACTCAGCTTAAATATCACCTGCAGCCTGACTTCCTCTGGGCCCTCATGGCACCATGCACACCTCTCCCTTACTTCCCTGCCTTGTCCTGTGTGTGTGTGTTCACTTGGCACCACAAGAGCCAGCCCCTCAGTGAGCCCAGGGCCCAGTTGAAGGAATGACAGGTAGTTTGGCCTGTTGAAGCATGGTGCCCAGATAGGGAAGCAGAGCTGGCAGGTATGGTGAGATGTGAGAATGAGAAAGTTGGGGGCAGGTCAGGGAGTGAGCAGATTGGAGTTTGGCAGGGTCAAGCTTGGAGACTGCATAGCTGTTTCAGGTCCCTAAAAGCAGTATTTTACATATTTATTTGATGGCAACCCACGGTAAGAAATATTTAACATCTCAACTAAATACGTATTTCACAGAATTTAACTAACATGAGTGTACTCTGATATTAACTGTTTTACTTCATTTTTAAAACGCTGGTTACCACCCACTGGTGCCCCCAGCCCACATCCTGCCACATTGCTGGGGGCTGTGGAAGGTCTGGCCAGGCTCTTGGAGCTGGCCTGGGACAGGAGCTAGCTGGACGCAGCCACCTGGACCCTGTTGTGCTCAGGGGCTCTGGTCCTCCAGGAGTCTAGGGCAGAAAGGATGGAGCAGGGGAGGTTCTGCATCAGCAGAGCCCCCTCCTGCCTTTTCTGCCTCCAGGCCAGGGTCAGTGAAAGGCATGCAAGGCTGTTGGCCCAGCCTTGCTTTGGAGGGTCAGATACAGAGACTAGAGAAAACCTTACCCTGCTTGTCCTTCCTGATTTGGGGGAGGGAGACAGGGACCAGGGAGCAGGCTCAGATGACTTCTTGAAGAGAGAGAAAAAGCTGCTAGCCCAGCCAGAGCTGTGGACCAGAGTAGGCCTCAACTACTGGCTCAGCCGAGTCCTCAGTGCAAGGACAGGGGCAGAGGAACTGCAGCTCCAGGTTGTTAGAGCAGACAGGTGACAACATTCCCCTGTTCTAGCTGGGCCAGGCAGTGGAGGGTTCTGTGAACTACCCCACTCAACTGCAGCTGGTCCTTCAGCTCAGCTCTGCCATTTCCTCTTCCTTGCGGTACCTCCGGCCTCCTTTACTCTCTGAACCCCCCACTGAATGGCCAACTTGCTCCTGACATGCTAAAGCAAAGTGCAGACAGGAGGCAGTGAGGATCCTAGAGGCATTTTATTTGTTAGCCCTTCTGCAGCTCAGTCGTGAGCCCTCCTGCTCTGAGCTTCCCCTGGGGCCCTGCTGGCAGCTGCTGGCATGACTCTGTGACTGCTCCACCTGGGAGTCTGCATCCACACTCTTAGACTCATGGGAAAGAAGCCTGCACTTCCTGCTGCCTGGGAGGAAGGGGTTGGGAGGTAATAATCTCCTTTCCTTAGAAAAAGAAGGCTGGAATTTGGAGTCCCTTTACTGGAACGGTTTTCTAATACAGCTGTTGGACTGAAAGCAAGTGGATATAAACTCAGTGGCTCTATGAAGAGCAGGGGCAGGGTGCTCCTAGGTGTTCTTCAACAAAAGGAAGAAGGGAAAGATCCTAGGAAAAGCAGGCAGAGTCTTTGGTTATGTTTGTGACCATATTGGGCTAGACCAGTCAGGAGAAGACAGAGCAGCGATAAAATTCCACGGTAATGTGGATGTGCGAATACCTGTTCCTTAAGGTTAACTGACTGTCCCAAGGTTATATAGCCTAGAAGAACCAAATAATGAAACTTGAGTCTGTCTGAATCCTGAACCTGCCTTCTTCCTTCCCTCTCTAGCCCTGTCCCTCCTGAGATCCTCGGTGCTGTGGACGAGGGGGTAGCCACATGGCCTCAAAGGGTGGATTGCCAGAGTGAGGAGATGCAGGAGCCCAGACAGAGGGAAGAGAGGGTGGGACCTCTGCTTGGCCAGATTTCTCCCTGGCTTGGGAAGGTGAAGGGTTCAGAAGATCTTAGATGCCCCTTGGGGTTCATACCCCTTTTCTAGTTGCCTTCAGGTAGGGACCGCCCATGTCTGTCTTTATATCTTCCTCTCCCACCTGGCCATTCTTCCTGTCTTACATTCTTTCCTAAGCTTTTGTGTAGCCCATGGACAGCCCCTGGCCTGCTTGGGGGTGTTCATGAGCTCTGCTCCCCTGGGCAGCCTCCTGCTGGAGAGGCTGTGCTAAGAACCAGGCAAGAGGAGACTTGACTCAAGAGGAGCCCTAACTAAGCACAGTGAGTAATGATACCAAAACTTGTACATCAAAGGGCACCTGAGACTCAGAAGGGAAGTGACTTGCTCAGGGTCGTGTGGCTAATGAATGGCAGAGCTGGAATTCCAGCTCATTTCCAACCCCCGGGCCTGGACTCATCCCACTGCCCCATGCTGGGCTGTTTATTAGCGAGCCAGAGTGAGCATGGGGATGCTTCTGCCTGGATTTGTTTTTTTTGTAAAAAAAAAAAAAAAAAACTATCATTTTTGTATACAGTTAAATATGAGATTGTCAGACTAGGAGGGGAAGTTGTATTGTTCTCTCAGGCAAAGGAAAACACCCAGTATTGGAATCCTGATAAAACTGACTGTGTAGCTCTCATGGAGTGGGGTGTGGGGGGGGGGTGGAGAAGGTAGGCAGGGCAAAGGGTAAGGAGTAAGGGTGACACCCTGATGTCCAAATGGCAAAGGAAGAAGATGGGAAGCAGGGAGGGGACTAACATTCCCTAACATCTTTAGCCAGGGGCTGTGCCATACCTCCCTTTATGCCTAACATTTAATTCTCAGGACACGGTAGAAATTGTTGCCCCATTTACAAAGAGAAATTATGAACTCAGAGAGCTTGACTAATTTACTGAACATCATGCACTTAGTAAGTGGGAGAGCCAGGATTTGAACTCTGAAATCTGTGCTCCTTCTACTAAACAGGTTTTGATAAAATCAGCAGACCTGCAGGGCCTGTTGCTGGCCAGGAGTCAGCGTCTGAGGGAGAACCATTTCTCAGTATCTATTCTACCATAGCAAATACTATTCTAGCAAAAATCCCTGCATCAGCTCATAGACTTCACTAAGTCCCCAGCACTTGGCCTGATGTCTGGCATGGAGCAACAAATGGCTGCAGCTGAGCTTTAACAGGAATGATGAAGAGGCTGTAGACCCAGAGGACACTGGCCCTCTTTTGGAAGTAGATGAGGGTCTGGGTTCTGGTGAGGGGTTTTTCTGAAAGCCCCAGCCTTCTCGCAACACGCAGCACGCCTGCAGACTGTGACCATGTTTGTCAGAACTGATCCCGCACAGGATCTTGAAGCAGGGGACGGGGCTGGATTCTCCAGAGGAAGAATTGCCCAGATGTGGCTGCCCGGCTTTCTGCCCCACGAGCTCAAGGTGTAGGTCAGATGGTGGCTGCCAAAGTGGGCCGAGACGGACAATCAGCAGAACATAATGTGTGACCCTGGCACTCTGGAGCAGGAAGTCCACCCTGGCAGACACATGAACAAATGTCTGTCTCCACTAAAGCAATGCATGTTCCTGTTCTTCAGCTCTTGAGTGGCTGTCGTTACCTGTCTGGAATATGGCAAAAAGTGTGTCTTCCCCACTGAACAAAATTCTTCTAGGGCTATAACTTGTTTTCCTAGCAGCTAGCACAAGGCTAGCAATCAGTGGGTAAATGAAGAAATGAGAGAGCATCTCCTGTGTGCCTGGCACTCTGAACTGTGCGGGATGGAGATGGTGGACTTTCTGGACCCATGTCATTCACTTGTGATGTCGGGTAGTTGCTTTCTGCCCTGGTGGTGGGAGGAATGCCAAACCTGACTCAGACAGGTAGATTGGAATGGAGATCCAACCCTGTTTGAGAACCTGGAGGGCTTCTTGGGAGCCCTGCCTGAGTTTCTTTCCAGAGTTTCCTCTGGCCCCTTGATGAGGCTGTGGCCAGCATAACCAGAGATAAAGTGAGCAGAGAGAAACCTTTAAGATGACTTTGAGAAGAGCATTCTGTGTTTTGGCGACTCAAGACAGGGAAAAAGAAAGTAGCTTAGCCGAACCTGGCAAATCCTCAAACTCCTTGTAAATAACAGGACTATGAGAAAAGGGAGGCCAAGAAGATGATCTCTGAAGCAGCCCCGGCATGGCCAGTCGCCTGCAGAGCACTGGAGTCCCAGGATATGCCACACTAAGATGTGCCCCAAAGGACAGAGAGCAGTCACCAGGAGGAGCTCTGTCAGACCTGCCAAGCTAGCGTTGGAGTGCCAGTGGCTTCATTGGCCTGGATGCTAACCTTATTTTTAGGGCCAAAGTGTAGATGGTGGGAATCTTTCCAGGGGACTGTAGGGGATTTAAATGGGTGCTCACGTTGGGGCCGTGATAATTGCCAAGAATTTCAGCCCAGCAGAGATGGAAAGAGCTAAGTTATCATCTCTGGCTCCACACCTCATTGCAGAGATTCGGGAAGATTAACCTGAGGGAAGGGTAGTAGAAAAGGAGAAAAAGATTCTGCATTTGATATTTCCAAAAAATAGCACCAAGGTGGACAGCACAGGAAACAAAAGTTACAGTTTCATAGTGTTTTTGATTACTCCTGGTTGGGAGAAAGGCAGTCTTCCCTGCATTTGGCGTCTCTAAATGTCTCAGTCTGACTCTGAGCACAGAGAGCCCAAGCGACTTTTCCGAGGTCGCCCAGGAAATCAGAGGTAGAGGTAGGGCTGGACTCCCAACATCCTGACTCCCAGCCCAGTGCTCTGAGCCGCAGTGACCTGTTGCATAATACGGAATAACTCTGGATTGTCTTCCCTTTTATGAAATTTCCATTTGGGCCTTTGCGACCAGCCAGCAGTCGTCGGGTTGCTGGTGAGAGCGATGATGTGTGGCTTCTGGGACGTCCAGTGGACAGATTCTCCCTAGGTTTCTGGATATGTGCCCCAGCTAGCAAAGGCGCTACACCCCTTTGCGCCAGAAACGCTGACAACGGGTCACCCAAGTGCTAAAAGACGAGGTGCAACTGTTGGCGCTCCGCACACAGCACCTGGGCCCTGCCTCCCCTTCCCAGTCTTTGCCCCTGGGCCGAGCCCCAGGCTCCGCCCCTTCCCCACAGACCCGAGAGGGGGTCGGGTCCTCCTAAGTTAGGAGGTAGCGGCTGCTCGGCGGCTGGAGCGACGCCAAAAAGAGGCGGGCCAGGGCGGGCGCCCGCGGCCCGGGTCTGGCTGCCGAGGTCTACCGTGCGCGCCGCCCCTGCCCAGCCGGGCCTCTCGGCCCACGTCCCGCCGCGCCGTGAAGTTTGCGGAAAGTTTTGCAGTGGCTTCCCCGCCCGCTTCGGTCGGGGAGTTGTGACGCACCGTCTGGGGCTGCAGCCCGGACCGAGAGGAGAGGAAAGGCGAGGCGGGGAGAGAGGGAAACGCTGGGCGAGGGCAAGCGCACACGCAGGGGTCTTCGGCGCCCGCCCCCTTCTCCCCGCCCCCGGCGCGCGCCTCCCCGCCTCTCCCCTCCCCTCCCCTCCCACGCGGCCCGCTTCCCTTCCCTCTGCTCCTCAAACCCTCCTCCCCACCCGGGCTCCGCGCTCCTCCCTCCGCCCCCTCCGCCCGGCCTGCCTCCTCCCCTCCTCTCCCCGGGAGGCATCACTTCGTCCAGACCCTGAGGAAGACGCGAGCCCCTGTGGACGGTCAGCGTAGCCCAGCGCGGGGGCCGCCACCGCACGCCGCGCCCGTGCGCCCTCCGTCCCCGCTTGCCCGAGCTCCGCGCCGCGAGCATGAGGCCCCGCCGGCCGGCCCCCGCGCCCTGGCCGCGTCACCTGCTGCGCTGCGTCCTGCTCCTCGGGGGTCTGCACCTCGGCCGCCCCGGCGCCCCCGGGGATGCCGCCGCCCTCCCGGGTAAGGCGCTGCCAAATTGGCCAACCTCGGGGGCCGGGCGGGGGGAGCGCCGGGGAGCGGGCCTCCCTCGACTTTTCCCTCCTTTTTTTATGTTTATTTTTTTGGCCAGGAGCGTGCGTGCGTGTGTGTGTGTGTGTGTGTGTGTGTGTGTGTGTGTGTGTGTGTGTG
>JAQQAC010006923.1:28014403-28036466 GCA_029783875.1 Phataginus tricuspis
TGGGGGAGGACCTGAGTGGAACCAGATGTGACGGGCGGCGGGGGAGGGGAGCTCGGGGGTCTCGAGCCTCCTCGGAGGAAGAGGGCGGGCTCCGGAGGACCCCCGCGCCCGCCCTCCCGGACCACCCGGCGCCGGCCCTGCCCTCGGCCGGGGACCTGCGGGCGCGTCCCGGGAAACCAGAGGCACCGTCCACGAGGCTCTCGGCCGACCTCCTTCCTTTTGCCCCAGGAGTGATGGGTTATTACTGTTTACGAATTATTCGTAAGGACTTGTTTGCCCTTCCTGGCATCTGAGGGTGTTTATATGTTCTTTTCCACACTTGGTCTAAAAGGCCGGCTTGTGGCATGCGGCTGTGGGGCAGTTTTGTGCCACCAGGATGCAGCGACAGGCTGGCCACCCTGTGTGTGTGTATGTGTGTGTGTGTGTGTTTGTGTGTGTGGGCGGCTCTGAGCAAACTGGCACCCCTCCAGAGTGGACAGATCTTGGGCGGCAAAAGAGCTACTAAAGATGCAAAAACCCAACCAACGGAAAACAAAAACCCGAGCTGTGCCTTCTTTTTCTGCTGCTCCTTCAAAGGGTGACAGTGAAGCGTGGGGACAGACAGACCCCTCACCAAGAAGCTGAGAGCTGAGGGACAGATCCATTTCCTGGGCGGGCTTTTTGGAGTCAAAGCTGGAATAATCCTGGAGTGTAGTTACTATACCCAGAGCTGGGCCCAGCTTGGTCTTGCTTTGTATTTCATTTGGGGCCGGGGTGAGTGAAAGGGGTCAGTCCGTGCAGCGTTTGCAGTTTTGTGCCAAGCCCAGACAGCCCCCTGGAGGACCTGGGGCCTCTAGCCCTGGCCAGTGCTCACTGGGTTGGCCTGCCTGCCATGACGTAAGAGACGAAGACACGTATCTGCCCTGATTGTGCTGATGGGAGAGGTGCGGCTGGGGTGACCCATAGTCACACCGACCAGAATCCCCTGCTGGACTCCAGACCACCTGGAATCCAGGCAGTGACTCCCTCCCCACAGCAGGGCAAGGCTGTCCCCTGCCTCCCTGCTCTCCTACCGGAGTCTTGCTCCTCTGCCGGAAACTCAGAAGTGTGGCAGGATGGCCATTCCAAGATCCTAGGAGCACATTTTAAAGCCAGGCGCTGGGAGAGTCTAGGCCAGAGTGCTGACTCGGCCTTTTCCCCCGCGGAACTTTGGGGGGGGGGGGCGGAATGCCTGGTGAGAGGCCCAGGCAGGGAAGATGCCTTGAGTGCCCCCTCTGCCTCCTGGTCTCTTCCCAGACCCTCCTTGCCCTCCCTCAGGCTGTACTTTAGCTACCACAGCCGCAGAGGGGCGCCTTCCCAGTGGCATTGCATTAATCACCCCAAGAAGCCTAGGAGGTATACGGGCCTGGAGGAAGCTGGGGGTGGGCGTGGCCAGGTCTCCACCCCAGGAGTTGAGTAAGAAGAGGGCAGAGCTATTGTAGGCCCAGCCCCTGAACATCACTGTACACTCTGCCCAGAATGCTCCCCCTCCGGACCAGAATCCCTCCTTAGCCCCCTGGACCTGTTGCATTTGGTGGTCGCAACTCCAGGATCTGAATGGCCCAGGAAATACTCCTGCAACATGGGGTGGGGCTTGCAGGGCTGCTGGGGTGAAATTTACCCTGGGGAAGGGGTGCCTGTGGTGGCTTCCTGACCACCAGAGAAGGAAGGCCCTGTGGGCTGAGAGGAGGGAAATGCCACAACCTCCCTGCGAGTGGTGGGACAGCTGGGCAGCAGTGTCTTCTTGGTGTGGGATGGCAGAATCCATCTTTTCTTCCCCTCCGTGGAGGGAGCTACAAAGTACATGTTAGAAGACCTCTTCGTGAATTGCAGTATTGATGCATTTTTCTAGCGCTGCCTGCTCAATGCTGAGCCAAATATTTGGGGAAGAGGGAAGATACAGAAGATGTTAGGATGCATCCTTAGAGAAAAGAAAATGTTGGAGACAGGAGAAACTAGGGTGGGAGGGCAAAGGGTCACTATTGCTCTTTGGAGGGAGGCTGGGTGAGACCAACCGTTTTGGGGGCAGGGAGGGAGCAGAGAGGGCGAGACCAGGAAGGTGGGCTGGGCTGTTGTGAGCATTATGAGGAAGCGTGCTGGGCTGGGGTGGAGTGGCCCTGAGTGGGCTGGGAGAAAAGCTTGAGTGAAAGAAGAAGGTGGCCATGTGCTTGGGAGGCCAAATCAGGGGAACAGCTTGCCAGCTGACAGTGGGGACCCATGGAGAACCCCTGAGGGTTTCTGAGCAGAGGAATGAGATACGGATTGGAAAGAGGGGAACTGGGAGCCTTAGGGACCAGGTGTGTAGGTGGAGGAGTGAGGAGCCCTTGGGAACTCTTCCTGTGGGTACAGGCTGCTGTCTACAAGACAGGGAAGGAGGCATTCCTTCCCAAAGGCATCAGGTACTTGCTGCCAGAATCAGCCAGACAGATTGCCTACACTTCCGGTCCAGCTCCTGGTGAGTCATGGGTTTGGGACCTTCTTACTATCCTCTCCCTACCCGCCCACGACACAACTCAGTCTAACCCGCTAGCTTTCTGTGAGCTGCCAGGGCTGGAGTGGTGCCCAGCTGAGCCAAGGTTGTGCTGAGATCCAGCCCTCCCCCTGTTAACCTGGGCAAGGTGAGGGTGCATGCTGGGGAGGAGGAAGCACAGGTCTTGCTCCCATTAGAGAAATCTTGCTCATGCCTGCATGGCACAGTGATTTGGGTCCATGAGATGATCTGAGAAGTGAAATTTTCAGAGAAGTATTCCTTTGGCCTCACCACTAATGTAAGCATTGATGGGCCCATTGCTCCCTGCTGAGGGATGAAGCGTTAGTAGGCATGGCTACCATTATTTGTGTGCTGGACTCTGTGCCAGGTGCTTTACAGGCAGTAGCTCTTCTATCTCACAACCCTGGAGGGTGTTATCACCCATTTTACACCCTGGCAGTTAGCAGTTTGGAGATGTTATTTACTCAGGACCACACCACTTGACCAGTAGGAAGTTGTAAAAGCAGATTTGAACCCAGGTGTGGCTACCTAGCCCAAACATTTCAGTACCAGACTGTGCTGCATCTCTGTAAAAGTAAGCGCCGTGAGTGCATGTGTTGGGAAAGGCTGGAAGGCTCTGCTTCACACATGTTTCTCCCCAGAGCTCCCAGGGCTCTAGAGCATCCTCTTGATGTGTCCTCGGGAGAGGAAGCCCAGGGAGCAGACAGAGTGGGCAGCCCTCTGTCATGCTCCAGCTGTCTGGGTGGTGCTTGGCTTTCCTCCCTGGGCCCCAGAGGCAAGGACGGAGCCCCCCTCAGTATCCTCAGGATATCCAAGGGGCCTGGTGGTGGAGGAGCCAGCCCCTGCCTGGCACCCGAGCTGCCCCGAGGTTAGGGAGTCACATGTTGGCTCGGTCCGTGGTCAGATGAGCCCATGCCGCGCTGAGAGAGGATGACTGGAGCCTGTCCTTGTGAGCTCACCTCCCCATGCACCTCAGTGGGGGTCCCTGGACCTGAAGGGCCTAGGCATTGCTGGCAGGAAGTGTCCCTTCCTATTTAGGCCTTCATGGGATGGGGAGGGGCCATGACTGGATCCCATAAATCTGGGTGGGGTGGGCCTTCGGGTGGTGACGCAGCTCTTGGAACGCACCCTGGGCACTGCAGATCCCAGTGACTCCTCAGCTAGGAGTTGTGTCAGTAAACAGGCAGCCTGTTCGGGGGCCGCGCGTGGCATCTGCAGCCCTGGGGACCTGCCGGCATAGGCCAGCACTGGCCCCTTAGGGGGCAGACTGGCTGAGCTCCCAAATTTCGCACATGGCCCTGTGTAGAACTCCTTTCCTTTCCTGCTCTCCCCACTCCTATTCAGACCTGTCTGTGCTCTCTCCTGAGCCCCTGGATGGAGCTGCCTCACCTCAGCCTGCCCGCTCTTACTCTGCGTTCTGCCTCCCAGCTCTGGCTGTGGTCTAGATGGTGGCTATGAAACTTCAGCTTCCTCCCAGCCCCCCTCCCGCCCACCTGCTGCCCTGTTCTCCTCCTGAGCTTGCTCCAGGTGTCACTGCCTCTGGGGCTCACCTGGGCTTAGGGAAGAGGAGCACCTGGATGTTGCACACAGGGATAAACCCCAGAATGGGGGGGGGCCCCTCTTTTCTCTGGTATCGCCTCTAGGAGGACACGGTGAGAGGCTCCTGTGTTGGGCTTGGAGCTCCTAAAGTGAAAAGCAAGAAGCCAGTTTCCAAGCCTTTCCTGACCTCCTCAGAGAGTATTTGGAAGGGGAGGCCGATGTGATGCTCCCGAGTAGACGGAGGCAGGCGTGTGGCATAGCTGGGAGGGGTCAGTCCTCTGGATCAGTGGGACCATAGTAAGTGCTACTCACCAGCTGTGTGACCTCAGGCAAAGAATCAAGCCTCTTTAGTAAACTGGAAAAAATAATACCTCCTGGTAGGAGTATTTCAAGAATTACAAATGATGAGATAATATATGTATGCGATAGTGCCTAGTACAATGGTGGACACAGTCGTTTCTTAGCGGATAATACTGAATTACTGCTATTTTTGTTATTGGTAAGAGAAAGTACGAATATCAAAGGACTTATTTATGAAAAACATAGGCCTCAACATACAAAATCCTGACTACAGCCACTTAAAAAACAAACAAACATCAAAGCAGACCTAAAGCCATTACTTCTTGGTGACATTTTGCTAACTACTGTAAGTGCCTAAAAGTCACCATACTTTTCCTGAAAAGTAAATTTCAATCCTCATTTGGCCTCACTCCTCAAACCCCTCAACTTTCCACCTTTTCTTTTCACTTCTCTTCATGAAACTTCTCTAGCTCACCTTCACTCAGGAACTGAGGAGTTCCTGTGACACTGGGCATCAGAGCAAAACCCAGACAGTCCCTGGCCAACTGTGGTCGGCCTTACTGCCTCCACCTCCTGACCACCTGGTTTTGTCGGCCAGCTGGTGGGAAACTGCCCCTCAGTGGTCACGGTGATTAGGCTCCCTAATTGCTAAATTCAGTGGCCTTCTTCAGGCCTCACCTTGCAGCACAGATGTTACCAATAGCCCCAGTTTTAGTGCATGCCCAGTGGAAAACAAGTAAAATGTAAAAAATGTGAAGTCTTCCCTCCCCCAGCCCACACCGTCATGGTAACCACTATCAGTAGTTCGTGGGATAATCCTCCATTTTTTATGCACCTGCACACACACAGAAATACTTGTTTTACACAAATAGGACCACATTTTAAGCTGTATAATACAGTAAAATAATTTTTATTTTATAATATTCTTGGAGATCCATGATAGGCTGCAGAGCTTCCTCATTCTTAACAGTGCCCAGTGTTTCATTGGAAGGATATACTGCCTTTAAAAATAAAACAACTACTTCCCTATGAATGGACAGGTGCTTTTTTGAAAATTCTCTCTTCTTCTGGCCTTTGTGAGGCAGTTTGTGTCTGTGGTCTCTGCCTCCTATCTCCCCTCCATCCTCAGTCCGGAGCCACTCTGCTGCTGCATTTGTGATCCCAAAGGGCAGCTTTAATCATCAATAGAACAAAGTCTACACTTTGCTGAATTGAGAGTTGGAGGTCTTCCATGTTCAGGTTTTACCTCTTCTCTTCAATCCCTTGCCCAAGGGATTGAGTTTCTTGCCGTCACACGCAGGTGCTCTGAGGCCTGCTCGGCAAAGCCTCTGCTCATGCTTTTCTTCCAGTCAGGAGGACCTGGCTGCACAGGTCTGTCTCTGAGTGCTGACTCCGCCCGGAGGCCTCTGAGTTGCCCTCAGCTGGAGGAGCTGCTCCCTGCCTGGTGGAGCTCTTCCTTCCTTCCTAGGCTCCGGGACAGGGCCGTCTTATCCCTGCACAGTGCCTTGGATGCAGTACCATTTAGTAAATACTGAAACGAAAGAAAGAACAGACTAGGGTCCACTATCCCCAGCTGGCTAACTGAGCTTTAATTGACATATAACATTGTGTTGCTTTAAGGTAGATAGCTAATGATTTGATAGGTGTATGTATTGCAAAGTGATTGCCACAATAAGTTTAGTTAACATCCCTCACCTCACATAGCTGCAAATATTTTTTTTGTCTTATGATGAGAATTTTTTTGATTTTTGTAGTAGAAGGAATGAAGAGAGTTATCTCCCAGAGTTTTAGATGATGTCACAGTCATGAAAAACATGTGGCATGTAATTAAACAGAAAAGTCCAGTGGACTGGAATAAATGCCAAAAGTTAGCTTAAACTGTTCAAGAACATATTGTGAGACACCTCAGAGGAATCTTTACTTTGAAATGTTTTGGATAGCTGGATTATAAATTAAAAATTCAGTTTATAGCCAATCACACTTGAGGAAGTTCAGATGGCAAGTTGTCACATAGAAAGTGCAAAGATCACTAAAAATTAAAGATATCAGTATGTATGACTGGGGCATTATAAATTGGTTCAAGTTTTCAGGATTCAGCCTTTCAGACAATATGTAAGAAACAAGACATATGAGACTTTATATCCTTTGACCTCATAATTCCATTTTTTGGAATTTATAAGGCATTAATCCCAAAGAGAAAAACGTTCGTAGAAGCACTATGTGTAGTAGCAAAACAAATTGGAAACCATCTAAATCCTGTAGAAGAGTATGGCTCAGCAAACTGAGATGTCTTAACAATGGACAATTTATGTAGCTCTGAGTGACAAATATATGCTATTGTCAGTACATGGAAATATGTCTAAGAAGGAAAGTTCTCATGGTCACAAGGCAATCTTTCAAAATAATATATATTGGTAACAGTTAAGTGAAGCTGAATGCCTCATCACTGACTTTCATTTTTTCCATTCAGTCAGTTAACTGTTTTTGTTTTTGTGTTTTTCTGAGCAGTGACAATGTGCTAGGCACGGGATTTGGTGTTAAGGACACCATGGTGAACCAGCCAGACATGGTTCCTGCCTTCCAAAAGCTTTTATTTTGAGAGCAATCCCCCCAAAATGTACAGCAATGTAAATAGAGTCAAATGTTCACTGATTTCATTTTAGGTGCAATTTTAAAGTTCATTAGAAGAAAGGTGGAAGCAAAAGACATCTCTGAAATCTCAGACGTGGGGTGGGTGGGAACCTGTCTGACAGCGGAGAGCACAGCCGCAAGTGAGACCAGCCTGGTCAGGTGGGAATTCACCAGGAAACAGCCTTGCAGTCAGTGTTGGTCTCTGAGGAAAGGATTTTCTGGTATAACCCCAGAGATGCTTAATCTCATTTCTGAAGGATCTCAGCATTGGTAGTTTAGAAGAGATTGGAAGCACTGTTTATAATAGCCACAGAAACAAAAGAAGAAATATGGGTAAATTACAGAGTGTTGATCAGGCAGAGAAAGACAAATACCATATGATTTCACTTATTTGTGGAATATGAAAAAAGAAAGCAAAAGAGAAGGAACAAATCAGCATTAGATTCATAGACACTGAGAAGTGACTAGTGGCTACCAAGGGGGAGGAGAGTGAGCGGGGGAGGGGTGGGGACTGTTGAACCACTGGGATGTACATTTGATTTAAAAAAATAGAGTGTAGACACACAATGAAATATAATGCAGCAGAACTAATGAACCTCAGCTACACGCATCAACATGGGTGACCTTAGAGACATAATGCTGAGTGGGAAAAAAACCCCAGAGGCCTACATTGGTATTATACTCTTTCTCAGACCATTAGAAAAGTTGAAAAAATAATAAACAGTGAGCACCCATGTACTCTTCACCTAGAAGCACCAACTTATGGCCACATTTGCTTTAACTCAGTGTGTGTGTGTGTGCGTGTGTCTGGTGGTGCTTTGAAGCGGTTGTAGATGTGACATTTCACACCTAAATACTTCAGCATGTATCAACTAAAAACAAAGATACTCTCTTATACAGCAACAATATCTTTATCACATTCAAGAAATAGATAAAATAATTGTTGTTAGTATGCAATCCGTATTTGGATTTCTCCAGTTGTCCCAATAATGCCCTTTACAGCTGTTTTTAAGTCCAGGATCCAATTTGGTGTTGCATCTCTTCAATCTCCTAATCTAGAATAGTTGCTTGGCCTTTTGTTTTATATGGCATTGCATTTTTGATGGTTCCAGGATAGTTCTTTTGAGAATGTCTGCAGTCTATATTTGTCTGTTCACTCATTAGAGTCGTGGTCAACATTTTTGGAAAGAAACTACGTGGGTGAAGTGTGTCCTTCCCATTGCTTCACATTAATGTCAGTTTGTTCCCCTATTGATGATACTAACTTTGATCACTTTGTTGGCGTGGTGTTTACCAGATCTCTGCTAGGAAGGTACCTTTTCCTCTTTGTATTTAGTAGATCATCTAAGGAACTTAAAACTCCACTCTTAAAAAAGCAAAGTTGTTCAGAGCAGTGCTAATAGCTATTCCTAACAGCCAAAACCTGAAAACTAGCTCTAAACTGAAAATGACCCAAATGCCCATCAACAATAGAATGGATAAGTTGTGGTAGGCCCACACAATTGAATAGTATACAACAATGATAATGGACAGTCTACAACTACACACAACAGTGTGGATGAAGCTCGCAAACACTGAGCTAAATGCAAGAGTTCATACCATATGGTTCCATCTCTATAAAATATAAAAAAAGAGGCAAAACTGATCTATGCTGTTTGAAATCACGAGAGTGTCACTCTTAGTAGGAAAACTTGTGACCAATGGGGTCCCAAATAAAATTTAAAAGAACAAATGGAAGAGATGTCTGTAAATGTATATGGCGAGAAGCTCATATGAGCCCGTGAGAAAAACACAAGAACCTTCAGTAGTTTTAAGACATCAGGATCAGAATAAATAAGAAGCAAAGGTGGTGAACATGGTTCACAAAGAAGGAATGGCAATGTCTAATAAGCCTGTGGAAAATGTTTAAAATTACTGGCAATCAAAAAAATATATATGCCCCACATCGCTAATCATCAGAGAAATGCAAATTAAAACCACAATGAGATATCCCCTCACACCAGTGAGGATGGCCAACATCCAAAAGACAAACAATAATAAATGTTGGCAAGGATGTGGAGAAGGGGGAACCCTCCTACACTGCTGGTGGGAATGTAAATTAGTTCAATCATTGTGGAAAGCAGTATGGAGGTTCCTCAAAAAACTCAAAATAGAAATGCCATTTGACCCAGGAATCCCACTCCTAGGAATTTACCCTAAGAATGCAGCAGCCCAGTTTGAAAAAGACATATGCACCCCTATGTTTATTGCAGCACTATTTACAATAGCCAAGAAATGGAAGCAACCTAAGTGTCCATCAGTAGATGAATGGATAAAGAAGATGTGGTATATATATACAATGGAATATTATTCAGCCATAAGAAGAAAACAGATCCTGCCATTTGCAACAACATGATGGAGCTAGACGGTGTTATGCTCAGTGAAATAAGCCAGGCAGAGAAAGACAATTATCAAATGATTTCACTCATCTGTGGAGTATAAGAACAAAGATAAAACTGAAGGACAAAACAGCAGCAGACTCACAGAACCCAAGAATGAACTAACAGTTACCAAAGGGAAAGGGATTGGGGAGGATGGGTGGGAAGGGAGGGACAAGGGGGTAAAAGGGGCATTACAATTAGCAGACATCATGTAACGGGGTGGAATACAGGGAAGGCTGTACAGCACAGAGAAGACAAGTAGTGATTCTATAGCATCTCACTACGCTGATAGACAGTGACTGTAATGGGGTATGTGGTGGGGACTTGATGACAGGGGGAGTCTAGTAACCATAATGTTGCACATGTAATTGTAGATGATACACACACACACAAAAAAATATATATATATATGCCATTTCACTGCTCACAGTAGTGCCAACGAAGATTGATGTAACAATATGAACATAACATTATTTATTATTAAGATAATCTGTTTATAAATTGAAGGCTAATAATAGCTAGGGAATGAGTAAATGAAAGGTGGTTATTTCACATCATGGAATATCATACAGCAATTGGTTTTGGTAAAATTTGGTAAAGACAGAAAAATGTTACTGAAATATCAGGAACTAAAACAAGGTTCAAAAGCGGTTGTATGATGTGTGTTGTATATGTACAGCTGACCCTTGAATGACAGCAGGGTTAAGGGCATTGTCCACCACACAGTCAAAAATCCGCATACAACATTTGACCCCCAAAACTTAACTATTAATAGCTTACTGTTTTTATAGCAGTAAGTGATAAAAGACTAGTTATCTACATATTTTATGTTTTCAAGACACACTTAACTTCTTAACTTTTTCAATATTTCTAGGCTAAGTAGTTCACCTGAGTTTTTCTAAATTGTCACAAATCTCCAAAAATTTCCAAATATCAAAAAGAATCCTCATTTTTTTCAGTATATTGGGCCAACATGTAAGTGAACCGATGCAGTTCATACCCTCAGTGTCAGTTGATGTGTGTGTATGTTAACATGGACAGGAATCATACTTGGGGTAGGTGAGGTTGGTAGAGAAATCATACCAAAATTAATGGAAGTTGTATGTCACAGTCTACAGAGGTGATTATAATTAAGGCATTTTTTCTTTAAACACGTCTGTATTTTCAGCAAGGACGGCAGGGGGCACCTTTCTCCTTGTCCAATCATGTGATTCCAGCAGCACTTCCTGAACTCCCATCATGTAACTGGGCCAAGCCTGCAGCACGTGACTCCACAGAGTCAATCAGAGCCTCCTGGGCCAGCGGGCCCTTCCCAGGCAGCATGTGGAAAAGTGGCCCTCCTGGACTGTGGTCGGCCCAGCTGAGCCAGCCTGGCTGCGGAGGAGACAGTGAAGCTTGGTGGCAATGTGAGCGGACCCAGGACTTGTGGTTTTACCTGGTCTGCTCCACAGCAGCCCTTCCCGTTGATTTTTTAAGGGTGGAACTGGAGCTTGGCTTTCCCACTTGCAGGCAAGGAGGCCCCAGTAAGGTGGGGAACCTCAGAACAGGTTTAATGAAGATGCGGTCGGGGTGCTCACAGCCAGAGCAGGGTCACAGGTGTGGCGATAGGAACCCGCCTCCACACTCCGTAGGTTAATACCCTCCTAAACATGAGCCTCCACGCTCCTTCCATTAACAGCCTTCCAAACGTGAGCCCTTTCCTCTTTATCTTCCATTTAGCAGCCCAGGGCTTACAGAAGTGTCTACAGGAGAGGACTCGAATACTTCAGTACAAGTTTGCATGTAGAGGACAGCAGGACACAAATTCTATAAGTACTAAATGTCAGTACGTATATATGACACTGGAGTGCAAATCAGAAAGGTGCTAGCTAGTAAGGAGATAGGCTTTTAGAAGGCTTCCTGCTTTTTAAAAAGCTTCATGACATATCTATATAACATTGTGCAACAAATGAGAAGTGGGGACACACTATTTACTGAGCACATAAAGTTTCTGCCAGTTAGTACTAGGCAACTCCACATACACCGTTTACAGATATAGAAACTGAGAGCCAGGGTCACATATCTAGTGAGTAGCAGAACAGGGGATGTCATCTAAGTCTGTTTGGTCCCCAGTATGATCTTTAATTTTATAAATAAATATAAGTATTGGTTATAATATAATGAATATTTGCAAACCCACCATCTAATCCAAGGCAGAGAATACGTGCGCCTACCTGTGTGCATATGCACCGTCTTTGTGAATTGTGTTCTTGATCATCTTACCCCTTCAGGTCTTAGCAGCTTACTATTACTGGGCTCTCTGTTTTTCTCATTGGTTTGGTATGAGCTTCCTGCCATATTTGTTACAAATATCTTTCCCTTGTTTGTTGTTTGTGTAAAGTTTTTATTTAAGAAGTATCTTTTTTATGCCCCCACTTCCCCCACACAGTTGGTCTTGGGGTAAGGTTTACAAAGTCCTTTCGGGTCAGACTGGACGCTCTCTTTCCTGGGAAGCCTCCTGAGACCCCTTCCCTCCCCCATCTTCCTTCCTTCCTTCAGCCCTCCGAGCCCTCCCAGCACATCTGAACTTGTGAGGAGCTTCAGTTTAGTGAACTTGAATGAAGCTGCAAAAAGACAATGTTCCATATTTTTTTTTCAAGATAAGCATACATTTTCATGATTGTAAAAAAAATGATACCTATAGTATACAATTCAAGTAATAGAGAAAGCAAAAAATAAATAAAGAAAAGAAATTACCCAAAATCTCACCACTAAGAAACAACTACTGTTAACATTTTGGAGAATATCCTTCTAAATTGCCTCTCCTGTCCACTCCCTCTTCCTTGATAAAACTTGACGTAAATGTTTTCCTGTGGTTTTTGTGACATTCTTCTTTCATGTGCCATTATGTCCTCAATATGTTTCCACCCAGCTCTTCCGATGGCTGTGCCGGATCCCACTGTATGGATGTACCGTGACTTATCCCTTGTTGGACATCCAGCTTGTTTCTCATTTCACTGCTGGAGACGCCACCGGGTGCATCCTGGCACACTGGGGCCCTTGTCAGGCCTGCAGACTTGGGGGGAATCCTGACTCTGGGTGGGAAGCTGGCTTGAGCTGCATCCATCTAACGCCTCTGAACCCCCCCAAGTTCTTTGTTGTCCGGGTCTCTGCTCCTTGGCACCAACTTTGGGTGTTTGGTCTGACCTGTGTGTCGGCTTTCCCAGGGAGCATCGTTTGGGTTATTCCTCCACCCTCTCTTTCCAGATGGGCTGAGTTTAGTGTAGAACTCTGTGCGCATGGGTGGAGCTCACATAGATTTTAAGTTTGAAACAAAGGGTACTTGTTTCACATATTCTCTATACACACACCCATACTGGCTATTTTTAAAGAATTGCCCAACATGGTGATTGTAGAAAATGGCAAAGGGAAGATAACAAAAACCACCAGCTATCCCACAAGTCAGTGATAACCACTGTGAACACGTGGGCATGTGCTGATTGTGGGACTCTGGTGTGCCTTGGAATCACCGGGGAAGCTTGTTTACCATCCAGATTTTCCTTCCTGCTGAGATTCTGATTCAGTAAGTATGCTGTAGGGCGGAGGCACCTGCATTGTAAGCAAGCCCCCTAGGTGATTAAAAAAACCAACATGGCAAAAATGTCTTTCCAGACTTTACTTGATTTAAAAGAAAATAGACATGAGATCATACTGTACATTCAGTTTTTTAAAAAATCAGAATGTGAACCTCTATCCATGTCTGAATTACCTTTTAAAAAGCAATTTCTATTATGTGAGTGTATTACAGTTTACTCGTCAACACCGTATTGCTGGACATGAATTTTCCCCCATTCAGTGCTACAGTAAATAATGCTGTGTAGCTAAATCCTTGCATAGATTCTTAAAGATTTTGTTAAATCCCTAAGGAGTGAATTCTGGGGTCAAAGGGTTTGTGGTTTTGAAGGCTTTTGATAGGGGTCGCCAAATTCTCCAGAAAGGTTGCCCCCCTGGGGCTACCGCCCCCAGGAGTTTGCGTGGGGCCGTGGGGGGGGCTTTCCCCCCCACTGTGCTCGCAGCCAGTCTGCGGGCCACCTGATGGCAGCACCAGGGGCTCGGGGTGCATGCCAAGTGCTCAGTAATGGTTAGGTGGGTAAACACAAGGAGGATTTTCTCCACTGAACAGATGAAGCAGGGTGCTGAGGGATGATGAGGTCAAGTGACTGGGGCAGGAATTCAAGCCCAGCCTTGCATCCTGAGCCTGAGCTCCTCAACTGCACCCTGATTTTTGATTATTATCAGAAAGGGAGGAACAGTGATGATTATGGGAGCAGTACTTTTTCATATGGTCCTGAAAAATGTATGGATGAAATCAGGAGAAGGGAGTGAAAGGCTGAAGGAAGAAATAGTTTGGGGGGCCCTGCGTGGACATTCCTTTGTAGGTCAAGGCTGATGTGTTCTGGTAGGTCGGCGAGATGTCCCAGTGGCGGTAGTGGTGGTGGTGTGTGTGTGTGACCCTTGGTGGCGGTCCAGGGCAAAGCGAGTTAAACTCAAGCTTTGAGCACCGAATTGGGTTCTGTGGGAAATGCAGAGATTTGGTTCCTTCAAAGATCTTAAGATCTCCCCTGTGACCCCCCCTTCCCCCGGTTTTATTTACTCTAGAAACATTATAATACTGTAATAGAATGTTACGCGTAATCCCAACCTTCTGGCACAACGAATAATTTCATGTTTCCCATATTCCCTTCTATTCATTGTCCGTATATAGATCTGTTTTTAAGGAGGGTATAATTTAGAGGATGTTAAACCCTTGCCCATAGGATAGGGCAGCCTGCCTTTCCACCTCCCCTGGTCCAGCTCACTTCCACAGTGCATGTATCCGGCATCTGCTGTGTGTCCTGTGCTGGGAGACACATGGGTAAGACACAGCTCCTGAGCACCAGGAGCCATTTAATGGGGGAAGCAGACCTAAAAGGATTGTTTCAATATTCCTGTAGCCCTCCCCAGGAGTCTGTGAAGAGGCAGGGAAGGTATTTTATAATTCAGTTTACAGGTAAGAAAACAAGAGTACCCTCAGGTCATATAAAGGAGAACCTGAACTCTAGGCTGGATCGGGATTCCCAGCCTGTGCTTCCCCAACCCCTCTGCTCCTCCCATTTCGTAGGTAAGGGGCCCCAGTGCTGCATGACTGCCTGAGTGCCCTGCACACTCTGGCCTCGTCCTCCTGCCAGGCCAAGTGGTGCAGGCGTTCCTCCACCTCCTTCCACGCACTCCCTTCCAGCTGTGTATTGTGTGACCTTGTTTTCCCTTTATGACGGCCCTTGGAGCTTAGTTCTGCAGAACCGGCATATGATGGGGAGAGCAGCACACCCCGAGCTGCCCCGACCCTCCCAGAAATCCCCCCGCTTTCCCCTGACACACTCCATGCCTCTTCTCCTCGAACACCTTCCAGGTACACCCGAGAAGGAGTCCAAAAGTTCAGAGGCTAGAAACAAATGATAGTAGCTGGGCTCCCGTGGGAAATAGGGGGAGGACTCCACATCTGGCCCAGGATTTATTTTTCTTTTAATTCTTCTGAAGAGCAGCTTAAACACTCGAGTCCTGGCCGTATTTCCTTTTATCGTTTCCTCTATCCAGATAGCAGCGTCTGCTAAGCCTGGTTCCCAGGCTCCACTGTAAAACAAACAGATTCTTGAGCTTACCTCCCGTCAGGACAGAAGCTCTTGCTTAAATACCAAAAAACAGTAATGGCCTTGCTTAATCTTCCCAGAAACCCACGGGACAGGTCTCAGTGCTTTCCCAGTGTGAGGCTGGCAGCCCCAGAGCCCAGGCAGGGGTTTGGACCCGTGTGGGTTCGGATTCCAGAGTTGCCCTCCTGACCCCTCCACGTGGTGCCTCTGGAAAAAGTGTGGATAAGAGCCTATCGGCATAAGGTCCTATTGGCTGGTCGTTGCTGGAGTCAGCAAGGGTTTAATCTTTGGCATATAGTTTTAGGGAGATCCTGAAGGTTCCTAAGCAAAAGATAATAAATTCGGTTAACTATAAAGAGTGCCATGCTTTGCATTTAGAATCAAACAAGTCATCCTTCAGTGGTGCCACGTCAGAAGATCAGAGAATTGCCAGTGAGTAGAGCAAAAGCTCATTATGAACCATGTCATGATTTCTCAGAATCATATTGTGCTGTTTCAGACACGTCCTGTGAAAGGAATGCAGCATGTTACAGGGACGTTGTGGTTACAGTGAAGCCTAATTTAGAGGCCTCCCTCCCACCCCCCACCCTTATCTTCTGTTTTGGAATAGGCACAGCCCTCTGGCCATTCTTAATAGAGACCAGGGTACTGAAGAATGTTCCTCCACTCTGGTAAAAACAGTCATGCAAGCATGATGATAAAGGCCACCTCATTCTGCCTCGGTGTTGGGATGGGGTGGGAGGGTGCAAAAGGGATGGGTGGGGACTGTGGCAAACTAGTGAACCCCCTCCCAGGTAGGCAGCTCCAGCCAGCAACTGTGACTGGCTGCCTGCAGGAACACTGGCTCAGTGTTGTCTGGCCTCTCAATATTTCCAAGAGAAGCTGGAAATACAGATATTTATGTGAAACCTCTCAAGTTTTAAATGTTGGCTCACTTTTCTTTCACACACTGTGAAGGCCAAGCACAAGCAACCTGAAGTTACCAGTTTAAAGTACCTAGAACAGTTGTTTGGAGCTCAGCTCTGCAGTCAGTCTTCCTGGCTTCCCATCTGCGCTCTGCTCCTTACCAACTGTGTATCAAGATGTTTAATCTCTCAGCTATTTAGTACCTCAGCTTCTACATCTGTCAAATGGAGGTAGGAATTTTGCCTACTTCTGAGGATTGCTATGACGATTAACAAGAGGATTAAGGAGAAAGCCTTGGAACCCAGTGCCTGGTACTAACAAGTGCATGGGAAAGGTTAGCTTGTATCATTATTTGCATCTCTTTCCGTAAGTGCAGGGTGACTCTCTGTCCTAGTTTGCCTGTGACAGTCCTGGTTCCAGCTTGTATTGGTGTCATTAATGTTAACTCCCTTTTTCATTCTCAATATTAGACAATAAATTTCATCGTCAACCTTTATAGGCAAAACTAACATTATGTTGTTTAGGACATTCACAAGTTTTAGTCCTATTGAAAAAGTCATGGTTCCAATTGTTGAAGTTTCCTTGGACAGATTAGCTAACCTGTCTGTGTTTCACTTTCCACATTCTTGCCAAAGTCCAGAAAAAA
The DNA here is from genome assembly GCA_029783875.1 of Phataginus tricuspis. NCBI lineage: Eukaryota > Metazoa > Chordata > Mammalia > Pholidota > Manidae > Phataginus > Phataginus tricuspis. Next base: position 28,031,021 of record JAQQAC010006923.1, read on the forward strand.
ACACAGAAGTAAAATCAATCACTGAAGTGATAATTATCAAAAGTTTATTGTGCACACACCAAAAAGACAGTTTGCAAACCAAGAGTACACCAACCAAAACATGGAATAAGGCTCAGAGGTATGTTATAAAGTGGCTTATAGAGGGTACAGGCAGTGACTGTTTATTCTTCATGGTGATCGGCTACAATATTAGAATTCTCTTAAATGAAAGGGAATTCAGTAGTGGTTACCTCATATCAACTTTGGGGAACAATTTATTTATTTATTTATTTTTTACAATTTATTTTGGTATCATTAACCTACAGTTACATGTGCAGTATTATGGTGATTAAAATACCCCCTTCATCAGGTCCCCCCCACCAACCCCATTACAGTCACTGTCCATCAGCGTAGTGAGATGCTATAGAGTCACTACTTGTCTTCTCTGAGTTGTACAGCCCTCCCTGTGCCCCCACTACCTTACGTCTGCTAATCGTAATACCCCTTTTACCCTCTTATCCTTCCCTTCCCACCCATCTTCCCCAGTCCCTTTCCCTTTGGTAACTATTAGTCCGTACTTGGGTTCTGTGAGTCTGCTGCTGTTTTGTTCCTTCAGTTCTTTTCTTTGTTCTTATACTCCACATATGAGTGAAATCATTTGATACTTGTCTTTTTCGGCTTGGCTTATTTCACTGAGCATAATACCCTCTAGCTCCGTTCATGTTGTTGCAAATGGTAGGATTTGTTTTCTTCTTATGGCTGAATAATATTCCATTGTGTATATGTACCACATCTTCTTAATCCATTCATCTACTGATGACACTTAGGCTGCTTCCATTTCTTGGCTATTGTAAATAGTGCTGCAATAAACATAGGGGTGCATGTGTCTTTCTCAAACTGGGCTGCTGCATTCTAAGGGTAAATTCCTAGGAGTGGGATTCCTGGGTCGAATGGTATTTCTATTTTGAGTTTTTTGAAGGAACCTCCATACTGCTTTCCACAATGGTTGAACTAAATTGCATTCCCACCAGCAGTGTAGGAGGGTTCCCTTTTCTCCACATCCTCGCCAACATTTGTTGTTGTTTGTGTTTTGGATGTTGGCCATCCTCACTGGTGTGAGATGATATCTCATTGTGGTTTTAATCTGCATTTCTCTGATGACCAGCCATGTGGAGCATCTTTTCATGTGCCTGTTGGCCATCTGAATTTCTTCTTTAGAGAAGTGTCTATTCATGTCCTCTGCCCATTTCTTAATTGGATTATTTGCTTTTTGTTTGTTAAGGTGCGTGAGGTCTTTATATATTTTGGATGTCAACCCCTTCTCAGATGCATCATTTATGAATATATTCTCCCATACTGTAGGATGTCTTTTTGTTCTACTGATGGTGTCCTTTACTGTACAGAAGCTTTTCAGCTTGATATAGTCCCACTTGTTCATTTTTGCTTTTGTTTCCCTTGCCCGGGGGGATATGTTCATGAAGAAGTAGCTCATGTTTATGTCCAAGAGATTTTTGCCTATGTTTTTTTCTTAGAGTTTTATGGTTTCATGACTTACATTCAGGTCTTTGATCCACCTTGAGTTTACCTTTGTGTATGGGGTTAGACAGTAGTCCAGTTTCATTCTCTTACATGTAGCTGTCCAGTTTTTCCAACACCAGCTGCTGAAGAGACTGTCTTCTCTTTGGGGAACAATTTAATGATGATTTTCAGAGGCCTAAGCAAGAGGTGACCCAAGACAAGTGGCCCCGTTTGTCTTGCAAAGTAAGCTAAGTTAGCTTTGCTGTGGGACTAAACAGGTTTTGTCTGCTCAGAGTTTTCAAGTGTGGTCTCTGTTTTGTTTGATTTTAGCAATTCTCCCCTTTTGGTCCTTCTCTTAGCAAACTGAGGGCATGACCGACTAGTACAGTGTTACTCTTGGTTACCACTGGGTGTAGCTGGGCTGAAGAATCCCGTAATTGTTTCGGATAGTTGAGTCGTCTAGACCAGGGTCTTGTCATTGCTTTTCATGACAGTCACATCACCATCACAGTTACACGACATCAGATCCTTGAGTCCCTCAAATATTCTAATCCTGTTGGATATTATTTGATGTATGAGTGGCTACTGAAAAGCATTTTAAGCCCTTGAGAGTTATAAATACAATGCACTAGAATAGTTTAATATGATGACTACAAGGAAAATGATAGCCAAGGATGGAAATTTTTTCCCCAGAGCAGAGATTCCTAGAAACCAAGATGTAACCAACTAAACAACTGAAACAGGTTTAATCAGATTCAGGCTTTACCTTTCCAGGTCAATCTGCATTTGTATGTGTGTGTGTGTGTGTGTGTGTGTGTGTGTGTGTTATTTACATAGACACAACATGCTGTATTAGCAGCCACATATCCTCATGATTACTTAGAACAGGATGAACATGAGGATGTTTAATTTGAGGGGGCAGTGGTATAGATTTAATAAGACTAGACTTATTTTTACAAATAAATGAATTTTGCTGTACATATCTTCGATAAAAGTGGGATACCTTTTTAGAAAACTACAGTGTATTCATTATCAAATTCTGGTTCTGTTAATTGCCTTTATGGTTTTGTTATCTACTTGTAAACATCAGAGAAATCACCACAGTAGGTCACGTGTGCACAGTCTTCATGCCTGTTGCTGTATGGGTCACTCAAGAATGCTCAAAAGGGCACCCAATGACATTATCAAAGACGGCAAACTGCAACCCTGGAAAACCCATCAGATGGAGACTGTCATTCTCACTCTACCATCTGAAGATGCTTTGAACTGAAATCTAGACATTGTCTCAAATGGCTGCTCTCTAAACTCAGAAACCAAATTTATAATTTGCCTGAACTGTTAACCTTTCTTTTTATTTCCATAGAAATGGCTTTTATTAAATTACCTGATTGCTCACATCATATAGAGGCCTACAGTAGGTGGACGCTCATCTATACCACTGCCCCCTCAAATTAAACATCCTCGTGTTCACCCTGTTCTAAGTAATCATGAGGATATGTGGCTGCTAATACAGCATGTTGTGCCTATGTAAATAACACACACACACACACACACACACACACATACAAATGCAGATTGACCTGGAAAGGTAAAGCCTGAATCTGATTAAACCTGTTTCAGTTGTTTAGTTGGTTACATCTTGGTTTCTAGGAATCTCTGCTCTGGGGAAAAAATTTCCATCCTTGGCTATCATTTTCCTTGTAGTCATCATATTAAACTATTCTAGTGCATTGTATTTATAACTCTCAAGGGCTTAAAATGCTTTTCAGTAGCCACTCATACATCAAATAATATCCAACAGGATTAGAATATTTGAGGGACTCAAGGATCTGACGTCATGTAACTGTGATGGTGATGTGACTGTCATGAAAAGCAATGACAAGACCCTGGTAGTAAGAATAGTGATTCTATGTATATTCTCAAGTATGACATTTCAGTCAAAGCTTTGCTAATATCCAAGGGGTTTTATTGGCTCCATAAAGGCAACCTTAATTCTTTTAAATTGTCTGGTAATAAGGAATCTCAGATTAGACGTTTAAGTCTCTTTAGGCTAAGAATCCAAGCTAAGGACTTGTCTAATTGTGTCCTATTATAAGGATAACATTCTTGTTGAGCTTATATAAATATATATATTGTCATGGAAAAAAATATTTAGTAAGAGTTTCTGAGTTTTGGAGGGATGAGGTAGGGAGAAAAATGTTTCAACTTTTGTTTGCAAAAGTATACTTTATCAAATTGCTGTAAGTTACAAATAGCTTAAAAGAAAGCAGGAAAAGGAGTCCTTTAAATGGGGGAAACAAAACATTAAAAAAACAGCCAAGTTTTAAATGAAGTCATAAAAATTATAATCATCTTCATCAGTTCATTCAGTCTCCTGTTTTTAATTTTTGTTTTGCTTCATCTTGGGTTAGCTGTTTTAGGAATCAATCAGTTTTCTATTAGAGTTTTAGAAATTCTTACCTACTTCAGTGTTATGATCTTAAAGTTACCAGAAACCTGTATTCTAGAGTATTTGTTAGGGTCTTTTCCATAGTCTCTTGGAAGATGAAGCATTTTTCTGCATAGTTGATTGTAAATGCTTTCAGAAGAACCAAGAGTAAAACAATAACAATCTGTTAGTGACAAAAGACTTAAAAATAGCTATGGTTAAAGATCCAGTAAGAGTTCACCAAAAAAATGATACAATTCTAAAGCAAATTGTTATTTTTGTGTTATATAATATTATAAAATAATAACTGGAATTATGACTCATAACTTTATACCAGGACATATCAAATTTTTAGGAATTTTGTATAATTTCTGGAACACATATTAATAACATATACCTATGTAAATATAATCTAAGAAGGTTAAACATTACTTTTTATTTGGTGATGTTTCTGTGCAATTTAACATATCAAATAAGTCTAAATAAATTAACATTTCTCTTTTACATGAAGAGATCAAATCTTGAGATATTCTAGGGGCCCTCTATAAAATTCCAGTTAATTTGAGGTCAAAAGGCTTCATTCGGAAATTGACTTGGGGAGGGTTGTTAAACATGTAAAAAGATTTAAAATACTTGTTCAAATAGGATCACAGGTTACTGTGAAACAATACTTAGTTATCCATTCACCCAAAATGACAGTTAAGAGATTTCAAAGGCAAACAGTTGTATAAAAAAGTTATATAATTGTAAAACCCTTAGCTTTTTAATAGAGAAGACTCAGTTTTCTTAAGTAATTGAAGATGATATAGTGTGAAGCACGGGAGATTATTTTGTTAAAACACAGAATCTTTATTTTCCAGGTAGATTACTTAAAAGGTTAAAGAAAAACCTTTCACAATCTTATCAAGAGCAGTAGTTCAAGACAACTTTGTTCCTTTAGCAAATAGAAGAAAATTAAGCTTAAAGCAGTTTTATATAAGTACATTATTAAAGCTCATGTTTTAAAACCCTTATAATAAATCAGTATTAGCCAGCATTGACCTCACAACATAAAATTTCTTTTCCACAGTCTTCTGCAACTTTCTATATCCATTTAGGCCCTGTCCCACTCTTTTGCCTTTCTTATTCTAAGAGCAACCAGTGATTTTAGTTTAGACAACATTATTCTCTTTTCCTTAACAAAAACACATCCTATATTCCCTGCATACTCCGCATGTAGAAATAATCCTATTTTCTTCCCTTATTTTGTATACAAAGTTGTTTCCCTTCACTCTTATTTAGTAGTTTTATTTTTACACATTGATTATAAATTTTAACTATTAGTAACTTTTCCCTTCCAGTGGAAACAAGGAAGCAAGCAGTTGTGCATTATCATATATTAGCATCCTGTGGTAGATAAGCAAATTTATAAATACATAATTGTAAAATTAAAGACAGATGTTTTTCATAGTATAATTTCTTTTTTTTTCTTTTTTTTTTTTTTTTTAATAATTTATTTTATTTTAGTATCATTAACCTACA
>JAQQAC010006923.1:28041466-28061158 GCA_029783875.1 Phataginus tricuspis
GCTCCACACGGCCCTTTAAATCTGTGGCCGGGTGAGAATGGATGGGAGGCTGTTGAAAGAGAGGGAAAGAAAAAAAGGAAAAGAAAGGGGAGAAAAAACAAAACAAAACAAAACAAAACAAAACAAAACAAACAAACAAAAAAAAGCCACCGGGCGTGGGTTCTGCGCGAGTGCTGTAGGTGGCGCTGTTGCTCCACTATTCCAGCGCCACTATAGTTCTAGCTGGGTTGGAAACAATGGGAAGCTGTTGATCTCCGTGAGGGTCTCAATGGCGGGCACTCTTTCCCAGTCGCCAGCTACGGGGTCCAAAGCTCCCCAGGACTCCCAGCGTGCTGGGCTCAGTTCGCGGGGCTATCCGGCCCCTCTACTGAGCTCCTGTCTCTTTAAGACCGCTGGGGTAGAGCGCGCGCTTTTCTTCCCCTTTTTCTCCTTTCTTTTTCCTTCCCGGAGCCTGCCGCGGGCAACTTGCACGTTCCCGGCTGGGACCCTGTGCCCTCTGTCCCTCCAATCTCCGCTACACCGCAGATCTCCACTCCCTCCTGGCTCTGAATCCTCTCCTCCCGCCGGAGCGCTGGGGGAGAGGGGCGCTCGGTCCGCTCGCGGCTCCGTACCTTACCCGCCTTGCCGGAACTCCCGCCGGAGTGCTGGGGTGGAGGGGCGCTCGGGGCGCAGACTCCCCCTGGCTCCCGGCTCTGAATCCTCTCCTCCCGCCGGAGCGCTGGGGGAGAGGAGCGCTCGGTCTGCTCGCGGCTCCGTACCTTACCCGCCTTGCCGAGACTCCCGCCGGAGTGCTGGGGTGCAGGGGCGCTCTCGTCTCGCTGGATCGTGTTTCCGTCCCGCCTCGCCGGATGCCGAGTTCTCTGTCCGGCGTGTCTGGCCGCTGGAGCTCTGGGGGGGAGAGCGCTCGGTCCCACCGGATCGCCGCCCGTCCGTCTCACCGGCTGCCAAGTTCTCACAGGTGTAGCTGTACGCTGTGCACTTTCCTGTGTATTCTGGTCTCTCTTTTAGGGATAGTTGTATTTGCTGTATTTTCGTGAATAAATATAATGTTGGGAGGAATTTTTCTGCTAGTCCGTTCAAGACGCCATATTCCCGGAAGTCGTCATAGTATAATTTCTTAATATGGCAAAGGACATATTTATTAATAGACTAAAATATCTTTTGTCTTGACTCTGTAAAAATTCAAAAGCCAAAAGTAGATAAACTAATATTTAGCAACTAGTACCTCAGTATACTATCTTATTTGGAAAAGATTTAGATGTTCAATGAGTATCCATTATTTACTTTAACTTAGTATAAACTTTTATCTCATTTGAATTACTTGTTTTTAACAATTATGCTTAGATTAGACATCAAACAGCTAAATATCATCTTAAGTTATTTTTCTTGATAGATTCTGTAACAGATATCATGAGCTTATTTGACTAGACACAGGTAGGAAAAATTGTATGTTTACATTACATTTAAGGAGGGCAATTCTTAAGATAAGTCTATTTTTATTAACCAACAAACTAAGTAATTTTTATTTATCAAAGATTATCCTAGATCTTGTGAAATTGAAGATATATTGGGTTAGATTCTATATTTGAAAGTTTTAGGGATACTTAATTTATATAAGCACTTATTCTTCTTTAAGCCAATAAAATAGAATTAAAAAATATATCATATATACATAATATACATGTGTTCATAGATATACATCAACATGTAGACAGACACAAACCGAGACTTTATAGCTTTCATTTAAAAATTTCAGCCCCTCTCAGGCGCAGTAATACAAAACTCAAAAGAATACTTATATTCAAATTGTGTTTCTGGCAGATGGACTGTTACCTGTTCAGATAGACAAAGTTTTTTTCTAAAGATTTTTATCTGCATGCTGTAAGGATTCTTTTAGAGAAGCTATTTTGAGAGTTATTTTTGTCCTTTGGAAGCTTCTGTATACCAATCAAAGAATGCATTCCATTGTCTCTGGGAGGTTTGAGATCCTCTCTTTTCAAGAGTGCCCCTTAAGGGGGACTTATCTAAGTTAAAAATTCCCCAGAGTGACCACTACAATTCCAAATTATCCAAAAGTTGGTCCATTTTCTAAAAAGGCACAAGATCCTGGTCCATAGTGGGTATATACACAAGAAGCAGGTTTTGGAGGGAGGTGGATGAAGGTTTTAGATCAAGTGGACTCCATCTTTGCCTTTAGATTCCTTAAAATTAATAATCTATGGGGAGCCCAGTAATTCCTACTACTGCCTAAAACCCAGAAAATCACAGGCTTCTCCCCTTACAGAAGAAAGATAACTTACCAAGAGGCTTCAACAAACAAAAACAGCAATTATGCACAACAGAGATGGAGAGCTCAGAATGCAAAGGAGCAGAACTCATATCCAAGAGAGACTTACCCTCAAACTCTAGGGTTGGTGAGAAAGCAGTGAGCTCAATGGGCTCTGTGGGCAGTAGCACCTGGTTGCTCACTGGCCTTGGGACTTAGGAGGAAGGGATTGTCTTTGGATCCCACTTCTGACACCATGAACTGTCAAAAGTTCAGAAACAGAAGTAAAACCAATGAATCACTGAAGTAGTAATTAGTAAAAGTGTATTGCTTGCACACCAAAAAGACAGTTTGCAACCTGGGAACATGCAAACCAAAACATGGAATGAGGTTCAGAGTTATATTGTTATAAAGCAAATTGTATAGCATGGAGACAGTGACTATTTTATGCTTCAGAGTGATTGGTTACAATATTAGAATTTTCTTAAACAAAAGGGAATTGGTTACTGGTTATCTCATATCAGTTTGGAGGGATAATTTAGGTGTTGCTTATGATTTTCAGAGGCATAAGCCAGAGGTGACCGAAGTCAAGTTAGCCTTGCTTGTTTTACAGAATAAGCTAAATTAAGCTTTGCTTGTATGACTAAATGGTTTTGTCTGTTTAGAGACTTTTCAAGTCTTATCTCCCATGTGTGTTTGATTTTAACATTCTAAAGTATTCAAGAATGAATTCTAAGATCCCTCAGTTCACTGTCATTTGACAAACATTTATCATGAATCCAGACTATACCAGGCAAATACCCAGGAGGTGGAGAGGCCAGGGACAGAAATTGGGTCCTCAAGAGGTACTTGGCTAATGAGGGCCTCTTGTGCAAGGGAGGGGATGGGAATCCCTCGTCTTTTTTTTTCAAGTGTCATTTATAAGGCTGTTATCTAGAAATTGTTCATAAAATGTTTCCAGAGAATGAATATTTACATTTGAAACCTTAATTTCTCACAAACAAATCATTACATTTCAATATAGTTCAACACATTTATATTTTTCATGAGTGGGTATCTACATTTAAAAAAGTGTTTGACTATGGAAAATACAGAAGGGTTCAAAGGAGAGTCTATGCCGTCTTCATTTCTGTTGACTCTGCAGTAAGCAAGGAGACTTCTAATATTTTAACTTTAGGTTACAATTCCTACCCCCACATTCCTCTGCAACCACTTTGTGAAAATTAAATTAAAAAAAAAGAAATTGCCCTCCCCATATTTGGCTGGATGTCTTCTAATAAATCCACTCACTCACTCATTTATTCAGCAGTCAACCAGGTGTGGAGCACCTAACCTGGTCCTGTGGCGGGGCCCATAGGACTCCCCTGTCAGTGATTTTATGAATTAATCTGCTCACCACTCCCCCCCACATAAATAAAACAAGTGTGGCAGCAGAGGCTTTCCAGCCGGCTTTAAGGAGTTGGTGGGCATTGTTGTGCAGGTGTTTTTTGTGCCTTGCACGCTGCCTTACAATAGCAAACGCAGCACTCGGGCCAGCTCCAGTCCAGATTCCTCACTTCTGCCCTTCGCGCCCGGGTCAGTGATGTTGGACTGTGCTGGCCCAGAAAGCCACTTCCTGCCTCCACGGAGCCGGCAGCCCTCGTGAAGTGTTGTGAAAGTTGCCCACCCTCTCTTCCCCATCCCCACCCCAGGGGAAGGAAGTGGCTTTGGGCTGTTTATTTTGGCTGCGGGCTAACAGACGGCGCCCGGCCCGGCCCTTGCAGCCGGTTGTATGCAGAGCTGGGCTGGGGAGCGGGGCTGACCTCCAGGCGGCGCGGGAGGCTCTGCGCGGAAACTTTGAGGGCGCGGGAAAGGAAGGGCCGCGCACCGCGGGGCAGGGCGCACCTTGGAGGGAGGGAGCCTGGGCAGGAAGAGGGCGCGCGTGGGAGGGAAGGCGCCCGGCCGGCGTGGGTATGCACTGCAGAGCACTGTCCAGCGGCGGCCAAGACCAGAACTCCGAGGGCACGGGAGGGTCCCAGTGCCGCGCGTACTCGGGGCAGCGGTGAAGGAGGAAGGGATCAAGGTGTGCTCCCCCTGGGATGCTCGGCGAGGCAGTGACGCGGGGAAAGGGCGAAGCCGCCGGCGGTGCCGGGGAACTGCCGGTGGCGGGTCGATCCCAGAGGATGGAGGCGATTGCGGTTCTGTCAGGGCCGGGCGGCTCACCATCCTGCAGGACGGGGCCTGGCAGAAGACAGACTGAAAAGACTGGGATGCTTTAGTTTGAGAAACAAAAGCCAGCAGGCGGTGAGATCAAACACCTTTCAGTGGCCATGGGGGAGGCCAGGGGGCGAGGATTTGCTACCCAGCGTGCCCAGGGGCCAGCCCCACTCAGCCCGCATCACCCGAAGGGCCCCCGGGGACCTGAAAGATGGGGCAAGGAGGGTGACAGTTGTCTTTCCGAATTTTCACGAATTCCCACTCCCCACCACCCCCTTCAACATCCCTCTTCTCTTGCATTTATTGGACAAACCCACCTCTTAACCCGTTCCCGGCCAGTTTGCCTTTGCATCTTCCCAGAACATGGCATAGCACGTTTTGCAACATGAACGTTGACAGCAGGGAGAGGGGCATCTCTAGAAATGATTGATAGAGGAAGCTCAGCGTGGCTGGACAGAGGCTGAGATGACAGTGCATGTGAGAGCCGTGGAGCCTTGATGGGGCCCGAGTGTTCTGGTTAGTCATGGTAGTTTAAGTAAGGGGGGGCAAGTAGTTGGGCTGGGCTGGAGTGGAGGTGCCTTTGGGGTGGAGGGAGGAGAGTGAAAGCCTGGATGGTAGATGGTAGAGGGAAGCCCAGACAACCCAGGATTTTGGGGGGAATATCGCACGGTTGGGATAGGGTCTTGTAACTCCCCTGCCTCCCAAGGAAGGGGCACCCTGCCTTGCCCCATCCCATCCAGGGCTAAGGTGTCTGCTCTTATGGACTTGGACACAGCCTCTAGCAGAGGGTGGGGCAGGGCCGGGTGCAGGGTCCCCAGGGCTGGTTTCTCAGCAGGGTGGGGCTGGCAGTTTCTGCTGACTCAAGGCCATTTCCAGGCCTGGCCTCCAGGCCAAGTGGCTTATTGAAAACAGCTGCTCCTCTTGGCTGGCAGCCCTGCAGCCCTGGCTTTCCCTGGGATGACCCATCACCTCTGCACGGCCTGGGGAGGGGAGCCTGCTGCCAATAGGCTCAGTGGCTGGAGGCCTCCCTGCTATGCCCATGGGGACCAAATCTGGTCAGCCAGGGCTTGCCAGCTGGCCCCTGGTCTCGAGCTCTCTAGACGCTGGGCCAGGCTTGTCACTAGGTCCCCAGTCTTTGCTCTTGTCATGGAACACCCTCCTAGCCTTTGTCTCTGCTTGTGCCTCTCAGGGTTTTGTAGATATGAGAGACTGCTGCGTGCCAGGCACAGTGCTAGAATTAACCTCCCCTCTGCTTCCTTCAGCACAACGTCTTCATCTTCAACTCATAATGGAGAGCAGCCGTCTAATGCGAGGTCAGACCTCTGGCTGCCTCTGCTGCTGGGCTGAGTCTGGAGAAGCTGCAGGACCGCTGAGAGGTTTGCTCCTGAGACACACACAGTTGTGAGCCTTTGTACTTGGCCTCAGGACTCCACCAAAGCAGCCATGACAGCTTACAGCAGGCAGGAAAGGAAGGGAGGCCCCGGTGAGCCCCAGCAGGGAGGAGACCAGGCTTTGAAACCCAGGTGCCTCTGAGCACAGGAGTAAATTCCAAGGGTGATGACTGGATGTCTGAGAAGCAAGGCAGTGTGGACTACACATCAGAAGGTTCCTGTCGCCCTTCAGCTCTCTGGAAAACCCCTTTCTGTCCAACCCCTTCATTCCGCACATAGTCTGAATTAGACCCAACTGTTCTGCATGCTCCCTGGTGTGTTGCTTGTACCATTTTCATGGACCACTTCACAAGTTCTGCTTCTCCAGCTCCACTGTAAATGTCACTGGGGCAGAGCCCATCCTGTCTAATTTTCCTGCAGCCCCTTACTACAGGGCTTCTCAGATGCTTGTCATCTGCACAACTAGGAGGGTCTGTGGAGGAGCAGCCAGAGGGGTGACAGGACAGGTGGGGATCCCGTGTCCAGGCGTCAGCTCTGACATGGCCCAGGACTCATCACTGGGCTGATGGTCCGAGGGATCCTGGAACCGTGGCCTCCAGGGAATTAGGGAGCTTGGGCCAGTGTTCCAGGCTGGGAGAAGGGCTTTGGCTCCTAGACACAGGCTTGTGTGTTTATCAGGACTCTTGGTTACAAGGACAGAAACCCAACACACACAAGCTCAGCCAAAAAAAGGAATGTGGCTGCAAGCAGTCCTGAGCGATTCACAGGACAGGGCAAGAGCCGCAGGACGCAGGGACTGGGATTGGACGTTCAGCACCCCCACGACTCACTTCCTCTCCTTCCATCTCGCAGGTCTGCATCTCTTTCTGGGTTACTTCATTCTTGCTCTTAGCAGAAGGGTCTTTTCCTCATTATAGGAAACATGGCCATTGGCAGCCCCCCGGTTTAGTCATCTCAACAGAGAGAGCACAATGCCTGCCTCCCAGTGGAGGACTTTGATCAGCCCTGTCTGGGTTTTGTACCCAATCACTGGGTCCAGGGGCATGGACAGTATTACCGGCCAGGAGTGTGCTCACTCACACAGCCGGAGGTGCAGGAGAATTCTTTAAAGAAGGAGAAGGGGATGAGAAGTTTACTGGGCAGACAAAAGCAAAGGCCAGAGATTATGGGCAGCTCAGTGAGGTCGGGGATTCTGTTGTTATCTCCTGTCTTCCACACCGATCCCAGCGCCTACCAGACCATGAGATGATAGGCCAGATTAGGCCTCTATTGCTCATCACTGTACCCTCAAGGCCTGGCACATACTAAATTCTCAATAAATATTTGCTGAATGGATGAATAAATGACATCCAGTTGGTACTCAATGCACAGTTCCCTGCCTGGCTTCATTCATTTATTCACCCACAGAACAAGCATAGAATGAGCCACTACCTGGTGGATACACTGCACTAGGTGTGGTGTGGTTGCCGACAAAATGTAAGAGGTTATCTTTGTCCTGGGGAGGAACATACAAGATCCCTGAGGGGCCGGCACTTCCACTCCTTGAACTGAGCCCTGACGCCCCCAGACCTGGGTAAGACTGGAGGGGCCTCTGCTGCTTCACAGGTGCTTGCTGAGTGCAGGGGTTCAAACGCCATAGAGTCAGTTCTCAAAATGCTTTCATTCCCTTCCCTTTCCTCTTACCATCTCCAACTGGGCCACGGCTGCACTTGGTCTCGTCGCACATTGGACCCTGGAGAAACAGCCTCCTTTCTTCGAGGGCCCAGGCTCACCCCTCAACTTCAGGTGGAAAATGCCCTCCCAAGAGCCCTCCAGCCCCCAGCTTGGCAGAGTCCTCAGCATCCACTTCCAAGAATCCATCCCAGCCTCCCCTTTGCTTTGTGCCTCCCCTGCCCCCACGTGCTCCCAAATCCCTCATCCTTTTCTCAGTTGCTGCTGAGGCAGCGCTGTGACCTGCTACTCCCTGCTCCCTGCCTCCTCCAGATCCTCAGTGCTTTAGAGTCTCCCTGCCCCAGACACCTGGATTTTAAGAGTTTGTTTGCCCTCACGTCCTGCCACGTGCAAATGCACTGTTTTGGTCAAACTAGGACAGTGCTGCAAGGTACGGTGATGGGTCATCTCAATCTCCTCCCTGTCTGGGCCTTAGTTTCCTCATCTGTTGAGTGAGGGAAGGTGGCCTGACCGTGGGATTGCCTCTCTCCGCTGACGTGGGCCTCTCGGACCCTTCATTTGCCATTTGGTAGGACTGCACAGGCTGGCTGGAATTGCTTTAGCCCACGTGTGGGTTTCCTGATTGAGGAGGAGGGGAAGATACTGTTCCCTGGGCTGCTTTGGGCTCTTGTGATGTTTTAGGCCACATTGTCCAGTCCTCTGAGAAGCATCTATAAAAGCAAGCAATGTTTTTCTCCCTTTTCCGGTCCCACGCCCTTTCCCTACCCCCTGCCAAGGACCACGTCTGTTACTACTGATGGTCCTCACTGGAGTGCTGTTCCTGAGAATCAAATACCCAGAATACCCAGTCGTTAGAGGAGGCTTGGATAGGCCTGGATCAAGTCCTGGGGCTAGTTTATGATTCTGGAGGGTGGCGGCGGGAAAGAGCAGGTTGAGGGGAGGCGCTGAATGGTGAGGGTCAGCTGTGCCAGTTGCCCTAATGGTTCTTCGGGAAGTCACTTGTGTCTTGCCCAGAGAGGACCCCAAACTGGTGTTGCCCGAGAACAGGGTGGCCAGTGTCCCTGTCCTACCAGCCTTCCTGCTGTGGTGTTTTGAGCCCTCAGTGACAAGAGCATGGGTGCTGTTTTAGGAAAATTGATCTGGCAGCTGGGACAAGGAGCAGAAAGCTAGACTGGTTGGTTGTGGTTATCCAGGCATGAGATTCATTCATTCATTTTTCACTAGGTATTCATTAAGCACTACTGTGTGTCAGGCTAAGCTATAGACACTGAAGATACAGTGGTGGAGAAGACAGAGTAGGTCCTCAGGAGCTTGTGAACAAGAGGAGAGACACAGAAAATAAAAACGTGTCAGATAATGAATTCTGGTTCTGGGAATGGCAGGTAGCTTGTATTAGTCTAACTCTCTGGCCAAGAGTATGGGCAGACTAAGGATAAAATATAAAATACAGTGGTTTGAGAGCAATCAAAAACAGACAGTGGGCAGGAAACAGTCTTTGAAAGAAAAGCAGAAGAGGTGGGAGGCCCCTTTAGGTAGCTTTCCCCCCTGACAGCACTGCCTGATTGGGAAGCTCAAACAGAAAGTGGCAGTTCTACTGGTTAGAGTTTGTGGCTACCAGAAAAGCTCAAAGCTGAGAGGGAAAATCCTGGAAAGTAAGGAGCCATAGAGATGTCCTCCTACCAATTCTCAGTCCTTGGGACTCCTAAACTATGTACAGGCAGAGTGAGGCCTCCCACCAAGAAACAGCAGCTGTGAGGCAAAGGTTTCAGTTGCCTCCTGGTGTTGAGGAAACAGAGTTTGGAATTCAAGTTCCACCAAGTTGGAGGGGCTTGGTAATTGCCTAAGGTTTCCCTTTGAAACTCCAGAAAGACCTCACCTTATGATTAAACCTAAGGCGAAGGGCCACACCCTGACACTAAAGGCTAAACAAAGCAACCCCACCCTAACAAAGCCTAAAACAAAGTCTGTACAGGATCAAGGAAGGTGATCCACCAGTAATTTAACTGCCTGCCAGAACAAAACTCAACATTCTTTTCAGAAAGACAAAAAAAAAAAAAAAAAAAAAAAATCCAGGCTCCCTATGTCATCCACAATATCCCATACACAATAAAAAAAAATCCAGACACTTTATAACATTATCCACAATGTCCAGTATATAACAAAAATTACTAGACATGCAGGCAGCTGGGAAAAGTGACCCATCATCAAGAGAAAAAATAGTAGATGCAGACTCACAGATAACCTAGATGTAGAAAAAAAGATCAGATAATAGTAAATGCTGTGAAGAGAATTACAATCAAGCAATGTGATAAAAAGGAACTGTGTGGCTACTTTACATTAGGTCAGGGAGAGCCTTTTTAAAAATGTGACTTTTTTTTGAAATGTGAAATGCCAGGCAAAGGAAACAGTGCAAAGGCCCTGAGGCAGGAAAGAACCAGGCCTGTTCAAGGAAGAGCCAAGAGGTCAGTGTGACTTGAGCAAGGGCGAGTAGTGTGATCCAAGATCAGACTGGTAGGCGGGACCAGACCATGTAAGCTCTTGTGGCTCGCAGTAAAGAGTTTAAATGTTATTTGAAGGATGGTGTTTTGCCTTTGAAGGACTTTAAGCAGGACAGAGATTTACCTGACTTATGTTGTTTTTTCTTTTAATATGATTGATGTTGCTTCAAATACTTAAGCGCCAATTGCATTTCATTATTTTAGCTGTGTATGCATAACTTTATTCATTGTCTACCACATTGTTGATATTTTCTTCATAATCTATTATGCTTTGGTAGAAGCTTTTTTTATATTAGGGAATAAACTATTTTCCTCTAATAAATTTACATTTACATATATTTTTGTCATTTGAGTTTTGACTTCATTCATGGCATTTTTCTTGCCATGAAAAAAATCACGTCATTGAATTCATCACTGTTTTCTTTGTGACCTTCAACACTCCAATATTGTTAAAAAAAATTTTTTTTGGAACTTATCGTTCTGGTGGGCTGTAGAGAATGGCCTATGGAAGGATGACAAAGCCAGTGTGGTGCAACAAAAAGATCTTGGGGCTTGGACTCAGAAGTCTAGGTCCAGATTTCAGCTCCATCTCTGTCCAGCCTTGTAATTAGTCACATCATTTCACCACCATTAGTCAACTTTTTTTTACTTATAACATGAAATAGTAATAACTTACAGTGCTCTTACCATGTGTTAGACCCTGTTCCAAATACTTTATGTGCATTACCTCATTTAAACTTTACAATAGCCGTATGAAGAAACTGAGTCACAGAGAGGTTGCACACCTTACCCAAGTCACCCATTGAGTGACGGAGCTGGGATTTGAACCTTAGTGGTCAGATTCATGTTTTCAAGACATGGACATGATCCAGAGTGGCTAGTGGCTGATGGATGCCAAAGTCCTTTGGAGACTGGGGTGCGCCGTGTGTATCTGCTGTGTGCTTAAGTGGCAGGTGGGGGACGAGTGGATGGTGGATGGCAGAAAGACCTGGGTTTGCTTACTGGCTGTGTGATACTGTGAGTGGGTCACTCATGTCTCTGAACCTCAGTTAGTTCCCCTTCCTCCATTCTTTCTTTCTTTCTCCCCTTCCTTCCATTCATTCATTGATTCTTCCTTTTTCTCCTTTCTTTCATTCTTCCTTTCTCCCCCACCCCTAACAGCCATACAAAGATAGAATTCTCAGTTCAAAGAACTCATCCATTCAAAATGTACACTTAATTTCTAATGTATTCACAGAATTTTGCAACTATTGCAGCAACCTAATTCCAGAGCATTTTTTCCATCATTTCAAAAGAAATCCTGTGCCATTGAGCAATCACTCCCATCCCATCCCTGTTACCTCCAGCCCAGCCCCAGGCAACCACTAATCTACTTTCTATATGTTTAAGTCTCAATTTCTTAAGCTATGGGAAAAAAACACACTATGTAACAGTGATTGGGATAAAGTTGCAGTGTGCTGTGTGATGTAAATGCCTCCACTGCTTGTCATAGATCTTCAGAAAAGTATACAGTACCCAACTTGCTGTGTGGATTCAGTTTGCTTTTGAGGGTGCGGTGGAGGACTGAATCCTGCCTCCAGGTGAGCATGGGGCTAGAATAGAGGCTGACCCTGCCAGCTCTGCCTTGTCTGGACACAGTGGGATAGCAATGCCTTTTGCCCCCACGTCAGGGTCAGTAGTGAGGACTGAGTGCTATGACATAGGAGAGAAGGCCGACATGACAATGCAGCACCAGGCTCACGGTCAGGGTCTGAAGGCAGCCCTGACCATCAAGGGCTAGTCAGGAGAGCCTCTGTGATGGCTTCATGTCCTGCTTTCCCTTCTAGAACCCAATGTCTTCCTCATCTTCAGCCATGGACTGCAGGGGTGCCTGGAGGCCCAGGGAGGGCAGGTTCGCATCACTCCAGCCTGCAATGCCAGTCTTCCTGCCCAGCACTGGAAGTGGGTCTCCCGAAACCGGCTCTTCAACCTGGGTACCATGCAGTGCCTGGGCACCGGCTGGCCGGGCACCAACACCACAGCCACCCTGGGCATGTACGAATGTGACCGGGAGGCACTGAATCTTCGCTGGCACTGTCGCACCCTGGGTGACCAGCTCTCCCTGTTCCTGGGGGGTCACGCTGGCAACATGTCCAAGGCTGGTGCGTCTGAGCGTGGTGACCAGACCCGCAGTGGCCAGTGGCGCGTCTATGGCAGTGACGAGGATCTTTGTGCTCGGCCCTACTATGGTGAGAGGCTGCTTGCAGGGAAGGCGTGGCGCCCCTGGTGTCAGGGGACTGGAGCCTCAGGGAGATCCTGGGTGACAAGGCCTTTGTTCTCTGCAGACCTTCGGTGGTTGCATCTCTAATTGTAATGGGAAGCATTTTTGAATAATTAAGAAAATTAGGTTCAAAGCATTTAATCAAAGCATTAATTGTATAAAAAAATTAATACATCCTTATAAAGACCTCAAACAGTACAAAAGTGTATAACATAAAATTAAATGAAAATTCCCTTCTCTTAGGCCCACTCTTCAGGGGAGACCCCAGCGTAACCCCCAACAGGTGTTTTGATCCCCATTTTGCAGGGGCGATCATGGACCCAAGTCACCTAGTGAAGGGCCTTTTGTGGTGGGTAGCACCACCGTGGGAGGAGGTCCTTTTCCTGTATGCCACCCTGGTTCCAAGAGGGACCTCGCAGGGAGGGGCAGCAGGATTTTGGACAGGCCTTAGAGGCCTTGGGAAACCCCTTCCCAGCCCTGTGGGATGGGCAGCTGGACCTCTGCCAGGCGCCTGGGCTGACCTAATGGCCCAGGGAGCCTTAAAGCCACCGTGGCCCTACTGCCCCAGCCCCTCTCTGCCGACCACCTCCCACCCTCCGCTCCCAGGGTTATAGAGCTGGACTTCCCCGGAGGGGTGAAGGGGTGCGCAGCCGCTGGGGCCCGATGCCAAGGGCCTGGCTTCCCTCCCTGCAGAGGTCTACACCATCCAGGGGAACTCCCATGGGAAGCCGTGCACCATCCCCTTCAAGTATGACAACCAGTGGTTCCACAGCTGCACCAGCACGGGCCGCGAGGACGGGCACCTGTGGTGTGCCACCACGCAGGACTACGGCAAAGACGAGCGCTGGGGCTTCTGCCCCATCAAGAGTGAGAGCGGCCGGGCAGGGTGGGGAGTGTTGGGTGGCCCCTGGAGGGCGGCTGGCCTTGGGGGGGGCCTCCGTGTAGGTGGCCCGGGGTGAGAAGCTGCCCCTCCTCTCAGTGTGGGGTCTCTGCACTCCTTGAGGGGCCCCCTTGTGTGACCCGAGGGAGGGGACTAGGAAGGGACCCATGCCTGGCTGTCATGGTGGCAGGTAATGACTGTGAGACCTTCTGGGACAAGGATCAGCTGACCGACAGCTGCTACCAGTTTAACTTCCAGTCCACGCTGTCATGGAGGGAGGCCTGGGCCAGCTGCGAGCAGCAGGGCGCAGACCTGCTGAGCGTCACTGAGATCCATGAGCAGACCTACATCAACGGTGAGGGCCAGGCGGCCCGGCTCTGCGAGGACTGGCCAGGGTCTGACCCCCGTGGGGGCGGGCAGGGCAGCAGGAGCCTGAGGCCCGCGCCTGCCTGTGGGGGGCCCCGAGGCTTCTCTGCCTGTGGAGTGAGGGTGCCGCTGTGGGGCTGAGAGTGGGAGGGCTGGGCCCGGGGCGGCGCCCTCTCACTGTCGCTGCTTTGCTGTCAGGGCTGCTCACCGGCTATAGCTCCACACTGTGGATTGGCCTTAATGACCTGGACACCAGTGGAGGCTGGCAGTGGTCAGACCATTCACCCCTGAAGTATCTCAACTGGGAGAGTGGTGAGGCGCCAGGCGCAGGGGGCTCTGGGGACGCCACAGGCGCTTGGCCCACGAGTTCTTCCTTGCTTTGTGCTTTGCTCCAGGAAGCGGTGGGGGGGGACGGGCAGAACTCCCCCCTATCCTGAGCTGGGCCCCCTAACCCACGCAGCCCTTTGTGTGAACTAGGACCTGACGCCCTTTTCTCAGGGCTTGGGGAGAGGACTAGATTTCAGCCCCTGCTCACCCCTTCAGCCACAGGCATCAGGGCACCCAGGGACCAGCAGGCTGGCCAGGGAGGCTGAGTGGGGCTGTTACCAGTTGCTGGGTGAGGGCCCAGGTGAGAAAACAGGGAGGGTCCAGTGGTGCCCAGTGAGGGCAGCCAGAGCGGAGCGCTAGGTATCTCCAGCTGGCTCAGCTTCCGAGGGAGCAGGAGATCCTCAGGCCTCTAGGGGCCACGGTGTGAGTTTCTCTCCCCTGGGGTGCTGGCACCCTGCCCTCCCCACAGATCAGCCGGACAACCCAAGTGAGGAGAACTGTGGCGTGATCCGCACTGAGTCCTCCGGCGGCTGGCAGAACCGCGACTGCAGCATCGCCCTGCCCTACGTTTGCAAGAAGAAGCCCAACGCCACGGCGGAGCCCCCGCCTCCCGGTGAGCGCGGTTGGGGCCGCAGGGTGGGGGATTCGGATCCTCTCGGTTCTTGCTCAGCGGTTCCGCTGAAGTCTGAACAAACTGCGATGTGCTGATAATTCACTCAGGGAATATTTGTTGAGAACCGTGTGAAATGCTTGTGGTGGTCACAGTCTGCTGGAGGTAACAGACTTCTAAACACACAGTTGGAACATTCTGAGTTATGTACTATTATAAAAATATGGGTAATAAATGTGAGAAGAAATGCCTAGGGGAGAAATTGATTGAAGCTTCTGAGAGCTAAGGAGGGTTTCATGGATATGACATTGGATTTGGGCCTTTCAAGTCAAGTGTAAGTTTCAAAGGCATAAAGAGGTGTGAGGGAAGGGCATTCTGGCAGAGGGAACCCCGACCCCATGTGCACAGGTGTGGAGGCACGGCAGGGACGCAGCAGCTTTAAGGATGATGAGTATTGCAGTCTGGGTGGAGTATAGAATCTACTTAAAGTGGGGTCCTTGGACCAGCAGCACAGCGTCACCTGAGAGCTTGTTATAAATGCAGAATCTCAGGCCCCCTCAGATAAGGTGAATCAGAACCCGCATGTCACAAGATCTTCAGGCGGTTCGTGGGCAGGTAGTTTGAGAAGCACTGGCTTAGAGCGCAAGGCAAGGAGACCAGTTCAGAAGGCAGGTTGCAGTCAGTCCCTGAAGGGTCTTGGCTGCTGGGCTGAGTTTGGGTGGGGCTTCAGGAGCCTTCATAGATTTTTAAGCCAGGGCGTGTCTTGCTCCAATTTGTGATTCATAGGAAGCTCTAGGGGCCTCGTGGAGGAGTTGGGGGCAAGGCCGGGCCCTGCTTTGGGGACTGTGCCCCTAAACTGCTGTGCAGTCTTGGGCAAGCAGCTTACTGTCTGAGTTGCAAATTGAGAATAAACTCATACCCCTTGCAGGGCTGCTCTAAGTCTGGAGTCCTGGCCTGGCCAAAGGAGCATTTCTCCTTATGTGGCAGAGGACGGTCACTGTAGGTAGAGGGGTTTCTGAACTAGTGCGGTAGCCACGGGAATGGTGGGGAGATTTCTAGAAGGAAAATACATCAAAACCAGAAAAAAATCCACAAGCCCCCAGAAAATTAAGAGGTTACAGAGGAAACTTCTGCTTCTGACCATTTATTGCCATACACTGACTCAGGGCCGCCGCCTTGGGCCTTAGCTCAGGGCCCGATAAGAGATGACTGACGGGTCCTGGGCCAAGGAGAGAGCCCACTCAGGCTCCCAGCCCTACCCACTTGACGAGGTCTCCAAGAAATGGTATGGCCAGACCCCAGGCATCTCCCAGAATCCCAGACTGGGATGAGGCTTCGAGTAAGCACTCGCTTTCCTGCCTGAGCAGGCAGGGTCCTGCCTGAGCCTGACACTGTGGGTGGTTTGGTAAAGTCTTGTTTTCTCTTGCCAAGACCCAGGTGAGGGCTTGTCTCAGCTGCTGTCAGACCCCCATCTCCAGAGGGTGAACCTGAAATGCATAGAGGTTGGGGGAAGAAGGGCTTGGGCCCGGCTGACTTCTCAGCCATGGGGAGCAGGAGAGGAGCTGGGGGTGGGGGAGAGCAAGAGGAAGAACCCCAGCCAGGGGCTGCCAGCCGGTCAGCAGTGACTGCACAGCCCCCAGCCCGGCGGGCCTCATTTCCCCGCACCCTTCCTCCTGGACTGCTGGGTTGGAGAGCTTTAATGGATGTAATGAGACCATGATGGTGGTTTCATTTTTTAAGCCAGGTGGACAGGAATCCAGATGACTCTTACAGCAGGAAACCCCATTTAGGAAACCCTGAGGGTGAGACTGAGGCTCCCAGGGCGGGTCTGTCCTGCATCCCTTCCCATCTCTTTCTGAGAAGCCTCTGCTGGAGGGACAGTCCTGTCCTGAGTTGAATCTGCCACCACCACCTGGGGCTCTGCCTCTGGGCCACCAGTAGTCCTGGAGGGCTTTGTCTTTTCAGCTTAATTCAGCATGCAGACCTGTTCTGGTGCGAAGGGCTCATCTGGGACAGGGTTGGGGAGGAGGTGACTTCAGTGTTCTGCCTGAGTTGACACCCAGCAGCTCCGCGCCCAGGCTGGGTGGCTCGGTCCCTGAGCAGTGGCCTCGTGCACCTCTGCAGACGTGTGGGCCAACATGAAGGTGGAGTGTGAGCCCGGCTGGCAGCCCTTCCGGGGCCACTGCTACCGCCTGCAGGCTGAGAAGCGCAGCTGGCAGGAGTCCAAGAAGGCGTGCCTGCGAGGCGGGGGCGACCTGCTCAGCGTCCACAGCGTGGCCGAGCTGGAGTTCATCACCAAGCAGATCAAGCAAGGTCAGGCTGCCGTCCACACCTCCAGGCTGGGGCCAGGGCCCCCCCTAATGCCCATCCCATCCTGCTCAGGAGCTCAGGGACTGTCCCTTCATCCTCTGCGGGGTGGGGAGGCTGACCTCCCTATGTCTTCACTCCTCTCTCCTGCTGCACCCCCAGAGGTGGAGGAGCTGTGGATTGGCCTCAACGATTTGAAACTGCAGATGAATTTTGAGTGGTCCGATGGAAGCCTTGTGAGCTTTACCCATTGGCACCCGTTTGAGCCCAACAACTTCCGGGACAGCCTAGAGGACTGTGTCACCATCTGGGGACCGGTGAGAGCCCCCTCTCCCCAACCTCCCGGTGCTCCCCAGCAGAAGGATGTCCTATTCTCAGCCCTCTCCTATAACATCACCTGTTGCCTCTCGGAAGCCCCCTCTTCGCCACCAGCTCCTTCACTTCCACGTGGACAGATCACCAGGGCTTGAATCCCTCTTCCTCCTCCAACTAGCTGGGTCACCTTGGACCAGTTACTTAACCTCTCTTTTCCTCATCTGTGCCTCGGTTTCCTCATCTGTCAACGCACACTAGTGGTGCTAACCTCAGGGGGTCATTGGGAGATCAAAGGAATTCTTGTGAAGCCTCAGGGTGCTGCCTGGTGTGATCTTGGTCTCCTCCTGGTTGCTCTTCCCCGCCAGCAGGTGGCATCAGAACCCACATTATGTGGACATGCTCCACAGGCAGGCCCTGCGCAGCCCACGGTTCGGTCTCCCCGGGAAATTATGCGGTGGCGCCTATTTGCCATTGCTTCGGCAAAGCCGTAGAGTGAGCTGATGAAGGAATTGGTGCAGGGCTTCAAGCAAAGACGAGACACCCTTTAAAAAGGGGCAAAGCCAGAGGGACAGACTATCTACTCTAAGGACAGATGGGACATTCTGCTGTGAGATACTGCAGAGCCAGGGACTGTAGAGACACAGCCATCTGGCCCAGGGGATGCTATTTTTAAAAATGTAGAGACAGTTATTTGTTGAGTGCGCCGTGTGCCAGGTATTCATGTATTATGTGTCGTGTGGGACACACAAACACCTCTGCCCTCCGGACGGCTGGGAGGCTGCGGATGCAGGAGGCCTAAGCTGGTTAGGAGGGGCCGAGGACTCAATTCCTCTTCACTCCATCAGCTGAGATTCAGGCCTGGGCACACAGCCTCTGCTTGCCCTGGATTTGCAGGTACTGGCTGGACACCTTGCAGAACTAGGGTCTCATATGCCTATCCTGCCTTTGGCTACACGAACAGTCTTAGCCAGTTTGTCCTTGATGTTTATGAGATAAGCTATAAGTATTTAAAAGAGCACCTTTTCCCATTTAGACAGGGCTTGTCAAAGTTTCAAGGCATTTGCATCTCAACTCTGCTCTCATCAGCTCAGAGAACTCATCCTGCTCTCCCCATTTTGCAGTCTGGAACACAGAGAGGTCAAGCATCTTGGCCAGAATCACACAGCAAGTCAAGAGGCAGGGCAGGTCTTGAAACCAGATTTGCCAAGGGGTTGGCGCTGCTGAGACTCTCCCTCATCCTGTGTCCCTAGGAAGGTCGCTGGAATGATAGCCCCTGTAACCAGTCCTTGCCATCCATCTGCAAGAAGGCGGGTCAGCTGAGCCAGGGGGTGGCCGAGGAGGACCATGGCTGCCGGAAGGTGAGGGTGCTTCTGGAGCTGCCCCTGGGTGGGGCTGACCAGGGGAATCCTGCCACCTCCCCAGGCATCCTCCCTCACTCGGCACACCCCTTTCTTCTGCGCTCAGAACTGCTCTTTTCCAGGAGTGATGTTGGATGAGGTGGGGTGGGAGGAGGAGGGGCTGTTGGGAGGAAGCAGAGCTCCCCACCCCCTGCCCCAAGCCCTCTTTTCTTGGGGAAGCCACTTCCTAGAGGCAACAGACAGCAGGAGGTGGGCATGGGCGGCCCCCAAGTCTGGCCCAGTCATCACCTGAGCGGAGGCTGCCTGGGTTCAGCCCTAGTCCTGCTTTGCCACCCGTGTCTTTGCTGGCAACACCACCCCATCTGATACAGCGTGTGCTTGTTTGAGGCCACTCTGATGTCTCCCTGCTGTGCGTCTAGCCCCAGGGGCTTCCAGAAGATGTTCAGGGAGGGTAGAGATTAGGCCTGAATGGAGGGATAAATGAGGGTGGGAGAGGGATGGCCCCTGCCCCCTCCCGGGCTCCCAGCCGAGCAGGCTGTGAGTGGTGTGGCTGTATATGGGGAAGCTGCCCCTAAAGAACCTTTGTGGTCCTTTGGCCGCTGATGTCTCCATCCGTGGTGCTGAGGCCACCCTCCGACCACCCGACCCTGCCTGCCAGTCTGGCCCCTCACTCTGTTCTCCTTTGGATTAGGACCCTTACCACACCCACCCGACCTGCACCCCAAAATTTCCCCCAGGGGAAAAGCAGGAAACACCCACAGGTATGCCCCCCAGTCAGGTGGAGGGAGAGTGCACACAGGGGCCCAGCTGAAGAGTCTAGGGGCCCAACATGGCCAGCAACTGGCCCAGTGGCTCTGCCTGGCCTGGGTGAGGTAAAGGTAGGAGGGAGAGGACTTGCCCTGGCACCAGGGTGGCCTGGAACATGTGTGGCAGGTTGAGCGGCCACAGTTAGCACTGTGGGAGAGCCAGGGTCTTAGCACAGCCCTGCTGAGCACGCACACACACACACACCCCAGGGTCTTAGCACAGCCCTGCTGAGCACGCACACACACACACACACACACCCCAGGGTCTTAGCACAGCCCTGCTGAGCATGCACACACACACACACACAACCCCAGGTCTTAGCACAGCCCTGCTAAGCACGCACACACACACACACACACCCCAGGGTCTTAGCACAGCCCTGCTGAGCGCGCACACACACACACACACACCCCAGGGTCTTAGCACAGCCCTGCTGAGCG
>JAQQAC010006923.1:28061558-28083255 GCA_029783875.1 Phataginus tricuspis
CCAGGGTCTTAGCACAGCCCTGCTGAGCACACACACACACACACACACACCCCAGGGTCTTAGCACAGCCCTGCTGAGTGCACACACACACACACACACACACCCTGCTGAGCGCACGCACACACACACACCCTGCTGAGCACACACACACACACACACCCCAGTTCTCTTCTGCTCTCACACACACACACCCCCTGCTGAGTGCACACACACACACACACACACACACACACACATCCCAGCCCAAGGCTTCTGGCTTCAAGGCTCCGTGGAGGCAACGGTCCTGGCAGGCAGCTACTGTCCCCTTGGGAGGAGCATGGCTGTGGTGAGGACAGGCACCTTCATGACAAGGGGCTCCACCTTGCAGAGTCTGTGTGCACAGTCAAGTCACTTACTTGCTCTGAGCCTCAGATCCTGTTCTGAAAGGCAGGAGCAGAGAGCCCTTCAGGGGGTCTGTCTGTGGGGTGTGTGCGGGGAACGGACGGTGGGGGGCCAGACGCCCAGGAGCGGTGGTCTCTCCTCCGGGCTCTGTTGCCCTTGCTGAGGATCTGTGCCCCTCCCACACCAGTCTAGGCCCATCCTCACTTGATCCAGCTTTTCTAGGCTCCTGAGGTTTACCAGCCCCCTCCACATTCTGGCAGCTCTCCCAGCTTTTTGGCCCTGGTTTCTCAGCCAACTGGCAATTTTCCCACTGCGCCTCTTGGTGTAAATGCCCAAGAGAGGAGTCCGAATGGGCCATTTGTCTTTCTTCACCAGGCCATGGCCGGGGCACTAGCTGCCTCCTGATCAGGGCTGAGCTTCCACCCGTGGTCTGGCAGGTGTGGGAACTGTCTCTGGTGCCACCCGAGTCCCCTCTGTCCCGCAGCCCATTCAGCATGCCGCTGATGATGTCTCCCCACCCCGGGGTTTATGGGTGGAGGAGAGTCCTCCCCACAGATGTCCCTCTTCTGCCTGCTCTCTCGAGCCAGGGTTGGACATGGCACAGCCCATCCTGCTACTGGCTGGGAGAGGACCAAGCGACCTACAGTGAGGCCCGGCGCCTCTGCACCGAGCATGGCTCTCAGCTGGTCACTATCACCAACAGGTACTGGGGCGGGTGGGCGCTCCATGTCCCGGCCTAATGTGGTCCTTCTACCAAACGGGGTAGCATCCTGCCGTCAAGCACAGAAAGAACCTGTGTCCTTTGAGCGTTAACTGGCTCCAGGGCCTTTTTCTAATATTTTCACAGAAATGAATCCTGTTTATTAAGCCACCCCAGTGTGGGGCAGGGCCTGGGCAGGGCAGGAACAGGTGTGGATGTGGGGCTATTTGTACAGGAGAGGCCTTGGCTGTCTGATTTCCTCTACTTTCTTCTCAGCAAGGCACAGGGATTCAAATGGTAGGGGGAAAGCTGGGTTGCTGAGTGTTAGCTTACAGGGTCCCCAGGGGTCCTCACTTCCCTGAGCAAGTACCTGGTCGGGCTCAACACCCAGGCTCCCAGTGCAGGGCATCTGGCCTGGGGCCCAGGGAGTAGTGGGGACAAGCTCCCTGCCTTGACCAGCTTCTCTCTCCCAGGTTCGAGCAGGCCTTTGTCAGCAGCCTCATCTACAACTGGGACGGCGAGTACTTCTGGACCGCCCTGCAGGACCTCAACAGCACTGGCTCCTTCCGCTGGCTCAGTGGGGATGAGGTCATGTACACCCACTGGAACCGGGACCAGCCTGGTGAGCTCCTCCTCCCGGCACTCGGCCAGCCCCCTTCTTTCACTTGCCTTGGTCAGGCTGGAAGCCGCGATGGACCTGCCCTGCCAGGCCGAGGCCCAGGGCTTCGCAGTACACTCACCTTCGTACAGTGTGGTGAAGTTCTTAGGAGCGCAGGCTCTGAGCCAGAACCACCCAGCTCATCGGCTGCTTATTAGCTGTGCATCTTTGAGCCTCAGTTTCTTCATTTGTCAAGTGGGGATAATGGCTCTTTCTTCCTAGGGTTAATGTGAGGTTTACAGAATATAAGTGCTTTCTGTGATTATTACCATTTCATGCTATCTTTTTGAACCCTCTCAGTAACCTGTTGAGGTGATGAAATAGCCTGAGAGGTTAAGCAACTTGCCTTAGATCTCACAGGAGTAAACATAGAGCTAGTGCTCCACTTCCATTCCCTTCCTCCCACAGAGCGTGGCCCTGCAGAGATGGCCCTGCAGATATGAGGGCTGGGGTGGTGCCTCTCGGGGATGCGAGGGAAGGCCGGACCCTGAGTCCTCCAAGAGTGTGGGGCTCCTTTCTCCCTCCTTCAGGGTACAGCCGTGGGGGCTGTGTGGCCCTGGCCACGGGCAGTGCCATGGGGCTGTGGGAAGTGAAGAACTGCACTGTGTTCCGGGCTCGCTACATCTGCCGGCAGAGCCTGGGCACGCCAGTGACGCCTGAACTGCCTGGGCCAGACCCCACGCCCAGCCTCACCGGCTCCTGTCCCCAGGGCTGGGCCTCAGACCCCAAACTCCGGCACTGCTATAAGGTAGGCTGCCTGTTGGCATGGGCAGGGCAAGTGGGCCCCTGGGGACACTGCCCCACAGCAGACTGCAGACAGAGGTAATTCCCAGTGAAACTGTTGTCAATGGAATCTGAGGCCTGGCACATACTAGGTGGTCGGTCAACGATTGAGGAATCGGAGAAATCATAGAGATCATAGGTTTCAGAGGTTCCCACATTTGAAGGCAAGCCTGGCTGCTTTTCAGAATCACTTGGAGAGCCTGATAAAAATAAGAATAAAATCTTTTAGGCTGCCACTATGGAGACTGGGATTCAGTAGGTTGGGGTGGGGCCTGGAAATCTGTATTTTTAAGCCCTGCCAGATTGAGGAGCCACGAAGGTAGTCCAAGGCCTTTTATTATATGAAGAAACGGGAGTCTAGGGAAGTAGCCTGTGGCTCCACGGGGATGAGGCTCCTGACCCGCTGGGCAGGGGCGCTGGGCAGGGGGCACGCTGCCCTTCCCTGAGCTCCTTCTCTGGTGAGCAGGACTGTCCAGGGAGGCCCCAGCCTCCTCCCCACTGCTGTCACAGGAGGGCAGGTAACTCCTGGGGAGCTAGGACAGTGGGGGCAGCTTGGACAAGGGGACTCTGCTCCTGTAGGTGTTCAGCTTGGAGCGGCTGCAGGACAAGAAGAGCTGGGTCCAGGCCCAGCGGGCCTGCCGGGACCTGGGGGCCCAGCTGCTGAGCCTGGCTAGCTATGAGGAAGAGCACTTCGTGGCCAACATGCTCAACAAGATCTTTGGGTACTGAGCCTGGGGTGGTGGCCTTTGTGTACATGTGTGGGCTTTTGGTTATGCTGGGCACATGGCAGGGGACAGGGTGAAGGCGTCCCCAGGGAGGCTTGTCTGAGGGCTTAGAATGACCTGTGTATTTGCTGCTAGTGCCAAAATCCTATCCTCACTCAAGCAGTCCTGGCCTCGGAGACTCTGGCTCAAGGGCCTTATGGAGCCAGCAATGCCCTCCTCAGACTCACACACTTTCACATAAGCAACCATCCTACCCATCCCGTAATAACCCACGCTTCTCAATAAACAGCTTTTCTTGAGATAGAGGAGGAGAAAGGCTAGAAAGTGAGCATTTGCCCATGGGGCTGGGGGTGGGGGGGTGTCCTTCCAGGACCCCATCTCTGTCCTGTGGGCTCCCAGCATCCTAGGACACACAGCACCCATAATCCCTTAACACCGGAGAAAATCCAAATGGATCCAGGCTTCCTGAGCTCGTGATTCCAGGGATATCCCCTCCCTCCCAGCAAACATCATGGTTACCTTATCTGAGCAGTCATTGTATCAGGTCCCGGTGATCATTCCTCCCCGCACGCCAGGGACTGCGATTCATCCTTATTCAGTCCTCTCAGCAACCCGAGGAAGTAGCCCTTATCATTGACCTTTGTGGGTTGATAGAAAGGCTGGGTTCTTTGCCCAAGGTCACAGAGTAGGTCCTTGGTGAACCAGGACTGGAATCCAGGCTGATCTGATTCCGGAGCCCCAAGTCTATGCCCATCCCCACTGACTAGGACCCCTAAAGCGAAAGCCTGCAGAACCTTTGCTGGCGGGGCAAAGCCCTCACTACTGGAAGCAGAGGGAGGGAGGCAGGTCTGCCTGCACTGAGCTGGGCGCCTGGTCCAGCTGGTCCAGTTCCCTCGCAGGAGGAAACTGTTTAAAGGCAGCACGACAGTGGCATGCCCGGTGGGTGGAGCCCAGATGGAGAGGCCCCCCACCCCCACCCCGGCTCTAGGGACTGTCCGGTCACTGCTGTAAGGGTCTTCTGCTCCTCTCATCCCCCATCTCGTCTCCACCCGCGGTTGTGCTGAAGTGAATCAGAGCCCGAAGTCCATGAACAGCACTGGTTTTGGATCGGCCTGAACCGTCGAGACCCCGGGGCCGGGCAGAGCTGGCGCTGGAGCGACGGCCTTGGGGTGAGGGGGCCTCCAGGAGGCGGGGCTGGGGGCGGGGCCCTCCTGGGTGGGGCGGGGTTTAGCGGGGGAGGGCTTCTGGCCGGAGCTGGCAGGCGCGGGGCGTCCAGCCCAGGCTGGGGTTGCCCCGGCCAGGCGTCCAGTTCGCGTGTTCTGGGGGTGCGGGTGCCTGACAGCCCTCTCTCTCCCCGACCTCCTCAGTTCTCTTACCACAATTTCGACCGGAGCCGACACGACGACGACGACATCCGGGGCTGCGCAGTGCTCGACCTGGCCTCCCTGCAGTGGGTGGCCATGCAGTGCGAGTCGCAGCTGGACTGGATCTGCAAGATCCCTCGAGGTTGGGTGGGGTGGCGCTGGGGAACCCGGAGGGGACGAAGGGCTGCGGGGTGGGCGCGGCCTAGGGGAGGGTCTCCTTTCCCTGCAGCGTCTCTGTCCTGTTTATCCCCCTAGGCACCGACGTGCGGGAGCCCGACGTCAGCCCGCAGGGTGAGAACCCAGTTCACCCTGCTTCCCATGGCGCCCCAGAGAGGGGAAGGGGCGTCACCTCAGGCAGGGCTTGGCCGGGACAAAAGCGGTTAGGGGTTCGAGCGGAGAGAATGGGAATCTGGGCTCCTGCAGCCCTGTGGGCATCTGTCTCAAAGGAGAGGCAAGCTTGGGCCTGGACACAGCTGTGCCTGCCCCAGGTCCAGTGGGCCGGCAGCCCCACCTGCCGCCTGCCCGGGACCCTCCTGCCCCTTCTCCACTGGGCTCGCTGGCAACCCCAGCCTGGCCACCACCCCGCGGGCGCTGTTCCTCAGGCCGGCGGGAGTGGCTGCGTTTCCAGGAGGCCGAGTACAAGTTCTTCGAGCACCACTCCACATGGGCACAGGCTCAGCGCATCTGCACGTGGTTCCAGGCCGAGCTGGCCTCTGTGCACAGCCAGGCCGAGCTAGACTTCCTGGGGCACAACCTGCAGAAGGTGGGCACGCGAGTGAGCAGAGAGCTGTGGGCAGGGGAAGGACAGGCCCGGGAGCAGTGGAGAGGCCCTCTCAAACCTCACCTGCCCGTCTGGCTTCCCCAGTTCTCCCGGGGCCAGGAGCAGCACTGGTGGATCGGCCTGCACACCTCAGAGAACGAGGGGCGCTTCAGGTAGGAGCCCTCCCAGCAGCAGGTGTGGGGGGGATGGGAGGCCTGGATGGGCAGCGCGACTGTAGACAGGAGCTGGGGAAGGGACAGCACACAAGCAGAGACACCCGCACTTGGGTCCGGTTCTGGCACTCAGTGGCTGTGCAGCCTTGAGCCAATGACAGCCTTTCTGGGCCTTGGTTTTCTCATCTGAAAATGAGAATAATGAGGAGCATACTGTTGCTCTTGCCCCTGCCCTGGGATTCTTAGACTTCTTTTCTAGTTAAAGAAATGAGTGCTCAGGGAGGGCTGGGTCTTACCTGGTGGCACCAGACCCTTGGATTCCCAGCTGCACTGAGCTCAATAGCCCCATTCTCAACCTATGGCCACTGAGCCCCCGGACTTGGGCCATTCCCTGCCCCCCTTCCGTGGCCTTCATTCCTATGTACAGGGGCCTTCAGGTCCCGGGTCAAGGCTGGAGTCACCCCCTGCTCGGTGCCATTGCAGGTGGACAGATGGCTCCATTATAAACTTCATCTCCTGGGCACCTGGCAAACCTCGGCCCATCGGCAAGGATAAGAAGTGTGTGTACATGACGGCCAGCCGAGGTGAGGGCAAGGTGGGGGCAGGAGCCCAGGAGAGGGCCAACGTGGGGGCAGTGAGGTGTGCCTGCACAGGGGCCATCAGGCCCTCCTCTTTGTTCCCACAATCCAAGAATAGCTAGGCCCAGGGAGGGGAGAGCCTGTTCCCATGGACTGGCAGCCACAGAGGGTTTGAGTTCAGAGCTGGACCCAGAGCGTGGAGCCCCAGCCCTGCCTCCTCTCAGGGCAGGAGGTGAGGTTGCTACAGCCCTGCTCTGTGCTGGGGGTGACTGCTGTCCTCTTTCTGCAGAGGACTGGGGGGACCAGAGGTGCCTGACCGCCTTGCCCTACATCTGCAAGCGCAGCAATGGCACCAGGGAGACACAGGCCCCAGACCTGCCCCCCACAGCCCTGGGGGGCTGCCCCCCTGGCTGGAACCAGTTCCTCAACAAGGTAGGTGTGTGTGGGGTGCATTCAAGAGAGGTAGGGGAGAGGATGTAAACATGGGAAGGCCAGACCTCAGGAGTCTTGGCCCTTTGGCACCATCAAAGTCATGACCTCTTGCCCATACCCACCAAGCTCTCTCCTACTTGACCCAAATGCCAGGATAGACTCCTTGGAAAATAATTCAGTGTAGAAGCACCTTCTGATTCACCAGGTAATGAGGTTGTCCACATAGTTTGGTGATCAGTGGTCATAAAATATTTGGTAATGAGCTCTTATTAGTAAAACAAAATGTTTGATATAAAGTATGTGTGTATTGTGTGTGTAAATGCATATATATATTTACTTCCATACTAATGTCACTATGTTATATACAGTAAAATGTGCACAGGAACAAAGCAATAGGAAGCATGAGTTTAAGACTTAAAAATAGCATTTTAAGTTTTAAAGGTTTTTCTTGCCCTTGTGCTCACTCAAAAATTATCAGTTATAATTATTACTATTTAAATAATTTTTATAAGAGCAAGGTGACTGCATATATTTCATTTTTTAAAAAAAAAACGTTGACACTGTGATTTGTGACTTTGCAGCTCTTGTTTGAAGTTCAAATGATTTTAAAACATGCATTTAATGGTTGTTGTCAGTTAAAAAGTTGCCTCACAAAAACAAATAGATCAAAATGAAAAAAGTTCCTCCACCTTTGGCTGGTCCTTCTAAGTCACTCTCTCCATTTTTCAGTCCTTCTGCCAATTAAACCAAAGTTTTTGTTTAAAAATTGGCTAGTAAATTTCTGCATCTTAAACTGATTTGCCTCATAAAATAATCAGAAGACTCGATCAAAAGGGTGTTAAAAAAAAGTCTTTGGAAGATTTTTTTTTTTTAAAGCAACATTTAGAAAATTACTTTCCTGACTCTTTTGCGTGTGCAGGAAAGTTTGGGGCAATACAATTAATCAGAATGTATGTGCTTCTAAACATGTCTTCAAAATGTTCCCTCTGAAATGTGAGTTTCTTCCAAAAGTGGTTACTTTCATACCCATGGGCTAATTTATGAGACCTGATTACGCCTTCATTGTTTTTACCTAGTGGCTAAAGAGTTTCTCCCAGGAAGAGAAGGGTGCTGGTTCCCCATTACCTGTGACGTCAGTAGTATGCACTTCAATCCATGCTTTCTTTCTAGGACACTGTAAGACCATTTAGCTGGATTATGAGGTTCGATTAGTTAACACTAGAGAATATAATCCATAAGTCTTTGTCACACATTGGAGTGTGGCCAGCCTCTTGGTGTCGTGATGCTCTTACACTCTCCAGAATATTCAAGCAGTTATTCTCTTTTCTACCTTAAAATAATAATAATAAGGCGGCACTGTGTATTGTTAAAACTTTGGGAAAAACAGAAAGAAAATAAAACTTACCCATACCTCCCAGAGGTAACCACTATTACTATCTTTACTCCACTTCGTTCCTTTTTCCACATAATTAAGATCATACTAAGTGATGTAGTTTCATATCAAGCTTTTCTTTCTTAGTATGATATTTTGAGTATTTTCTCATGTCATTAAATTTTTCCAAAAATTTATTCTCATGGCTTCTTGCACCTAATATAAAACACAGTGTACTTTATATGTGTAATTGGTTACTTTCTTAATGCGTCATCCTCACAATGATGACAGTTACTCTCGGTTGCAAGCCTTTGGTGTACGTGAGGCTGTTTGCCTCTTCATACCTTCCCGCAGGCACCTTGCAACCTCCCTGTGTCCTCCCTCGCATCCCGGTAGCATCTAGCTGTAGGTAAAACATGAAAGGGTTTGCCTCTCCCACTAGCTTCAAGCTACTGGAGGACAGGACCCCTGGCACCTGACATAGCAGTTAATGCACTTGTGTGTGATAGGAAGGCCCCGAGTGTTTGCTGGACCGACCTCAATACTTCCTCCCTTAGCTGCTGCTTTTTGCTGGTCCTGATGTGACTTTGCTGCTCCTAATTTTATGACTAATTTTACTAGTTATTTGAAGAAGGCCTTAGAGTAGCTCTGAACTACTTCTGTGAAATCAGGTATATGGGCATTGTAATAAACCTCCAAAAAACTGTGGCATTATTTCTGGATTTATAACTTTCTATCCCAAATCTGACATTTGTATCAGTAAGCTGGGGTGAGGTGTAATCATTAATAGTAAGAGCTTTCACTTAAGCACACACTCTGTGTCATGCACTATTCTCTTTACTCCTTAAAATGACCCCCAAAGGCAGGTATTTTCTTTGCCGTTTTATAGAAAAGTTGAGGCCAGAAAAGTTAAGTCTGATCTGGAATCTGACCCGTACCTCCCCACCCTGCTTTGTGATTCCAAAGCTTCTTTACATTCTTTTTCCCCTATCACACTCTCTCTGCACAGAAAATTACTGGGTATTGCTCATTTTCGAATTAAGAGTCTTTCCTTGATAAAAGATTTCCCACACAGGATTCTTTTAACTTTATGGAAGTAATGAAGGTAGGAAAAGAAAAAATAAGAGTTAGAAGCTGCTGCCTAACAAAGATCCTTCAGAAATAAAGATAAAAGTATTCTAGAGATGAACATTGAGTTCAGAAGGCGAAAGAACAGATTTCAGACAACCCTCAGGAAGGTGTTGAGCTGAAAGCGAGACAGACATCCCCATGGGCGGTCCAGGTGCTATTGTCATGGGTAATAGTCTTCCATGGCCCAAAGAAATCCTCCCACTGAGCGTGGGCTAGAGCGTGTGAGCCTGCTGTGCGGGAGCCTTGCTCCGGGAGACCAGATGCCCCTGTTCTGATTTGCTCCCACAGTCCCCAGGGCCTGCTGCTGAGGGGTGTGCAACAGAATTTCAGGGTTTGTGAGATAGCGAGGCAGAGCTGGACATCATGCCTCCCCCTCTGCCCCACAGTGTTTCCGCATCCAGGGCCAGGAGCCCCAGGACCGGGTGAAGTGGTCAGAAGCACAGTTCTCCTGTGAACAGCAAGAGGCCCAACTGGTCACCATCGCAAACCCCTTAGAACAAGGTAGGGCCAGCCCATGGGGCGGCCCCAGTACCCTTTAACACAGTCCCCCAAAATGGCGAGAGCAGAGCAGGCAGGGGGCTGTGCTGTTGCTCACAATCCTCTCTCCTGGGGGACTGTAGCATTCATCACAGCCAGCCTGCCCAATGTGACCTTTGACCTTTGGATCGGCCTCCATGCCTCGCAGAGGGACTTCCAATGGGTGGAGCAGGAGTCTCTGCTGTACACCAACTGGGCCCCTGGGGAGCCCTCTGGCCCCAGCCCTGCTCCCAGCGGCAACATACCGGTGAGGAAGGCCCTCCCTGCTCGCCCCTCCGCCCCCACTGCCCTGGCCTGCAGCCCTTGCCTTCACTCCCAGGGTCCCACCCTCTTCCAGCCTCTTTGCTCATAGTGCAGGCTTTTGGGGCCGGGGCATGGAGGGGCAGCTGCTGGGGCTCCCCTGAGCAGCTCCTTCCCCCCAGACCAGCTGTGCGGTGGTCCTGCACAGCCCCTCAGCTCACTTCACGGGCCGCTGGGATGATCGGAGCTGCTTGGAGGAGACGCATGGCTTTATCTGCCAAAAGGGCACAGGTAGGTGTCACCCATGAATTGGGCAACCCAGCACTGGCGTAGATGCTGTAGGCAATGCCAGGAGGAATGAAACATTGTCTTGACCTCAGGGGGCCCCAGGGTCACCCTCAGAGTCTGGTATCTGCTTAGGAAGCTGATGGGCAGAAAGGCAAGGAACCCATCAGAGGGAAAGGCAGGGGGTCTCAGGTCTCAGGAGGAAGGTTTGGGGGTGTGGAGAGCTGACCAGGGAGACCTAACCACCGAGCAGATGTGGTGTTGGGGCCTGAGCATGCAGCTAAGGCGCCTGCAGCTCCATGCATGTGTGCCTCTGCCCTGGGTCCCCGGCGTAGAACTAGGCCAAGGCTCCAGCTTGCTCATCCGATTATTGGCCACATGTATTGTTAATAACATTGGCTAACGCTGACTGAGCCTTAGTCTGCGCCAAGCACTGCCCAGTGGAGCCCTAGTCTCTGCCTGATGTCTGGTGCTTCCCCAGCCTCAGGCCTGGGAATGGAATGAGGGAAGCAGAGGCTGGCCTGAGCCCTGCCCCCTTTCCTGTAGACCCTTCCCTGAGCCCATCCCCGGAAGCGACGCCTCCAGCCCCAGGCACTGAGCTCTCCTACCTCAACGGCACCTTCCGGCTGCTGCAGAAGCCACTGCGCTGGCACGATGCCCTCCTGCTGTGTGAGAGCCGCAATGCCAGCCTGGCCCACGTGCCTGACCCCTACACCCAGGCCTTCCTCACGCAGGCTGCCCGAGGGCTGCGCACACCACTCTGGATTGGGCTGGCCAGTGGGGAGGTGGGTTCTGGCACTCATCCTGCCCCGGGCGGGCCCCACTTCCCCGATCTCCCCCTTGTCTCCTCCTCGCCCCCTGCCTCCCTGCCTCTCTCCCACCCTGACGGCCCTTGTACCCAGGGCTCCCGACGATACTCCTGGGTCTCGGAGGAGCCGCTGAGCTATGTGAGCTGGCAGGACGGGGAGCCCCAGCAGCCTGGGGGCTGTGCCTACGTGGATGTGGATGGGGCCTGGCACACCACCAGCTGTGACACCAAGTTGCAGGGGGCAGTGTGTGGAGTGAACAGTGGTGAGTACCCACCCGCCAGGGCTGAGGAGGGGGCATGGTGCAGGCTGTCCCAGGAGGACCCTGGGCCACTTTCTCAATCCTGCATCCCCACAGGGCCATCTCCTCCCCGAAGAATAGGCTCCCATGGCAGCTGTCCCCAGGGGCTGGCTGACTCTGCGTGGATTCCCTTCCGGGAGCACTGTTACTCCTTCCACATGGAGCTGCTGTTGGGCCACAAAGAGGCGCTGCAGCGCTGCCAGAGAGGTGGGCCAGGGCAGGCTAGGCCCTGCGTGGTGACTGCCCTCCAGGACACATAGACCCTGTGAATGAAGCCCCATGCTACACTCGACTGTAGGCTGTACTCCCACATAACTGCTCCTCACGTGCCAGTACACAGAGACCATGTGATATCACATGTATGTAACCCCTGCCCCATACCCGCACACACACGTGTGTGCACACACATGCATGTGCTCCGTAACATCCTCTACTCAGGCTACCAAAGAGGGCTGGGTCCTCTCGGGGGGTCTCTGCTTCCCCCAGGAGACCTGTCTGCCCTGACGTGGGCCCCCTTGTGTCCAGTGGGTGGGGCAGTCCTGTCCATTCTGGATGAGATGGAGAACGTGTTTGTCTGGGAGCACCTGCAGAGCTCTGAGGGCCAGAGTCGGGGCGCCTGGCTGGGCATGAACTTCAACCCCAAAGGTGGGTACCCTGTGAATGGGGTCAGGAGCGTAAGGCCTCAGGCTGTAGGGGCGACGCCCCCCACCGGGGCTGGTGGGTGAGGGCTTGTGGGCCACAGAGCTGGCTCTGGACCAGGCCTGTTCTCGCCCACCTGCTCCTGCTCTGCCTTGTCTCCCCCACCCCACGCTCCCTCAGCGCCTTCTTTCCAACAGGAGGCACCCTGGTCTGGCAGGACAACACAGCTGTGAACTACTCCAACTGGGGGCCCCCTGGCCTGGGCCCCAGCATGCTGAGCCACAACAGCTGCTACTGGATCCAGAGCAGCGACGGGCTGTGGCGGCCGGGGGCCTGCGCGGACACCACCATGGGCGTCGTCTGCAAGCTCCCGCGAGGTGAGGGC
This sequence comes from Phataginus tricuspis, assembly GCA_029783875.1. Classification (NCBI taxonomy): domain Eukaryota; kingdom Metazoa; phylum Chordata; class Mammalia; order Pholidota; family Manidae; genus Phataginus; species Phataginus tricuspis. Next base: position 28,073,809 of record JAQQAC010006923.1, read on the forward strand.
GTGGGGCTCGCCGCTTAGCCTCCTCCGCCCACTACTCAGCGGGAGCTTGGGCAGGGCCAGGGGCTGCTCCTCCCCCTGCAGGTGACACGGAGGTGGGGGGCGCACAGACAGGCTGGGGGCTGCCGGGCCTACCCCTGCGATAAATTGGTTTGTAAGATGGACTGGCCCTTCCTGCGAATTTCCTAACTAGACAGCAAACCCATCACTTTGCAGTGTTGAGGGTACAGACAGGGTTCAAGCCCCAGTCAAACCATGTGCTAACTGTGTGACTATGGGTAAGTTACTTAAACTCTGGGCCTTCACTATGGAAAGTGGGTGATAACAGCACCTATGAGCTGAACTGAGCTAGTAACATGGCCCTCAGCAAGAGCTCTGAATGTGTTCCTTGTGATTATTACTACTGCACCACTCACTGGTCCTGCTCTTCCCTGCAGCTGAGGAGAGCAGCTTCTCCCCGTCAGGTGAGTGGAAGGCGAGGCTGAGGCCAGCCCTCCCCCTCTGTCCCTGGGAGGGTCGGGGGCAGCTGCAGGGGTTGGGGGTTGGGAGTGGCTCCTCAGCCAGGCACCTCCCGCTGCAGCCGCGCTCCCTGAGAACCCAGCGGCCCTGGTGGTGGTGCTGACAGCCGTGCTGCTGCTCCTGGCCCTGCTGACCGCGGCCCTGGTCCTCTACCGGCGGCGACGGAGCGCCGAGCGAGGGGCCTTCGAGGGCGCCAGGTACAGCCGCAGCGCCTCCGGGCCCAGCGAGGTCACTGAGAAGAACATCCTGGTGTCCGACATGGAAATGAATGAGCAACAGGAATAGAGCTAAGGGTGTGGGCAGGGCTGGGCCTGGAGGCGCTGGGGAGGATGGGCCCTGGGTCAGCCGGCGCCCTCCAGCTACCAGGCCAGCTGGCCTGCCGAGGGGTGTCCTTGAGGCCACCGTTAGGAGCTGGGGCTGGGCAGGGCCTGGGCTGGTGAGGGCTGGGCCGAACCCAGCTGGTTGCAGCGTGGTGTTTCCCTTTTGGGGGCCTAAGGTCTTGTCACCTGGGCCTGAGTCCCCCACGGCGACCAGAGGCAGGATGGGAGCCTCTTTCTTCTTCCTTCCCCCCAAGCCCCCTGCCCAGGCTCCAGGACCCCCTTCCCATTGCAGAGCCTGAGGGGCCTCCCCCGAGCCCTCCCGCAGCCTCTCTGGCTTCTCCCCCTCCCGCCTGGCAGCCGCAGCTCTGAGCATCTTGCCCATCCCCCTCCCTGTGTCTCACCCAGCCCTTCCTTCTGAGCCAGGGTCCCACTGTTGGGGGAGCCCTCTTGCTCTTGGTGGGGGTCAGCTGAGGGGCCTGAGCGTCTGTCACTCCTGTGCTTGCCGGGGTGGCCTCGGGCGTGGCAGGAGGGGCCTGGGTGGAGCCTGAGAACCAGGGCAGCCCTGTGGTGGCAGGGCTAGAGACAGGACTGGGGAGAGACACCTGCCCTCCTGGGGGTGACCAGGCTGGGTTCGGGTGTCATCTCCTGCCGGTCGGGGGAGGGCTCTGTCCCTAAAGAGTCTCCTGTGGGGACCAAAATAAGTTCCCTACCATTTCCAGCTCCTGGCTCTGGTTTAGAGAGAGAGAGAGGAGGGGGTTGCCAGAGTGCTGGGGGCCTCAGAGAGGCAGGGGCCCGGGAGAGCTCCAGGTGCCCGCCCTCTAGGGGAGCCCAGAGGAACAGCGCCCCAGCTCCTGGAGTGGCCCCATGCAGGGCCGCTGACCCAGTGCCTTTCCACGAGGCCGGAATCCCAGCCTGGTGGGAGCCTACGGCCAGTCCTGGTGCCACTGCGCGGGACAATGTGAACACAGACTCGAAGACATGGTCCCTCTTTTGTAGTTCTTAATTTTTTTAATGTGCCATTATTGTTAAAAAAAAAAAAAGAGAAAAGAAAAGCAAACAAATAAAACATCTTTGAGAAGCTTGAGAGAGAAGGTTCCTCCTTTGTCCCATTGTGAGCCTTGTTCCTCAGCGCCTCAGAGACGAGCAGGGATTTTGGAACTCACATATTGTGCTTTTTCTGCAGTCTATGGTTACTCTATCTCTCGGCCCCACAGAGACACTCGCACTCCCGCCCTTCCTGGGCCTGCTCACTTTTTCTCCATTCTTGGGGATCTGTCTGTGGGTGAGAGCATGAGAGCCCCCCACCAGCTGCGAGCACAAGCACCTTAGCTCACCTTTCCACCTGTGAAATGGGAGAACAGGACCCACCTCCTCGGGTCGCTTTACAGATATCTGAGGATGAAATGAGATACCTGTGCAAAGTTAGAACAGCGCCTGTGGGCTCACACAGCGAGTGCCCACGCGTGCTGGCTGTCACTGTCATTTCTGGGCTGCCGCTCCCAGGGGAACATTCAAGGTGCCCAGCCAGCCCTGCGTGGGGGTTCCACGTCACCATCCTTCCATGGCAACCGTCATACCTGCCTTTGAGCTGAGAAAAAGAGCCCATTTGTCCTTGGGGAGCTGGGCTCAGACACCACCTGGGGGCAGTGGAGTGGATCCCCAGACCGCCTTCCCGCCCTCCCACCTGCCTTCACTTACCCACTCTTTCATTCCTGCTATTTGAGTTGGAGATGGAGCAGCGAACAAGAGAAGGCCCTGCCCTCAGAGGACAGCCAGCCATGCCAGGTCGAGTGCGAAGCGCTGCGAGGGGACCAAAGCAGCCAAGGGGAGGGGTGTGAGTTTGGACTGGGTGGCTGGGGAGGGACTCACCAGAGGAAGTGAGAGGACAGTGAAGGAGGGGCGGGAGTGAGCAGGTCCCAGGCCCCGGGAGGTCTGGGGGGAACAGCGAGTGCAAGGGGTCCCTGGTGCTTCAGAGACCAAGCAGGGAGGCCAGGCTGGCGAGAGTGTGGGGAGAGGAGCATGGAGGGGCCTGACTGCTCCAGACCTTGAAGGCAGCGGTAGAAACTGGATGTTACTTTAAGTAGAGTGGGAGGCCAGTGGGAATGGCTGACCATGACCTTCTAAGATGGTGGTTTGGATCAGGACTCAGCAGTGGTCAGATTCTGTGCATGCGTGTGTGTTTTGTTCATGATTTTTAAAGGTACGTTGCTACTTTTCTGAATAAGTCATACTGTCCCATGTTTCGGAGCCTAACAATGTACGAGCGTCACGCCGACAAGTCCAAAGCATGGTAAGGGTGCCACTTCCCGAGTCAGGGAGCCCCAAGGGAGGGCTTAGGAGCTTCTTCTCTTGAGTCCACAGCTGATGCCGAGCCCAAGCCCTTCCTTCTCTGCAACCCTAACAGTAGCCTGGGCGGCAGCAGGACCCGTGGAGGGGGCCGCTCACGTCGGGGGGGGGGCCCTGTCCTACAAGGAGGTCCTTAGTGGTCAGTCCACTTCTCCACATTGAGGACCAGCTCCTTGGTAAGTGCCCTGCCATTGGCCACAACACAGATTGCATGAGCAGGCCTCAGGGAGCCATCCTGGGGCAGGAGCCATCCTGGGGCGGACGCCCCCTGGGAAGCCCGCAGCTGACCCTTGCCCTGGGCGAAAGAGAAGCAAGGGGTGAAGGCAGGGCTGTAGCTCCTGAGGGTGGGAGGAGCAGCCTGGGAAGTGACCTAAATGCACAGCGCTGCCTGGGGGCAGAGGCCGGGAGCGCCCAGAGGCTGAATCACTCCAGACTCTCCTTCCCTAGGTGGCTACCGTCCTCCCCAGAGCCCTGCCCAAAAGCATCTCAGACAGCTTCACAGGCACCCGGGGGTTCTCCATAGCCCTTGTTCCAAGCCTTTCTGTCCGGGGGCTCTGCCTGCCCAGGGGAGGGTAAGGGAATGCTCAGTGACCTCTGCGACTGTATCAGGGCAGGAGGAAGGCTCTGGGCCCCGGGCTCTTTACCTCTGGCTCCAGGACAGGCTGGTTCTGGAAGACTACGTGGCAGACCTTTATTTCTGCTCGCCTCAATTCAGGAAGCATGAAGGAGCTGCTGTACATTCCATCTTTGCTGCATGGGGGATGCCCTGGGACACATCCTACAGGCTTAGGCGAAGAGCGCTATATGCCAGGCACTGAACCCAGCCTTCACTTGCAGGGCCAACCCGGCTCAGCCCCAGCCAACAGGATGTTCAGTGACCGCGCACTGAAACCGTGAATGAATGGGAGAATGGGGCCACTCTCCGGAGGGAGGTGTCAGGCCTTTCACAGCTCCTCCTGTCAAGCGAGATGGCCTCCTCCCAGGTGTCCTGGCAGAGCTGGCCTGGCCCAGTGGGCAGCACCATGGGGCCTCAGGGGTGACAAGCCAGCCAGCCACACCACATGGCAATCCTGGAATGGAGCTCCTGGGCCCTGCCAAGGTGCCTTGAGCACTAGGGCTTGAGTCTTTTGCAGGAACCAGGGAAGGAATTGCATCTTCAGGGAGGACCACAAGAAAGGAAGGCAGGGAGAGGGAGGAAGAAGGGGAAAGGAGACAGGAGGTAAGGAGGGCCTCAAGGGGACCCGCATGAGGTGAAGGGGCCCAACGATTCAGGCCTTTGTCTTCGGGGCCAGGGCTGCCAAGAGGCCCCCAGAAAAGGCTGACTTCAGTCTTGACTCTCATCAGAGTTGGCACTACTTCAGCTGCATATTTCAATCCTTCCTCATCCAGAAAAGCAGGCAAGGGGCCAGCACCAGATAAAGAACAGGAGCGAAGCAGCAAGCAGACATTTTCCCCTTGAAATGGCTTTGTTGTTGGTCGTCAGTGCAAAAAGTCGACTATCTTCTGGGATCAGTGGATGGCAGAACTTTAGTTTTAGCCATTTCAGGGAAATCCCGGTCACTTTAGGTTGTCTAAATTCAGCTGGCATTTTCTCCTTTCCTCCCTGGCTGTCCATCAGTGTGTGTTCCTGCTGGTTGTGCAGAGACACCATTCTGCTGCTCTTCTGTATCTCTCTCTCTGGGACTTGGGAAACTTCTGGATGGTGTCTTTCCCCAGATTGGGGCTGCTGAGGACTCCAGACCCTGCCTCAGACATGCTGTTCCTCCATGATGATGAAAATCATAAAACTATTTATTGGGTATTTACTATGTTTGGTCCTATTCCAACCGCATGCCACGAATTACTCATGTTCTCCTTTCAACACACCATGAGATAGGTGTTATTGTCCCCCTTCAAAGATGGGGAAATGGGAACACGAAGGGGGGAAGGGCTTGCCATGCCCCCTCTTCTCCACCCTCCCTGCTCCATGAAAAGCACCAGGGAGCCCCCAGCAATCTTACGGTCAGGCCCGGAGACTCAAGAACTTTGTCCTGGCCTATCATCTCTGCTGAGAGTTTCAAAAGCCAATTTTGAGTTTAAGGGCTAAGAATGACCTCTTTGCTGTTCTTCCCTTCCAAGGCAGTGGAGGCGGGATGTCTGGGTAGCTTGGGCTGGGGTTGGATGGTGGGATACAATGTGCAGAATTGCATAGAATGCATAGAAACGAGGTGGGACTTAACTGATTATCAGACATTTGCACTCATATTTTAAAGCTCACATCTGCCTCCCCCACCGAGCTGACTCACCCCGAGACACTGTGGCAACAGAGTGCTCTCCCAGCCTCCTACCGTGGGCTCTTCTAGATCCCACACTCATTGTCTCACCAGTCTGGGTTGGGAGCTTTTGGTAGCTCCCTGCTGCCCGTGGGTGGACGCTCAGCAACTTAACCTGGCCCCTGGCTCACCTGCCCAACGGCCGTGTTCTGGCGAGGGGCCTCACCGCCCTGCGCCTGTGCGTCCCCCTGCCTGCCCTTCCCTCCACCGTCTTTCAAGGCCCCTTCTCCGTGAGCCCTTGCTATACCCCTTGGCCCCAGTCACCACCTATTCCCCTGACTGCTGGAGCTAGTTAAGGATGTTACCCTTTCTCTCAGGCAGTCTAGGAGCATGGCCTTGGACTGACTTTACCCAGTAAACTTGGGTACATTGTTTAACGTCCCAAGGTTAGGTTTTGTGATGGTCAATTTTATGTGTTGACTTGTCTGGGTTTGTGGATGCCCAGATAGCTGATAAAACATTATTTCTGGATGTGTCTGTGATGGTGTTCCGGGAAGAGATTAGCATTTAAATTGGTAGACTGAGTAAAGAATATTACCCTCCCCAGTGTGGGTGGGCATCATTCAATCCATTGAGGGCCTGAATGGAACAAAAAGGTAAAGGAAGAGTGAATTTTCTCTCTGCTTGAGCTGGGACATCCATCTTCTGCCCTTGAGCATCAGAGCTTCTAGTTTTTAGGCCTTTGGGGACTTGGACCAGGACACATACTGCCGGGTCCCCTCGTTCTCAGGCTTTCGGGTTTGAACAGAAACTACATCACTGGCTTCCCTGGGCCTTCAGCTTGCAGAGGGTAGATCGCAGGACTTCATCGCCGGCATAATCACAGGAGTCAATATCTCATAATAAATCTCTCCTCCTGTGTATCTCTATCCTATTGGTTCTGTTTCTCTGAGAACCCTAATGCAGGTTTCCTCCTATGTAACACAGGGTTAATAATATCTGCCTTCCAGACTGATTGTGAGGAGTACAGATAAATGGAAAATGCTTACCTCTAGACCCAGCTCAGGAAGCGCTCTATCAGTGGCACGCCTAGACTCATATTACCTCGGTTGGACTTTTTCTATATATGTCCTGTTGTCCCAGTGAGACTGAGCTCCAAGGTGGACATTGTGCATTTTTTCCTGGCACATAGTTGATTGATCAATGTTGGAGGGTCATGAAGTCAGCTGCCTGGGAGCCAGAGGCTTGGAAAGACCCTATGTCCCACCCACCCTCAACTTCTAATAGATTCTGGTGCAATTTACCCAGTTGTGGAGAAGAGCCCTTTCCATCAGGGTCTTTCAATAAATGAGACTTGGCCCTTTCAGCATCTCAGGCCAAGAGAAGCCCACGGGCAGACCCCTGGGCAACAGTGATGTTGAATTGACGGTGGGGGTTGATATCAGTTCTGCCATGTCTCTCCCATCCCAGACTTCATAGAAGGCACCCCTGGATTTGTGGGTCAATCCAGCATCAGCTGATGCAAACCTGTGACGGCCTCAGGGTAGCTGCCTGGGTGCGGTCACATCACACAGTGGATTTGGCCCATCAGAATGTGAACACGGCTACCTCATATTGCATCAAACTCCCTATAAAACTTTTTAAACGTACACTGTACCTTCTAAGATATTTCTCAGTATTGACTCCTGGACAAAACTTTTATCTTCAGTTAACCTTTAAGTCCAGTTGAAAAATAAAGGCCTGTTTTCTCATAGGACGCTTAGGGCTTGGCGCTCTACTTGCAAATGGAAGAACTTGAGGTTTTAGGAATTTTATTTACATCAGATGTTTTCAACTTGAATGGCTCTTCCAGGCTCTGCTAACCCTCAAAGGTATCACTTTATTTTGCTCTTGGGTCTTGGGTCCAGGCTGCCTGGTGGAACCCACCTGTTTGTGGTAATAGAGTCACTTCCGAAAAAGTCCCCTGGAGCCTGTTTGCAGTTGCCCTCTGCTCCTAGACCCAAACCCCAGCAACCACTGATCTTTCTGATCCTATAGTTTTTTTGGTTTTGTTCTGCCTTCTCTAGAAATTGAGTTTAAATAGAACCCTATGTATCCTAAATATATGGTCTTCTGTGTCTGGCTTCTTTCACTCAGCATGTTTTTGCATAAGTCAGTAGTTCATTCCCTCCATCTTTGTTATTTTTTGACCTATCTTTGTCTCTCTCTCTCTCTCTCACACACACACACACACACAGTTTTCTCACCAACTTTCTCTGCACACCTCACTCTGGTTCTTGGGCCCTAAGATGTAATTCGGAGAGAAGTATGTAGTCCATACACCGAATGCATCCTAAGTGGGTACCTACAGGGGCAGCCAGCCAGCCAGCCTGTCACAGTCCATGGGGGCCAGGATGTGTCATCCCTGGTGGTAGTGATGGCAGGGACCAAGGAGAACTGGAGGTGGGATGGGGGCTGAGATGACCTCTCTCCTACAAGTTTGAGGTCCTGAGCCTTTGTCCAAGGACACTGAAATGAGCACCAAACAAAGCTGGGGGAATAAAGTCTGTTTACTGAATACGAGGTTCAATTCCACTCATGGTGGAGCAGGCCTGAACAGGTGCCCTCAGCAGAGGGACACCAGGCCACCTGCTGGGGCTGCTGAGTCCCCTGGGGCTTCTGGGCTGAGGAGCAGCCACAGCACAGCCTGCAGGGGCTCAGCAAGCCCAGGCTGCATGGCCTGTGCTGTCTGGGCCTGGTGGTCCCTGTTGCTGTCTGTACTGCTCACGCCAGACTCCAAGAAGACAGTGGCAGAAAAGTGAAATGAGAACTGCAAACACATTGGTTTCAGTTTCATTAAAGAATAGGAAGGGAGGTGCATGGGGCATAGGAAAGGCGGCTGGGGACAGAGGTCTCTGCTGAGCTCCATGCCAGCCCTCTTGCTAGATGACCTGGTTGTTCTTTTGATAAATGCTGCTTTCATTTCCATCTCCCACCTCGGAATCTAGAAGCAAGAAAATCTCTCAAGCTATAGAGCCATAGCAGACCGTGGGATTTGTCATGGGGTGGGGCTGCCCCTCTGGTCCCCACCCTAGCCCCAGTGGCCAATGAAACATGCTGCAGTTCCTGGAACAGTGTGGGGAACAGAGACCACAGTCCAGGGAATCCCCAGACTGCCCCACTGGGCTTCCAGCCAGGCCAGGGCAGCTGGGCTGTAGATCCCTCAAGAAAAGCATCTTAGTCATCTCCCCATCCTCACGCAGCCTGGCGCAGCAAACGTCTGCAGGCTTACCCGCCGGGAGGAGCCGTGGCCTCCTCTCAGGGTAACGCCTCCACATAAACTCCCACTTCCTTAGCTCGCAGGAAGCGGGGATTGACTTAGGTTTTTAAGTCCGTCAGAGATCAATGGTTGGAGGCAAAGGGTCCTGCGAAGGGAGGGAAGGGGGCAAAGAGGCAGTGGAAAGCAGGAGGGTCTCGGTGGAGGAGGTAGAGTGAGGGGTTCTTCTTTATTCTTGGGGGAAACTCTTGTTCTCAATATTTCTGTTCCCAGTGGCTTGAGTGAGGGCTCCCTGACTTTTTGGAAATGTTTTCTGCCTGTTGACGAAGGGCAGCAAACAGGAGCAATTGGCATCCTCTCATCCCTACCTGGACCGCCTCAGCTTCTACCTCCAACCCCAAGGAAGCCCCAGCCTGCCGCCCCACCCATTCCCTTACCTAGCCTGTTCGTTCCCCAAAAGCCAGTTCCCTTGACTTGTGTGTATGGGGGGAGGTGTGCAGCCCAGCCTCTGGCCTAAAGGTCCTCATGCCCGCTCCTGTCCGGATGGCTGCAGGGAGCATTACTCCCTCCCTGGCCTTGGCCTTGGCTGTGGTGACAGTCATTTGTGCCAGCTGGGAAGCAACTGTCAGGGGACTGGCCACAGAACCATGTGACAGGCTGTCATCTCTGGGCACACCCACTCGGGAACTCTCCCCAGCTGCCCTTACCTCGGTGCTCCCTGTGGCGTTTGTGTGTGGACTGGTGCTCCCTGTGGCGT
>JAQQAC010006923.1:28083265-28100459 GCA_029783875.1 Phataginus tricuspis
GCGTTTGTGTGTGGACTGGTGCTCCCTGTGGCGTTTGTGTGTGGACTCAGTTCCCAAGTGCAGAGGAGCAGGGCCTCACCGAGGAGGTTGGCATGGGTACCACAGAGCCATAAAGAGGCTGGCATCTCTCTGTGCCACCTGGCGGGTCCTGATGTTTTGCCCCTTCTCCTCCCTGTTTACCTGAACTGAGCTAGGGTGGCAGGTCACAGCTGTGACTCAGCTCTTGAAGAGCCGCCAGCTAGGCTACTGGGGACCAAGGAAGAGTGTGGCTCAGGAGAGGGCCGGAGGCGTGTGCAGCTGCCTCTGACGCCCTGGCTTTTGTCTTGAGTTGGCTCTGGCAGGAAGCCAGCCAAGTGCTGTGTCTGACCAGCGGGCCAGGATGCACCCTGTGCAGGGCTGGCCTCTGCCTCGGCTGCGCCCGCGGGAGTCTGGGGCGTGTGGGGGCTATTTCCCGGGGAGAACTGGCAGGCCCCGCATTGGGGCCGCTGCAGGAGGTGGCGGCTTCTAGAGCCGGGCTCAGCTTCCTGCAGTGGGATGGTCAGCGACGACCAGCGGGACCAGGAGTCTCAGCAACACCGGAGGGCAGCATAGCAGCGCAGGGCGCTGCAGGGAGAGCCCGCAGGCTCCAATGGGTGGAGAGTCCTTTAGGAGCACCACCGCAGAGGTGCTCTTCTCCTGCCCTCCAGAGACGTCCGTCTCCCCTGCAGCACAGGCTGGGAGCCCAGGTGCCCCTTCTACACCCCCAGGAAGGTCCCCAAGCTCCGGGGAAAGGCTCCCAGCTGCTCCGCGCCTCCCGGGTCAATCGGGCACAGCGGCCCGCAGTGGGCACTAGGGGGCGCCCCTGCCCAGCCGAACCCACCCGGGCGCGCCCGGCCGCCGCAGGTTTCCCCGAACCCGGCTGAGCCCGGGCGCCTCGGGGTCGGGGCCGGGGGTGGGGTGGGGGGCGCGGCGCCGAGCCTGGGCCGCCGACGTGCGGGGGCCCGGTGCCCGAGGTCGCCTCGCTCGCCTCGCTCGCGCCCTTTCCGGAGCGGCGGGCGCAGAGGCGTTTTCCCCGAGACACAAAGGTCTTTCCTAGCCCTCAACGCTCCCTTCCCGGCTGCCGGAGCAGGGCAGCAGCTCCGGGTCGGCGGGGCGGCATCCCGGGTCCCCCGGGGCTTTGCGAGGGCGCGAGGGGAATGGGCCCTCGCCCGGCTCGGCCTGACGCCGCCGTGGCGCCTGGACCCGGGCTGTGAACCGAGGGAAGGGCCCTCCCCCGAGGCTCTGCAAGTGGTCAGCCCGGGTTCTCAGGCTGCGGGCCCGGGATGGTAAATTGGGCTCTACGGGGTCGGGATCTGGGGCCCGCGCTGTGGAGCCCTGAGCTGGTTCGGCTTCGCCAGGCGGGTCTCCTGGGGGTTCCCCGAAGCATCGCCGTGAGCGGCTGCATCGGGATGGCCAGGCGCCCAGCCCGGCGCGCGAATCGGCATCTCTGGGCGGGGGGGCAGGAATCTGTATTTCTGGTAAGTTCCCCAGGTGCTTCTGATGGCAAAGCCGGTGTGGGAAGCGCTGTTCTAAACCTTTTAGGGCAGGCAGCTGTAAAATTTCTCCCCCGGAGTGCCTCTGGGGACGGAATTGGCACACGCGCTCCGTTCCCTGTCCTGTTTATTCTCCCTGCTGATGGAAAAGTTCCCCCCGAGTCCGCTGCAAGCCCTCCTACTTTAATTAAGCATATTTTCTTCACTTGGGTTTTCTATGGGATAATGAGGCGGTCTGAAGACAGCTTTCCTGCCTCCTTTGCGGAACCTTTCTCAGGAGACCTGTTTTCCTCTTCAGCCTCTGACCCACTTGATTGTGCAGAACGGTGAGAAAATCCAATAAATAAAGCCACTGGCTTGTGAGTGACTGTGCTTTCCCCCTGATAATGGCTAAACGGCACCCTTCCAGGGCTTACTTAGAAGGGAACCCAAGAGGCTCCCCAGTACTGGATGCTGGAGAATCCCAGCAAAGGAAAAGGGAAAAGCCTGCAGCTAGTTATCCTGCACCCGCCCAGCAAAACCATCTTCCCCTTTGTCGGCCCTTTTCCTTGCTTACAGGATGAATTAAAATTGTTATCTGCTCAGCATGCAGCAGACTTGGACTCGCCTTCCTGATTGCTGCCGCTAGAGTTTCCCAAGCTTTGTGGGATTATTTTTGCCTCTGGGTGGTGGTCATTACTTCCTTCCACAGCATTAGATTCAACAGAGGGACAGAAAAAGAGTAAATTAGCAAACACCCTCAAAATGGCAGAACTGACCCCCAAACCTACTTTCATTTTCCTCCAGTCTGCGTTGTGGGCAGTTTCTTGACAACTACGAGAAAGAAGACAATGAAAAATGAATTGTTTTTCCAAAGCACTTGTGAACAGATGTATAGTTCCCTGGCCTCAGGAATGTTTTGGGAATCCTTTGCCTCACCTTAAAGGGGCCGAGAAAACGGGCAAGGTGCTGAGGGTTGATGCACCCTGCCAGGGCTTAGCCTTGCCCTGAATATAGCAGCAGTGAAAACCCGGGTCACCTTTGCTGCTTGGAGGCGTCTAAATTTGGCCGTGTAAACAGACTTGCTTCCTTTCAGCAACTGATCTGAACAGCAGAATCCTATTCTGATGGTCCGAACCACATTGATAGGCCGGGCGGTGAAGGCCGGGCTAATTGGCCACTTGCCTCACCACTGGCTTTTAAACAATCAGTTGTATTCTCTGCCTGGCAGGAAGCAGCAGGCCCATCAAGGCTCTGGGCTCCCTCTTTGTTCTGACTTTATGGCATTTTATGCCACAATAAGAAACACTGTGTGCTCCGTGGGAGCCCATTATGCCAGGCTGTGAGGACGTGGCTCCGGTACTGAAGGGCTGGTGCTCTCCCCCGAGAGAAGAGGGGCTCTGTAACAGGATAAACAAGGGGTGCCAGACACTGTTACTGGGGCAACAGCCTGGCCTGTGTGGAGACAGCTGTGGCCCCTGAGTCCCTCTCACCCGCAGGCCAGGGGAGGGCCGGGAAGGATGGAATCCCTCCTAGAGAAGCCGTGCCTTGGAGACCCGGCAAATCATGCTTCAGGAATGCTACCTGTGGCCTCAGCCTCTGCTCCAGGCTGTGGAGACGACCTCATCCCAACCTGCTTCTCGACTCAATGCCAGGTGACTGCATCTATGTAAAGCAACTCTCACAGTCCATCAGGGAACACCGCCTTGGTGAGTAGAGACGTTTTCCCAACTGTGGGCCATGCCTGGACGTTGAATATTAGGGGTAGACTGGGCCCTTTGAAACGAGTTTGGGGTTTTGTAAATGGGGCTGTGAATGGGGAGGGCCTAGAGAAAGTCCACCCAGCCTCACACATGAATGGCCAGTGGGATTTCAGAGCTACTCCAAGTCCCTCTGTGCCTCCCAGGCCAGCCACTCCTTGCCAGGTTCATATGTGTGAGTGTTTTCCTGCAGTTAAAGTGTTAATTCTGCATACCTGGAGCAGAAGGCAAAGGCGGGAACTCACTCTGGGACAGCAGAAGCTTGTGCAGATCCATGGAAGGCCTGGGGGCCCTTCTGGCCTCTGCCTTTTAGAACATGGACAGATATTTTTTGTTTTACCTAGTGTAGTAAGTTAAGTACTGCAGGCAGGCGGCAAGAGGCACTTTGTGCAGGTACATTTCACTGGGCGAATGGAGAGCATGATACAGACAAAACCTGGGCTAGCAGGAAGCCCAGAAAAGGGGATTTTGCAGGTACAGCCCTGAATAGTTGAGTGCCCAGATGGGTGCTGAAAGGGAAAGAAGGGAGGGAAGACAAGACCACTTAGCTTCACCATCCAGGACAGCACTGTGTCCATCAGATTGAAGGGTGAGCCTAGTGGGGTCCGGTGAAGCCGTGGGGTCGTGTGTTCTCTGGAGATGCTCCTCCATGAGCATCTGAAGTGAGAAAGGGCCAGTGTCCTGCTGGGCACTTGCAGAGAATAGCAATCAGTGCTTCCTTCAGCCTGTGCCTCACTCTGTGCCCCCCTAAATCCTTCCTTCCTGCCTGCAGTGCTCCCCACATGGGCCCCCTTACCCTGTCCCATTGCAACAGCTGCCCAGCTGATTTCTCCCCTCTCCAGTTCACCCTCCACATGGCTGCTCCTGTTAGCCCTCAAAACTGCAAACCTCCTGGCCTGCCAGTCCCAGGCTTGAAGCCCCGGGTGGGCACACAAACCCTTCACATCTTGCTCCCTGCCTGTAACTCCAGGCTCACTTCCTGCCAGCTCCAGCCACTTGACTTTCCCAAACACACAAGTCTTCATTTCTCTGAGCCCTTGTGTTCCCATTTGCGTGGGATGCCCTTTCCCTCTCCACCATCCTTGTCCATCTGCTAAACTCTACAAGACTGAGTTCAAACATCACCTCCTCAGCTGATGAGTTGATGAAGCAATAATGGAAGCAATGTTGCCACCAGATTCCCAAAGCAGTGGGAGTGCAACCTGATTGGATTAAAGGCAAGGCTTCTGAAATATTGGCTGTGTCCCTGAAACCCTGGAGAGTCTATTATGGAGAAGGAGTGGAAGGACAGACAGGAATGGTAGCTCCTCATGTCTTCTAACTGCTCTCTATTCCTCCACATGTGGCTTGATCTTCTATCCTAACACAGAGCACGTTTTTTTATGCTCTTGGTTACATCAAAGATGTAACCTGATTTAGTCTGAGTCCAACATAGGCAAGAAGTGTCTTAATCATATTTGTATTCCCGGAATTTAGAACCTGGCACATAGTAGGCACACAGAAAATCTTTGAATTAATAAATATACCTTGAACTAGGGAGTGTTCCTTTACTTAGAATACCTTTCCCTCCACGAATCTGTACTATCACTTTCTCCAAAACGTAAGTCAAGATTCACATCCTGGAAGAAGTGGGTTTTGGCTCATTAGTTCACAGTTTGAGCATCAAAGGTTATTGAGCACTTGCTGTGTGCCAGGCATTTTCTAGGCCCTGGAGGACTGTGGGGTACGAGAGAGGTAAGGGTTCCATGCCCAAGTTGCCAGTGAGCCCCCCTGCTAACCCGCAGCAGACCACAGCCTTCATTTGGCAGTCATTTGGCACTTCTGTCATCACTCAGTGTTCCTGGCATCCATAGTGCCTGGGACATAGTCAGTAGTCAAATGTGATTCACTGTGTGCCCAGCATCTAGACAGACAGGTATAGAAGGCTCGGCTTTGCCTCCAAGTAGTTCACAGCCTCGCTGGGGAGACAAATTGTTTGTTTATGGGATCGCTGGAAACCCCAGGAAGCCCCAGCCAGTAAAGATCTTGTGTTGCCAATTTAACAACCCCTGGGAATTGCTGGGCCCCCTGGTTCTCTTGAAAGTGCTACTTTCCAATTATTTCCTGGTTTTATAAATAGGTGTGTCTCATCTTCCAAGTTGATCATAAGCTCCTCAAAGAGAGGGATGTTATGGCATCCTGTCTGGCATTGGCTGCTTTTTCTGATCCCCATCTCAGCACCTGATACAGTTCAGGGCATGAATGAATGAGTGAATAAATACATGAGCACCACCACTGACAGGCATTCATCCCTGGGCGTCTTACTGAGACACAGCCAGGATGCCCAACATGAATGTGTTCTCCAGTCTTGGTAGGTAAAGGAGGGGAAGAGGGTTTCTCTCCCAACACAATGCCTCTCTTTTGCTAAATGTTACCCTCAGATTTTGAGTATTTTCTACAAAAAATACTGCAACTCAAATCCAGAAGGGTGTGAGTTTGACAATAGGCATTTGTTTTCCTACTTTCTACTTGGGTACTTCTTAACTGGTTATTTGCACCGGTCAATGCTCCGTGGTTTAAGCAGGTGAGATCTATTTCAGGGTTTCGCAAATGGAATGTAAGCTTGCTGTAAGAGAAGTGTTGCCCTGTCCTTTCTGGTGTCCCTTACTCCTTCTCTAGGATAGTTTTACCAGAAAGTTCTTCAGAGTCAAAGCTTGAGAGCCTTGGCTTCCATCCACTGGTTTGTACTGCTTGTAGGCTTCTCGTGTTTGCTTTGCAGTCCTGCAGGCTAACGTTGCTTGCATTAGCTTGCTGATGTTGCGGCCCTCTGTAACCTATGTCAAAACCTGGGTGATTTGAAGTTCAGCGTGCAATAAAAAGTTCATTAAAGAGATGTGGAATCATGAAAATGAGGTTACAGAAATATTAACAAAGGATCATTTCCTGCTTCCTGTACTTCTTTCTTTCTTCTTTAAAAAAATGTATTTCTTGGAGGAATTTATGTCACCATTAAAACTACGGAAGAGTTAAAGGAAGGACAGGCCTGGGTCAAAAGGAGGGTGAGATTCCTGTGGAGATATCTTGGCAAAGACCCAGCCCTTTTCCTTAATTGAGAGCTTAGGGTCTAAGGGGAGAATTTAAGCTGGAAAAAAATAGGGACAAATCTAGAAGTCTTATGTCTAAAGGTCTGAACCCAGCATTTTAAATAGTGGTGGCCCCAGATGGATTGTGACAGCCTTCAGTCACTCACGGTCAACAGCCATGCGATGAACACTTGGGGTCACTGGGTTCCGACCTCCAGGCAGTGACTGGTGCCAGAAGATGCCTCTTGTCTGCTTGAGGTCGAAGACGAGAGAGACACAGAGAGGAGAGAGAAGGAAAAGGGAGGCACGTGGGATAGGGTGGCAGAGCATCACCTCGGCTGCCGTGGCACCACTGGTCGTTGTCCTCCAGTGGCTTGCTCTCCAGTGATGACCTTCTGACATGAACAGAGGTCAAGTTTCAAGCCTCAGGGCGTGTTCTGGGAATCCAAAACACTGAAACCATATCAGCCCCTGTCGTGACCTTAAGGTGAGGGAGCCCCTCTGTCAGGCCACACAGAGGCGTTTAACCAAGAGAGAAGTCCGTCGGGGCTCAGGGTTCTGACTGACTCAGTGATGACCAGGTGGATTTGGACACTTCAGAGGCAGGCCTGCCCACCTCCCACATTTTGGTTGCCTTTGCTAAGGCCACGTGAGGCTCCAGCGAGTAGTAGATCCGGGCTTCTCCCTCCACACCACAGAGCCTCTTGAGGGCGCCTGGTCCTCTTCAAGGAGGAGGAGCCACACATCATTCCTGGTAAATACACTGTCGCGTCTTTAAAAACAAACGGGACCCCATCAGCACACACACACCACACACACACACACACACTGGGGTCCCAAGCGAAAGGAAAAGGAACAGCTCTCCTATGGGGGTGTTTCACAGGCCCCCCTGCTTGGGCAGCGGGCAAGCCTACACAAAACGCACCCCCGGCCCCGGTGGCTTTGATGGGCTGCCTGTATTTTGGGGGCCAAATGTCCTCTTATGTAACCATTAATGACCATTTAATTACTACTACTCATGTTTCACAGTAAGCCATTATGTGATTATCACTAATTTTCAGCCAGAAGGCCACTGTGCATACCCTTAGCAGCCACGAGATCTTAGTCCTAATGATGACAGTGCCGTGGCCCACCAAGTGACTGTGAGGACCTCAACGGACTGCACGTCTAATCAACAGCACTGCCAGACTTGGGGGATGGCTGCAGGACAGTCCAGGTCAGAGCCAGGCTTACCGTCTCTCTTGCAACCCGGTTGTAGTTGAGTCTCATGAGTTCTGCAAACCTCTGTTCATAGAGGTGAAGCAGCAGCACCAGGGACAAGCCTGAATTCACCAGCCCATTTTGTGCCTAAATATGGAAGAGAAAGCTCTTACTTTCATCTATAAAGTATTCATGATTTAAATCATGGGGTGGAGGGTATCAAGGCCAAGAGGGGACAAGAAAGGGGACAAGAGCCCAAGCCCCTAGGCAGTGCCTGCCCTTGGGGACCAAAGAACAGAGCAGGAAGGGATCCAGGGCGTGGGCTGGGCAGCCTTCCTGGAGAATGCTCTGAAAACCCCCTGTGCTGCAGGCTCAGTCCCACGCTGTGAACATTTATTGAGCAGTTACATGTCAGAGCCTGGAGCTGGGTGCTGGGGGAGCTCAGGCCAAACGGTCGTAGCCCTCTACTGGGACCCCATCATCTGCTGCGGGAGCGCCTCATTCACGAGCTGGTGTGTCGACTGCTCCACTGGAGGTGCAAAGGGGAAGGAAGAGATTGGTTGAGTATGCGTGGGGGAAGGCTTCTTGGAGGTCCTTCCAGGATGGCAGAGACTTTGATGGGTGGCTCTGATGGGTGCTAAGGGCCTTTCAGGCAGGGGCACTGAATGCTGGTGAAGGCAAAAGAGCAGAGAGAACATGTGTTGGGCAAAATTCCCTACTCACTGGTGTGGCTGAAATATAAGGGGAGTGTTTGTTTTGGACTTTAGAAAAAACTTTGGCTTAGACTGGGGAGATGGTGAGGTGGGGCCACAGGATGGTGGCGCTTGGACGTCATGCTGTGTGAAGCTGTAGGCCTCTGAGCAAAGGAGTGCTGGGGGTCTTATGAAGGCAAGTTTTTCTGTAGGAGAGTCTGGGACACAGATGCCACCAGATCCCTTGTTCACCCAGAGAAAGGGCCCAGGTCCTACTTTTGTATGTTTCTCCCTTACAGTTGGGCTTAGTGATGGCTTCACAGGAGGCTCCACCTGGAAGCTCTGCCACCCCCAGTAAGTTTGGACCCTGCAGGGTTGCTGATGGCGCTGCCAACCTCAGGGCATTTGCTCGGGCTCTTGTGTGGTCTGTGGGCCTGCTTTTGTGCCTCTGCTTTGAATACTCCTATTCTACCTTTCTACCAGACTGTGTCCACATCCTTTACAGCTGTCTCAGCGTCCCCTAAGAAGCCTTCCTGACGGACCTGATTTGTTCCAATCAATCTTTTACTCCCCGACTCCTAGGTCTTTATTTTGTACTTGTGTTTTGCACTTGTTAATGTTTTTGCCTTTTCTTGGTGGGTGGGCTGTGTTTCGTTTTTTCTTGCTTAGAACACAGGTACAAGGGGAGGGTCTGGTGGTCTGGCTGCCCATGGCGTCTCTGTTCCCGGCTCTCTGGTGGTCAGTGCTGCGGACCCTTCCCAGACCTTTAGTAAATTGGCCGCGTTCGTAATGACTCCTCCCTGTCTGCCGCTTTATTTCCCCATCTGTCCTCATGTCAAATCCCTATGGGTGGGGGGATCCATGACTGTGCTCAGGAAGCCTCAGGGCATCTAAAAACGCCAGCCGAGGACCTGGCCCTTCACTTCACCCTTGGGAAAGGTCAGAACTGTGGCCGCTTTCCCAGGAGAGCCGAAACTCAGACTTGACACGGCGGCCACCTCAGCGCCTCCTCCTTCCTTCTGCAGCAGCCAAAGGCACTTGCTCCCTTTCGAGGGCAGCTCGGGAAGCTGGCACAGAACACACTATTCCAGGGTGAAGCAGCTGCCAGAAGAGGTGCCCAAGCTGAGCAAGGATCGATGTGCTCTTCCTCCTGAATGGGGACCAGCTCCGGAACTTGCTGACCACAGGCCCAAGGTCACTGCTCCAGCCCTTCCACCATCCTACAGAACTCTCTAAAGGCTCTAGGCAACTCTCCTTACCAGTTAGCCTCCTATTTTTAGCCTTTGGTCATGTTTTCTGTGCTCTTCTGACCTTGGCCAGGAGTGGGCAGAGAGGAAGTTGCTTGTTTTTACTTTTTTCTGTTTTAATTGACTCCTCCCACCTCACCCACGAATGGGTGCCTCCTTTATGGTCTGTCTCGCAAGCCACTGCTGCTGGGAAGCCTTCCTAACCTACCACACCACCCAGCCTCGTCCCTTGTTTGCTTTCCTTGGCTGCCGCCTGCAAGCTGCTGGTGGTTTTATCTCCAGCCCTCTCTTCACCAGTCCGCCTTTATGCTCATAGACACTCCGATGCATAATGGAAAACCAATCAGCTAGAAAATGGCTTGGAACTATCAGGTTTGTCAAAGCATTCAGGGAAATCATTTACTTTTTATGACTCAATGAGGCCCGGAGGCATGCAGATGGGAAAATATCCACTAATGTTTTCTGCAGATAATTTGAAAAGTCACTTCTAGCAGATTGTGTCTTTTCTCTGGTTTGTGGGAGGGGACCTGTCACACGGCGCCATAAATCTCCTTGGCTGGGCTCCTTTATGTGCCCTTTGCAGAACTTGTGATGCTTGACAAAGGGGCTGGGCCAGCCAATCAGAGCAGGTGTTTCAGTCATCTTTTATGCTCCGAGCCACAAATGGGAGGGATTTGTTATCAGAGAGAGTTCCATGGTGTTTGTTCAGCCAGGGCAAAATGAGCTAGGTTTTGGAGCGTTATTTATTGGAGCTACTCCTGACCGCCCCTCCCCTGACCCAATCAAATTACACTTTGCCGCCCACGGACAGCGAAGGGAGAGGAGTGGGAGGCTTGGAAAAGGGGAGGCACGTGAAGCAGTGAACAAGAGCTCTGCAGCACTCAGCCCGCCGGCCCAGTGTGTTTCTTTCTTTTCACCTGCTCCCCCTTCATTTTGTTAATATTCATTTCAGCCAAGAGACTTGCTCCCTATGGACATGCTCAATGTAATCCACTCAAAGAAGCAGACAGCCTGCCTGAACGTTCTATCAAGTCTTCAGATATGTTCAAGAGATGCTCCCAGGTGTGAGGGTGATTAGGTGACTGCATGTGTCCAAGGACATCTGTCCGCGGCAGAGATGGAGCGAGGCCAGGCCTGTGCTTCAGAGCAATGACAGCCAGAGGCCCGCGGAGCGCCTCCTGTTGCTGCGGAGCTTTGATGGCAGAGCACCTCTCCATCACACGGTGGGTGTGGGTCCCCAGAATGGGCAGCCTGGGGCCATCAAGCACTAAGACTTTGAGCAAAGAGCTTTAACTGTGCATGGCCAAAGCGACTCCTTTTATAAAAGGGGAGACTTACCTTCTCTTCTGCTTGTTTCTCAAAGGCGTTAAGGCAAAATGAGCTAATACAAGTAGACAGTATTTTGCAAAACAAAAACATCCTACACGAGGCAAGGATTAAGGGTAGGATTCAGAGCAAGGACCACATGTGTCCTGTCTGTCCCTGTGCTCCTGTGCCTAGCCCAGTATACAGCGTGTGCTCCGTAAACATATGTACAGAGGAAAGAATGAGAAAAAAGTGTACAATTCTGAACCAGACAGTGGCCCATTCAGCCATGACTTTTGACTCTAGTGTCTCCAACTTGAACATGAATAATGGCCTTTTAAAACACAGTTGCCGGCTCTCTCCTCCCCACCAGGTTCTGATTCAGTAGGCCTGGGGTGGGGCCCGAGAGTGTGCATTTCTGACAAATTCCCGGGCGATGCTGATACTACCTGTCAGGACCACCCATCTTTGCGCACCACTGCCATGAACTAAGAACCAAGAGGTAGCCATAGGCTGAACCTGACCTTTGGATGTGCTCTGGTTGGAAGGAAGGACAACATAAACCTCCTCAGCTGGAGAGGGTGTTCTCCATTTTGCCACAGATGCCGCCATCCCTATTTCTGACTCTTGGAAGATTCTGGCCATGTTAGCTGCCTGGCCTCTATGGCATGCACAATCTGTGATTTAAACTTTTCTTAAACCTGTTTTCTCCTGACCCATTTTGGAGCCTGAAATGTTGCTCTCTAGGAGTTCTTTCTTCCACTCAAAAACCAAGTGCCCCAACTAGAATCCAGTGCGAGTCCTACTTCCCGGTTAAAGAGCACACACGCAGGAGGAGGTGTGCAATCGCTTTGCGTGCGGCACTGATGGGCAGAGGGTGCCGCAGGCCTGTTGAGCTTAATTTTCAGGCATCCTTGGATAAGGAGGAAGGGAGGCCATACAGGCCTATGATTGGGCCGCAAGGTACCAGCAGCCCCTGAGTGCTTAGTCCAGGTCCTGGGGCCCCAAAGCTGCTTTAGCTTCATGGGACCACTCTCTAGACAGCCCTCAGAAGTTTCTAAGCTAGCCACTGGAAGCCTAGTACCCAGTCTCGACCCTATGGGAACCACCTAATGTCTCAGAGGTATAATCATATTTCAGTGCCTTGTTAGGCCCACAGTCAGCATACACCCTGCCCCTACTCATTGGCATTGAACCAAACCAGGAAACATACTCAGACATAAGCCTCTCCACACCCTCAAAGACCACTGACAGCGCCCCTAACGGGCACCCCACCGTCTGCAGGCAGACCCTGAGTGAGGTCTGTCTCTTGTGCCTTAGACTTTGCCCTCAAAAGCACATGGATAGAGAGCTTGCCCTTCTTTTTCCTTCCTGGTCTTGAATGTCTCTCCTGCAGGAAGGTCATCTCAGCGGGTCAGACCCTCAGTTCCCACAGCAGCCTGCACACCCTAGTTCCGATCCTCCCATGCCAGGGTTACCACTCGCTGTGGTTTTCCGCATCAGACAGCCGTGACTGTGTTGGTCTTGGGCACCACGGCATCTCCAGCCCAGGAGGCACTGACATGCATCCCAATGGGTTCTAAAAGTTAAACCCTTATGTTATGTGTGTTTTGCCAAGCTTGAAACAAATGGATAACCTGAGTCCACCCCAGATCATTTAAATCAGAATCTCTGGGGCTGGGCCCAAGCATCAGTAATTTAATAGGAAAAAAAAAAAAAAAAAAGATATGCAGCTGAATGTTCATTTTGGTTATGGGAGATTTTTGTATCTTCATGATTTTTATAATTAAGGAAAAGCAAAAATAAATCTGAATGGGAAAAATGAATGAGTTGATAAATTAGTGTCTTCACTAGCTAGTTAGTGAAGGTCAAGGGAGAGCCAGACTGAGCTGAAGCCAGTTCTAGGCTTTTTCTGGTTTTGTCCCTTTCTTTGTACATGTCTGTATTTAGCACCAGCTACCCCGCTTCTCAGGAAGGGACCTGTTGCGAGAGCACTGCAGGCTGGCCAAGAGCACCCAGAGCCGCCAAGGATTGGGAGGCAGCGGTAGGGCCTGGCCCAGGTGCACACGTCAGCTCCAGGGCAGGCTGAGGGGCCTCCCCAGGTGGGGACACACTGAGGTTGTATTACATTTTTGATATCTTTGGGTTAAACGGCAGTCACTTTGCTGTTGATCCATGGAGAGTTTCTGAACTTAGTCTAAGTCCCCTATAACTAGTGACTCAAGTTAACTCAGACTGTTAGCAAACAGACACCATTAAATTCACAATGGGCCATCGGAGCAGTCAGAACTGCTGTAAAAGTGTGAGCCCTCAGCTGATAAATATTGCACATGGTTCTTGGGACCTTTGTTCTGCTGGGGTGGGTCTGTCAATCTGTTTTCTACCTGTGATTATAATGAAGGGTATTTTCAAAAGCTTTGATGACCTGTCAAGTTCCCACTGAAACTAATTTAAACTTGTTTCTGCTTCCATGTAGAGTAATTACGGTACTGGATATTTTCCATTTTCCCCTCCAGATCCACTTTCCACCCTGCTCTGTGGCCTAAAGGCTGATCTCAATGGATTGCATTAACTAGATCTGGCTTTCCATTAGGATTGGCCAGCGGGAGGCCCTGGCGGGAAACCAGAGGGTGGTTAGGAGGGAGAGCCTGGGGTAATCATGCCCCTTGTTCCCTCTCTGCTGGGCAGTGGCGTGGTGATGGCTGCTTTCCTCTACTGACGATCACAGGCTGTGGGCGACTCTCTCCTGCAGCCGTCTCTCTCCTGATCCCGGTCACCGCCTGCGCTCCTTGTTGCTTCAGGTCCGGGAGTGGTCACAGTGCCAGTCCCAGGACGCTTTGGCACTCCTTGTTGCTTTCTTTAACTGCCCACAATTTTGCCCTTCACCGACCTCTCATCACTCACCCTTTGAGTGTGCCACCATCTCTTTCCTTGCTGACACAACTGCTCTCACAGTTATTCTCACACTGTGTTTGCAGCTGGTGCTTCAGCTGGTCTGATGCAGCGAGGCCCAGGACGTGACCCCTGCACGGGCTGGTTGGCTTTGTTCAGCGATGGCCGTCAGGCCTGGACCTGGTGCGCTTAGCTTTCTCCACTGACTCCACAGGGCTTGGGCATCTCTGGGGCTGTAAGATGGGGTTCTCATCACCTGAGAGCCCTCTCGGCGCAGGCACTGTGTGGGGTCACGTGCTTAGGTCTTGTCCTACAGACCATGCTGTGAAGTAGGACTTATAATCTCCCGCTTGCTGCAGATGAGAGAACTGTGATCTGGAGAGTTTGTGTAGTTTCCCCACAGTCACATGGCAACTCTGGGAAAGGGAATGGGATTTAGGTTCACATCTTAGCTGAAGCTGGTTTTTTGGTGGGGTAGGCTGCCTCTGGCTATGAGAGCAAACATTTTAGTACAACTGGAAAAATGTGCTCTCAGTGAGTCAGTTCTGCAAACACCAGTATTTGGTGGTGGCAGAAGCTTTGCAGAGGGACAACACGTGGAAATGCTTGGGACCCACGGGGGTCTTTCCTGGATGAGGCATTCCCCTGGGCTGCATGGTGCTTGTGATGTCTGCAGCCCATTCTGGTGGTATTCTGGGTAAACCAGCCTCATCTGGACGTGTCCTTCTCCAGAAGTCTGACGGGCTCCGTTTCCTGGAATGATCTATCCTTTGAGATGACCACATGGCACCTGTCTGCACCCTGACCTCAGGCATTCAGAGGACCTGGTTCCTTTCGATAGTTTACTCCATCATCCTCAGGGTCCCAAGATTCTCATCTCAGCTCTCGGTGCCAGGGGGTCATGACTGAGTGATTTGAGACCCTCAGCCCTCAAGATGTATGAACTCAAAATAATTTCTCAGGAAATTCTTTTTCTCTTTCTTTTTTTCCCCCTCCTTTCCTTCCTTCTACTCCCTCGTGCCCGATCTTTGTGACACTGGTGTGGCATTACGTCCACTGTAACAGACTTACTGGTTGTGCTGTTCAAATCTCCATTCTTATCATTGTGTCGTTCTTTTGTCTAGTAGCCTTAGAATTTTAAAAAGAGAGCTATGGAATTGCTGAGACTCACATGCACCGTTTTGACTCAGGTGTGCTTTTTGCAAAAAAGGGTCTGGATACAGGCTAATGATCTGAAAGCCAAGTGCCTCCTCTGCTGAAGAGTGACATTTTAGTTGCTAACATTGATTTTATAGTTTTAAAAGTATGTGCTTTATGGTAGTGGTTATTAAATAATTTTTTTCTGATCATCTTTTGGGGGAGGCCAGTCTTAAATAATAATGGTAATCATGGAATATTTTCATTTCATAGATATTTATCGACTGCTTATTATATCCAAGGCGCCCTCTAGATCAGCATCAGCCAATAGGAATACAATGTAAACTACATATGCAAGCTACATATGTAATTTGCAAAGTCCTGGTAGCCACATTAAAGAAATAAAAAGAAACTGGTGAAGTGAATTTTAACAATGTATTTTATTTAACCCAATATATTAAAAATACCATAAAAGTATGTGACCTTTTTACACTTTTTTTTTCTTTTGGTTTTGAGTCTTTGAAATTTGGTATGTATTTGACACAGCACATCTCAGTTAGAAGTAGCCACTTGTTCATCAGCCACATGTGACTTGTGGCTTCCATACAGTGCAGTTCTAAATAGAACATTGTTTGCCTGAGAATTAGGCAACTAACTATTATCCTGGGCGTGGAACACCTTCCCATGTAGGGTTAACTAACTTTCACAGTATTAGAATTGTAGTCTAAATGCCCCAGAAGAGTTAATTCACTAGGTGTTAGAAAGCATACAGTAGGTGTTTACTACATGTTTATTAATCTCGAATAAAGCAGTTTCTTATTACCCCCAGAGTTTCTTGATACATAAACTGGGGATCATTTCCTCCAAGACCCTGATTTTTTTTTCCCTGTTGCTGTTCAACTGCTTTGGCAAATTTGGGTGTGGGGCTTGCCAGACTCTTCCTACTTCTATGTGTCCAGTCAGCTAACACAGCCTCCTGCTTTCGTCCCTGGCAGTTGCAGAGCCTCAGCCCAGGGCACCAGGACTTTCCCGCCCTCCTACTGTTCGATTTAGTGACAGGCCTTCTCAGGGGAGGGAGCCAGCCAGACACCCCCAAACTCCCATGCATGGCCGTCTGCATTCCTTGTATCAGGGTGAGAGTTTCCTCCCCACTCACACCTCGCACTGACTTTGGCCTGTGAGGCAGAGTGGTGTGAGCGTCTCTTACCCGGGAATGCTGGTGCCTCTGGTAGAACGCGGTCACGTTAAAGTCGTCCAGGTCGACCAGCAGGTCTCCCTTACACATCTCGCAGGTCTTCACAGTGCCTAGATCCGCTCCTTAAATGAAAGAGTTCTTTGTTACAAATAACCCTGGGTCTTTTTGCGTTGATACCATTGGGTCTTTTCGTGTTGCCATTTAAAGAGCGAGTGTAATATGAATTCTGAGTATCAGTGGCCTTCTTTTTTTTTACAATTTATTTTATTTTAGTATCATTAACCTACAATTACGTGAGCAATATTGTGATGATTAAACTACCCCCTTCATCAGGTCCCCCCCACCAACCCTATTACAGTCACTGTCCATCAGTGTAGTGAGATGAGAATCACTACTTGTCTTCTCTGAGCTGTACAGTCCCCCCCGTGCCCCCCCCACCCTATGCCTGCCAATCGTAATGCCCCTTTTACCCTCTTATCCCTCCCTTCCCACCCATCTCCCCAGTCCCTTTCCCTTTGGTAACTGTTAGTCCATTCTTGGGTTCTGTGAGTCTGCTGCTGTTTTGTTCCTTCATTTTTTAATTTTTTTATTTTTATTTTTTTCTTTGTTCTTATACTCCACATATGAGTGAGATCATTTGGTACTTGTCTTTTTCGGCCTGACTTATTTCACTGAGCATAATACCCTCCAGCTCCATCCATGTTGTTGCAAATGGTAGGATTTGTTTTTTTCTTATGGCTGTGTAATATTCCATTGTGTATATGTACCACATCTTCTTAATCCATTCATTTACTGATGGGCACTTAGGTTGCTTCCATTTCTTGGCTATTGTAAATAGTGCTGCAATAAACATAGGGGTGCATCTGTCTTTTTGAAACTGGGCTGTTGCATTCTAAGGGTAAATTCCTAGGAGTGGGATTCCTGGGTCAAATGGTATTTCTATTTTGAGTTTTTTGAGGAACCTCCATACTGCTTTCCACAATGGTTGAACTAATTTGCATCCCACCAGCAGTGTAGCAGGGTTCCCCTCTCTCCACATCCTCGCCAACATTTGTTGTTTGTGTTTTGGATGTTGGTCATCCTCACTGGTGTGAGGTGATATCTCATTGTGGTTTTAATCTGCATTTCTCTGATGATTAGCGATGTGGAGCATTTTTTCATGTGCCTGTTGGCCATCTGAATTTCTTCTTTAGAGAAGTGTCTATTCATGTCCT
>JAQQAC010006923.1:28100959-28137841 GCA_029783875.1 Phataginus tricuspis
GCTCATGTTTATGTCCAAGAGATTTTTGCCTATGTTTTTTTCCAAGAGTTTTATGGTTTCATGATTTACATTCAGGTCTTTGATCCACCTTGAGTTTACCTTTGTGTATGGGGTTAGACAATAGTCCAGTTTCATTCTCTTACATGTAGCTGTCCAGTTTTTCCAACACCAGCTGCTGAAGAGGCTGTCCTCTCCCCATTGTATATCCAGGGCTCCTTTATTAAATATTAATTGACTGTAGGTGTTTGGGTTAATGTTTGGATTTTCTATTCTGTTCCACTGGTCTGTGGGTCTGTTTTTGTGCCAGTACCAAATTGTCTTGATTACTGTGGCTTTGTAGTAGAGCTTGAAGTCAGGGAGCATAATTCCCTCTGTTTGATTCCTCCTTCTAAGGATTGTTTTGGCTATTCGGGGTCTTTTGTGGTTCCATATGAATTTTAGAATTATTTGTTCCAGTTCATTGAAGAAAGTTGTTGGTAGTTTGATAGGGATTGCGTTGAATCTGTAGATTGCTTTAGGTAGTATAGCCATTTTGACAATATTTATTCTTCCTAGCCAAGAGCATGGGATGCATTTCTATTTGTTAGTGTCTTCCTTAATTTCTCCTAGGAGTGTCTTGTAGTTTTCAGAGTACAGGTCTTTCACTTCCTTCGTTAGGTTTATTCCTAGGTATTTTATTCTTTTAGGTGCAATTGTGAATGGAATTGTTTTTCTGATTTCTCTTTCTGTTAGCTCATCATTAGTGTATAGGAAAGCAACAGATTTCTGTGTGTTAATTTTATATCCTGCAACTTTGCTGAATTCAGATATTAGTTCTAGTAGTTTTGGAGTGGAGTCTTTAGGGTTTTTTATGTACAGTATCATATCATCTGCAAATAGTGACAATTTGACTTCTTCTTTACCAATCTGGATGCCTTGTATGTCTTTGTTTTGTCTGATTGCCGTGGCTAGGACCTCCAGTACTCTTTCTGTTAGCTCATCATTAGTGTATAGGAAAGCAACAGATTTCTGTGTGTTAATTTTATATCCTGCAACTTTGCTGAATTCAGATATTAGTTCTAGTAGTTTTGGAGTGGAGTCTTTAGGGTTTTTTATGTACAGTATCATGTCATCTGCAAATAGTGACAATTTGACTTCTTTACCAATCTGGATGCCTTGTATGTCTGTTTTGTCTGATTGCCGTGGCTGGGACCTCCAGTACTATGTTGAATAACAGTGGAGAGAGTGGGCGCCCCTGTCTTGTTCCCGATCTTAGATGAAAAGCTTTCAGCTTCTCGCTATTAAGTATGATGTTAGCTGTGGGTTTGTCATATATAGCCTTTATGATGTTGAGGTACTTGCCATCTTTACCCATTCTGTTGAGAGTTTTAATCAAAAATGGATGCTGAATTTTGTCAAATGCTTTTTCAACATCTATGGAGATGATCATGTGGTTTTTGTTCTTCTTTTTATTGATGTGATGGATGATGTTGATGGATTTTCGAATGTTGTACCATCCTTGCATCCCTGGGATGAATCCCACTTGGTCATGGTGTATGATCCTCTTGATGTATTTTTGAATTC
The DNA here is from genome assembly GCA_029783875.1 of Phataginus tricuspis. Classification (NCBI taxonomy): domain Eukaryota; kingdom Metazoa; phylum Chordata; class Mammalia; order Pholidota; family Manidae; genus Phataginus; species Phataginus tricuspis. The sequence goes on from JAQQAC010006923.1 coordinate 28,102,523, forward strand.
GGTTTGCTAATATTTTGTTGAGTATTTTTGCATCTACGTTCATCAGGGATATAGGTCTGTAATTTTCTTTTTTAGTGAGGTCTTTGCCCGGTTTTGGTATTAGAGTGATGCTGGCTTCATAGAAAGAGTTTGGAAGTATTCCCTCCTCTTCTATTTTTTGAAAAACTTTAAGGAGAATGGGTGTTATTTCTTCTCTATATGTCTGGTAGAATTCAGAGGTGAATCCATCAGGTCCAGGGCTTTTGTTCTTAGGTAGTTTTTTGATTACCGATTCAATTTTGTTGCTGGTGATTGGTCTGTTTAGTTTTTCTGTTTCCTGCTTGGTCAGTCTTGGAAGGCTGTATTTTCCTAAGAAGTTGTCCATTTCTTCTAGGTTTTCCAGCTTGTTAGCATATAGATGCTCGTAATATTCTCTTATAATTCTTTGTATTTCTGTGGGTCCGTCGTTATTTTTCCTTTCTCATTTGTGATTCTGTTTATGTGTGTGGATTCTCTTTTTCTCTTAATGAGTCTGGCTAGGGGTTTATCTATTTTGTTTATTTTTTCAAAGAACCAGCTTTTGGTTTCATTGATTTTTTCTATTGTTTTATTCTTCTCAATTTTATTTATTTCTTCTCTGATCTTTATTATGTCTCTCCTTCTGGTGACTTTGGGCCTCATTTTTTCTTCTTTTTCCAATTTCAATAATTGTGTCCTTAGACTGCTCATTTGGGAATGCTCTTCCTTCTTTTAATAGGCCTGGATTGCAATATGCTTTCCTCTTAGAACTGCCTTTGCTGCGTCCCACAGAAGTTGTGGCTTTGTGTTGTTGTTGTCATTAGTCTCCATATATTCTTTGATTTCTGTTTTGATTTGGTCGTTAACCCATTGATTCATTAGGAGAATGTTGTTAAGTCTCCATGTATTTGTGAGCCTTTTTGATTTCTTTCTGAAATTTATTTCTAGTTTTATACCTTTGTGATCTGAGAAGTTGGTTGGTAGGATTTCAATATTTTTGAATTTACTGAGGTTCTTTTTGTGGCCTAGAATGTGGTCTATTCTGGAAAATGTTCCATGTGCACTTGAGAAGAATGTGTATCCTGCTGCTTTTGGGTGCAGAGTTCTGTAGATATCTGTTAGGTCCATCTGTTCTAATGTGTTGTTCAGTGCCTCTGTATCTTTACTTATCCTCTGCCTGGTTGATCTATCCTTTGGAGTGAGTGGCGTGTTAAAGTCTCCTAGAATAATTGCATTGCTGTCTATTTCCTCCTTCACTTCTGTTAGTATTTGTTTCACATATGCTGATGCTCCTGTGTTGGGTGCATATATGTTTATAATGGTTATATCTTCTTGTTGGACTGACCCCTTTATCATTATGTAATGTCCGTCTTTATCTCTTGCTACTTTCTTCGTTTTGAAGTCTATTTTATCTGATACAAGTACTGCAACACCTGCTTTTTTCTCTTTGTTGTTTGCTTGAAATATTTTTTTCCATCCCTTTACTTTTAGTCTGTGTATATCTTTGGGTTTGAGGTGAGTCTCTTGTAAGCAGCATATAGATGGGTCTTGCTTTTTTATCCACTCTGTTACTCTGTGTCTTTTGATTGGTGCATTCAGTCCATTTACATTTAGGGTGATTATTGATAGATATGTACTTATTGCCATTGCTGGCTTTAGATTCGTAGTTACCAAAGATTCAAGGGTTGCTTCTTTACTATCTGAAAATCTAACAACTTTCTTGTTAAGTTATTGTGAATGCCGTCTGATGTTTCTTTATCTCTCCCTTCCTATTCTTCCTTCTCCTTTCTTTATATATTAGGTGTTTTATTCTTTGCCTTTAGTTGGTATTTGGATGGTCTGCTTTCTTTCATATGATTTTATTTTCTCTAGTGACATCTTTTTAGCCTTAGGGGTATTTCCCTCTAGAGCAGTCCGTTTAAGATATCCTGTAGTGGTGGTTTATGAGAGGCAAACTCTCTCAACTTTCTTTTGTCTTGAAATTGTTTAATCCCTCTGTCATATTTAAATGATAATTGTGCTGGATACAATATTCTTGGTTCGAGGCCCTTGTGTTTCATTACGTTAAATATATCATGCCATTCTCTTCTGGCCTGTAAGGTTTCTGTTGAGATGTCTGATGACAGTCTGATGGGTTTTCCTTTGTAGGTGATCTTTTTTCTCTCTCTAGCTGCCTTTAATACTCTGTCCTTATCTTTGATCTTGCCATCTTGATTATTATGTGTCTTGGTGTTGTCTTCCTTGGGTCCCTTGTATTGGGAGATCTGTGGGCTTCTGTTGACTGTGAGACTATTTCCTTCCCCAGCATGGGGAAGTTTTCAGCAATTATTTCTTCAAAGACACTTTCTTTCCCTTTTTCTCTCTCTTCTTCCTCTGGTACTCCTATTATGCGAATATTGTTCCGTTTGGATTGGTCACATAGTTCTCTTAATATTCTTTCATTCTTAGAGATCCTTTTATCTCTCTCTGCCTCAGCTTCTTTGTATTCCTGGTCCCTGTCTTGCAATTCGTTGATCGTGTCTTGAACCTGATTCAATCTGCTGTTGAGCCTGTCAATGGCTTGTCTCATTTCTGCATTGTCTTTCCTCACTTCCCTCACTTCCTCCCTCAGCTCTTGCACATTTTTCTGTAGATCTGTCAGCATGGCTATGACTTTTATTCTGTATTCTTTTTCTGGAAGACTATGCATGTCGATTCCTTCAGATTCTTTCTCTGGTGTGGTGTTTGTCTGAAGCTTTGTCTGTATCATATTCTTCTGTCTTCTCATGACTATAGAATTAGTTGTTGGTAGTTGTCACGTATGTCCACAATGTCCACGTATGTCATGGGCTCTTTATGACTTTAAAAAGGAAAGAGAAGAGAGGAGAGAAAAGAAAAAAAGAAAACAAAGAAAAGAAGAAAAAAAAATACTTCTGCCTTGCCGGGACTCCCGCCGGAGTGCTGGGGTGGAGGAGCACTCTGGTCTCGTTGGGTCGCGGTTCTGTCCCGCCTCACTGGGTGCCTAGTCCTCTCTCCGGAGTGTCTGACCGCCGGAGCTCTGGGGGGGGAGGAGCGCTCGGTCTGCCGGGGTCGTGGCTCCGTACCTTACCCGCCTTGCCGGGACTCCCGCCAGAGTGCTGGGGTGGAGAAGCGCTCTGGTCTCGCTGGGTGCCGAGTCCTCTCTCTGGAGTGGCTGACCGCTGGAGCTCCGTTCGCCGTGCTCTTTCCTGTGTATTCTGGTCTCTCTTTTAGGAATAGTTGTATTTGCTGTATTTTCGTGAATAAATATAATGTTGGGAGGAATTTTTCTGCCGGTCCGCTTATGTCGCCATCTTCCCGGAAGTGCCCCAGTGGCCTTCTTTTTAAAGTCAGCCGTCTTCTGTAGAAAATGACCTTGAATCTGAGATCTGAAAAATTTCCTTTGTAGTCATTTTCATTATTATGCAAGCTTCATATAAGTCAAACTCCCAGGACTTTTAAACAACAGGTCTTCCTTTCTGTTTAAATATAAACATGCTGGTCCATGAAACTGGAATTGGTACATGGAGACCAAGAGTGTGTGACACAGGCGTTTGCCCAGAGGATGAATAGTGGGCCTTGGCCGCTGTCTTCTGGTAGACCTAACACAGGTCCAAGCAAGTGAGTCAGCGAGGACCAAAATGATGGCAGCAGCGCCCCTCAGGCTGTGGCCCAAAGACCCCCCTTTCCTCACGCCCAGGTGACTTCCCACCTGCGAGAAGTGAGTGAGCCAGGGGCCGCGTGTGGGGATTAGCACCACGCTATCTCGGGCTCAGTACTGAGCCTGAGCTCAGCCTCATTTGGGAGAAGAAACATGAGAAGCCTTCCTTCATTGCTACTGTTTTTCTTTAAACATGAATTTTAGATCAGCATTTTTTTCTCTGCTTATCTTATTCCCCAGTGCGAAAGTGGAGGATGCAGAACCGTGGCTGTTACGTCTAAGCAAACATTATGCCATCTGCCTTCCCCTGCTGCCCGCCGCGCCCCCACCCCCCGCCGTTCAGGGGCTGCCTTTTGGCTGATGGTATTCTGGCATTCATTTTATGTATTAGAATATAGAGGATTCCTGAGTTACCTGCATTTATTTGGTAAAGAGAGGATGTACGCCGTTTTATGCCCCAGTTCTGCTTTTTCTCCACTGAGGATATAAAGAAATAGTAAATAATAGAGAATTTCAAAGGACGGGGATGAGCAGTAATGCCTTATCTGCTTGTTGTTTGCTTGGCTTTTTTGGCATTATTCTGTAATGCTTTAGGCCTCTGAATGTCCCATGTGTCTCCCAGTCTAATCCTGCTCAGCATACCCACACTGACGTTGGCGTTTACAACGTTGGCAACACGTTCGTCACACATTTCATGAGTCATTTTTTCTGTGCTAGATATTTAATTGGCCCAAATCTCTAATAAGATAAAGCACTGCATGGTGGAATAATTAGCAGTCAAAACCCACTAGTTTGCTCTCTGAAGGGCTGAGCTCTCTGCTTACTACGTGGAGATGCATTCAAGCAGTGTGGGCAGGGATCCGGGGCTTCGCAGGCCTGGGAAGATGCATGTGGCAAAAGGGCCTCAGGGAGGAGACAGTTAATGTGCTCATCCCACGGGGTCATTTCTCTGATGGAGTGGTGGGCCATTCTTGGGGAGGGGGTGTGGCCACACCCCATCGGGACAGGCTGAAGCTCTTGGGTCTTCCAGGCTGCCTGGAAGAATGATAACCAGGGAGGAGAACATGGACAATGCGAGAAAGAGGGTCTGGCTGTGAGGTAAAACATTGTCTGAAAGACACAGCAGCTGTTTTCTAATCAAGCTCTTCTTTGCACTGAGGTTCCATCATCTTTTGTTCAAGTTGCTCTCATTCCAAAAACCATGCTTTAAATATCCTGTTCTCTGCTAAGAAAACTACAACTGACCTACGGATGTGTCTGTATTTAGGTTATAATGTCCCTAAATTGGGGAGTTGAGAAGGGGCTTCACACCCAGTTATAAGATCTAATAAAACAAAGCTGACAAAACGAGCACATGGAAATCTCTGTATCTAACGTGGTTTAGAAAATTAGCTCAGTGTTCTTTTTCTACCTGTCCCGCAAAAAGGCGTCTCTGCTCACTTTCTTAGGTGACACTCCCTATTCCCTCACAGATGAAAGGAAACAGAACTGTTTTTGCCGGGTGTCTACCAGCTGCCATGACTGCTGTGTGCTTCCAGAGGGTCAGCCGCTGACCTTTTTCTGGGTTCGGCAATCTTAGCACCTCTGCTCAGGCCTCAAGTAGGGGTACAATCCAATAGCATACTCCAGGAGTCTTCTCTCAGACTTGAGAAAAGAATTCAGCTCCCTCCCATTATTTGAAGCCAGTATTTAGTCCCACTACTACCCATCAAGGCTGTGTGCAAGTGTTCTGGGCTCTGGGGCACGATTCCCAAGCCGCTGCTCGGTGGAGACTGAGCTGTCCTCAAGGCCCTGAGCCCCATGCTGCCGTGTCTGCTATTAATTACATGTCATTGCACCCTCACCGCTCTTCCTTCCCCACCTACCTGATGTTATTTTCACTTCCAGCCACTTTCTCAGGCACTCATGATGAACAAACTGCAGGCTCCCCGTGCAGCTGCAGGGCTCCAGTAGGGGGCTGGCCGGGGAACCCCCGGCTATCTGACAGATGCGACATAAGTCTCCCTCCTCCTCTGCGTCCTCCTCCAAGAGACTAAATGGAAAACAAGCCCGCGTGACCAGGAGTCTAAGTGTTTGCGTTTGCACAAATAGCAGTTTGCAGGGCATGGAGGAGCAGGGAGAGGGAGCCATCCCCCAGCACCCTGCCCGCCTGGGCTCCCTCCGGCCCTGCTGAAATCCTGGTGTAGTTACTGGTAACAGGTGCACTAATTCTTATGTCGGGCTCCTCAGCAGTTACTGAGCCGTGTGAGCTGCCCTGAGAACCTGCACCACTACCCTAAATCTGGAGGCTGGGAGAGGGCTGTGGAGGGAATCCGCCGAGGCGGCTGGGGCCCTGTTCTCCCTGGCGCGGCCACTGTGAGGAAGTTGCGGTGTGGCCAGTGGGTGGGGGCGTGGGGTTTGTGGTCGGGGGTCTGGGTGGCAGGTTGGCCTCTAAAATCTGTGAGTTTGGTGACTTTGGACAAGTTACTTCAGCTTCCGTGGTGTCCGTTTCCTCATCTGCGAAGCCGTGGTGGTGACAGTCCTGTTGCTGTCACTTCACAGGGCCGTGGGCAGACTGGATGTGACGACTGTGGCGAGCGTGTCCTGCACACTGTAAAGTGCATCTAGTGTCTGGCAAGGTATTTGCACAGAGACCACTCAGCAGATGTTGGTTGGGATGACTGATGAACCGGTGAACCTAGATATGAGCTCACCAATAACACAACACTTGCCAACACATTATGCCAACATTCCAGAATGTCAGCTGCTGGACTCTGATGGACAGAATTAGGAGGAGGTAAGGAAATACATTTGCATCTACCAAGTGGTGAGCAAAGGATAGCTGCGTGATGTTCATGTCAGGAGGCTCTTAAAGCCTAAGGCTAAGTTTCTGTTCTTTAGAATCCTCATGGGACCTTGGACCGTCAGGTCAAGGAAGGGAAATAGACTCAAATCAAAGGGAAGGAAGAAGTGGACGTTGCTCTGGATATTGATGTGTATGCTCGGTTTCTTAAGACACCTTCCTCTCCAAGGACGAGAAGCTCAATGAAAAGGAACAGAATTATAGTTTTCCATTGTGGGCACAAGCAAAAAAGAATATGTTTATCAAAGGAAGTCTCAGTATCTCCAACATGTCAGTTCTTCCCAGAATAATCTAGAGAGTCAAGGCAGTTCTGCTGAAAATCCCCACAAGCTGATTCTTAAAAGTATGTAGTCAAGGACTCTTACGGAACACAGTGGGAGGGAAGCTTTGCACCATCACATATCAAAACCTCGAAAGCTGTAGACTAAGATGATGTGGTATTGGATTAGGGAAAAACAGAAAAGACCAGTAGGATGGAAATAGAGAGCCCTAAACCGGGCTTATTCATCTATACTTGTGTTATTTGAAGAGATGTTTCTGTGGTTCAGCAGGGAGAGATCCCAGTACCACTGGGCGTTCATAAAGCGCACCTCACACATATCAAACCCTACGTCACATTTAAGTCCAAAATCTTAACATTTCATGTTAAGTCCAAGTAGCCAAGTAAAACTGTAGAGATTTCAAAAGAAAATAGGAAGTATATTGTAATGATCCCAGGTTTGGAAAGGATTTCTGAATCAGCACAAGGTACAAATCACAATCCATCGAGGAAATGGGTACATTTGACTACATTAAAATTAAGAATGTATTTCATGAAAAGATGTCAAGAAAGAGAAAAGATGAAATACAAATTGGGAAAAGATATTTCCAACACATAACTGCCAGATTACATTAGTAGCTGGAATATATAAAGGACTCTTAAAGTAAAAGAAAAATGTTCTAAAGGAAAAAATGGGCAAAAGACATAAATAATTTATAGAAGAGGAAACATAAATGGTCACTTAACATTTAAAAGAGCACATAAAATGCCTAACCTCATTAACAGTCATGAAAATATAAAGCCGTAATGTGATTCTACTCCCATCAGACTGACAAAAATTTGAAAAACCAGTCATATATGTGCCGATAAGGGTGTACAACTATATGCATTTCTGGTGAGAAAATAAATTGGCATGATTTAGTACAGTGGAAGTTCTGCTACCTGCCGGCCCAGCAATTCCACTCCCAGATAAACATCCCAGAGAACCTTCCATGTGCACCAGGAGACATTTACAGGAATATTCGGCTGTTTTCAGAAAACAGTGAAGAACGCAAATGCCTATTGACAGGAGGATGGCTAAATTGTGGTATATTCATAACGGAATACTTTGTCGTTGCAAAAACCAACAAATTAAAGCCAAAAATATCAACCAGGATGCATCTTGCTAATGATGTAAGGGGAAAAAGCAAGTCACAGAGGAAGAGATTCCATTTCTGCCGAGTTCACAAGTAAACACAGTGTATTGTTTAGGGGAACATATATTCATATAGTAAAACCATAAAGCCCAAAACTTCCAACAGCCATAAAATAAAAAGAAATGATAAATGCAGTGCGAGGATGGTCTCCAGTGGCTGGACGGTGTTGGGAAGCAACAGAGGGAAGGAGGGAGATGAGGAGACTGGGTGGGTGAGGGCCTCATGAATTCCAGTAAGATTCTATTAGCTGGAAGGTAGACGTGGGGGATGGCTCGATGTTATTTTATCTCTAACTTTCCAGAGTGTAACACATGTTATCTACTTATTTGTATATATGAAAGTAATTCACCAGGGGAAAATTTTTAAAGAGTGTTAAGCAGCATTAAGAAATGGGCCTGAAATATCAAAATAAGGCATATTATAAAATATGAGCCAATGTTTACTAAAAACTGCACTGATGTGCAGAGATGAGAGACTGGAAACAAAGTTTTCAACCGTGCTTATTTCTGGATTAGAGGATTACAAGTGATTTTCCTTTTAAGTTTGTATTTTTATTATTTCCTAAAATGAACATTTTTGAAACAATAAGAAAAGTGTAAGGTTTATTATGTACCAAAAAATGAGAGTGTCTGATACAGAAAGTACCTAAATAATAGCTGTTTAATGCATTACCACGCCTAAAACTGGATGCATTTTTAAAAGAAGTCATTTTTAGCTTAAAAGCATCACTTTGAGATGATGGAAGTCCAGGCTGCGGACAAGTGGGTCTGAGGCTGTATTTTTGGGTAGGTAAAGGTGGGTGGGCAAGTGAGCGTGAGGCCTTTTAGCCCTAAACCCTGGATCCGCTTTCTGGTGGCTTGTTTATTCTGGTAAAGAAAGGCGCTGCCGCCTAGGAAGTCACTTCCCTCCTGCAGTCGGAGGAGAGACAGGAGCACAGTGGCTCCCCCCTTGTCCAAGGTCGCGCTTTCTGTGCTTTCAGTGATGGGCAGTCAGTGGTAGTGGGAGCAGATCCCCCTGCTGACCCATCACCAGGTCAGTACTAGCCTAATGCTGGTCACCATGCCTGCGTCATCCCCCTCACTTCATCTCATCACGCAGGCATTTGATTGTCTCTCATCATCACAGGAAGAAGGGTGGGTACAGCAGAGTGACATATTTTGAGAGAGAGACCACATTCACCCAACTTTTATTACAGTATATTGTTGTCATTGTTCTATTTGATTAATTACTGTGAATCTTTTACCAGGCCTAATTTAGAAGTTAAACTTCATCACAGATAAAGGATGTATGTATAGGATAAGACATAGTATTCGTAGGGTTTGGTTACTATCTGCAGTTTCATGCATCCACTGGGGGTCTTGGAACGTATCCCCCGTGGGTAAGGGGGGCCGTTGTATGAATGCATTCTGTGTTCTCTTCTTTTTTGCATTCTAACTTGTGGCTGTGGAATTTTCTCACTTCTAAGTGAGTATCAGTAGGATACTCCCAAATGAGCCATACTAACATACACCAAGAGGGCTCATGTTCAGAGAGTTGACTTCTGGGTCAGCAAGCCTGGACACCAGCAATGGGTAACACCTATCATAAATGAAATGGCCAAAATGACATGGTGTTTACTGATGGCTTTAGAAAGTATCAAATTTCATAGTTGTGAAATATCCCCAAATCATTTCATAAGAAAGGGAAGACAAAAAAATAAGGCGATTCAAAAAAAGATGGTATTTCTCTCTCATGCATAGAGAGCACATGAAGTGGAAGCAATGGTTACCGAAGCTGGCCCTTCAGAGAGCTGGGGTAACTATGGTAACTGTTTGGGGATGGCCTTTTCATTGGGAAAATTCATATTCTAGAACTGTTGGTTGGATTTGCACAGTCCCATGAGGGAAAGCTGGTGAAATTCAAGTGTGGAATGGTTCCCTCTCTGGGGAGATAGCAACCTTTTTGTAAAAAACCTTGGTTCCTAATGGCCAGTGAGAAGAGCTAGCCCTATGTAGCAGTCAGATACCCTTACACCTAGCAAACTTGCCTTTCTTAAAGTTATGGTATTCAAGGAAAAAGACTCCTTGGGGAATACTGAAGAAATTGAGCTGGAACACCGAACTTTTCTTTATAGATATATATTTTTTAAGAGCAACAAAAGAGACAATTTTCTCGATAAGCAAATAGTGAAATGTCAAGGAAGGGCCTATCTATACTTTAAAACTCCCGTGACCTCTAATGAAAGCACTGCTTATTTCAGCGTGGGAAAAATGGAATGAAAAATGTATAGGACTATATATATAATTGTGAAAATTCCTCACCTTTCTTGCAATTTCTTGAGTTTCTCAGGGTCTGCCTTTATTTTCGTGCCTTCCTTTTCATCTGTGAAACCAGAGACTGCCATTCTGGTCACATTATCATTTTGGAAATCAGACACTGCAAAGAAAGTAAAAGGTGTATTTTGTTGCAGGGACCCAGGCACCTGCAAGTGGCCTTGTAAGTTCCTTCTTGATGGTGAGGAGCTGGAAGATCCCACCGAGGGCAAGCTGCTTTGAGGATTTAGAAGGAGGTCTTCTGTATGTAATGGAGCTCCCTGAGATGGGCTTGTTAAAGTAATATTTTCTGCTCCCCTGACATCAAATTCATGTGCACTGTTTACTGGAGAATAACTGTGGTTTCCAGCGCTGGCAAATGGATTCCTACGCCTAATGAGCGACAGTGGTTGACGAACATTATGCATTGAGGTTCCCTCCGAGTCTGGACCGTGAACTAATGTGGACAGCGACAAATGACCTGGAATATCATCTCTCAGAACACGGTGCCTTGATGATCCGGGAGTGTTAGAAGAAGAATTCATGGATGATCTTGGAGTTGTTGGTCTGCCCGAAAGAAAGTAGTCAGGAGAGCTCCTAGGAGGGTTTAAATAGGTTTGCCAGTCTCTCTCATAGCCGTGGGTACCAGGCTTGTCTTCACTACACGCACAGTCGCTGAAGACATTTTCCGCAGCAAGATCATCATCTAGATGGGGTTTGAGTTTGGTATCCCGTGAATTAAAGGTCTTTTTCTCATGGTCACTGTCATTCTCTTTAGGAGGCCCCCCATCAGGCAGCCCGGGGTCTTGGAACACCCCTTGCCTGACAGATGGCCCGGCTGTCACTGGTCCGGCTGCACTGCTTTTTCTTAATGAGCCGTGATTGAACTCACTTCTTCCTGAAGGAGTAGCTCTGCAATTTTCAGGATTTTCTTCAAAATTTTTATTTTTGACCTGAGTGGCCAAAGTCCCAAGAAATTTACTTCTCGTATCACAGGCAGGAGACCGAGGGGGGCGCATACCAGCCAGCAAAAGTTCTTCCTCTACTTGTGTTTCCTCTTCAGTGTCATCATTTTCTTCTCCAGAGTTTAATGGTAAAACGGAATAAAAATCTTTGTCTCTGAACCTAAATGGCACCCTCCTTGGCCCTCCCACGGTGCTGGCTAGGAGCGGTGTCCCCAAGGACTCTCTCACCGCCTGAGGACCGCTGGTCCCCTGCGAGGCCTGGGATAGGGCCTGACGTGGCTCCTGGGAGAGAGCCCTCGGCTCTCCTTCGCCGGCTCGCTCAGGGGCATTCCCAGTCACCGTCGTGAGCTGTGAGGACAGGACCACGTTTCTTCTCTCCCGAGTAGGCACCTTCAGCTTAGCATCACTTGCCCGTATTGGGCCTTCTTGTGGAGCGGCCGGGTCTGCATTGAGAAAAGACAAGTTTATCATTCTACTGGGTTTTCTCTAGTTTTATCAGGGATGAAAGACCTCAGACACCAAGGGTGAGAATCCTTTAAGGCAATGAGGTCTAGAGAAGAAAATACACGTGGGGAAAATGGCTGGAGGTATGAAAGGAGTAGAATAGGGTCAGCTTCATTTCACTGCTTCTGGATTCTCCTTTGTACATTTGTGGAGTTCACGCGCTGGCTCTGGGAGACAGGGTGACCCTGAGGATATAGACCCTAATGCAGAAGCTTTGGGAAGACTGTTCAACCTCAGGCCAGTCAGGGCTGCTAATGGGAAAATCTCTTAAGTGATGGTTTTCATTCCAGTATTTATGGAGAAGGAAAACTAGGGCTTTCTCATCTGAACTCACCCCACATACATTTATAACACTCCTGCTTCATACACAGCATTACAAAATCCTTAGAAAAATACAGTCTACCTTGGCAGACTGGCAGAAGGCTCTAGAGGCTGGTGCCCAGTTACACTGATGATGTGGGTTGCATTTAGTCCTTAGTGCAAATAAAAATTCTAACTCTCATGAAATCATTCTCTCCTCTTTGTCACTAGCCCCTAGTCAGTTTGTAACCTCCGGCTGTAGTAGAATTCCTCCCTACCTTCCCATGCCTGAATCTTGAGTATGAAGATATGTAGAAAAAGGAGAGAGGTAAAATGCCCAGATGGGTAGGAATTTTTATTGGTGAGATCACTTGGTCAGAAGTTGCCTTATAAAGATAATGAATAAGCACTGCTTACAAGGGCTGATGCCGAACGGGTCAGGTGCCGTGTAATATACCATGCTGACTGGATTACATATATACATTAGGGCCTTACAACCCTATGAAACAGGTTCCACAATCACACTGCCTAATAACTGAGGGCACCAAGGCTTCGGGAGTTCCTGTACTTACCCAAGATCATGCTTCTGCTAAGTGACGGGGTGATCATTCGAATTCAAGCCTGCCTGATACTATGACTTGTGTTCTTAACCACCGTCCAGTACTACCCCTCAAGAAATTTAAATTTCCAATTTCCTTGTGAAAACCAGAATCCCTTTAATTCATTGCGACATGTTTGTACTGCGGAGGGTTTTGTGCCCCCTCAGTGTGGACAGCACACCAAAGTCCTTGGCTTATGCCACTTTGTTCCACCTGGCGTCTGCCTTCCGCTTTGCTGCTTTGGCATTGAGATCCTGCAGGAGCCGATGAGGCCCTGCTGTCCTCATCATTCCGGTCCTAAAGCAGGGGCCCTGTTGAGTGGACAGGACTGCGCGGGTTTGGAAGGGCCTACGTGGTAACCGCTCAGGCTGGCGTGATGCAAATCTGTACAGCCTCCAGCCCAGCCAAGCACCTCAGTGACTGCTGACTCACTTTAATCGAGGGCCTCCTGAGGGGGCCCCAGTTCACATCTTTAACATCGTAATACTCTGCAAGCCTCTTCTATTGTTAACTGCATGGGACACTCAGCGACGCAGTGTGAGTTTTTACTCATCAGCTCTTCTAGAAATCAGTTAAGCTCTCCTGCCAGGCCCTGTGTGTATAAACCCCAGTAAGAGATGTGTCAGCAACTCCAGGATTCAGAGCATCGGGCTGCGTATGTCTAGGAGTGGAGCTGCTTTCCTTCTGAGGAGCCAACGCTTCTAGGAGATCAACTGAATTCTCCCAAGATATGTATATATGTATATTATATATATATAGCCACTTTTTTTTTTTTTTTGAGAAAAAATGTGATTTGGAGGATTCAAAAGTGTAGGCTCTGGTTGATTAGTGTTTGTTTTTACTCTGATGAAGGGCCTCAGAGATCAGCTAACCTGATTCTTCTGGTTGTTCCCTGAACACACACAACCTGCTGGATGGTAGGAGCTGCCCCTCTGCCCTGAGCCAGTTTAGTTCATGTTTCAGGAGATGCCTAATGGGGAAAAGAATCAGCCAGGGCAGCTTCTGAAAAACAGACACTCAACAGGCCCCATGAGCTTACTCGATGGAAGCCGCTGGCCCTGGCATCTGGACCAGGAGCAGTCACAGGCTGAATGGAGGGCTGCACCTCCCGTGGATCCTGAAACACTCCGGGGCGGCATCTTCATCCCTCCTTGTCACCAGGACTGCACTTCCCTGGTGTGCGTGTGTGCGTGTTTGTGTTTCCCCTAAAGGTGGCAGACTGTGCCATTCGACGTTTATGCTACTTTAGCCCCATTTCTTGCATCTATCAAATAGGGAGCAGATCTCATAGCTTTAGGGCTGGGACTAATCACCCAGTTTGGTATGCCAGGATGTGCTGTTCAGAGACCGGGCCCTACAGATGCTGCCGAATGCCTCTCTGAGACCCTACGTGCACTCCGGCTCTGAATGGAGGCCCTGCCATGTTCAGGAGATCAACGAGGTACAACTGGATGTTCTGGGTGCCAGACATGAAACCAGAAGGAGCGTCGGTCTACAGTGAGACTGTGCTTTCGTTCTAGACTTCATGCACGGGACCAATAGTTTCCTACATTCCGACAGCCACGTACTTTTGCTTTCCTCTGGTTGGAAAAGTAGTTGATGTTCATTGTAGAAAATTTGGGAAATACAGAAGAGGATGAAGAGGAAATAAAAATCACCCATAATCCAAAACTCCAATGGCCATTTGCTGCTCTTCTGGAAAGGCAGGGGTAGGCTGCACACCCCAGGCCCCTGGGCTGTCTTCATCCACAGCAGTGCTTTCCTCAGCGTCTGAACATTAACGGCCTTTAGGAGGAGCATGTGGTGGTTTACCACAGGCCCTACAGCCCTTGTGATGTATTTCTCCTGCCTTACCGGCCTGTTCCCTGAAGGCATTTGAATTTACAACCCAGGGCTCTCTTATCTAAGAATCGATTTTTTTAAACAAAATTGGGATATTTGGATATATACAACTTTATGTCCTAAACATTTTAATGTTTCTCCCAATATTAATTACTCTTCAAGAACATGATATGAATTATAGTATAAGGGTACATTATGTACACATATCATAATTTAACTCCTCTCCTGTTTAGGTAGATAGTGTCAAGGTTCTCGCCATCACGAATCGCACTGATAAGTGTCTTAGAACAGATTCACCCGAGTGGGATGACTAGGCGGAAAGGTAAGAGCTTTCCAAAGGCTTATCACACATGTTACAAACATTCCTTTTGTTGCCAAATTCTGGTTTGTACCAGATTATGCCACAGGTAGGATACGAAAGCATGTCTGTGGGTAAAATTGTAACATTTCCAGAATATCTCGCCTGACTTTAGCACATCTGCATATCAATAGGTGTTCAGTGGTGGAAAGAAGTGTGGCTTTAGTGCATTGCATCATTCCTCAGGGGTGGAGAGAAGGTCATCTCCATATCAATGGGTAATAACCTGGGCAAGGGAGGGCTTTTCTGTATCTGGGAGTTGAGGGGGAGGGCCGGTTTTGGCTTCTGCTGGAGCAGGAAAGAGAGGTGGCCTGGGACTGCAGTTTGTGAGCAATAAACAGATTTTAAACTTTATTTCTCCCTTTGACTGATTTTGGTTTTTAGATGTATTTTGCCGCGGGATTTCCTCTCCCTGGACTTACAATGTCCCATAACTGTGTCCCTAGCAATGCAGGCCAAAGGCTTGGCGTCATCTTGACACACAGTGCCCAGGATGTGTTAGTTGTTAGTTTCACAGTCAGTATTGAGTACTACTTTCAAGACCGTAGCCAACTTGACTGGCCAAATTTACCTCATGTAAATTTACATTTGTTACTTCGTGTGGTGGAACTTCTTTTTAAATGTTTACTAGCTATCTAGTATTTGTTCTGGGAAATTGCCTGCTCTGCCTCTTCCCATTTTTCTAGTAGATAGTCTTGCTTTTCTTATTGATTTGTAAGAGCTTTCTATATATTACCCCTTTGTCACATTTGCTTCAGAGCTGTTACTGGTAAAATTCAAACCACTTCAGAATGTGCAAAAAAGAATGCGTGAGAGACCAGTGAGAAAATAATTGCAGGAAGATAACGAGCACTTATTGTATAAAATAAAATTGAATAGGTACTAAAATATAAAATATAGAATAGAAAATTGGGACAAATTCTCCATGGCTCTCAGGATAACAGAAGGTGTCTTCTAGGTACAGGTGGAAGATTGCAGGAGCCTCATGGGTTCAGGAATGCGGCTCACATGGAGATCCTCACCTTCAAAATAATATCTGAGAGCTCACAAGGGTCAGTGGGGAGGTGGCGGGAGAGAAACTAACATTGGTTTGGTGTCCACTATAGCCAGGTGCTGGTCAGTATGTTATTTCCTTAGTGTTTGTAATAGTGCATTGAGGTAGATTTCATCTTCCTCAATTTAAGACAAGGGAACTGTAATCACCCAGGGCTCTAGTGCTTGGAGGAAGAGCTGGAATTAGAGGTGAGATCTGCCCTTCCCAACAAGGAGGAGATCACTGGGGGCTTGTGGACATCTAGTTCTACAGATTCACATATGCTCTAATTGCCCCTAATTCCAAGCCATCCAAACACTCCCATGTTCTATACGTACATGTGTCCACCAACATATGTATCACATTTTAAAGTAAAGGCTACCAGGCTGATTGGATGACAAGGAAGTGTGGTGTTCAGTGGTTTCCCCGCAGCCAAGAACAGGTCCATGGTAAGGTTGGCTGTTGAGTGGCTCTTTCCTTGAGTCCCACAGAGGCCCCTTCTGCCTCTGCAGGGGAGGGTATGTGGTCAGCAGAGCAGCATGGCCTGTCCTTAGGGTGATGCTCAGGACTGAAAGAGGAGGTATCTACCAAGGGAGTGTTTTGAAATAAAGCATATATTTGTTTTGATGTGATTTCTTATACATTAAGATCTTGTTTCCCTGGATCAGAGGGGAGACCATCTCTATGGGAGGTAAGCACTGTGCCGCCCACAGACACCCACCTTCCCTTCTTGGGAGGTGGGTGGGAGCTGTGGCCAGGTGACACATGCTGAGAGCTGCAACTGCTTCCCTCCCCCCCACATTCTCCTGCCCCAACAACCCTCCATCCCATCCCCTTTCTAGAAGCCAAACAGCTGGCATCCACTCAGAACCATGCACGGTCAAGCTTATGGAGTAATGGGAGAAAAAAATTAAAAAATAAGCTCCCCCTGCCCTATCTTTTCCCATCAGCCTCTTTGGAGAAGGAAACTAGATCCATAATTTGCACTTAAAACCTCTTCAGCATTTCATTTTAAGGTACCCTCTCCTTCACATAAAAGCACAAATGTCCAAAAACCACACAGAATCCACCAGGTGACAGGAGCAGAGGTCGGCTCTCCTCTCTGAGGACCAAGATGCATGGGCCACGGTCCTTACCTGCTCCCCTGAGGGCCGACACCTTCGCCAGCAGCTGTGATCTCTGCTGTCTGCTTCTGTGCCCGGATGCTCGTGGGCTCTGTATTTCGGGGCTGACTGTCAGTCTCCCCGGGTTTGGCCTTCTCTTCCTTGAACAAATCTGTGGTGCCTGGGCTGCTGAAAGGTGCAAAATCTTTTCAATAATTGTTTTTAAATTTTATTTTATCAAATGTAATCACAGTGGTTCAACAGTCCCCCTTCCCCTCCCGCTTGGTAACCACTAGTCCCTTCTCAGTGTCTATGAGTCTAATGCTGTTTTGTTCCTTCTGTTTTGCTCTGTTTTTATGTTCCACAAATAAGTGAACTCATATGGTACTTGTCTTTCTCCGCCTGACTTATTTCACTGAGCAAAATACCCTCTAGTTCCATCCATGTTGTTGCAAATGGCAGAATTTGTTTTCTTATTATGGCTGAATAATATTTCATTGTGTATATGTACCACCTCTTCTTTATCCATTCATCTACTGATGGACACTTAGATTGCTTCCATATTCAATAATTAATTTTTTACAGGAAAACATCTTCTGCATAAAGAATGTTCAAAGGGCCCAGCAATGGGGAAGGCAGGTAAGAGAGTGGACCCAGGTAGTCAGAGCAGAGCTAGACTTGAAACCTCATTTTGCAACCTTATAGCCATGTGAGCTTGAATAACTTCCTCTCTCAGAGCCTTAGTCCTCCCCCCATTACATGGGAATCATGCCTGTTTCACAGGCTGTTTATCACCACGAATGAACATCAGTGACACCTGCAATACAACTGTCAAGAGCCTTCTACACATGAGCTCGGACACACAAAAGCCCTGTTCTCCGGGTGCTCTTCCAAGTTTGAATCACTTGCATATCCTCAGGTTGTTTATTAGCAGCTAAGATAGCTTTCCAGAAAGGTTCCAAGCATCTGGGGACCATATACCTTTTTTCTTGCTTATGTACTACCCACCAGTATGCTGACAGGATACACTCGCAGGAAGATAGTAGCAGAAATGCTAATGTGGACTGAGTTCCCGTGAATATTTTTGAAATTCCACATTTTGAATCAGGTTGCTAATTGGCATGAATAATCTGAAGTTTCTCCTTCACGTGTATTAAGTGTCAGTGCACGTGTGTTTGGGGAAAGAATTTCTGTAATTTTCATGCCTCTTTACAAGTTCTTAAGTCTGCAAGGCAGTTAAACTGTGAATATCTGAGCTAAATCCTTCCCAGAGAACTTTCCTGGCATGTCCCCTTTTGGACAGTTCAGAAATTTCACAAAGAGTCGTAGCCAGCAGGCCACAAGGGCCCTTGAGCTGTGTGCGAGAGCACAGATGTTCTGGGCCCATGAGGACAAGTGATTTATGTTCCAGAGTGTAAGCTTTGGTGGCGTGAATAGTTTTCATCCAAATTCAGGAAATGAATGAAAGTTCTTGGCAACCCATGGAGCCCAGTTTAATACCATGACTAGGTTCTACCTACTTCTCCTGTCAGGCCCCTGGAGGGGAAAGCAGAGGGCTCAGCGTCCCAGGACAGAAAGGACCCAGAGCCACGGGGACTTGCTGGAGGAGGGCAGGTGCTGGTGGCGTCCCTTCAGGGACAGGTGAGTCGATGGAGCCCAGAGGCTGTGGGTGTGAGCAGGAAGGAGAGAAGAGAGTTCTCCTGAAAATGAGGATATATTCTGCAGAGAGTATAGGGTGGTGATTAGACACGATTTCACTGACTGCGAGGAGGAGGCGGCGAGAGGGATCAGGGGCTTTCAGTAGGGGACCCAGCATGGCCGAAATGGGGGAGGCACGTTCTCAGCACCAAGAGCTGCATCCCTCCCATCCAGAGGCTTCTCCTTCCTCACCTGAATCTCATCCTTCCCCACTCAGCAGCTAACAACTACCTCCTGCCTCTCACCTGACTGACCGGGGAGGCAGCCAAATTCTTTTTTACTGAGGAAGAAACAGGAGGAGGACTAGGGAAGGGGCAGGCTTGGTTTGGGGCTCTGGCCAAGCCCCGTGCATATTCCAGATGGGCTCAAAGGTTGTGGTCGCAAGGATTCACCTTGATTCCCAGCTGGAATCCCAGCAGAATTTTCACATGGCCTTCATACCTAGGCAGAACCTCACACCACCTGGGCGCCCAGGCCCTGTCCGTCCACACCCTCACTCCGGAGAGTGTTCTCCCCTGCAAAGGGCCTCCATCCCCAGCCTTGGCTAGCCAGCAAGTCCTTCCAGGTCTGTTTGCGGTTCTGTGTCCACTGTGTCTGCTCTGACACTGCTTTGGCCAGAACTTAAACTGTTCTCTGGTCTTTAGATTTTAATATTCTAAAGCTGCCTAAGGTGTGTGTCTTTTCTCTCCAAGTAGAGTAAGCCCCTGCCTTGGCCGGCCCCTGCCCAGGACAAGTAATAATCTCCTGGTATGATTTGCAGGGCTCGAGAAGATTCATTCAGCTGAAACTACAGGGACGTCCAAAGGTAGAACCAATTCTTTGCCATGCTAAACACCCAAGATAACTAAAGATGCCAGGTTATTTTGTATCTTTCTCTGTTTGGAGCATCAGCTCTCTTCAGTGATTTCCAAAACGATTTCCATCACCATGTTTCCTCTAATCGAGTGCTCAGCAAACTAAAGTAGCGAAAGCTGAAAAACTAGAGGTTGTTTAACCAGGATTGGCAGTAAGGAGATCACTGCTGGAAGTGCAGGCAGGGTCCCCTGACTTTGGGCCCTTGGAAGCTCAGTACCCCAGCTGTAAGGTGGGAATACTCTACCTCGGTGCGTTCAGCAATGATGTATGTAAATAGCCTCGGTGTCTGGCGCTTTATTGGCTGTTCAAAAGGGTAGCTGCTGCTTCCACCATAAAAAGTGATACTCCTCCTCCTCCTCCTAAGCGGAAATCTGAAGTCACTCCAATGAGAGAGCAGAGTTTGACCAGAAACTTGTTTTGGAGGCTTCGTAGGTTGAGAGCAACTTTTTCAGCAGCCTTCATCACTGCAGGGCTCTTGCTCTGTACCTCAATCCTTTTATAAAATCCAAAAGGCAAATAGCAACTTTTTATTATAATTTGTTCAACAAATAACCTGTGCACCTTTGCTATGTAACAAAGATGAGGAAGACATTTCGGCCATGACCTGAAGGATTATAATCTAATTTGGCTGCCCTGCTGACTTCTTCCCTGCCGGTGCAGTTTAGATGCTATGGAAGGCAAACTCCTGCGAAACATTCCTGCTCCCTGTCTGCAGTTTCATCACAAATGAGGCGACCGAGACTGCACAGCTTGCGTGTACCCGGCTTCCAGCTCCAAATCGCCTTGCCCACACCCAAGGGAACCGAACTTCAGACCTCTGAGGCCCTTCTAGGATGGTCCTCCCCATGGCATGGTATGTCCACTGATCTTCTGGAAGAGTTATATTTACACGGAAAGACGGCACATAACTTCCTGTTCAGGTGGTAGGACAGATTCTGCCTTACAGGGAGGGAGGGATTTGTGTTCAGGAGTCCTGTCGCCAGGCCACTCAATGTCCTGGAGTTTTCAGGAAACTTTGGGAAGACTGTGGTTAGCTTTGGACAACATGAAACACCTACCTCCTCCTGGTATCTGAGCAAGCTGACTTCTCCAGTAGTAAAGAAACCAAACAGCAGTTTAGATAAAAGCTGTTTTAGATAAATACCTCAGTTCTCTTGACAATGCTGGGACACGGCAACTGCTGACTGACTAGTTCTTAATTTGCCCAGGAAAAGAAGAAAAGGTAGAAAGCTCCTATTTATGTAAGACTCTGACAACTGAGACCCAGGTCCATCTGCCGTTTCACGTTATGCACCTGATAATTGTTCAGTTCCCCACATCACTTGCCACACCCAGACATGGTTCTCGACAAAGTCAGAGAAAAAGAGAAGAATGTGATTCTTGAGCTTTTATCCCTCCCATCCCTCCCCCGCACTATCCTGACTCGGATGCCAGAGGCCTAGGAGGTGCCCTTTTAAAACAATGTATTGCTTCCTTTAGATCATGAGAAGAATTGCAGCCTAATTGCAAGAGCGGACATCGCCTTGGTGCCATTAGGCAGCGTTCTGTACAGTCACAAATGATAGGCCACGTCTTTCTGCCTATTTGTGCTGCAAATGTGTGTTGTCTCACATACCCAGAGGAGATCTTAATTAAAGTTTAATTATGTACCATAAATATGTTTTATTTTGGAACCCAGGAGGTGGGATTTTTGATTTTGGGAAACGTAGTGCCTAATAAGTAGGCAGGAAAGGCAATGTAAACAGTGGCTTAGCTCTTTAATTGGTCCCTGCTCTGAAGGGGCTTTCAGTCCCAGCATGTGCTCTTTCACAAGGGCCTGCCCCCAGCCTCCCATCCAGGGCCACCTTGGGTATGATTGGACACTGAGAGGCCTGTTTGATTTCTGGTGGTAAGGTTCCAAAGTATGTCAGACCCAGGAGGGAAGAAATCAAATGAGTCTTGAGAGATGATAGTATTTTATTGGTCGCTCCCCCCCTGAGCACGGGGATGCGGGGGCAAGTGGCAGCCCTGTCTGCCCACCATGCCTCCTGCGGCGCCGTCGGCACTGTCCTCTGGCCACCTGCTTCTGGGGGCCTGAAGCCCCCTCTCCCTGTGCTGCGTGCTGTGCTGAGGGCGACTCACCACATGAGGTAGATTTTACTGGGCCTCCGGGGGCTGGGCAGGCATAGCACAGGGATCTCTGGGGAAGTGACACGTGGTGGCCGGCGCCTTGGGCCTGGGGCCTGGAGAGGAGGGCTAGTAGCTCGTGAAGGGGGGAGGGAGAAGGGAGGGGGGGCCGGTGGCGCAAGTGGCAGGAGGAGGCAGCAGTGACTGCTATTGCGCTGCAGGACAGGGGACAGAGCAAAGGTGGAACAGAAAGGGGACTATTCAACACAGAACAGGGGGTGCTCGCTGCTGTCACCTGCACCAAAGAGAAACAGCAATCAAGAAGGAGCGCTAGCCATGGGGAAGGACATAGAAAAGTCTGTGAACGAATCAGAACGCAAAGACTGTTTTTCAGGGTGGGTGTCTCCAAGCAAGCCTGGCCCCGGCCCAGGAAGCACCTGGCTTGGATCTCAAAGGCACTGAAGAGCTGACCGAGCAAAAGGCGTCACCATCACACCCTTTCCAGCCAAGAGCCTCTGGCATCCCTGATGGGACACAGCAAAGTTCTTCCCCCGCTGAGCTCTGAGTGGAAGCGCTGGGTCCCTCCTCTCCTGTGGCCCCTCTAATTGGTGAGCGGGCGGCCACCTGAGGGGGCCTGCAGGTCTCAGGTAAGGCTGTGCCCCCAGTCCTCCAGCTGCCCTCTGTGGGCCCTAATCTGGACTTTCCGCTGCAGAGGGGAGGCCTGGGGAAAGAAAGCAGCAGAGAGATGCTGGTGGGATCTTGGGAAGGGAGAGGAAGCAAGGGGGAAAACGGGGATGAGGGACATATCCAAGCGGAGTTAATGATTTGTTTACTAACCTCACATTCAATCTGGCAACCTTGTTGGAGGCCGAGTGTGGACGCCGATGGAGTCCCACCCTGAGAGACCCCCTCACGCATGACAAATCTCTCCACTCTGCCGCTAACCTGCTGGTTCACCTTGGGCCAACTGCTTCCTTCTAGAAACCTGTTTCCTCATCTGCAAAATGAGCTGTGTGGCCTAAGGGCCAGCAGCACATATGTCACTTGGGAGCTTCTTAAATATGCAGAGTCTTGGCCCACCCAACCGACAGCATCAGAACCTGCGGCTTATCAAGGTCCCTGGGTGTCTCCCAGGGACTTTACGGCGCCAGAGGCAAGGCTCGGAGAAGGTTGCCCGGGCGCCGTGAGGAGCATCACCTGTAGTGCTTTCGCATGCAGTTTTGCAGGCCCCTTCGTTGCAGATTCTGATGCTCTGGGTCAGGACAGGAACCAGGAATATGTATTTTAATTAAGCACCTCCCTGGTGACTCTCATCTGAAATCAGTTCCGATTCTAAATGCCATCGTTGTAACCACCCAGCTGAAAACCCCTGCTTACACTGAGGGGTCTTCGGTGCCTACGTGGATGCTCTGTAGGATGCGACACTGTCACCCACTCCTTCGTTTCCCTCGGCGCCTGCGCTGGCTCCTGCTTCTCGCATCACTTCTCTGCGGTTGTCTCCCGTTCTTCCCTGTTCTTCTTTCCTAAGGTTCCTCCACCATCTCTCTTCTTACCCCATCCACTCGCATAGGGGACACACCCTTGTGAGCCCAGCCACCGCGCACTCGCTGTGGGCCCTGGGATGCCTACAGCGGCTGGGAGTTCCCTGCTGCAGCCGCAGACCTGGGTCCTGGGTGCCGCCTGGCTTTGCCTCCTGCTGCCGCCGGCCCTTCAGAGGCCACGCCCACGGAATGGGACGGCCCCAACTCTTGCTTTCTCAGCCTCTTCAAAGGCAACCTCCCTTGGCTTAGCTTTCTGGGCCAGAACTCCACATTCTTGGACATCTCCTTTTCCCTAACCCCCACGTGGTACAGTCCACAAGTTCTGCCAGGTTTATGTCCTGAAGCATCTCTTCCCTCACCCCCTTGCTTTTGCTCCAGTCGGCCCTTCTCCTTTCTGTCTGGGCCCACTGCAGCTACACCTTGTCTGGTGACTTGGCCCTCTTCCCACACCACAGCCACAGGCTCAGTGTGTCACCTCCCTGTTTAGACCCCTCTCTGATGCGCCATCGCCTGCAGCGTGAGAGCCCGGCCCTTGCCTACCTGTAGTGTGGTCAATTTTATACCCTGCTCTTCCTAATTTGCAGTCTGGAGCTTCTCAAATGAGCATACGAGTATCCCAGAGATGGTGTTAAATGCGGGTTCTGGTCCAGTAAGCCTGGGCTGGCACCCGAGGGTCTGCGTTTTTGACAAGTTCTCAGATGTTGCCTCTGTTCCTAGCCTGGGCAGACTTTGAGCATGAGGCCCTAGGCTATTTCTAGTTCCTCCATGCCTGTCTGTCTGCCGCTCCCCCTCTTCTTTGCTCTCTGTCCTCCATGCCTTCACACAGGGCAGTCCCCCCTGCTGGGTATGTCTTTCTCTCCTTCCTCCCCTGGCTGAATCCCAGGGCCTCCCCCATGCCCCTCCCTGCTTGCTGAATTTACCCTGGTAGGGGCGTGTTTGTGTCCTGTCCTCCCACCAAGCTGTGAGCCTCTGGAGGGAAGGTCCTGTGTGTTTTATTTTTGCATTCCTGGCCCCCATGTAGTGCCTGGCAGGTGAGCATGCAGTAAATGAACCGAAGTGCTGAATGAGGAGGGAGCAATGGATGAGAACCTGGTGGCACATGCCCTGGGTAGAGGTGGGGGCCGAATGTATTTGCTAACCTCTCCATGGGTACTGGATAAATGGATGGCTTCCTTGATAATCAAACAGTTAAAATCAAGTTTATATAAAATTTTTGTAATCAAGTTGGAACCTCCCTTACATCTCAAACTAAAATGCCTGATAGAGCTGTTTTTGTCCTTTTACAAAGATGCTAAGCCAGGAGCTTCATAAGCAGAGGGAGGATTGGGGATTAACCTTCACCTGAGGCCTAGCCTATACCCAGGCTTTAATCCTCTTGTGTACCCGGTGAGGTAGATAATAAATCCATTTTACTAATGAGGAAACTGAGTCTGGAGAAATTGCCAGTTCACATTTGGGGCTATAATGTGGTAGGCTGGTATTCTGAGCCAGGACTTCCAAGTCTGGGTTCTCTGACACCCCCAAGCTCCTCTGACTAGGAAGCATTCCCATAAATGGGCTGAGATTTATGATTCTCTGTGTAAAATGGGAGCATTTGCTCATGTGGGTTGTTTTCTAACCTAGGCAGATAGCTTGGAAAGTTCTTGGACACCAGTGGACTTGCCTGGAAACCCATTAATTTTGCCCCCAAAATGCCCAACTATTCAGAGAAAATCTTCAACAGAACTTGTTTGCAAGGTAAGTTACAAAGATTTGGAGTTTGCCTCAAATTCTCTTCAAGGTCGTTCTTCAAATAAGTATTTCCCAATGCAAAGGAGACCACAGTTATTTTAGATGTTTATCCTTTGAAATCTGAATTCACTGCTTTTTCTTAGTTTATAAGAACACATCTTCACGATAAGCCACTATAAGGCTGAGTAGGTTTGGCTTCTCCTACAAATCTGGATGTGGTAATGACTAACATTGAACTCAATAATAAGTGAGGATAATTTCAGAATGCCTGGCTTTGTTTTAAAGGGCAAGATTTTGGAAGCAGGCTCGCAGGACTCCATCCAGATCTGTTTTCCTGGCGCATAGCTAGGGGACTGTGCCTGAGCTCTAGGTGAGAGGAGAGGGCAGCAGAGGCCACCTCACTCCCCGTGGACCTGGCACTGGGGTAGAGAGCACTACAGGACTCCAGGCGCCGGAACCCCATGGCACAATGGCCTTTGGATGCCTTTACTTGTCCTGGAAAGGAGAGGTGGCCTCTTTCCAACTCAGGCTAAGGCTGGGACAGGTCTTTGGAGCCGGCAGGAGTCCAGGATTTGGAGGCCACAGGAGCTCCCTGCACTTCTCTGCCTCCTGTACTCTCTAGGCCTGCTGCCCGCTCCATTTCTGACTGATCCACACACAATTCTAAAATAAGAATATGTGACTCTGCTAGGCTTATTTCTCACCTTGCATCAGTGTTCACCTTGATTGTGAAATAGGATTTCTGAATCAGTTGTACATCAGACCTAGCTGGGTCTCAACTCACTGCCTGGATCCTCCATGACTTTTTGGAGATAAAGCAAAATCTCTGGCTTGGTGAATGCTTTCTTATTATTCATCTTTTTCCACTCGGTGTTTTGCTTTGGAAATTTAGGGTATATTAAAGTGTCTGTACCTGCATTTATGTTAAGATTTTAAAAAATACAATGCCAATTTTTAGTAAAGGAAAAAGAAGATCAGGAGAGGGGGATGACATTAGAACAAAGAAAACAAGGTTTTCTAGTTCATTCTCCCTACTAACTACAGCTCTCATGTGCTAGATATAATGCTGCAATTTATTAAGTGCTTATGGTGTTAGGCACTGTTCTAACGACTGATCATATATTTTATCACTGAATCTTCACAGCAGTCCCAGCAGGTAGGATCTGTTCTGACCCCCCATTTTACAGATGAGGAAACTGAGGCTCAGAGATGTTCCTTGCCAGAAGGAACCCAGCAAATAAGAAATGGGACCTAAATGTTAATCCAAGCATTTTGACTCTAAAGCACTTGTCCGAAACTACATGGAGAGAGATGACAACGAGAATCACAAGTCAACTCGTGTAGAAACAGTTCCATGGAATTTATGAACATAATTGAAAATGCATGAATTCCTTCTAGTAAGAGTGTAAAGAACGATGAAAACCTGACATCTCGGTTATAAATCTATCTGTAGAGGGCCCTGATGGTTCATGTTGTACATAGCCATTGTAGGGGTTCTAGATGGTAGTTTGCATGTGAGGCAGTCTCTCCTGTAACATGGATTGTCATTACATAGGTTTGCATGGAGGGTGAGCCACATTCCCCCACTGTATTCTTTTATTCAGGAGAGGTCCGGCCTAACTCAGTATGGAAGTTTAGCCTATCAGGCAGATGTTGCGGAGGGCTTTCACTGCATTCGATGCTTCAGTATTGCACAGAAGCTCAGGTCTGATGTGCAAAGAAGCATTGGTGACACTGCCGATTTAGGATTGCCCCCAAAATGCCTTTGGGAAATATCTTCTACAGAGGTGAAGAAAAACAGGAGACTGAATTTAGCTGGTGAACTGGATCAAGGTGTCCAGATAATTCAGGCCCCAAGTCCTCTTTTTCTATAGCACCAGGGTATTTATCTAAATTCTCAGAGTTGTCTCTGTCGCGCAGCTAGACTTTTCCTGAAGAGACTCAGTTTGAATTCTCGCCGCGTCTCTGGGCTCTCGTTTGGCTGTGCTAATTAAGGAATTCTGAGGGGAGTCTACACGCACAAAACAAATGGATCATAACACACCAAGGCTTTGCTTTTAGCCAGCTTCACAATCAACCCAGTTGCTGTACAACTGACTTGGCTTCTGCAGCCATGGACATCAATCGCCAGGCCCGCTCCGCTCCTGGGACAGCCAGGCCACAGTCCAGCTTACGGCTGCGTGGACATAGTCTAGGACCACACATGATGGTAAAGCCTTTACTATAAGTAACATCCCTCATTTGATGAAATAGATATCTTTCTGCCAACTTGGCTTTCTTGGTGTTTTCCAGTCTAGTAATTCGTCAAATTTGATGTTTTAGAGAATGTAAAGTGAATTCATTCTCCCTTTTTGTCAGTGTGGTAAGCTCCATATGGAGTTTGCTCAGTCGGAAAAACATCTGTATTAATCAGACAAACTAAAATCGTTGAGTGGGCCTAAACTATTCATTTTAATGATTTTTTTCCACAGATGACAAAGCACACCATTTGAGAACAGCTAACCAGTTTTTGCAAGAAGGCTAAAAATTATATTGAGTGAATGGAGTTGCATTTATTTAAACTCAAATTCAATTTATTCTATTAAAAACATACCCAATTCAGTGAGTTACAACATGTATTTTGAAATATTTGGGGAAGGATCTTATCTGCCCTATTTCATTCTTAAACAGCTGAATTAAAAACTTAATTCCTAACTAAACATCTTCAAAATGAGAAATTGTTAACTATGATGATACTTTCCCCTGATTAAATAAGGAAAATGAGTTGGGACTTTGCCTGGAAGGACATGTTTTGGAAGGCATTTTTTTTTTACTTCATTAATGCAATAAAATGTGGGTGGTTGATCTGAGCGAGAGCTGCCATTTCCTGAAAATGCTTTAAGATTTGTCTGGATAGGTGGATGTGTGACAGGCGCTATTTAGGATTAGAAAGTGGCTGTGATTTGGATTCAAATGAATTGCACGCTATTTACGAATTCTTCAGCAGTTAATTTGGATCGTTTCCATTCCCCAGCAAGGAGAAGGCAGACCTTTCTGCCTAGTTACCCCAATTTCAACGAGTCCTCCAGACATTGGCTCTGATGGGAGGAGCCTGGGGGACTCACTTGAATTTAATCCCCCTTTCTGGATACTATTAAATCACTCCTGCCTCAAGCAGTGCTCAAGCAGAGGACCCGTCTTTGCTTCAAAGGCAACTAAAAAGTGAATTATTTACCAAATTGCACAAAAGAGAGGATTTATCAAGGCCCTTTTCTCTTAGAGGACAACCCCAGAAGTGGAGGACTTTATTACTCTTTCTTGACTATAAATGATTCCATTCAGATGCTTTTGAAAGCTTCCCTTCATGCTCTCACTTGAGTCATAAAACTTGATACCTGGGGCCAAATGCCTTTATCCCCCCTCTGAAGGATAAAGATGAAAAGGCGGCAATTCTGGGCCACCCAAAACCAATGACTGGGCAGAAAATGTGGGCAGTGGAGACAGTTACTCCACATAATTCATGCCTCCTCGACCGGACAACTCCACTCTGACATGAAGCCACTTGGAAAACACTAGGTGTAACCCAGGCTCCCAGTTTGACTGTTGTCATTACCTTTACTCCCGGGATTTTAGCTTTGGTGACTTTCAAGAAGCCAGCCACTCACCTGGAGAGGGTTTGCTGCGGCCTGCTTTCTCGGGTTTCTGTGGAGTTATGGTACTTTTATGTTTCTGCTTGACTGATGATTGGTCAATTGCTGGAAGTCTGGAATCACACTTGACTGCAGGATTCTTGGCAGATGATCTTGTTTTGGTTAGAGGATCCTCTTCACCAGAATGCTGCCAAAAATGAAAGGTGTCTGAGTATCAGTGACCAAGTCGGTCACCTTTGTGAGGCAGAGGGAGAAGAGACAATTCAAGTGCAGCGAATCGCCAGCAGCAACCTGGAGCCTCCTGCCATGCTCGCCACTCCCTTTCACCAGTGAGATTTGGGTGGACTGGGTGTGTTAACTTAGAAATAATAGCAAAGTTAATGACTCTGTTTTGCAGAAAATTTTGAGAATGCACTTCTATTTGAGAATGCACTTCCACGTGTCTCTCTTGTAGAACATCGTGAAAAGAATGCATTTCCAGCCCTGAAGTCATTTGATGACCGAGAGACAGCTCATGGTAAAAGCTGCATATGAAGCAGGAGAAACCATCAGGGCTTTTAAGCTTCCTGCTATTTGAACTACTTTGTGGATGGGCAAGGAAAAAATGATCCTTATGCTAACCATATACTTGATAATGAAAAGGAAATTTAGATAGTGTATTGGGACTGAATAAGACTTCAGTTTAATATTCCAAATGATTGGGTGTAACATAAGACAGACTCATCTTTTAAAAAGCCTTCTGTAAAGAAGTCAGTATAAATCTACTCCTGGACAAATCGTGATTCCTGCAGTGTCAGAACATCTCAGCACAGCCTTGCAGATGTGATGAAAATCATCGGGGGGTTCAACTGTTTTATACTTTGCCACACTTACCCCCACCCAAAGAATTGATGAAATAGTGTAAACGATGATGAGATATATCTGGTCTTGAAGGGTGATTTATGTCCTGCCTTATGATTTTCGGCCCTGGTGTTACTATGATTGCTAGGTGATACGCTCTGCAACAAACAAAACTATGAGGTTCCCTCCCTTCTCTGCGGGGAGGGTCACTAAATTCTTCTGCATTGCACATTAATCCGATATTGGAAAGTCCTCTGAAAATGCAGTCTTATGAAGCAACAGAAGGCTAAATGGATGTTCCTCTCCACCTCCCCACCTGTGGCAATTTGTATTGATCCTGGTCATCGTTCTCGCTGACAGTTGTGGCATTTTCATTTCAAGGCTCCTGACTCAGGAAAATACTCTGAGTAGCTTTGAGTTATTGGTACAGTGTAAGACAGACTAAACTCTAAAAAAGCCCCCTACTTTTCGGTCTTCTGTGAGGAAATCTGTACAAATTTACAGGCGGACAGTTGATTATCCTCCAAGATTACAAATCACGTTTTGTAATTTAGAGTTGGGATACAGCCGTCAAACAGATAATTACTGTTTCTCCCTACATGTCCAGAAAACAGCTCATCCTCAGTTAAAAGGACAGGAAAAGGAAAGGACACAGTGGACTGGTTGTTCTCCCTTTTCCCTTTCGATTCTGAAATTTAATAGAAGTCCTTGAAAATTATTCTGAAATGTCAAAGATGAAACAGATGAACAACATGAGGTGGGTTGTCTATCCTCTAGGAAGGAAATGTGGGCAAATTTTAACTATGACACCTAAGGTTGTCACAGGCAAGAACATCAGTGAACATGTGGCAGAATTTCTGCCGCAAACTGCCCAAGACAAACCACACACATTAGTGGGTGAAGTCTGCTCACACGACGATCTACTCTTCAGCCCTTTATTTCCAGCTAATGCGAAGGCAGGAAACACGCTCCAGGCTAAGGATCCCAATACCCATGATTATAGCATCAGGCGCAGTAACAGTGTTCACTGTTGCTGGTGGGTCTGTTCCCTGTTCCCCTCAGCGGGTGTGTGATTCTTTGCTTGCTCCGGGCAGTGGTGAATTGGGAGGAGTTGGTGAAGAGACTCTTTGTCGAGTAGGGTGTTAAGCCACGTTTATCATTCCTTTATCCATTCATTATGCCTCAAGCCTGTAGGAGCACCAGAGGTGAGAGGAAGGGGGGCCGTGGAAGCATGCCTCCCGCGTGTGGGACTGGGCGTCTGCATTCTGAGCACATCCTTCTCTGGCTTCTGGTTCATGGTTCCATCAGCCTTACTTCCAGTTGGCAATCATTTTTAAAAGTGCAGAAATGGCAGCTGGAAGTGGGTATTTTGTTAGCTGGAAACTAAAAGTAAAGCCACCATAGCAAGAACTGTAACACTTACGAGTGAGCTTGCTTCACTGAGTAATCTTAAACCGAGCCTTCAGCCTGTTGTATCTTTATTTATGTCCTTTCATATACTCAGCTATTATCATCTGTCCCATCTCGTGAAAACCCATCTTGTTATCTGGGGAGGATGATCCTTGGGTGGAAGATGTGTGGTAATTCATTCTGGCACTAAAGCATAGTATTTAAGCCCAGCTTTCTGGCAGTGATTCCTGGCTCTCTCCCGTGGTGGTTGTGTGACATAACGTTAGTGTTAGTTACCTGTGAATAACAGTGTCTGTCTTTTGGTGGTTCTGTGAGGATGAAATGAGTTAAGACATATGTATGGCACTTAGAACAGTGCCAGGTACACAGTAAGTGCCATGTATGTGCTGGCTTTTGTAATTAGCAATTAATTCATGTTTAGCCGTTTAAAAAATTAACTAGCTAACTACCGAACATTAACTACCTACTGTCAAAACCAAAACCAAAGGCCCCTGTAAAAACTCCTCACCTATTCCAGAGAGACACGAATGAAAGGGTGGGTCATTCCAACAGCAGACTTGTGGTTAGAAGGAGGTTATATAATTTATGATAGTCTTACAAAAAGCCAGTTGAAATTTATCTAGTATTAAGAAAATATGCTCCGCTTTCTTTTTCATATAGTAAAGCTCTAATGGCGAATATTTATCAACACATAGAGATTATCGAACAATAATAATTCTGATTTACAGTTCATTTTAAAACTATGTCTTTTCCGCTTGTAATTTTGAACAGTAATTACAATTTTCATTGCTTCCCCCACATGTTCCTAAGTTGAAATGTCACGTGGAGGTGGAAGCAGTAGCACATTGCTATTCCTTTGAGGGAAGAAGACCAGCTCTGGCTTTCAAAATCAAAGCCTGAAAGGTTAAAACAAACGAACAACAACAAGGAAATAAACCAAACGGTGTGATACATGTGTAGACTTTAAGTTTCCTCAGGGATGTGAGACTAACTAGATTTTCTAGCTGGGAACTAATGGCGAGGAGACACTGAGCAGAGATATCAGAAGACCCAGGAGGCTCAGGGGGCGGGGACTGAAGAGACAACATGATGTTCCGACTCTTGCCCGACGGTTCATTTCCAAGACCCAGGAAACTGCCTCTCAAATGGTATGCTGCCTCCCTCCCGCCCGCCCTCTGAGATCTGATGGGTGGGCACAGATCTTTCTGCGCCGTGCGTCATGCAGTGGGAGGCTGAGCCGAGTGGATCTTATGACGGTGTAGATCAGGGCGTGACATGCTGTGAATACGGGGTTAGAGGCAAAGGGCAGTGTCAGGCTGGTGCCAGAGGAAGACTGGGTGTTTATTACACTGGAAATAAAGGTATTCTCATGAGATTATGAGAGAGACTGATCGAGACAGTGAACCTCGGCACGCCAGCAGTAACGACCCGGGAAAGGTCACCAAGGGACCGGGGGCAGACGAGTATCTTGAGAGTCGCCCTCCAAAGCCCACGTTCACACTGGGCCTCAAACACGCAAACCACCCAGGGGATGGAGGGCAGCTTGTATAGATAGCATTCTAGAGAGGCTGGGTACCTTTATGCCTTCAAGAAATATGAAGTTAGCTCTACACACAGTGCTGTTGAATCGCTAAGTACACTGAACTTTCTCTCATCTAGAAAAAACTCTGAAAGCTGCCAAATCCTTCAGATGTTCAGGACAGTTTTGAACTTACCAGGACTGTGAACTTGAACAATAGAGAACAGGGATCAGAAACGTTTTTCAGGCTTTTTTTTTGACTCAGGTCCCACCTTCCCACCTGAATCAAACTGCTGCTTAACTCCTTTTGCCTCCCCCTCCTGGAGACCTAGCTGCCAGGTGGGGCTGGGCAAGACCAGGGTTGGCAGTAGAAACCCTTCGTCTCCATTCAGCCATGATATGCCCTCTGGAGTCAGCCGGGCCTCCAGGTGCCTCAGTATTGCAGCCTGTCTCTACCATCACCCTCTGTAGGGAACTCTCTCCCGCCTGCCGCTTTCTCAGTGAGTCTCATGCTGGCACATTGGGACCACCCGGCCTGAGACGCTGATTCGAGAACAGCAGCGTCCTCAGTGATTAAGATCTTCATACCATTTGGTGACCACTGGGTCTCCTCCCCAGAGGAGAGCCACGGGGGACTTTAGGACTAGCTTCTTGATTACTGCCCCTCCCGCTACGGCTCGGCCTCTGGGTATAACTCAGCTGCAAGCTACTGTAATGGTGACCATGACATGTTTTCTGATACTTGCTGGGTATTTCTTACAATGCAGATTAACCCCTTGTGTGCTGCACAGATCATATTGGTCTACTTGCATGGTAACCATACTTTTCATGCTTTGGGGGACCAGTGTTATAGTGTTCTCTGGGATGGAGTTCTGTGTGGCAGACAGTGGGTAAGGGAGTGGTATCCCAGAAAATTGTGAGACTTAAAAAATTTGAACACTCAAGTGTAGTGTTTAGTAGCACATGGAGACTGCCCTCAGCTGCGCATTTTCCAGGAATAGTTTTGCTGCAACGTATTTCTCCTTCATCCTTTACTTGAATTCATATTCTCCTTGTAGCTGAGAGGCAAGTCTGAGAACCATGAAAGACTTGGCCATCAAATGGAGATCATCTATGAAAATACTGCTTGCTCAGAATAACAGGTCATAGGACATGGAAATTAACTGAGAAATACCCTATGTACCTACCATGTCTTCAACCTCTTGCCAGGTACTATGAAGGATTATGAAAACAAGAAGTTTACAATGGGAGAGGCAAGATTTGTATCATACTAACAAAATGCAAAACAACATTTAATTAAGCAATAAATTGGTGACACCAATTCTAAGTTCCAAAGGAGCTCAAGAAAAAAGTGAGAAGTCCAGGGGGTACTTCGTGAAGGAGGTGGGGTTTTCTGGGACCTGAAAGATGAGTGGGAACTGGCTGAGGCTGAGGCAGCGCACGAGCCAAGGTATGGATGGAGTAGCAAGGCTGGCATGAGTCTCACGCAGTGAGGCAAGTGGCCGGAGCAGAGGGCATGGAGAGGTGGGATGAGAAATAGGCTGGATGGCAGGGTGGGGTCAGATTGGCAGCAGGGGGGCTCTGAGATTCTGGCAAAGGACTGAGAGTCAGTTTGATAGAGAATGGGGTCCAGTTGAAGGTTTCTGAGTAGGAAAATGCTGAATTAGCATGGTACTTGAGATGAGCCTGACCGTTTCTTTCAGGAGAAGAAAACACATATTGCAAATCTGCCAGCGAAATCACCTTTTCACAGTTTCGATGGTTTATTTTTGTAAAGTGTAATTCTTTATTACAAAAGAAATGCACATTCATAATGGAAAAATAGAGACAGACATAAAGAAAGAAAACTTCAGAGGTAAAAATCCCATGAAGCTTGAAATAAAGACTGCATATAGCTTAGTATATATTCTCTCAGACCCCTTTTTAATGACTGTGATGGAGACTTCTAGCTTTCCAGCAAAATCCCTCCTCGGGTGATAAGGGTTGAAGCTGGGATGTGACTACCCACCCTGAACTGAATGTGTCCGTCTCCCCTCCAACTAGCTGAGGCCTCAGGAGGAGCACCAGTGGAGAGTGAGCACAGGTGTGATGTGTGCGGCTGGCTTCAGAGATCATCTCTGGCCTGTGCCTCAGCTGGAGAGGCAACAACTTTGAAAGTCATGTGTTCAAGATAATCCCTGAAAGTCCCAGTGGAGGAGAGCTGCCTGCCAACCTGCACTGGCACAGGTGCAAGAAATAAACTTCTATCTTGATTGAATCATCAGTTTTTTGGTCTCTTTGTTACAGCAGCTAACATTATCCTAACATACGTTTATGCATATTGTAAATATTATTCACTTTTACAAAAATAGAATCACACCATAGACACTGTTTCATTCGACAATACATGGCATCAATAGACACCTTTAAAATTTTTTTCAACTTTATTTTGAAAAATTTCAAATCTATAGAGTTGAAAGAATAGCATAAATAATATCCATTACCCTTCACACTAGAACAGATGGACCTAACAGACATCTACAGAACTCTACACCCAAAAGCAACAGGATACACATTCTTCTCAAGTGCACATGGAACATTTTCCAGAATAGACCACATTCTGGGCCACAAAAAGAACCTCAGTAAATTCAAAAATATTGAAATTCTACCAACCAACTTCTCAGATCACAAAGGTATAAAACTACAAATAAATTTTAGAAAGAAATCAAAAAGGCTCACAAATACATGGAGACTTAACATGCTCCTAATTAATCAATGGGTTAACGACCAAATCAAAACAGAAATCAAAGAATATATGGAGAATAATGACAACAACAACACAAAGCCACAACTTCTGTGGGACGCAGCAAAGGCAGTTCTAAGAGGAAAGTATATTGCAATCCAGGCCTATTTAAAGAAGGAAGAACATTCCCAAATGAATAGTCAAAAGACACAATTACTGAAATTGGAAAAAGAAGAACAAATGAGGCCCAAAGTCACCAGAAGGAGGAACATACTAAAGATCAGAGAAGAAATAAATAAAATTGAGAAGAATAAAACAATA
>JAQQAC010006923.1:28137941-28339352 GCA_029783875.1 Phataginus tricuspis
CAGACTCATTAAGAGAAAAAGAGAATCTACACACATAAACAGAATCACAAATGAGAAAGGAAAAATAACGACGCACCCTACAGAAATACAAAGAATTATAAGAGAATATTATGAGAATCTATATGCTAACAAGCTGGAAAACCTAGAAGAAATGGACAACTTCTTAGAAAAATACAACCTTCCAAGACTGACCAAGCAGGAAACAGAAAAACTAAACAGACCAATCACCAGCAACGAAATTGAATCGGTAATCAAAAAACTACCCAAGAACAAAACCCCTGGACCAGATGGATTCACCTCTGAATTCTACCAGACATATAGAGAAGAAATAACACCCATTCTCCTTAAAGTTTTCCAAAAAATAGAAGAGGAGGGAATACTTCCAAACTCATTCTATGAAGCCAGCATCACTTCAATACCAAAACTGGGCAAAGATCTCACCAAAAAAGAAAATTACAGACCAATATCCCTGATGAACGTAGATGCAAAAATACTCAACAAAATATTAGCAAACTGAATTCAAAAATACATCAAGAGGATCATACACCATGATCAAGTGGGATTCATCCCAGGGATGCAAGGATGGTACAACATTTGAAAATCCATCAACATCATCCACCACATCAACAAAAAGAAAAACAAAAACCACATGATCATCTCCATAGATGCTGAAAAAGTATTTGACAAAATTCAGCATCCATTCATGATTAAAACTCTCAACAGAATGAGTATAGGTGGCAAGTACCTCAACATCATAAAGGCCATATATGAGAAACCCACAGCTAACATCATACTTAACAGCGAGAAGGTGAAAGCTTTTCCTTTAAGATTGGGAACAAGACAGGGATGCCCACTCTCTCCACTGT
Source organism: Phataginus tricuspis (assembly GCA_029783875.1). NCBI lineage: Eukaryota > Metazoa > Chordata > Mammalia > Pholidota > Manidae > Phataginus > Phataginus tricuspis. The sequence continues at coordinate 28,138,808 of JAQQAC010006923.1, forward strand.
TATTCAGCATAGCACTGGAGGTCCTAGCCACGGCAATCAGACAAAACAAAGAAATACAAGGCATCCAGATTGGTAAAGAAGAAGTCAAATTGTCACTATTTGCAGATGACATGATATTGTACATAAAAAACCCTAAAGACTCCACTCCAAAACTACTAGAACTAATATCTGAATTCAGCAAAGTTGCAGGATACAAAATTAACACACAGAAATCTGTTGCTTTCCTATAGACTAATGATGAACTAACAGAAAGAGAAATCAGAAAAACAATTCCATTCACAATTGCATCAAAAAGAATAAAATACCTAGGAATAAACCTAATGAAGGAAGTGAAAGACCTATACTCTGAAAACTACAAGACCCTCCTAAGAGAAATTAAAGAGGACACTAACAAATGGAAATTCATCCCATGCTCTTGGCTAGGTAGAATAAATATTGTCAAAATGGCTATACTTAAAGCAATCTATAGATTCAACACAATCCCTATCAAAATACCAACAGCTTTCTTCAATGAACTAGAGCAAATAATTCTAAAATTCATATGGAACCACAAAAGACCCCGAATAGCCAAAGCAATCCTGAGAAGGAGGAATAAAATGGGGAATTACGCTCCCTGAGTTCAAGCTCTACTACAAAGCCACAGTAATCAAGACAATATGGTATTGTCACAAAAACAGACCCACAGACCAGTGGAACAGAATAGAAAATCCAAACATTAACCCAAACATCTACAGTCAAATTAATATTTGATAAAGGAGCCTTGGATATACAGTGGGGAGATGACAGCCTCTTCAACAGCTGGTGTTGGAAAAACTGGACAGCTACATGTAAGAGAATGAAACTGGACTACTGTCAAGCCCCGTACACAAAAGTCAACTCAAAATGGATCAAAGACCTGAATATAAGTCATGAAACCATAAAACTCTTAGAAAAAAACATAGGCAAAAATTTCTTGGACATAAACATGAGTGACTTCTTTATGAACATATCTCCCTGAGCAAGGAAAACAAAAGCAAAAATGAACAAGTGGAACTATATCAAGCTGAAAAGCTTCTGTACGGCAAAGGACACCATCAGTAGAACAAAAAGACATCCTACAGTATGGGAGAATATATTCATAAATGACGTATCTGAAAGGGGTTGACATCCAAAATATATAAAGAACTCATGCACCTCAACAAACATAAAGTAAATAATCCAATTAAGAAATGGGCAGAGGACATGAATAGACACTTCTCCAAAGACGAAACTCAGATGGCCAACAGGCACATGAAAAGATGCTCCACATCACTAATCATCAGAGAAATGCAGATTAAAACCACAATGAGATATCACCTCACACCAGTGAGGATGGCCAACATCCAAAACACAAACAACAACAAATGTTGGCAAGGATGTGGAGAAAGGGGAACCCTCCTACACTGCTGGTGGGAATGCAAATTGGTTCAACCATTGTGGAAAGCAGTATGGAGGTTCCTCAAAAAACTCAGAAATATCATTTGACCCAGGAATCCCACTCCTAGGAATTTACCCTAAGAATGCAGAAGCCTAGTTTCAAAAAGACAGATGCACCCCTATGTTTATCGCAGCACTATTTACAATAGCCAAGAAATGGAAGCAATCTAGGTGTCCATCAGTAGATGAATGGATAAAGATGTGGTACATATACACAATGGAATATTATTCAGCCATAAGAAGAAAACAAATCCTACCATTTGCAACAACATGGATGGAGCTAGAGGGTATTATGCTTAGTGAAGTAAGCCAAGCGGAAAAAGACAAATATCGAATGATCTCACTCATATATGGAGTATAAGAACAAAGAAAAAAACTGAAGGAACAAAACAGCAGCAGACTCACAGAACCCAAGAATGGACTAACAGTTACCAAAGGGAAAGGGACTGGGGAGGATGGGTGGGAAGGGCAGGACAAGGGGGAAAAAGGGGCATTACGATTAGCATACATAATGTTGTGGGGGCGCGGGGAGGGCTGTACAACTCAGAGAAGATAAGTAGTGATTCTATAGCATCTCACTACGCTGCTTGGTCTCGTAGGGTGAGGTGGTGACTGCACATTTCTCCATGGTAAAGGTATATCCCACCCACCTGTGTAATTAGTTGGCAATCTAGGGATGATGCTTTGATCCTGAATAGCTCACTTATTCATAAGCAGCCTTTTACCTAAGGATTTTAGCATCTTTTGATGTGCTTTGCCTTTGAGAATTACTCTGGGGTAGCAAAATGATTTTTCCAATTTTGTCATTTCTTCTACAATTATTAGCCGGCATTCTTCTCTGAGGAAGAGCTTTCCTTTCCTTCCTTCTCTCTCCTTTATTTATTTGTTTGATGTACTTACTAACACTATGATCTCGAGGATGTATTTTATTCAGTTACCTCATCATATTTTTTGATGCTTAGATTGTACCAAAAATGGTGAGTGGGAGTCCAGTCATGCTGGCTCTTGACGTGAATCACTGAGTACTTTTTGGCTTTTTGATACAATAAAACATAGCCTCACTTTGTACTTTGCCTGACTCAGACCAGGAATTAGCTACTTCTCTGAGAAGCTCTGGTTCCTTTTAGTTGAAAGAAGTATTTAGAAATCAAACCCTGCATGGTAGGCGTGCTCATTGCTACCAGAGTGAAATTCTTCCTAAATCCTTTCAATGGAATTAATTAGAAATATGTATTTAAAAAATCAGGAGTTCACGGCAGTATTTCTAATTAAAATTTAACACTACATGGGGGTTTTCTTTATATTTGTATCTTTCTTCTATTTAAAATCTTTATCCCTTAATTATATTAGTATATTTACTAATCTGTTTTACTCTGCAATAAACATGAAATAATTTCAGAATTATAATACAAATATTACTCTAAGAATGAATCCACTAAGTAAAGCTTACTCTTTCCTGGCAGTTCTCTGTCTTTGGAATATATTACTCATTGTATGGATTTGTCATAATTCTCCTTGTTGGGCGTGTAGGTTGCTTCCAAACATTTGCTATGATGAATACTCTTGTATATTTATACACATCTTTAATTAAGTTCCCCAAAGTGGAAATTTATATTAGTAGATTAAAAACACCACAAAGATTTACAGTTTTTGTTCCCAAATTGTCCTCCAGAAGTACTGTACCAATGTACATTTCCAGATGTATGTGAGAATGCCAGTTTCTATATAACTTTTCCAACTCTTTTATCTTTTCTAAAAAGTCTCTCATTTTTTGGGAGAAGGTTATAATTTTAATTTGTAATTTGTGTGTACTTTTAACTGTTACACTGGCTCATTTTTTATCTCATCTACTTAGAATGTATATTCCACTTATTTCTAAGAAGAATCTGAGATGACTTAAAAGTTGAACTCAAACAGTTTAAAAACATGGAACAACAAAAGGCAAAACTGATTTACAGGAAAACGCTCAGAACAGTGGTCACCTCTGGGAGGGACAGGGCAGGGACTGAGCAGGGAGGAGCAGGAGGGAACTTCATGGGGAAGATGGAAACCTGATGGGGGTGTGGATTACAGGGTTATATGCCTTTATCCAGACTTACTAAATATAACTCTTAAAGTCTGTACAGCTCCTGTAGGTCATTTTTACCTCAGAAACTAGAAGAAAAACATGAACAATCAAAACCACAAAAACCATAAATATTCAGCTCTAGTGAATCATGTGCATGGTGAAGTTTTCAGGGGCACAGAATACTGATGGCTGCAGCTTACTTTAAAATGCACTAGAACATAAGAGGCCCGAATGGGTGGAGAGACAGATTGTATGTGGTAGAGCAAATATAGCAAAATGTCAGCAATGGTAGCACCTTGGTGGTGGGTATATATCTGGATATTTGCTCTATGATTCTGTTAACTTTTCTATATGTTTTGAAGCTCTCAGAGTAAAATACTGGGGGGAAATGGAGCAGAAATATAGATATAACTATATAGATGTCAGAGCTGCTGGGATAAACTGGGCACTTTGTGGGAACACTGCTAGTTTTCTTTTGTATGGTTCATCATAAACATGTATTTCATTAGATTAAAAAATTGTTCCCTGCATGATATCATCTGGTAACAGTGAAAGGTTAGTGATCAAATCTTGATGAGACAACCTGAGGAGAATTTACAGAGCAGGGCATCTTGTGGGCAGGTCATGAACTTGGATGGGAATAAATTACATCTTTATTTCCGCTCATTTCTAACTGAAATCTAAGCATATTTTTCACTCACGAACGCAGGCAACAAACCACAGTAGTATTAGCAATGCCTGAGATATTTGTCACCAATAGAAATCACAGGTATTTTCACATCTCATTAAATTTGTTGCAGATGTCTCAAAATACCCTTTCCGCCCATCACTTGCTGTTTAATGTGTTAATAAAGAAGCACATATATTACTGAATCACAGATTTCTAAAAATATTCTGATGACTGTTTCCATAAGAGTGGTTTCCTTTGAAATATAGATATGGCTGTGTATCCTCTTCTATGCTTTCAAAAATATTCTTCTGAGAAGAGGATCTAGTGCCCAAGAGGCCTGTGGCACAAAAACCGGACAAAACCCCCAGGGATGGAGAGAGCAGAGAACCAAGCCTTGAGCAGCTCCAGGACTCAGCCTGGAAAGACGAGCAGGAGAAACTGCCCTCAGAGACGGGGAGGAGGCTGGGAGGAGGCTGGGGCTTTGCAGAGCCCAGGGCCCAGGGCTTTGAGGAGGAGTGAGTAGCCCGGGGAGTCTAAGGGGCCAAGGGGTGGAGCGCGGTGAGGACCGAAGAGACCGCAGGGTCCAGAGGCGTGGACGTCACGCAGCGGAGAGCCAGAGTGGAGTGGGTTGAGGAGTGAGTAGGAGGTGGGGAAATGGAGTCAGTCAGTGTAAATAATTCTCTCGAGAACTGGCAATAATCGGAGGGGATGTGGGTTCAAGGAAGGGCTTGCCAGTCGCTTGTTTTTGGCCGGAGACCTTAGACTGTTACTGAACGCCGACGGGAAGGCTGCAGGCAGGGAGAGGGTGGTGGATGGAGCCAGGGCCCCGAGGGGGCTGGGAGGTGGAGCGGCGGGGAACTGGCGGACGGACGGGGAGAGCGCGCTGCCGAAGGAAGGGGCAGGCGGGGAGGGCGGCAGCGGGCCGAGGGAGGAAAGGGGTCCGGTTGGACGTGAAGAGCCGCCCGGAGGAACCGCGCGGCCTGGAGGAGCTCCAGGAGGTCGGTGGCTGTCGCCTTCCGTTTTCAAAGCTGGGTGACTTTCCTCGGCAGTTGCCAGTGGCCCAGGGACCACAGATGGGTGGGCTTTTGCTAGAGAGGTGTGGGAGAAACACAAAGGGCAAGGAATTATGAGGAGGACGGGGCACAGGACGCAGGCGGCTCAGGAGGGGAAACCAGAACAGAGCGGGCGGGAGGGGCCCAGGGAGAGGCGCCGGTGCGCCCGACGTCCCGAGGGGGGAAGACATGACCTAGTGCCAGGGGCGGAGCAGGAGAGCTGGACGGCTGGTGACGACGGAGGTTTCTGTTTGGCGGGGTGGGCGTGGGGTGGGGGAGGCTCAGCAGAGTGGGTTGAAGGGAGCACTGAAGATGCAGGGGACAGAGGCCAGCGCAGGGCTGGGGGTCCAGGGGGGACACTGAAGTCGTCCTGGATTGTGGCAGATCAGGGTGAACGGAGATGGAGCCCCTGCCGCCTTCACGGAAGAAGGCTGAGTGGTCAGGAGACAATAGGGGTGACAGAAAGGGAGGGGGTGGTGGAACAAAACAGCACAAGCTCAGGGAGCCAGTGTGGCCGCCAAAGCCTGGGGAGCGGTGGTGCGGGGCAGCCCCGGGGAGCAAGAGGGGTGCCTGGCCTCCTGCCTCCTGGTCGTAAGGCAGGTGTGCAGGAGGGGTAGGAGTGGCACCCCTCCATCCCAGGGAGGGCTCTTAGGGGAGGTTGACGCTCACTTGCTGTGTAGCAGGGCCATGGATGGCTCAGCCTTGTCCAGATGTGCCCATCTCCTTGATTTCAGCTATTCCTTCCACCTGAAATGTCCCTCAGCGTCCCCACCCCACTCCCATCTCTCTGAGTCCTGCCCTGGCTGAAATTTGAAATCAGCTGAAACTCTGCATCCTCTGTGAAGCTTTCCCAGGCTTCCTCTTGCTTTCTTATCCCACCCATCAGATACTGTCTTGAACAGCAGGCATTTGTGTCTTATTTCACCAACACTGGGAACTACCCCGGGGTGGGCACATGCTTTCTTCATTACCATATGCCCCTAGTGCCGAAAACAGGGTTTTAGACACAAGTGGTTTATAATTCCTTAATGAATAAAATAATATAAAAACAAAAAAAGTTTTAGGATGAAATGCTCTATGTTGTAAATCATGTTTAATGAAGATATACGCCTGAATAATATCTTGCAATGGGAAAATTAAAAATTTTGATAACTATATTTTAATTGCCTTTTGACAAGTTTTTTTTGGTACTCAAATTTAATTGGAACCATCTATTTAAAAAGTAGGGAAAACTAATAAAATGTAATAAACTGATACATAGCACTACATAAAGTGAGGGGAAAAAAACCACTTTATTATAATCTCTCATGCAATGTCTGAACTGCTCAGTCCAGTTAACACAAGGAACCCTTTGGGTCAGAGGCTTCCAATTCTCGGCACCAACAATTTCACTGAGCTGGGATAAAAACTGGTGTTTGTATCACTGTGCCAGATGGCAGAATCACCCAGTGGAAGGATTGACTCTAGGCTGTCTTGCTTATCTGTTGAAAAAGGCAGGACAACATTCTGGAAGCGGCTGCAATTTAAACCGATAGGTGCCCCATTTTGCTGCCATGCCCTATTTTAAAATTACCTAGTGGAACCCAGGCAAAGCACAGAAAAGGAGAAGAAACGAAGTATTGCTGGCTTTGCCCAGTATAGGGTTATTCTTTGTTTGCTCCGTTAATGCTGTTGAAGTCTTCCAGCAGCCTCTGGGTTTGCCCATGCAGGGGCATGCCCACCAGGCATTCCAATTAGTCTATAATCTTATAAACAAAGAAATAATCCAATTTAGTCTAGTGAGTTATCCAGTGGAATTCTTTTAAACCTTTTCTTTAATTTTGCTATTATTAATCTACAATTACATGTGCAACATTATGATTACTAAACTCCCCACTTCATCAAGTCCACCCAATGTACCCCATTACAGTCACTGTCCATCAGCGTAGTGAGATGCTATAGAATCACTACTTGTCTTCTCTGTGTTATACTGCCTTCCCCGCATATGCCCACCCCCACCCCCTACATTATGCGTGCTAATCATAATGCCCCATATTCCCCCTTCTCCCTCCCTTCCCACCCATCTTCCCCAGTCCCTTTCCCTTTCGTAACTGTTAGTCCATTCTTGGGTTCTGTGAGTCTGCTGCTGTTTTGTTCCTTCAGTTTTTTCTTTGTTCTTATATTCCACAGATGAGTGAAATCATTTGATACTTGTCTTTCTCTGCCTGGCTTATTTCACTGAGCATAATACCCTCTAGCTCCATCCATGTTGTTGCAAATGGTAGGATTTGTTTTCTTCTTATGGCTGAATAATATTCCATTGTGTGTATGTGCAACATCTTCTTTACCCATTCATCTACTGATGGACACTTAGGTTGCTTCCATTTCTTGGCTATTGTAAATAGTGCTGCGATAAACATAGGGGTGCATCTGTCTTTTTCAAACTGGGCTGCTACATTCTTAGGGTAAATTCCTAGAAGTGGGATTCCTGGGTCAAATGGTATTCCTATTTTTCGTTTTTGGAGGAACCTCCATATTGCTTTCCACAATGGTTGAACTAATTTACATTCCCACCAGCAGGGTAGGAGGGTTCCCCTTTCTCCACATCCTTGCCAACATTTGTTGTTGTTTGTCTTGGATGTTGGCCATCCTTACTGGTGTGAGGTGATATCTCATTGTGGTTTTAATTTGCATTTCTCTGATGATTAGCAATGTGGAGCATCTTTTCATGTGCCTGTTGGCCATCTGAATTTCTTCATTGGAGAAATCTCTGTTCACCTCCTCTGCCCATTTTTTAATTGGCTTATTTGCTTTTTGTTTGTTGAGGTGCGTGAGTTCTTTATATAATTTGGATGTCAACCCCTTATTGGATATGTCATTTATGAATATATCCTCCCATACTGTAGGATGTCTTTCTATTCTACTGATGGTGTCCTTTGCTCTACAGAAGCTTTTTAGTTTGATATAGTACCACTTGTTCATTTTTGCATTTGTTTCCCTTGCCCAGGGGGATATGTTCATGAAGAAGTTGCTCATGATTATGTCAAAGAGATTTTTGCCTATGTTTTTTCTTTTTTCTTTTCTTTTCTTTTCTTTTTGCTTTTATAAGCCCAGAGTCCAAGGGCCATCTTTATTAAATCTGCCACAGGCTACAGTTTTGCAGAGCCTTGTTCCTGAGGTTTTTGGCAGCAGATCTTGCTTCTTTTGGGAGAGGGAGACATGAAATTGCTGCTGGCACAGCTCCTCCCCTGCGATCCCTAGGCTGCTTTTTTTTTTATTATTTTGGTATCATTAATCTACAATTACATGTGCAATATTATGATTATTAAACTACCCACTACATCAGGTCCCCCCCACCAACCCCTCTACAGTCACTGTCCATAAGCATAGTGAGATGCTATAGAATCACTGCTTGTCTTCTCTGAGTTGTACAGCCCTCCCCGCACCCCCCCCAACATTATGTCTGCTAATCGTAATGCCCCTTTTTCCCCCTTGTCCCTCCCTTCCCACCCATCCTCCCCAGTCCCTTTCTCTTTGGTAACTATTAGTCTGTTCTTGGGTTCTGTGAGTCTGCTGCTGTTTTTTTTTTTTTGCTCTTATGCTCCTCATATGAGTGAAATCATTTGATACTTGTCTTTTTCCGCTTGGCTTATTTCACTGAGCATAATACCTTCTAGCTCCGTCCATGTTGTTGCAAATGGTAGGATTTGTTTTCTTCTTATGGCTGAATAATATTCCATTGTACCACATATTCTTTATCTATTCATCTACTGATGGACACTTAGGTTGCTAACATTTTTGGCATAAACATAGGGGTGCATATGTCTTTTTCAAACTGGGCTGCTGCATTCTTAGGGTAAATTCTTAGGAGTGGGATTCCTGGGTCAAATGGTATTTCTATTTTGAGTTTTTTGAGGAATGCCTATGTTTTTTCTAAGCGTTTTATGGTTTCATGACTTACATTCAGGTCTTTGATCCATTTTGAGTTTACTTTTGTATATGGGGTTAGACAGTAATCCACTTTCATTCTTTTATATGTAGCTGTCCAGTTTTGCCAACACCAGCTGTTGAAGAGGCTGTCATTTCCCCATTGTATATCCATGGCTCCTTTATTGTATATTAATTGACCATATATGCTTGGGTTTATATCTGGGCTCTCTAGTCTGTTCCATTAGTCTATGGATCTGTTCTTGTGTCAGTACCAAATTGTCTTGATTACTGTGGCTTTATAGTAGAGCTTGAAGTCAGGGAGCGTAATTCCCCCCACTTTATTCTTCCTTCTCAGGATTGCTTTAGCTATTCGCAGTCTTTTGTGGTTCCATATGAATTTTAGAACGATTTGCTCTAGTTCATTGAAGAATGCTGTTCGTATTTTGATAGGGATTGCATCGAATCTGTAGATTGTTTTAGGCAGACGGCCATTTTGACAATATTAATTCTTCCTATCCATGAGCATGGGATGTGTTTCCATTTATTGGTATCTTCTTTAATTTCTCTCATGAGTGTCTTGTAGTTTTCAGAGTATAGGTCTTTCACTTCCTTGGTTAGGTTTATTCTGAGATATTATTTTATTATTTTTGATGCAATTGTGAATGGAATTGTTTTCCTGATTTCTCTTTCTCCTAGTTCATCGTTAGTGCATAGGAATGCAACAGATTTCTGTGTATTAATTTTGTATCCTGCAACTTTACTGAATTCACATATTAGATCTACTAGTTTTTGAGTGGATTCTTTAGGGTTTTTTATGTACAATATCATGTCATCTGCAAACAGGGACAGTTTGACTTCTTCCTTGCCAATCTGGATGCCTTTTATTTCTTTGTGTTGTCTGATTGCCATGGCTAGGACCTCTAGAACTATGGTGAATAAAAGATCTTGTTTCCGATCTTAAAGAAAAAGCTTTCAGCTTCCCGCTGTTAAGTATAATGTTGGCTGTGGGTTTGTCATATATGGCCTTTTTTATGTTGAGGTACTTGCCCTCTATACCCATTTTGTTGAGAGTTTTTATCACAAAGGGATGTTGAATTTTGTCGAATGTTTTTTCAGCATCTATGGAGATGATTGTGTCGTTTTTGTCCTTTTTGTTAATGTAGTGGATGATGTTGATGGATTTTCGAATGTTGTACCCTCCTTGCATCTCTGGGATGAATCCCACTTGATCATGATGGATGGTCTTTTTGATGTATTTTTGAATTCGTTTTGCTAATATTTTGTTGAGTATTTTTGCATCTATGTTCATCAGGTATATTGGTCTGTAATTTCTTTTTCTGTGGTGTCTTTGCCTGGTTTTGGTATTAGAGTGATGCTGGCCTCATAGAATGAATTTGGAAGTATTCCCTCTTCTTCTACTCTTTGGAAAACTTTAAGGAGGATATGTATTAGGTCTTCACTAAATGTTTGATAAAATTCAGTGGTGAAGCTGTCTGGTCCAGACATTTTGTTCTTACGTAGGTTTTTGATTACCAGTTCAATTTCTTTGCTGGTTACTGGTCTATTCAGAATTTCTGTTTATTCCTGGGTCAGCCTTGGAAGATCGCATTTTTCTAGAAATGTGTCCATTTCTTCTAGGTTATCCAGTTTGTTACCATATAATTTTTCATAGTATTCTCTCATAATTCTTTGTATTTCTTTGGTGTCCGTAGTGATTTTTCCTTTCTCATTTCTGATTCTGTTTATGTGTGTATATTCTTTTTTTCTTGATAAGTCTGGCTAGGGGTTTATCTATTTTGTTTATTTTCTCAAAGAAGCAGCTCCTGCTTTCATTGATTCTTTCTATTGTTTTATTTTTCTCAATTTTATTGATTTCTGCCTTAATCTTTATTATATCCCTCCTTCTACTGATTTTGGGCCTCATTTGTTCTTCCTTTTCTAGTTTCATTAATTGTGGGTTTAGACTGTTCATTTGGGATTTTTCTTCTTTCCTGAGGTAGGCCTGTATTGCAGTATATTTCCCACTTAGGACAGCCTTCGCTGCATCCCACAGATTTTGCGGTGTTGAATTATTGTTGTCATTTGTCTCCATATATTGCTTGATCTCTGTTTTTATTTGGTCATTGATCCATTGATTATTTAGGAGTATGTTATTAAGCCTCCATGTGTTTGTGGGCTTTTTCATTTCTTTGAGTAAATTATTTCTAGTTTTGTACTTTTGTGATCTGAGAAGCTGGTTGGTGCTATTTCAATCTTTTTGAACTTCCTGAGGTTCTTTTTGTGGCCTAGTATATGATCTACTCTTGAAAATGTTCCATGTGCACTTGAGAAAAATGTGTATCCTGTTGCTCTTGGATGGAGTGTTCTGTAGATGTTCATTAGGTCCATCTGTTCTAATATGTTGTTCAGTGCCTCTGTCTCTATTTATTTTCTGCCTGGTTGACCTGTCCTTTGGAGTGAGTGGTGTGTTGAAGTTTCCCAAAATGAATGCATTGCATTCTATTTCTGCCTTTCATTCTGTTAGTATTTGTTTCACATATGTGGGTGATACTGTGTTGGGTGCATAGATATTTATAATAGTTATATTCTCTTGTTGGACTGACCCCTTTATCATTATGTAATGTCCTTCTTTGTCTCTTGTGACTTTCTTTGTTTTGAAGACTATTTTGCCTGATACAAGTACTGCAAGTCCTGCTTTTTTCTCCCTGTTAGTTGCATGAAATATCTTTTTCCATCCCTTTACTTTCAGTCTGTGTGTCTTTGGGTTTGAAGTGAGTCACTTGTAGGCAGCATATAGATGGGTCTTGTTTTCTTATCCATTCATTGACTCTACGTCTTTTGATTGGTGCATTCAGACCATCTACAATTAGGGTGATTATCGATAGGTATGTACTTATTGCCATTGCAGGCTTTAGATTCATGGTTACCGAAAGTTCAAGGGTAATTCCCTTTCTATCTAACAGTCTAATTTAACTCACTTCATATGCTGTTACAAACACAACCTAAAGATTCTTTTTTTTCCCCTCCTTTTTCTTCCTCCTCCATTCTTTGTATGTTTTGAATCATATTCTGTACTCTTTTTCTATCCCTTGGGTGACACCTATTAAGCCTTAGGAATACTTCCATCTACCATCTATAGGAGTCCCTCCAAAATGCACTGTAGAGGTGGTTTGTGGGAGATAAATTATCTCAGCTTTTGCTTATCTGAAAATTGTTTAATCCCTTCTTCAAATTTAAGTGATAACCTTGCTGGGTAGAGTATTCTTGGTTCAAGGCCCTTCTGCTTCATTGAATTAAATATATCATGCAACTCCCTTCCGGCCTGTAAGGTTTCTCTTGAGAAATCTGATGATAGCCTGATGGATTTTCCTTTGTGTATGATATTTTTTCTCTCTCTAACTGCTCTTAAAAGTCTGTCTTTGCATTGGATTAAAGATGGCGGCGTAAGAGGTGAGAGACAGGCTTCCTCCTAAAACCACATGTAATACGAAAATATAATTAATACAACTACTCCTGAAAGAGCAACAGGACAGAGGACTGCACCAGACTGCATATACCTGGAGAAAGAGCAGACCTCACAGAACAGGGTAATGTACCAAAGCTGTGGCCTGGTGGGACCCAAGCCCTTCCCCCATCCCAGCTCACCAACAGGAGGAAAATAAACAGAGCGGGGAGGGAGTGGAGGCCTGGAACTGCTGAATACCTAACTCCAGAGATCTGCTCTGGGAGCACAAACCACAATATCACGGTGCTTGCATGATACTCTCACGATTACGGGGTTGGAAAGCTAAGACAGGCAGATTCCTGGAGAGACAGAGATTCTAGCCACTTGTGGAAAGCAGGGATCCATATCTGGCTGCTTTGGGACAAAAGAAAGGCAGGCAGTCTGAGAGACTTCCTAACAAGGAAGCCCTTAGCAAGAAGGCTGCTAAATGGGCAAGGATTGCACAGAGCTTACTGCCTGGGAGAAAGGACAGGTAGACAAAACTGTCTGGGTGCACTCTGACCAGCAGCTTGGGAGGTTTGCCATATAGACTCTCATATTTAAGGAGGAAAAAGAAATCTTCCTCCTTAGATGATCTTCAGGTGCTCCATCTCTCTGGGTGGCTATACCGCCCCAAGGATCCCCTCCGTGATATGCAGCCTACTGCGCCTTTCTCCTGGACAGCCCCACCTGGCTTGCAAACAGGCAAACCCTACCCTGGTGTTAGCCCAGCCAGAGGGAAGATCTGTCTACAGCAACTATAAATGCAAAGCATAGAGGCTTATACCTGTGTGCTTGGCCCACTGGTTCAGGCAGTGGAAACAGGTATAGCAGCCGGGAAGCAGGAAACAGCTCTTTCCTCCCCCCAGGCAGCAATACCATTCCTGTGCAACCCCTGACATTGCTTCAGGGGCTGAGCAGCTCCAGGGAGTACAGCTTCTGGGCACTAGAGGGTGCCATATACACATATGAAATGCCAAAGGAACCTGGTTCAGAGTAAAATTATTAATACCACTCCTGAGAGAGATTTAAATGACATCGACCTCATGACTCTTCCTGAAAGGAAGTTCAAAATAAAAATCATTAACATGCTCATGGAGGTACGGAAAGATATTCAAGAACTCAGGAATGAATTCCGGTCAGAGATCCAATCGTTGAAGAACACAATGGAGGGTATTAAGAGCAGATTGGATATGGTGGAGGAGACGATAAATGAAATAGAAACCAGAGAAGAGGAATACAAAGAAGCTGAGGCACGGAGAGAATAAAGGATCTCTAAGAATGAAAGAATATTGAGAGAACTGTGTGACCAATCCAAATGGAACAATATTCACCTTATAGGGGTACCAGAAGAAGAAGAGAGAGAAAAAGGGTAGAAAATGTCTTTGAGGAGGTGATTGCTGAAGACTTCCCCTATCTGCGGGAGGAGATAGTCTCTCAGGCCATGGAGGTGCACAGATCTCCCAACACAAGGGACCCAAGGAAGACAACACCAAGACATATAGTAATTAAAGTGGCAAAGATCAAGTATAAGAACAGATTGTTAAAAGCAGCCAGAGAGAGAAATAATTCACATACAAAGGAAATCCCATCAGGCTATCAGACTTCTCAACAGAAAACTTACGGCCAGAAGGAGGTGGCATGATGTATTTAATGCAATGAAGCAGAAGGGCCTTGAACCAACAATACTTTATCCAGCAAGAGTATTATTTAATTTTGAAGGAGGGATTAAACAATTTCCAAGATAAGCAAAAGCTGAGAGAATTTACCTCCCACAAACCATCTCTACAGTGTATTTGGAGGGACTGCTATAGATAGAAGTGTTCCTAAGGTTTAATAGCTGTCACCAGAGGTAATAAAACCACAGTAAAGAAAGTAGAACAGCTAATTACTAAGCAAATGTAAAATTAAAATAACTATTCCCAAAGTCAATCAAGGGATAGACAAAGAGTACAGAATATGATACCTAATATATAAAGAATGGAGGAGGAAGAAAAAAAAAAAGAATCTTTAGACTGTGTTTGAAATAGCATATTAAGTGAGTTAAGTTAGACTCTTAGATAGTAAGAAAGTTAATCTTGAACCTTTGGTAACCACAAATCTAAAGCCTGGAATGCCAATAAGTACATACCTATTGATAATCACCCTAAATGTAAATGCACTGAATGCACCAGTCAAAAGACATAGAGTCACTGAATGGATAAAAAAACAAGACCTATCTATATACTGCCTACAAGAGACTCACTTTAAACCCAAAGACATACAGAGATTAAAATGCAAGGGATGGAAAAAGATATTTCATGGAACTAATAGGGAGAAAAAAGCAGGAGTTGCAGTACTTGTATCAGAAAAAATAGACTTCAAAACCAAGTCACAAGAGACAAAGAAGGACATTACATAATGCTAAAAGGATCAACCTAACAAGATATAATCATTATAAATATCTATGTGCTCAACCCAGGAGTACCTACATATGTGAAACAAATACTAACAGAGTTAAAAGGAGAAATAGAGTGCAGTGCATTCATTCTAGGAGACTTCAACACTCCACTCACTCTGAAGGACAGATCAACCAGACAGAAAATAAGGAGACAGAGACACTGAACAACACAATAGGACAGATGAACCTAACAGACATCTACAGAACTCTACACCCCAAAGCAGCAGAATACACATTCTTCTCAAGTGCACATGGAACATTTTCAACAATAGACCATATACTAGGACACAAAAAGAGCCTCAGTAAATTAAAAAAGATTGAAATTGTACCAACCAGTTTCTCAGACTACGAAGGCACGAAACTAGAAACAAATTATGCAAAGAAAATGAAAAATCCCACAAACACATGCTGGCTTCACAACATGCTCCTAAATAACCAATGGATCAATGACCAAATAAAAACAATATATGGAGACAAGTGAAAACAATAATTCAACACCACAAAATCTGTGGGACACAGCGAAGGCTGTGCTAAGAGGGAAATATATTGCAATACAAGCCTACCTCAGGAAAGAAGAACAATCCCATATGAGCACTCTAAACTCACAATTAACGAAACTAGAAAAAGAACAAATGAGGCCCTAAGTCTATAGAAGGAGGGACATAATAAAGATTAGAGCATAAATAAATAAAATAGAGAAGAATAAAACAATAGATACAATCAATGAAAGCAAGAGCTGGTTCTTTGGGAAAAGAAACAGAATAGATAAACGGCTAGCCAGACTTTTCAAGAAAAAAAGACCCTACACACATAAACAGAATCAGAAATGAGAAAGGAAAAATCACTACGGACACCACAGAAATACAAAGAATTATTAGAGAGTATGGTGAAAAATTATATGCTAACAAACTGGATAACCTAGAAGAAATGGAGAACTTTCTA
Organism: Phataginus tricuspis; assembly: GCA_029783875.1. Classification (NCBI taxonomy): domain Eukaryota; kingdom Metazoa; phylum Chordata; class Mammalia; order Pholidota; family Manidae; genus Phataginus; species Phataginus tricuspis. Next base: position 28,154,828 of record JAQQAC010006923.1, read on the forward strand.
GAAAAATACAACGTTCCAAGGCTGACCCAGAAAGAAACAGAAAATCTGAACAGACCGATTACCAGCAACGAAATTGAACTGGTAATCAAAAACCTATGTAAGAACAAAACCCCTAGACCAGATGGCTTCACCACTGAATTTTATCAAACATTTAGTGAAGACCTAATACACATCCTCCTTAAAGTTTTCCAAAGAGTAGAAGAAGAGGGAATACTTCCAAACTCATTCTATGAGGCCAGCATCACTCTAATACCAAAACCAGGCAAAGACACCACAGAAAAAGAAAATTACAGATCAATATCCCGATGAAAATAGATGCAAAAATACTCAACAAAATATTAGCAAACTGAATTCAAAAATACATCAAAAAGATGATCCATCATGATCAAGTAGGATTTATTCCAGGGACGTGAGGATGCTACTACATTCAAAAATCCATCAACATCATCCACCACATCAACAAAAAGAAGGACAAAAACGACACAATCATCTCCATAGATGCTGAAAAAACATTCGACAAAATTCAACATCCCTTTGTGATAAAAACTCTCAACAAAATGGGTATAGAGGGCAAGTACCTCAACATAATAAAGGCCATATATGACAAACCCACAGCCAACATTATACTTAACAGCGAGAAGCTGAAAGCTTTTCCTTTAAGATTGGGAACAAGACAAGGATGCCCACTCTCCCACTTCTATTCAACAAAGTTCTGGAGGTCCTAGCCATGGCAGTCAGACAACACAAAGAAATAAAAGGCATCCAGATTGGCAAGGAAGAACTCAAACTGACCCTGTTTGCAGATGACATGATATTGTACATAAAAAACCCTAAAGAATCCACTCAAAAACGACTAGATCTAATATATGAATTCAGCAAAGTTGTGGATACAAAATTAATATGTAGAAATCTGTTGCATTCCTATACACTAACAATGAACTAGGAGAAAGAGAAATCATGCAAACAATTCCATTCACAATTGCATCAAAAAGAATAAAATACCTTGGAATAAACCTAATGAAGGAAGTGAAAGACCTATACTCTGAAAACTACAAGACACTCATGAGAGAAATTAAAGAAGATACCAATAAATGGAAACACATCCCATGCTCATGGATAGGAAGAATTAATATTGTCAAAATGGCAATCCTGCCTAAAGCAATCTACAGATTCAATGCAATTCCTGTCAAAATACCAACAGCATTTTTCAACAAACTAGGGAAAATCATTCTAAAATTCATATGGAAGTACAAAAGACCCTGAATAGCCAAAGCAATCCTGAGAAGGAAGAATAAAGCTGGGGGAATTATGCTCCCCAACTTCAAGCTCTACTACAAAGCCACAGTACTTAAGACAATTTGGTACTGGCACAAGAACAGACCCATAGACCAATGGAATAGACTAGAGACACCTGATATAAACCCCAGTATATATGGCAATTAATATATGATAAAGGAGCCATGGATATACAATGGGGAAATGACAGCCTCTTCAACAGCTGGTGTTGACAGAATTGGACAGGTACATGCAAGAGTATGAAACTGGATTATTGTTTAACCCCGTACACAAAAGTAAACTCGAAATGGATCAAGGACCTGAATGTAAGTCATGAAACCATAAAACTCTTAGAAGACAACATAGGCAAGAATCTCCTGAATATAAGCATGAGCAGCTTCTTCCTGAACACATCTCCACGAGCAAGGGAAACAAAATCAAAAATAAACTCATGGGACTACATCAATTTAAAAAGTTTCTGTACGGCAAAGGACACCATCAACAGAACAAAAAGACATCCTACAGTATGGGAGAATATATTTGTAAATGACATATCTGACAAGGTGTTAACATCTAAACTATATAAAGAATGTACATGCCTCAACACCCAAAAAGCAAATAACCTGATTAAAAAATGGGCAGAGCATATGAAGAGACAGTTCTCCAAAGAAGAAATTCAGATGGCCAACAGACACATGAAAAGGTGCTCTACATCACTAATCATTAGGGAAATGCAAATTAAAACCACAATGAGCTATCACTTCACAGCAGTAAGGATGGCCAGCATCCAAAAGACTAAGAACAACAAATGCTGGTGAGGATGCGGAGAAAGGGGAACCCTCCTACACTGCTGGTGGGAATGTAAGCTAGTTCAACCATTGTAGAAAGCAATATGGAGGTTCCTCAAAAAACTAAAAATAGAAATACCATTTGACCCAGGAATCCCACTCCTTGGAATTTACCCAAAGAATACAACTTCGTAGATTCAAAAAGACATATGCACCCCTGTGTTTATTGCAGCACTTTTTACAATAGCCAAGAGATGGAAGCAACCTAAGTGTCCATCAGTAGATGAATGGATAAAGAAGAGGTGGTACATATACACAATGGAATACTATTTAGCCATAAGAAAGAAACAAGTCCTACCATTTGCAACAACATGGATGGAGCTGGAGGATATTATGCTCAGTGAAATAAGCCAGGTGGAGAAAGACAAGTGCCAAATGATTTCCCTCATTTGTGGAGTAAAAGAATGAAGCAAAACTGAAGGAGCAAAATAGCAGCAGACTCAGTGACTACAAGAAGGAACTAGTGGTTACCAAAGGGGAGGGGTGTGGGAGGGTGGGAGAAGGGGATTGAGGGGTATTATGTTTAGTATACGTGGTGTGAGGTGGTGCCTGGGGTCACGGGTTAAACAGTGTAGCACAGAGAAGGAAATAGTGAATCTGTGGCATTTTACTACACCCAAGGACAGTGACTGCATTGGGGTATGAGTGGGGACTTGGTAATGTGGGTAAATGTAGTAACCACATTGTTTTTTCATGTAAAACCTTCATAAGAGTGTATATCAATAATACCTTAATAAAAAAAGTCTGTCTTTATCCTTGATCTTTGCCATTTTAATTATTATATGTCTTGATGTTGTCTTCCTTGGGTCCCTTGTGTTGGGAGATCTGTGCACATCCATGGCTTGAGAGACTATCTACTTCCCCAGATTTGGGAAGTTTTCAGCAATTACCTCCTCAGTGACACTTTCTATCCCTTTTTCTCTCTCTTCTTCTTCTGGTGCCCCTATTATGCAAATATTGTTCCATTTGGATTGGTCACACAGTTCTCTCAATATTCTTTCATTCTTAGAAAATCTTTTTTCTCTCTGTGCCTCATCTTCTTTGTATTCCTCTTCTCTAATTTCTATTCCATTTACCATCTCTTCCACTACATCTAATCTGCTTTTAAATCCCTCTATTGTATGTTTCATTTCAGATATGGAATTTCTTAATGATTGAATCTCTGTCTTAAATTTGTTCCTGAGTTCTTGAATATTTTTCTGTAACTCCATAAGCATGTATATAATTTTTATTTTGAACTATCTTTCAGGAAGATTGGTGAGTTCAGTTTCATTTGGCCCTTTTTCTGGGGTTTGTGAGATTTTCGACTGAACCATGTTCTTTTGACATTTCATATTTCTGTGTGGTGCCCTCTAGTGCCCAGAAGCTCCAGTCTCTGGAGCTGCTCAGCCCTTAGAGTGTGGTTGGGGGCTGTAGGGGAGGGGAGTTGGTGCCTGGGGGGAGGAAAGATCTGTTTCCTGATTCCCATCTGCCATGCCTCTCTCCCATATCAGAGCCAGTGGGCTGAGCGCACAGGTGCTTTGCATCTCTAGCCGTTGTAGGTGGGGCCTCCCTCTGACTGGCCTGACACCAGTGCAGTGACTGTTGGTTTTGAGCCGGTGCTGTCAGGCCAGGAGGAAGGCTCGCAGGCTGCGTATCACAGTGGGGGGCCTTGGAGCTCAATAGCCAGCCAAGGGGATGGAGCGCCTGAAGCTTCTCAAAGTTCCCAATCTGCTGGGCAGAGGACACCCAGACAACCTTGTCCCCCTATCCCTTCTCCCATGCAGCAAGCTCCATGCAAACGCCGCCCCTTCAACAGCCCTCTTGCTGCTAGTAAGCCTCTCAGACCACCTGCCTTTCCCTTGTTCCAGAGCAGCCAGGTATGGAGCCCGTCCTCCACAAACAGCCGGAATCTGTCTCTCAAGCACTCCGCCTGTCCCAGCTCCCCATCCTCTAGAGCACCATACAATGTACATTTCTGCTTGCAAAGCAGATCCCCAGGGCTAGGTGCTCAGCAGTCTTAGCCTTCCATCCCCTCCCTGCTCCATTTCTCTTCCTCCTGCCAGTGAGCTGGGGTGAGGGAAGGGCCTGGGTCCTGCTGGATCAAGGCTTTGGTACGTTACCCTGTTTCGTGAGGTCTGCTCTGTTCGTGAGGTCTGTATGCAGTCTGGTGCAGCCTTCTGTCCTCTTGCTGTTTTAGGGTTAGTTGTATTAACTATATTTTCACACTATCTGTGGTTTTGGGGAGGAATTCTCTGTCTCATCTCTCATACTGCCATCTGTAATCTCCCCAGTCAAATGTTTGATCACAGCAAGACAACTTCTATAATAAAGCTCAAGTGAGTTCTGGGTTGTTGTGAGTTTGCTCTGTCCATGGAGAGCTGCAATCCAGGTGCTCTTATGTCTTTGTGTTCTCACCTACCTGTGACAAAAGAAACTTACATGGAGTTTTACAGAAGTTGCTTTGCAGAGTGATATCCCCGGAAAAGACTGCTCTCTTTAGCTAGTTACAGCTGGTCACCACCAGTGTGGAGGTTTCCAAATGGTTGATTGTAATTGGCTCATCTTTAATCCCAAATTGGCTATGGCACATTGGCAGCCTCATCAAGCAAACAACTTGCCTCCCAATAATTTCAAGTTCCCTTTCTTCTCACGTTCAGAGTGAGATGCCTATTTTGGCTGTTCCGATTATGTCACTGTGATTTCAACATGTGCACGTTCCTAAAACATTCTTGCAACTGTCAGCCACTGAGCATTCACTGAGCTCCTATTATGGGGTGGGCCTTGGAAAAACGACGATCAGCAGTGCCTGCTCCCGAGTAGCTCCCAGCCTAATGGATGAGGCAGACAGGAAAATGTACCCCAGGAGGACTTGGGCCCCGAGAGTGTTATGGGAAAACAGAAGAGGGAGAAGAACAAAGTCACCTGACCCCAAGGAGAAGCTCTGGAAACTTCCCAGAGGAGGTGACCTCAGAGTTGAGGGTCAGGCCTTATACCAAGGGCCTTGAGTACCTTGCTAAGGTGTTTGAACTTGATCCCAAAGATAATGGAGAGTCACTAAGGAATTTTTAATAGAGTAACATGATCCAATTTGCTGCCAGAGGGATCATTCACTCTTACTGCTGCTTGGAAGACTGGCTGGGAAGGGTGAAGTGAAGGCAAAACGACCAGGGAAATGACTCCTCCAGGCAAAAAAAGCCAGGGCCTTGCATGGGGAGATGCTGGAGGACAGATTCACGAGAGAGGCGATAAGACAGTCCAGCTTTAGTATCTGACTGCTGTGAGGTGGGAGCAGGAGCAGAAGGAGCTGGAGGAGGAGTCTAAGATAACTTCCAGAATTTTGGCTTGGTCAGAAATAAAGTCAGAAAGAGGAACCACTCTGAGGGGTGGATGATGCCTTCAGCATCATGAGTCTGAAGGGCTTGTGGGACATGCCCTGGTGAACAGGTTGACGGCTAAAAAGGAAAACTAACTCTGATGCAAATTCCCACGGATATGCACTCATCAAACCGTGGGCTGTACATTCCCTCCCCGTGAAGTAGGTTTGCAGCTGGAGATGTGGTGTGCGGGCTGCGGTATTACTCAGGTGCACCTCGAGGGTGCAGAATCTGAGCTAGAGTCAAGAGGGTGGCTGTGACAAACCCCATGCCAGGTGTTAAAGATGACTCACAGCCTCCCAGGGTGGGGCCTTTTGGCAGTTAGAACCAGTGTGTGCGTATGTGACCTACCTGATCTGCACATGGGCCTGGAGCCAGAAAGGAGGGAGGCCTGACCCCCAAGGAATCTGACAACAGACAAGTAGAAGTTAAAGAAAATTAAAAGTGTGACTCACGGAACACTTATGCCATGCGCTAAGCCCTGGCTGCTTTCACCAGTAAGGGTGTTGGTAGGTTGACATTGACAGATTAATGGGAGAACAACTCCCCAGGAGCCACTTGAAAGAGGAGGAGCGCTGAAGGTTTCACAAGCAGGATAGGCTGAATAAATAGGTAGTGGATAAATAGGAGTCATGCAAATATACCCAGGTTGTGGAAAACAAAATGCATATCAAGCTAGCCTTGGCAGACAGCTGAATCATCACCCGTGAGCTAACACTTGCAAAGAGCTGCAGGGAGCAAACGTGCCGTGTTGTGCATTGCGCAGGGCCTGTTTCTGGGGGGAAAAAAACCTTCTTTGGCCCATGGGGCCTTCTCTTGTTTTGGTTTTTGGACTTGACCCCAATCAAGAAAGATGCCACAGAACTTTTCTGCCGGGTCCTATATCTGCATGGTCCAATATTGCAGCCACGGATCACCTGTGCTACTGTGCATGTGAAATGCAACTAGTGAGACTAAGGAACTGAATTTTAAATTGTATTTTAGTTAATTTAAAGTTAAAGAGCCACCCATGGCTGGTGGCCACCTGATTGGATAGCACAGTTCTAGACTTTTGCTGCCTTTATGTATGAATGGACAATCTGACTTTTTAAGCCACTGCAGGTTACTTGAAGAGCCTTTATTTTTCATTTTAACTTCCAAAACGTCTGTGGATTATCACAGACAAAACAATTAAGATGTTTGTGTTAGGTAACCACCCTCACACAAGTTTACCTTGCTTTCTGGGAGATTCAGGTGATCTCACTGCTGTAAACATCCCGCTGGGCCAGGTCTGGGGCAGAGCCAGCTGCCAGATGGTGTCAGGTTAACTGCCTCTTTCCAATGTAACATTGGGTCCTTGTGACCTAGAATCTAAATATTTAGTTGCCCTGTTGCTGGTGGTGAGGCGGACAACGATCCTATTCTTATTATCAGAGCAAATGGTCCTCTCGAAAAACTAGAGCTGCTCTCCACCTTTTCTGTCAATGGAATAAATGCAGTGACAACATGTTCAGTCCTTGAGGTTTGTGCATTTCAAACAGTGTCCCTTCCAGCAAGGATGCAGGATCTTGGGAGACAAGATGGGCCCATGATGTCTCTCTTTATGGAAGGTTGCTGGCCCCCATGTCCTGGGCTAATCATTTTCACCATTTTCTAGGGGGAAATCCTGTCCCTTTTCCGTGAAGGTCTGACAGGGTGAAGTAGCCTGGTGCCCTGTCAATCGCGGCAGGCTCCTCCAGGCCAGCAGCTGCCCCGGGGGACACTGTTTCCTGCTCACATTGAGAGACTGCTTTGCTTTTTAGTCTACTAAACCATCCGACTTCTTGGTTATGTGGAGCTGCTGTTTATTTATCTATTAAATTCTAATCTGATTAAACACTGCACAAGGTTGTATGTAACTCTGAAAAGGGCCTAAAATTAAGTTGCTACTTTAGGTTGACTTCTAGAAATGTGTCTGGGCTAGGGCAAAAGAAGGTATTCTAGAAGCTTCAGAACCTGCTCCTCCACTGGTATCTGCTGGAGCATCATTTGCTAGAATAGTCAGACACCAAGGCAATTTATAATGTAGTCTAATGATAGCGTGACATGAGTCTCACTCGCTCTCACAGTGATCCCATGAGATAAGCATTAGTGATAAATATCTCCTTGATGGGAAATTGAAGGGCTTAGAAGGAAAGTGGTTTGCCTGCATACACACTGTAATGGGGGACAGAGCTGGCCCTCAATGATAAGTGTTCTTTCTACTATACCACATCACTAACTGAATGTATTTAGGAAGTACCACTTTAAAGAATATCTGGTTCAGGCTCAATAGTTACTGCTTTACCTTGGATTTAGATTCAACACAACCTCTGCCTGAGTAGCAGTTAAAGCCACTGGTTGTAGTGAGGAGGTCATGCCATGCTAACTGTGCATTTGGTGATATGTCCACCTTTAGGCAGGTGTCTGGGAGTGACAGCCTGATACTAGATCTGTTACTTGATGGTAACTGCCTTGCTTATTCTAGGCCCATCAGAATTGTGATAATTTGAGACTGGCTTAAGGGATGAACAGGTGACGAAGATTGCAATACAGGCGTCAAAACTTGCTGGTGGTTCACTTCACATACAGACTGTACTGTAAGTTTCCACGGGCGAAGCAAACCACTTTCCTAGTCCCCTCTCAATCAGAGAATGAACTTGCCTTCCCAAATCAGAGGCAAAACGTCCTAGAGGTTTCAGCCCCAGGAATCTCTAGAAGGAAATTACACAGGGAGTGTTCACCTAGGGAGGAGGGTTTGGGTTAGCTTTGCTCTGTTGCATTGAGCTTTGTCTTCCTCCTGCCTTTTTCTGACTGGCCAGGTGACCAGGCACCTTTTGCAATTCTAGTGCCTGAGGTGACATTCAACAGACTGAGCTCTGGAAGCTCGATCAGGCTGGCCTGGGTCTCCTTTGGGAGCTGCCAGCTTTCTTATTCACATCCTCCTCTGGTAGATGAGCTCCGGGACCTCCCTGGCCCTGAGGATCCTGCAGGAGGAGGTTTGATAAGTTCTGCATTCCCTCAGGATTTGAGACATAGCAGGGCAGGCCCAGACTGTGAAGGTTAAAGAACAACCAGATTTTCATAGGAATTTGGGCAGCGGTTCAAGCCTGGGAGGGGCAATCTCCAAACCAACCCATAATCCCCAGGGCTGAAGATTTCAGGTATGGGGTTTGAGTGTCACAAGGCATCTCTGGCTACATTCGCACCAAGCAAAAGTCGAAGGCTTGAGCCTGGAGGGATCAGCATAATGAGCACACAGGTCAGATAGCTCTTGGGAGTGGCGCATTCAGTGACATTTTCTCACCCTGCCCTCCTGCACTTTTGGGTCCAGAGGCAAATCCTCCAGTATCCTCCAAAGAATATCTGTAATACGGAGAGCAAAGCAGGGGTGAATTTTACTATAGAAAATTCTGATTTTGTCACTCTTCTTGATAGAGAAGATGTGACTTTGAAGGCACTTGTACAAAGGCCCAAACCCTTGGGACATTATCTGGAAGAAATCTAGATGATGTAAGCAATATTGTTTTGAGTTCTCTGACATACTGGGTACAGTGACATAGTGCAGATGTGAAAAATCCTGTCCGTGTTTACGAACTGCTGAATTTATGCGTTTACTATATGTTTTTGTCCTTATTTCATAATCACTTTGATATGTACAACCATGTCCTTTGTTAGATGTGGTGTGAGTGTTTTGCAATGATGATTTAAAGAATGAATAATTTTTATAGTGCGAAGAAGAAAACTATAGGAATCGGTCACCAGCTTGTCCCCCCGACAAAGGTTGAGGAGAGGAGCATGAAACTTCAAGTCCTAGAATCTCCCAATTACATGAGCATCACCAAGTGAAGTGACTGTGGCTATGTGGGTGAGTCTTTGCATGACAACAGAAGAACACAGCTGCCCATTTGTTTAGTAATCCCAACCTAAGAAGGTTGCTACAGTGCTACTGTTTGACTTAATTTTTTATCTATCCTTGATTTTTGTTTCTAAGTGCAAAAATATGAGAATCTGTCTTAATGCTAACAGTGTGTTGTTCTAACCAAACAAGATTTAATTTTTGGATTAATTTCACCCCCTAAGTTTAATGAGCAGCAGGCATTATATTTAGTCCTCGACTAACAGGAAAAGATCCAGGCGACAAGTTCTTGGTGCTGCCAATATCGTAAGAGAGTCTCTTTCACCTTCAGACTTGAGGTGGAATATTTTATCATGTGACTTTATGTTCCTTAATAGGGAGCACAGATCTCTCCCGGGGATATATCTACATCCACAAACATCTCTCACTGATGTTTTAAAGGTGTCCTTTGAACATTAAATAACCGCAGTTTGAACATCCTAGATGAAAGAAGAAATCGCAATGAGGACTTGATTGATATCAGGCATCCAGGCTCTAGCTCAGGGACCCACGCCACTGATAGAAAAGAGAGAGTCTATTCTCTAGAGTATATTTCAGGCATAAAATATTAAATAAGAATTCATAAAAGGCATATTACTCATCTTAAATCAATTCTCCATGCTAACAACTGGCATTGAATGCAGCGTGTGGTATTTAAAGCTTACATAGGATAAGTAAAATTCTTATACAGATAAGATCTTCAACATGAAATGTGATCATATAGCTCTGTGGTTCAGAGCACCCTCCCTGGGATCAGACTGCCTGGATGGAAATCCTTACTCCACCATACTGGCTGTGAAATTGTAGGTGAAGTTTCATAACTTTTCTAAGGCTCAGTTTTCTTATCTGTGAAATGAGGCAATATACAGAGAATTACGAGGACGACATAAGCTAATGTGTATAAAGTGCTTAGCACAGAGCTGGAACATTGTAAGCACTCAAATAATGGTGACAACAGCCACTTTTACCATCATTATCATATTGCTATGAGGTGGTCTTATTATTTGTTATCATCCAGACAAAAATGTTTGAACAATTTCTAGTTATTACATGATGCAATTATGACTGCATTTTACTCTATTTAAAAGAAAAACTAGACTAAGCAATACAATGGGTTAGGCTCTAAGCCCATATGTAATGAATCATACATTTATATACCTGTATCTGTCTGCATCTGATTTGTATAGACAGAGCAGATGGAAAGAGCTATAGGTATATAGTTACAGGTATGCTTTAGAAGGCTCAGTGCCTTCAAGTCCAAAGAGCTGCAGCATTTCTGATTTGGATGTACCTTGAGGACCATCTCCACCAGGGCCTTTATCTACAGGACAGAAGAGTGAGACTCAACCAGGGTGAGGAGGGACACCACACAGCGGAGGAGTCATGGGAGCGGCACCCGGAGTGAGCGGCTCCTGCCGCTCTCTGACCTTTAGGATTCTCCTCCATTCCCTTTTAAAGTCAGCTTTTTCCTAAGACAGACAGACAGACAGACAGACACACACACACACACACACACACACACACACACACACAGAAGCAGGAGAATGCCTCCCAGAGTTCTAAGTACCTGTTTGGAAGAAGATCCGCTTGAAAATTGGGATCTCTCAAAATTTGTCTCTTGTCTCCCAAATTGATCTCATTTCTTCTCATTTGGGTCTTTTCTGTATTCCTGTTGCCTCAGACAAGCCTGTAGAACAAAGAATGTTTCTTGGGCTTAGGTCTACAACTAGCTTTGATAACTTTATGCTTAATTCCTATTGTGAGGAATGTGAAATACAAGCTGTACGTCTCCCAGGTTCATCAACACCTTTTACCAGGCGTGAGGGGCGCCCACCCAGGCATCAGTTCCTCCTCCCTTTGCCCCGAATGCCAGGCCAATAATTCAGTCATTGCTTTAGTAAATTCAAACAACACACACTAAGAGGCATTTTGACAAGTACTTATCCAGCAAATTGCCATCTCAAGGAAGTCAGTTCCCACTGTTCTGTATTAACTTCTCTTTCCTTTTTCATTCTTGTCACAGCTCCCCCTCATACTACCTCCATCCTCCCTGTCCCCCGGGATCATGCAATACCTACACCATAAAGAATTTTCATACACGAGAGCTTTAGCATATGCTGTTCCTTCTACTTGGTGTGCCTTTCACAAGATGTTTCTTGGCAAATCCTGCAGACCTACCAAGAACCAGCTCACGTGGCCTCTCTCCTCTTTCCCTGCCTTGTTACTTCCCCCAGGCTGAATTAATTGCTTCTTTATACATACATAACTTGAATTGTATGATTTTTTTCCCTACTGTATTTCATTTTTTTATTTTGGATCCTGTTTCTCCTGCTGATCAGGGAGACCCCTATGGGTAAGGACCATCTCTTATCTTTTGAATCCCCTAGCAGCTAGCACTTAATGTTAACCGAATTGCATTCTTGTTTTGGAGGGAAACATCATATCCAAAATGCCAAATAATAAAAATAAAATAACCAACAAAAACAATGTTCCATTTTTTTTTTAACTGAAAATCTAATGCCAAAATTTTTATCCTCCGGTGTCAGGACTGAACCCAAGGATATCATGTGCTTTTGTGGTTTCAACTGATATTTTAAATATTCCTAAATAGTCAGACTTCTTGGAGCATTTCTATAGCTCCAGTGACAGAATTCACCTTTGGCCTGCCAGAGCCAAATTATCTACTGTGACAGCAAAGAAATACAGTAGGAAGATCTATAATATTGTTCCTAAATGAGGTCTGGCACTACCCTTTTCCTCGCTGGGTTGAGAAAGGAAAGCTTCCTCCTGCATTTTCCCCCTCTGTTGGAAAATGCACCTCCTTCCTGATGTAGAAGGACCTGCCAGAATATTATGGGAAAATGGGAATAGCTATGGGAAAAGTCTAATAACTACAAGACAAGGTTAAGAGAGCAATGACCTGATAACAAAGCATTTACCACTTGGAACTGGGAACAGAGTCAGTTATACTGTGCTTTACAACTGAACTGCAGGTGAAACTCTGGCCTCCGTGGTGCCTGCAGCAGATGGATCCTGGATTCCCAGGAGAAAGGTGCAGGTCCCCCTGGCCTTGCTTGGAAAGGGAGAGCACTCCAAAATAGTTGAGGTTCTTTTTTTACCCACAGTTAATCTTATTTCCAAAAACTATGCCCTATAGAGAGCAAGCCATTTTAATAAATTCTTGGCAGTGTTTTAAAAAAATAAACAAGAACCCCCCCACTCCCCAAATACTGGACAGTAACAATAATAAGTTAAACAAACAAATACTGAATAATAAGAAAAACAAGGTAAACCTAGAGTAAGGGAAAGAGCGTCAGCTACAGAGTTTAATGTTCAGCTAAGTGTAGGCCTCCTCTTCTCTAGTCCTTTTCCAGTGACTTCAGATTGGAGCTCCTGTCTGGGAGGAGCCCTGGTGGGGAGTGTTGCTTCCTGGGGCAGCAGAGGTGTGTTTTCCCCTTGCCGACTGGTATTAAGGCGCAAGGGGAAAGTGCTGATGGGCCGAAAGTGAAGGAGCCAGTGTTAGCAAATGCGCACAGGACCAAGGCAGATTTTGTGGGATGAACAGAATTCTTGTGGGCTGAGTGTTTTTTGAAAATTCTCTCCAAGAATGCATGCGACTTAAATATTTCTTTACCAAAAGGCGGGGGAAGGATTAGAAAGGTTTGCAATGTTGAAAAAAGAATTCTGTTGTCTCTGGTTCCCTGTCTCTCCCCTCATAGAGGGGCAGGACAACCCAGGGGCAAGGCAGGCGCTTCCTAATTTTTATCTTGATACAGCCAAGCAATCTTTCCATGTAAAACAAACATGAGGGTGCTTGAAGTTACAGCTTTGCTGAGGAGAAGGAAGGCAGGGACAGAGCCAAGCCCAGCCTTCCAGTCCTAGAAACAGTGAGAATCTAGCCAGACATCCCCCAGGCGGCTGGCTTTCTTGTTATCTGCAAAGACGAAGGCTTTTTTGTTGTTTTTGATGCTGTTTGTTTCTGCTTTGGGAGTCCTGAAGTGACAGGAACAGAGGAGTGGGAAATCCATAGGACGTGGAGGAGGAATGGATTCGTAATTCATAATCACCAGGGGCTCGTCTTACCCTGGAACTTTGAAAACATTCTCCTTTGAATTGCACGTGTCTGGAGCCGGATTGCTATAAATAAGTTTCTGTTCACGTGGCAGAACTGGCTGAGGGCAGCCGGAAAACTGAAGGCTTCAGGTACCTTCTGCCTTCTTCCCTCCCGGGAGAATCTGGGCTTCCCCCTCTCTCCTTCCTGGTGTTGGGCCACCCGCCAGCCCATCCCTCTGACTGCAGCGCATGCAGTCAGGCTGCCTTCTGGGCAGAAGCCACCCTGTGGGGGCAGAACACAGAATGTGCATATATGCCTGTGGGGGATGACGTGGGCCTTGTGACTCACTGTAACTCAATCCTGGTAAACACGACCAACCCCGGCTCTGCCACCTTCTAGCACCGTGACCTTGGGCAAGCTGACTAACTCCATGGATTCTTGCTTCTCTCATCTGTAAGATAAGTCCCTGTGCTGCAGGGTGCTTGGGAGAGCATGAGACACTGTTGGGAACATGCGGAGTAGAGCCATGGGCTCGGGCCCAGTGTTCAGTAAAAGGCACGCACCTGACCAGCACCACCCTATCGTTGGCACGCACGTGACCAGCACCACCCCTATCGTTGTCGTCGTTAGGCTTCAACGTTGTTTCCAATCCCATTTCATGCTTTGCTTCTGAAGTCAGCCTTTGCCAAATAATGCGACTCTGATCTTGGGCACAGGGGAAGAAAGAATCTTCCTTTCTTCTGAGGTGCACCCTTGTGTTTCTGACCCGGAAGAGGAGGCCTGTTCCCCCAGCCAGCCCATGGGGGAGACCCTGCTCTGGGTCACTCAGGGGCCTTGGTCTCTTTCCAGCATTACGCTTTCTGAATCCACAGAGATGCTCGGTTTCTTTGGTCTCCTTTATTATCAGTCCCTTCCTTCCAGTCATCCAGGCTCCTGGTGCCTTAAGACGCCGAGCACCGCAGGACACTCCCCAGCTTCACAGCTCTGGTACAGAAACATTGTGACTGAGACCCGGCTCTCCACCTCATGTGCAGGGACCTCCGCCAGGGTCACCGGTACTGGAAATCGCAAGCGTTGGAGGAGTGGGAGTTGCCATTGCCGTCAGTTGGCTCTTTTTTGTTGTTCTTATGATCTAAGCCCCAGTTTGGGGTTTTAATTATCAATGGTGACATTAGTAAAGATCATTAGTTTTAAGAGCTTAAGAAATCAAAGGTGTAAAAACAGTTTGATGTGACAGTCCCCTCAGATGAGTTTATTTTCCTGTTCTGTCTGTGAAGAGTAGAGAAACTCATACCTCAGAGGTGAGAGAGTAGAGAACCCTGCCCCTGATTCCTACAGGCGGGGAAGTCGGATTATCTCCATCACCTCCACCCCATGAGTGGATGGACGGTCCCTAAACCCCGGCCGCCCTTGTAGTCACCCATCATGTCCTGGAGCAAGTTTATATCATCATGTTCAGTTGTTGGGTCCGCACTTGAAAGCACCAGGATAAATAAGTGACAGGAAGTGAAACCAATTTGAACACATTTGATAGATTATGGAAAATCATTCTGGAATGTCAAGTGTAATCTTTCTCTCCAGCTTTCAGTGGACATTAATGGCTAAATTCTGCCTCAAGTTACATAAACACATTTGACCAAAAGAAGGAAAAAAAAAAAAGCCATGGAGGACAAACCCCAAGAAACACAGCCAAATTCTGAGATGGCGTATAATTATGTACTACTTAGCAGATTCTGAAATAGCATATAATATGCCAAATAGATGTTTATTTCCTCTTGTGTTTTCAAAAGGGTCCCACCCAACCACTGAAAAGAGTAGCATCAAAATGCCTCAGGGTGGATTTAATACACTTCTCCCGCTGCTGGCACACAGACCTCTCAAGGCACTGCTAATTTGGTGCATACCAACCCTTAGCATATTTTAGGATGTAGCAGGAATAGTGTATCCAGGAGGTTTCTAAGGGCTTCAGTTTGAGCCCGTTCATGAAAGGCAAGGCAAGTACAGAAGGAATATGTGGCAAATGTATGTGACTTGGGAGTCATGTCTAGTTATCAGGCCTTACACTGTTTGTCATCCTGAAACAGGGAATCCCTAGCGTCCAAGCAGCTCGCTGCACTGAGAGTGACAGAAATCTCAGGGATTTCTTGGGCCACAAATAACTGGCAAAGCTCATTGATGACCCAGGGTTTCAATATTCACCCAATGCAAAGTCTGCCTTAGTAACTTCTCTACACACAGGTCATACATGGACCAAATTATTGAGGGGTCCTTAAAGTCTGCAACTGAGTCTTAAACCTCAACGTTAAATTCTTTCTGGAACAAAGCAAGGGCTAGATTAAATAATGTAAATGACTCATCACTGTTCCCTTCAAAGTAATTTCTGTGGGTTGCTATATACTTAATTCAATAACACTCAGAACATATTAAAGACAACTATATTTATTTTTTGCAGACCTTGTGGTGAGTGGTTTTGAAAATGCTCAATGAGGGTGGATTTGACTTTTAGGATTATTTACTAGTCAGCTGGGTCTAAGTCAGAAAAGCAGTTGGTGGTAAAGTTAGGTAATACTGGCTCTCATCAATGACAAAGCATTCAGTTCAGCATAGAGTATGATTCCATTTCTGCTCTTAAGAAGCTATAGTCCAGTTTGAGAGGAAGTTACACAAAAGACAATTTCAATACAATTTCATAAACAATGTGAAAGAGATATGGAAAGGGTGTGCTGGTATTGGAGTGATGGAAATGTTCTCAAACCTGATGATGGTAATGGCTGCAACTTTAGCAAGTTTACTAAAAGCTATTAAATGATGCATTTAAAACAGGTGAATTGTATGATATGTAAATTGAACCTCAATACATTAATTTTTTAAAGAAGGGTGCTATGGGAGTACAGAAGTTCCCTTTAGATCTAAATTAAAACTGCAGTCTTTACCACCCTGTCAAGAAGTAAAGAAGGGGGAAAAATAGGTTGGAGAAGTGGTTACGGTTTAGGCTGGTCTTGCTGTGGTTCTTGGGTCTTGGACCCACCTTTAGGTGAGGGGGAGCAACTGGAGGGTTTCAGGTATTCCAGATGCAGAGTCAAAATCACCTTTTAGATAGATTTCTAGAAAGCCATCTGAAAGATGGCAAGGCTGGGGGTAAGGGGACTGGTTATAAGGCTGTCATAATCGTCTTGGAGACAAACTATAGAGGCTGAAACCAGAGTGTTGGCAATGGGACAGAAAGGGCACAAGTCACAAGCTTTTAGGTAAACTTGGCAGGTCTTGGGAATTGGTGAGATGTGGATGGTGAGGGAGAGGAAGGGGTCAGGGAAGACTTAGGTTACTGTCATCAGAGAGAGGGAAGACAGAGGAGGATGTCAGGACACATGGAGTGCAAGTGTGGACATGTTGAATTTGGGTCACTTACATGACATCCTGATGGAAATGTCCGACGAGGTGGACTGCATGTGATTCTGACACTTAGAGAAGACTCAGGATTGCAAGCCATTAGTTTGTGAGTGGTGGTTAAAAACACAGGAGGGGATGACATGGGTCACAGAGAAGGAATCGGGCTGAAGGAAACCTGGGGGAATTCACATGTGAGGGGCAGAGAGAAGAATGGGAGAGAAACAGGACGAAGATCAGGGAACAGTGATGTCAGAAAGTCAAAGAAGTAATGTTCAAGGAGAAAAGAGTAATAGTGTCAAGTGTAGATAAAACTTCAGAAAACAAAGACTAAAAAGGTGTCCACTGAATCGGCTACTGACCTGAGCGAGAACACTTTCAGGGATGGTGTAGTGACCGTAGGGGCCGTCTTGGGGAGAGTGGCAGCGCTCTGGCTAGAGAAGGACACATGGTCCTCAGCTTGCTTGCTTCTTTTGTACTTAGTGTGAGAGAGACTTGAGCTTGTTTGTAGGCTGAGGTGGTTAGAAGAAGGGAACTTTGAAAGACACAGATGAGAGGGCCATGGATGGGGAGAGGCTGGAGACAGAGGGGCGGGGACCAGCATCTCAGGCCGGGCACCGTCAGGGAGAGCGTCACTTGCCCCAAACTGGAGAGCTAGACAGTGCGCAGCCTGGAATGGAAGGAGGTGCCGGGCTTCCACTGCGGGCTCTTTGTGTCGTGTGTGTATAACGCAGGAAGGGACGTTCTTTGTTGAAAGCATGGGGATTGGAGGTTTGAAAAAGGTAGAAAAGCTTGAAATAGTGACGATAACAGAGGGAGAGGTGATGCACATGGCGAAGTGAGTCACCCTTCATGCCTTTCCTTGCCTCGCTGCCCTCCATCCATCAGCAAGAAGTCTGTTCTGCTCCTGCTTCCTGGGGGGGCGGGGGAGCTTTCAGCATCTCCACTCCTGTCATGTTGGTCCAGCCACCATAATTTCTCTCCCAAATTTCAATCTTAGTTTCCTTATTAGTTTTACCCCTGCTTTTCTCGTCCCTTTCTGTTCTCCCCAACAAAGCAGCCAGAGTGATATTTAAAAAATATAAATCAGCTTATATGTCTCCCCTGCTTAAAATCACCCAATAATTCCCACCATGATAAGAATAAACTCCAAATACTACGCTTTGTCCTGAGAGACTCAGTGTGACCTGGCCTACTTGTCTCCTCCACCTCGTTATTCTCTGCATCCTCCCTTAGGTAGTGTGTTTCAGCCACTGCAGTCTTTTGTTTCCTGTAATCCTCTGCCTTGCTTCCCACCTCAGGACCTTTGCACGTGCTTTCCTTCTACTGGGATGCTCTAGCTGGCTCTTTCCCATCATTGAACTCCATGACTAAATGTTACTTCACTTCCCTGCCTGTGTGAAGGAGCATTGCCCCCACCCCATTACCTTTGTTTTATTCACCTCATTATATTTATCAGTAATTGAAACTATCTTACATATTCATTTACTTGTGTGTTTTGTTTGTTTCTCAATCCTGGAATAAGAACTCCAGGAGGGAAAGAACTTTGTTTAGAATGTAGTAGGTACTTAACACATACAGATATTTATAAGAATGGTGAGTGGCCTTATTAAGGACAGTGTTGGAAGTGCAGCTGAGATTAGAAAATGAAACTGCGTGTCTACAGTCCACAAAATTGTGTAATTTTTCTTCAGCAGAGACCATCAGATAATAAGATTGATTTTCTTATGTGCCTGTTCTGGAGATAATTTCAAACAAGTATTCCAAACATGAGCCGTGTGGCAGAGGCATCTTTGTGAAAATTAGAAGGATTCCCAGCATGCCCAGTTCAGATGTTTATGTTCTTATTTCACAGAAATCCCTCTGTTTTATAATCTTGTAGGTAGGTTAGCAAGTTGTAGGATGAAATCGCTGACTTCATCTCCGGCCCCAAAGCTAAGCTGTATTATACAGGTGAAATCAGGTTACCGAGATAGGTCTGGTTTCCTTGGCGACCCGGGAGGTTCGGTAATATTTGAAATTGCTGATAACGGCAGTTCTGGGTTTTCCTTAGGGCAGGAGTGCTTTCCCACCCTCAGCTGAGGCTTTGATTGGTGAGGATTGACCTCCAGCCAGCGGGATGAGTGACACTTCCTAACTGCTTCCAGAATTCCACACCCGGCCTGGCACCTTTGTCCCATGCCAGCTCTGGGTATGGCGTCCTGACTCCTGAGGTTCCCTGTTTTGTTTTTGCAAGTAAACACTGTAACTACGGTGACGAATAGTTAGCTAGCTGACTGTAGAATGTGCTAACCACCTTTCTTCTGGCAGGATGACAGCTGGAAAGGCAGGCTATTTTATAAGTGGTAGGTTGACCCAGTTAACTCCTTAATGGCTTTTTTCTTGACGGCTCTTTTATCACATTTAAGCCCTGATGTCATCTGCTGACAAGGTTTGTGCTAAATATTTTTAAAATGTTATCTCATTTCATTTTCATATTACCAACTGGGTACTATTATCATTCCCGTTTTACAGATTAGGAAACTGAGACTCAGAGAGGTAAAGTGGCTTTCTATGGTCACATGGCAAGTAAGTGATGGATTTTGGGTTTTAGAAAGTGATTACTGTCTGTCATATACTGATATGGTATCCTGAGTTCTCTCATAACACTGTAAGTGAAGGCAGAAGATAATTCTTAATTTCTGCAATTACCTGATATTCAGAGTCCACTTTATGCTGCATGTCCCGCAGACACTGAACATCACTGACGAACTTCTGCGTGTCCTTTGCTTGATGCAACATGATTCTTAATCCCCGATCTGCATATAAAAGATAAATACACCATAATATAATCCTTTGTTGCTTTGCCCTATTTGGATTTATCTTAGTATAATTGCTTTTATTCTCTTAATAATCTAATTTCCATTGTTTCAAAGGCACAGATGCTTCTTTCAGATGGAAAAGATTCTTTGTATTGGTGTCGATGGCCTTACCGCCTTCCTGTTCAGACCGCCCTCCCGTTCAGGCATAAATAATGTAGTCACTTTCATCAGCCACATTAATCTGGGATCCTCCTCTGGTTATTCAGAGGGAGTTAGATTGGTGGACACCTGACTTACGTTTAGCTAGGAGTCTAGCTAAATTAGCTATTTTCCAAAGTTATGAGCCTCTGGTAACTTAAATTCATTTATTCAACAATTACTGCACCCCCATTCTAAGTCAGATGCTCTGTGGGGCATGGGGTGTAGCAGTCAGCCAGATGAACATGGCCCCTGCCTTTGTGTGCTTACAGTCTAGGGTGGAAGACTGACATTGAAATTGCTGTACCCCAGCTGCTTCACACTCCACATGGTTTCCTCACAAACCTACTCCTCCCGAAGAGGTTTTTGCAAGGAAAGTTCATACTGACCAGGTAGCCGCTCGAGCCAGTAACCTCAGCAGCTTCCCTCAGACTTCCCTTCCCACCCCGACCATGTAATCACCAAGTCCTGATGTCTTCTCCTTGACTCCATCACAATTAGTGTGCACACACTGCTGTGAGACTGGGTTCAAATGCCAGTTGTGTGAACACTGACAAGGGACCCCTCATTCTGATAAGTGTTGTGGAGTAGAAATAACGGGTTCTTTGAGAGAGTGTTATGGGAGGGTACAGCATGTCCTGCGAGGCAAGGCTTTCCTTAGCGAATGACACTGGGTTTTGCAAAGGAGGGAGCTAGGCAAGAGGTGGGACAGAGAACATTTCAGACAGAAAGGACAGTAGGTACAGAAGAGTCAGGGCAGGAAGGGGCCGGAGCATTCACGGAGCAGGAGGCCAGTGCAGTGGGAGCAGAGAGCTGGGGAGAAGAGCAGCAGAAGGGCCGGAGGGCAGACAGGGCAGGTTCATGCATGTCTGGGAGGCCAAGATGCCAAGAGCCATATAAAGCCACTGGAAGGTTCCAACCAGGGGAGCCACTGATTAGATTTGCATGTGTTTGTGCCTCCAGTTGCATGGAGAACGGATGGGGTTGGGGAGAGAGAATAAAAATGGAAGTGGAAAGACCACTGGGAATATGTTTTAATAATCCAGGTAAGAGGGTGACCAGCCTTGGGTAGCAACAGTGGAGAGAAGGGGAGGAGAAAGAGGACATCATAGCTACTACTTAGCCTCTTGGAAGTGCTAGACACTGTTCCAAACATTTACACGTATTAACTCATTCACTCTTCATGACCACGCCGTAAGGCCAGCACTGTATCTCTATTTACAGATGATGAACCTGAGGCACAAAGGGGTTAAGTTACTTGCCTAAGGTTACAGAGCTGTTCAGTGGAAGGGTTGGGATTTGAGCCCCCAGAGTCTCACACCAGTGCACACACCCTAATCGTGATGGACTCATGGGATACTAGGAGGGAAAATCATCAGGACTTGGTGATTATATGGATGGGGCAGGGAAGGGAAGTGTGAGGGAAGCTGCCCAGCTTACTGGCTGGCAGGTGCCAACATTCCTTCAGAAAACTCTAGAGGAGTAGCAGGTTGGTGAGGAAAATCCTGGGGGGGTCTGAAGTGGCTGGGGTACAGTAAATGGATGTGTCAAGGAAGCAATTAGACCCAGGGCTCTGGAACTGATAAGAGAAGATTTGGACATTGCTCGCATTTTGGTGATAACGGAAGTTCAAGCCAGAATGGATATTGGAAAGAGGGTGACAACGACGACAAAATTCTGAGGAACACTCGTATTCGAGAACAGATAGCCAAAGAGGGATTTTGCAAAGAAGCCAGAGAGGCAAGAGGAAAACCAGGTGGGTGTAGTTTCACAGATGCTGAGAAGAGCGTGTTTCAAGGAGGTTATTAATAACCTTGGTGAGAGCATTTAGTGGAGTGACGGGGCTGGAGACAGATTGCTGTGAGTTGCATAAATGAGCGGTTAAGGAAGTAGAGACAATGCTTTTAAGAAGTTTGACTGATTAGTGTGGCCTAAATAATGAGTGAAATATTTAAGTTCACGAAGTTATGAAACGGCACTGTTCATCTATAAGGTCATCCAAGCCCCCACCGTACTCCTGCTTATTGGCCAGTTAAGCTTTTTCATTTACTTCTACACATATTTTTTTTTAAATGGAGATGTAATTGACATGTAATGTTAGTTTCAGGTGTGCAACATAATGATTCTGTGCTTCGAGAAATGATTAACACTATAAGTGTACTTAACAGCCATCACCACACAATTTTTTTCTTCTTGTGATGAGAACTTTTAAGATCTACTCTCTTAGCAACTTTCAAATATATAGTATCATTAACTGTAGTCACCATGCTGTACATTACATCCTCAGTCCTTATTTATAACTGGAAATTCGTGCTTTTTGGCCCCTTTCTCCCATTTTGCCCATTCTCTATCTCCCACCTCCGGCAACCACCAATCTGTTCTCTGTACAGTCTCTGTATCTATGAGCTCGTTTTTGTTTTGTTTCATTTGTTTTGTTTTTTAGATTCCACATGAGTGAGATCATATGGTATTTGTCTTTCTCCGGCTGACTTATTTCACTGAGCATAAACCCCTTAAAGTCCATCCATGTTGTCACAAGTGGCAAGAGTTCCTTCTTTTATTAATTTCAGGTGTACAACATAGTGATTTTACAATTGCAATCTCAAAACACCACAGTAAGTGTAGTTACCATGTATCACCATACAAAGTTATAACAATTTTATTGACTATATTCCCTGTATTGTACTTCTTATTTCTGTGACTTATTTATTTATTATTTTTTTTACAATTTATTTTATTTTAGTATCATTAACCTACAATTACATGAGCAATAGTGTGATGATTAAACTACCCCCTTCATCAGGTCCCCCCCACCAACCCTATTACAGTCACTGTCCATCAGTGTTCTGTGACTTATTTTATAATTGGAAGTTT
This sequence comes from Phataginus tricuspis, assembly GCA_029783875.1. Classification (NCBI taxonomy): domain Eukaryota; kingdom Metazoa; phylum Chordata; class Mammalia; order Pholidota; family Manidae; genus Phataginus; species Phataginus tricuspis. Next base: position 28,177,516 of record JAQQAC010006923.1, read on the forward strand.
GTGCCTCTTTATCCCCTTCACCTGTTTACCCTTTCCCCTAACCCCCACCCCTCTCCCCTATGGCAACCACTAGTTCTCTGTATTTGAATCTGTTTGTTTTGCTTTTTAGATTTTACATATAAGTGAAATCACATGGTATTTGTCTTTCTGTGTCTGACTTATTTCACTTAGCATAATACCCTCAAGGTCTATCCATGTTTGCAAATGGTCAAGATTTCATTATTGTTTATAGTTGAAAATTGTCCATTGTATGTATCTTGATCCATTCACCTATCAATGCTTCCATATCTTGGCTATTGTAAGTAATGCTGTGATAAACATAGGGGTGCATGTATCTTTTTGAAGTAGTGATTTTGTTTTCTTCAGGTAAATTCCTAGAAGTGGAAATACTGAGTCGTAGGTATTTCTATTTTCAGTTTTTTGAGAAACTTCCATACTGCTTTGCATAGTGGCTGCCCCAGTTTGCAATCCCACCAGCAGTGTGTGAGGGTTCTCTTTTCTCCACATCCTCACTGAATTTGTTATTTCTTGTCTTTTTGATGTCAGCCATTCTGACTAGTATGAGGCGATTACCTCATGGTGATTTTGATTTGCATTTGGCCGATTAGTGATACTGAGCATCTTTTCATGTGTCTGTCGGCCATCTGTATGTCTTCTTTGGAAAAAACGTCTATTCGGTTCCTCTGCCCATTTTTCAGTTGGGTTATTTTTTCGGTGTTAAGTTGTATGAGTTCTTTATATATTTTGGATTTTAACCCCTCATCAGGTATATCATTTGCAAATATATTCTGTTCTGGGGGTTGCCTTTTCATTTTGTGGATGGTTTCCTTTGATGTGCAGAAGCTTGTTATTTTGATATAGTCCCTTAATTAGTTTTGCTTTTGTTTCCCTAGCTTGGGGAGACTTGTCCAGAGAAAAATCACTAAGGCTGATGTCCAAGAGTTTACTGCCTATGTTTTGTTTTAGGGGTTTTATAGTTTTTGGGTCTTATATTTTGGCCTTTAATCCATTCTGAGTTGAAATTTTGTGTATGCTCTAAGACAGTGATCCAGTTTTGTTGTTCTGCATGTATTCGTCCAGTTTTCCCAGCATCATCTATTGAAGAGACTGTCTTCCCTATTCTGCGTCCTTGCCTCCTTTGTCATGGATTAAATTGACCATATAAGCATGGGTTTATTTATTTATGTTTCATTGATCTATGTGTCTGTTTTTGTGCCAGTACCATACTGTTTCGATTACTATAGCTTTTATAGTATAGCTTGAAATCAGGGAGCATGGTGCCTCCAGCTGTGTTCTCTCCTACACACATTTTTTAATGACTACCATGTGAGAGGTACTGCTCTAGGCTCTGGGAAAACAGCAAGATAAGACAGACAACATCCTTGCCCTCAGGTGTCCACATTTTGTGGCTTTCCTTCCTTCTCCATTTTTTTTCAGTCGTGTAGACATTGGCAGAATCAGGTTGCCCCCGACTCACGGTGACCCAGTGTGGGCTGGTCACTATGAAATCTCACAAGGTTCATCTGACCCTGAGCAATATCATCTAGCAATTTGTGCTCATTCCTCAGGGGTTCTTTTCTTTTAAGTAGAGAAAGTTGGTCTTTGAGAGTCACAATCTTAAACTACAACCCAGTAGGTAGTTCCAGAGACTACACACAAATCTCAGTTTTGTCTTTGAGCATTTTAATAGCTCATTTATGGAACTACAGTTTGAAAGAGATCACTTTCAACTTTTCATATGAATTTGTATCTGCACAGAATGAGGTTATGATCCCACTCTTTTCAGAAAACAGTTGTGTTAAAATAGGCAGAAAAATGAGCCCCTGCTGCTACTGTTGGAAAGAGAAGCCTGTCTGAATACTAATCAGGCAGAGAACATAAAGATTCCTAATAAAAATATGTTAATGGTCACTAAAGGAGAATATCCCACAGTCACTTGGATGATATATTTTGGTTAAAAAGTTAACATAGAAAAGCCAGATAATGTATCCTGGCTCTAATGCAGTGTTATCTTAAAGAGACTTATAAGTCAAGAGACATGACATAACTTTGTCTAAATAGGTAGGAAATAACATTATTTGAGTTATATGCTATGTTACCTTTGACTTTACAATCACCTACCAAGTAAAGGACATTAAAATTGCCTACAAAGTCTCTTTAACCTCCCATAAGGTCTCCATTACTGTACTTTACTATAGAATATTTAGAAGCATCATGGTGCCACATGCAATTTCTTCTTTAAATACACCAATACTTTGTGAGATTAAACAAATACTACAGGCACCAAGGAAACGGATTATTACGAGATCACCATAGTTTTGGCAAATATCCTCTGCATTTCTGAAGCATCACTTGAACTTCACACTGGGCTGCAGGTTTGAAAAACTGGCCAGGATGAAGAAAAAACAGAGATAACCGTATGGAAATAAATTCACATGAGATAGTGTTTTATTCGTGGATCTCAGGTTTATGGGCCTGCTCAGCCAGATGGCCATTTGAAGCCAAAACTTTTTCCTCAGCAAATACAGACAGGTGAGGGAGGTGGCAAGATGATCATAAAATGTGGGCAAGGCGCATATTTTAAAAATAGCATTCTGTATTCTCTTTTGTTTCTCACCTTTGAACAGCTTCTCAATTTGCAATCTGTGCATGGTCGTGCACACTTCTGTGTTAAGTCTCTGGTGATAATATATTGTGCCAATATATTATTGTGCTGTAGAAATCAACACGAGACCACATTAAATTGGGAGAGGGAGAAGGAAAGAAGGGAGTAGGAGGCATGTGGGGAAGGGAGAAGGGAGTCCTGCTTCGTTGAAAGCAAGAGCAAGTGATTCTTCTTGGCCTCAAAATTCTACCTATCTGTGAAATTTCAATGAGGAATATTCTAAGAGCTTTGTGACATATGTATTCCTCTCTAGTGTGAACTTCCAGTGAATTCAAACTGAATTTCCCTGACTAAGGAGAACAGAAACTGTTTGCAGAATATATTTTTTTCAGTGCTCTGAAAAAATCATATATGCTGTCTTTCTGCTCTCTGACCACATCTGTCAAAAGAATTTATTTGATGAGAGTTCTTTTTAATAACAAGTCAAGCCATCTTGCCATTTTCCCACTATGTTCTTATATTAGAAATATCATTAAAGTGAATATTTTATTGGTTCAGCAATAAAGAGTAATGCAAATTTAAGTCTCTCTTTGGGCTGAAGGTCCCTTGGAACTAAAAATCTAAACAGCTATATATATTTCCTGACAATTAGGTTTATAAATTCCCCCTTTTTCACAATTAGATCCTTGGAAGAAGTTCAGGAGAACATATCCTTTTACACAATTAATCGGTAATGACAAAGATTACAGGATTTAAATCTTAGCTGTAAAAAAGAAAAACAACCCTAGAGTTTTAAAATGGTAACATATGAAAACGACTTGAGTATAAGTAACCAAAACGATGGCCCAATTTTCCTAACACTTCCACTGAAAGAATACTGTGACCCAAGAGAAAGAGGAGGAACGGGGGTTGAGGATGGAGATGATTTGACTCTTCGAGCCCAGCTGGCTTAGGAAACCCAGTGCGGGTGCTGTAAAGGGCTTGTAAGAAAAGCTCTTTGGCGGTTTCTCTTCATTTTATGGTGAAACTATGAAAGAGATGGGCGGTCACACACGGACCCTCGAGCCCAGACGACAGGGATTCGGCGTGCAGTTGGGGAACTTTGGAGGTGGGGCCTGTCACAGGCTGGACAAGCAATTCGATGCTCTCAACAGTAACTGTCAACAATTTTGCCCCCAGAAGCCGTGGTCCGTGTATACCTACTTCGCACCTGCAGACCCCGGGCAGTCTGCGGGGCAGGCAGGGAGGTGCGGGGCGGCTGCCGGCGCGCAAGTGAGGATCCCAGGGCCTCCCAGACCTGTCCCGGGGGCAGCCAGAAACCGGAGCTGCGGCCAGCCGGAAGGAGGGAGCGCCAGGCCGCCAGGCTCCGGGCCCGATTTCCCTCCAGGCCCCGAGCAGTGGACCGAGAGGTGGTCGCCCTCCGTGTCCCCCGCCTCCGCGCAGGAGCGGCCGCCCGGGCGCGGCGGGGCGCGGCGGGGCGGGCGGGCGGAGCCGGCCGTTACCTGGCGCGTCGGTCCGTTCCCCGCGGCGAGAGGCTCCCGGGCCGAGGGGCGGGGCGGGCGGGCTGGTCGGGGGCGGGGGAGCCGCCATCAACCGCGCGGAGCGCCGGGGCTCCTCCTCCTCCGCTCGCTGTCCCCTCCCTCTGTCGACCCCGCTTCCTCCTCCGCCGAGGCAGTGTTTGCAGCGGCGGCCGGGCTTTCTGGGAAGGAGGCTGTGGGGCGGTTGCCCGGCGTCCTCCCGTTTCCTGGGCAACGCGGCCCCCGCGCGGGCGCCCGCCGGTTGCCGTGGGAACCAGGCGGCCTGCAGTCGCCGAGGACAGCGGTGATGGCGGCGCAGAGGAAGTGCCGGAGGAGGAGGCGACTGGCTTTGTCTCGATGACGGGGCCATCCTTGCCGGCCTGAATCAGGGCTGTGTTTCATAAAGAAGGTGGTTAGGAAACGAGAGGGGAAAATACTTTTAAATGAATAAAACACTATTAAACGTGGGCTATGGGTAGAGGGAAAATAGTGCAGCCCTCGAGTGGAGCAGTGCAGAGCATCCCTGAAATGTCTGCTCCAGCGTAAAAAGGAAGAAGTAGATGATGAAGGGAGGCACCCCATCAGCGGCAGAACCGAGACCAGCGCACGGTTATCTCCCGGCTAGCAGTAACCGTGGCCGCCTTTCCTCAGGAAGGGGGTTCCTAGAGGTTTCGCCCAGGGCCCACAGATTTGGAAGGACGGACCAGAACCTGTACTGGTCTCACCTTTCTGCCAGGTTTGTTTCTGTCTGTGACTTTCATAGGCAAAGATGACTTCCATTTATTTTGCACGCTTAGGTACTCAGTAATTTGCCAATCGATGTCAAGTCAGGGCATTTTTGCCTGGGTAGAGAACAGGGAAAAAGGGGAATAGAAATTCTTGGACTTTTCGCCAATGCCCAGCATGATGTGTCTTTGGTTTGGACGTCTTCTCAAGCCCCCAAACCCAGTTGGTGTTCCCGTCTCTTGCAGCTTGTCACCCTGCTTTCTATTATCAGCACCACCCTAGCATGGGGCTCCATGACCTCATGACTGGATTATTGTTTAGTATTATTGTGTATCCTAAACACACCGGGGACCCTGTCTTCCATACCCTCCCCCCACCATTTATTCTGTAAGCTGCACAGGTTTAATGTCTTTGGTCCCCTGCTAAGAAGCTCTTCACCTGCCTGCAGAATGAAGTCTGAACTCTTGACTCTGGTTTTCCCTCTGCCCTCCCGCAGGGCTGCTTTCCTGGTTTTCTTCCTTCAGCACTTCTTCACTAGAGCTTGGCCCGACAAGACTGTGTATTGCTCACTGAACAGGACTCCCAGACTTCACACCAACTCCTAAGGCATGTCCTGAGCTGGGCAGAAGCCAGGTAAAATGTACTTAGGTGCAGTCTTTATGTTGGGCGCTTTGTCATCCACCCTTCATAGGTCCTTCAGCAGTTCTCCAGTACCTTTCCCTGGGAGCCCAACCCAGGTTCTGTTCTTGTTCTCAGCTGGCTATCAGGTAATCCTTATCAAAGCATTAACTGATAAGTACTAACCTAAGAGCTCTCCCCAGGGTTTTTGTCTCTCAAAAAGAGATGCTTAAACATGCAAAATCTTTAAGACGTTGATTGAAACTATAATAGTGAAATGATAGGTAGAAAACTTGTTCTGTGGAAGCTAGAGCCTCCCTCAAATAAAAATAATTGTGATTATTAATGATAATTGTTAGTAATCATTAATGATTAACTGAGGAAGTAGTGGAAGCCTAGCTGAAATAGTTGAAGAGAAGTGGTGTCCCGGGACACATGGGAAGCAGAAGGCCAGAGCTCAAAAGCAGGGCTCCACAGTCCCCCCACCCTGATGCTGCCTACTAGTAAAAAGCACCTTGGAACATATTGGACCCAGATATGTCTCCTTCCACTTCCACATCTGTAGAAAATAACACGATCTACCTCGAAACATTGCTGTGGGGATTAAATGAGAGAGGACAAAGCATTTACCACCATACTTGGCATATAGTAAGCACTCAATAATCAGTAGCTTAAGATTATGAGGCACATTTTAAGATTTTATTTAATGCACATGAGGGTAAAACATAGATATTTAAAAATTTTTAAATAACAAGGTTTAGAGATGTTACTTCATATCTCAGTTTTAAACTCATTTCAAGTATTTCTGAAAATTAAATTCATGAAAAGAATCATAGTGCCCTTGAAAGAGGGTGGGAGTGCCGGAGGTCAGCCTTTAAAAAGTTACTGAGCAACTCCAACTATAGTGTTTAAAGAGTAAACTTAAATTTGGCATGTAAATAACAAATAAGAATAGTTCTAGCATTCAAAAGCAAAGTGCTAAGGAAGAGAAATATTAAAGTGAGGAAGAAACACAGTGGAAAGATTCTACTCATCATTATTCCTTGTAAAATGTCTCTGGTAGATAGATATAGGTGGTGGATTCTAATGATTGAGATATTTGGTGTTTGCAAAAAAAGCATTAAGAAGTTCTTTAGTTTAATCTAAGAGTTCTGCAAAAGGCAAATTTTCAAGTGTAAAGTTTCACAAGTAGACCATGTATAAAGTTTCAGAAGTATATTTTTGAGGGAAATATTTAATTCAGTGCAAAAAGTAAGGTGACCAGAGGGATAGCTATGTAGTCTAAGCCTCCCAAGATTTCTGGGACTGGGATATCCAAGAGCCTCCTGGAGGCCTGGCCCAGCTACTCACTTAATCTGGAACACCCCTTGCTTTCTTTGTCCATCTAATAGTTCCTCTTCCTGAGAGAGAGAATCTAACTAGGTCACTTTGTCGCTATCAGGAGCTCCCCTGATGAGCAGAAACCCAGTGGCCTCAGAAGCAGAAGGCCTCCCTCATATACAACACACTTGTTTTTACACTGGGCCTCGCCATGGCTAATGGGTTTCTGTTCTCATCAGTTGAGGCCAATGTGGTGATATTGACTCCATTCAATGCACAAGTATGAGCCATGGCGGTTTCCAGGAAGAACCTCTAGGAGTGGTTTTCCTAAAATGGGGACTGTGGGCATGTGGGCTTTAAAGCTTCATGGAGTCTCCAGAACACCATTGTACAGGGGAGTCATCTGATTAATTTAAAAAACTGGCTAATGGCCTATTGACTGTGCCACGGTGGGCTGTTGTGACATTCTGCATTCATCCCATAGCTTTATTTGGTCAGACAGTGGGTGTGCAATGTGACAATCTCTTAATGGTACTCATTAAAAGTGGCCTACATCGATGTCATTAAGATGGCTAGAGGGCTTGGTAAGCTGTTTCATAGTCTCTGGACTTCATGTACATTTTGATGGAGGTCACTGAAGACCCAGGATCGGGTCCTTCATTTGGTAGCATCAGAAATGCCATTTTAGCTCATTCAGAGTGGATCTTTTTAGGAATTGATTCCCGATAATTCCATTCAGCAGAGACTAAATGTTCTCCACCTGAGCATATTATTATTTTATTTCAGAGAATGAAGCTGGCAGCTGACCAGCCCTGGTCAGGTGCACAAGGGAACTTCCTCCTGGTGGAAAGGCAACCCCAGGAGATCAAATTAAAGATCAGAAGGTTTGGTGAATATTGAATTAGATCAAGAGGGACTTGAGTGTTCTTAAGGGATATCTCTAGTAGGCTGAGGAGGCCTTAAGGAATAACCTTCCTTCTCCCCAGAGGTGTTTCAGTATCGGTGACTGATTTGCATTCTCAACGCTCTTGGGGACTTTTACCACATCTTTGTTTGAGTTAACTGCCTTTTTGCTCAGCTTCATGAGACCATTTCTCTTCCACTTATGCCACTGTGGGCATAGTTAGGAATTGAGGAACCCTGTGTTAGAATTCCTGGGTATAGTGAACATCTTTCATCCCCCTTCATACTTCCAGATCCTCAGAGTTAAAATGGAATAGTCAGGGCCTCCTCACCACACCAGCTTGTGAGGATTAATGAAACAGCAAATGCAAAGTCTCTGGCATTGTGCCTGCCACATAATAGCTGCTCAAAAAATTTGCTATCATTATTTCCATTATGTAGATTGAATTCTCCTTGCTGAGATCTGAAGATCTACCAAGGCCCATCATCCATAAATTTATAAAACATCTGCAAAGCCTTGTTATTTCTTTTTTATTTTATTTTATTAAAATATCATTGATATACAATCTTATGATGGTTTCATATACACAACACAGTGGTTCAACATTCACCCATATTATCAAGTTCTCACCCCCTCCATTGCAGTCATTGTCTATCAATGTAGTAAGATGTTATAGAGTCATTAATTATATTCTCCATGCTGTACTACTGTCCCTGTGATCTACCTATATTGTGATTGCAGATTATTTTACCCCTGAATCCCCATCTCCTTCCCCAACATCCTTCCCCTTTGGTAACCACTAAGTGTCCCTTCTTGAAGTCTATGAGTCTACTGCTGTTTTGTTCCTTCTGTTTTGCTTTGTTTTATACTCTACAAATGAGTGAAATCATTTGGTATTTGACTTTCTCCACCTGGCTTATTTCACTGAGCATAATACACTCTAGTTCCATCCATGTTGTTGTAAATGGTAGCATTTCTTTTTTTTTATGGCTGAATAATATTCTGTTGTGTCTATGTACCACCTCTTCTTTATCCATTCATCTGTTGATGGACACTTAGGTCACTTCCATATCTTGGCTATCTTAAATAGGCAGCGATAAATATAGGGGTGCATATGGCTTTTCGAATCAGGGATCTTGTTTTCTTCAGGTAAATTCCTAGGAGTGGAATTACTGGGTCAAATGGTATTTCTAGTTTTAGTTTTTTGAGGAACCTCCATACTGCTTTCCACAATGGTTGAACTAATTCACATTCCCACCAACAGTGTAGGAGGGTTCCCCTTTCTCTGCCTCCTTAATAGCATTTATTGTTTCTTGTCTTTTGGATAGTGGCCATCCTAGCTGGTGTTAGGTGATATCTCATTGCAGTTTTAATTTGCATTTCCCTGATAATGAGTGATGTGGAGCATTTTTTCACCTGCCTGTTGGCCATCTGAAGTTCTTCTTTGAAAAACTGTCTGTTCAGATCCTCCGCCCATTTTTAAATCAGGTTATTTGCTTTTTGGGTGTTGAGACATATGAGCTCTCTTTATATTTTGGATGTTAACCTCTTATTGGAGGTGTCATTTATGAATATATTCTCCCATACTGTAGGATCCTTTTTGTTCTGCTGATGGTGTCCTTTGCTGTATAGAAGCTTTTAAATTTGATGTAGTACCATTTATTCATTTTTGATTTTGTTTTCCTTGCCCAAGGAGATGTGTTCAGGAAAAAGTTGCTCATGTTTATATTCAAGAAATTTTTGCCTATGTTTTCTTCTAAGAGTTTTATGGTTTCATGACTTACATTCAGGTCTTTGATCCATTTCGAGTTTACTTTTGTGTATGGAGTTAGACAATAATCCAGTTTCATTCTCTTACATGTAGCTGTCCAGTTTTGCCAACACTAGTTTTTGAAGAGGCTGTTGTTTCCCCATTGTATATCCATGGCTCCTTTATTGTATATTAATTGACCATATATGCTTGGGTTTATATCTGGGCTCTCTATTCTGTTCCATTGTTCTGTTGGTTTGTTACTGTGCCAGTACCAAATTGTTTTGCTTACTGGCTTTGTAGTAGAGCTTGAAGTCAGGGAGCGTAATCCCCCCAGTTTTGTTCTTCCTTCTCAGGATTGCTTTGGCTATTTGGGGTCTTTTTTGGTTCAATAGGAATTTTAGAACTATTTGTTCTAGTTCATTGAAGAATGCTGTTGGTATCTTGATAGGGACTGCATTGAAGCTGTAGATTGCTTTAGGCAGGATGGCCATTTTGAAAATATTAATTCTTCCTATCTATGAGCATGGGATAGATTTCCATTTATTGTGTCTTCTTTAATTTCTCTCATGAGTGTCTTATAGTTTTCAGAGTAAAGGTCTTTCACCTCGTTGGTTAGGTTAGGTTTATTCCTAGATATTTTGTTCTGTTTGATGCAATCATAAATGGAGTTTTTCTCCTGATTTCTCTTTCTGCTAATTTGTTGTTAGTATACAGGAATGGAACAGATTTCTGTGTATTAATTTGTATTCTGCAACTTTGCTGAATTCAGTTATTAGTTCTAATAGTTTTTTGGTGGAGTCTTTAGGGTTTTCTATGTATACTATCATGTCATCTGCAAACAGTGACAGTTTAACTTCTTCCTTACCAATTTGGATGCTCTCTTGCCAATGGGTTTCAGCCCCAGACAAGTTCACTATGGATTCAGTGAGACCAAAGAAATGACTGGAACGTCCTTTGGGTGAAAGGGTTCATACCCAACTTTATTACCACAGTGGCAGGTCAATCACTAGAATCCCGTCCACTGAGAGAGAGTGTGCATGCAGCAAGCCAGTTTCTGCCTCTGGGCCTCTCTGCCCCAGCAGTCATCTCTGTCTCTGTTCTTGGTGCTGCCACCACTCCAGTCTCATCTCTGCTCTCCTGCAGGCTTGCAGCCATGCCACTGTGTCACCCAGAGCACTGGGCGGAGCTCTTTATATAGTCAATAACAATGTATTGCCCACACGTGTGTAGTGAGCCAGCCAACCAGGGCCACATGAGAATCCTGGCCACAGGAACCTTCACTTTATCCACAGGTGTCTTTTATCTCTTTGTGTTGTCTGATTGCTGTGGCTGGGACCTCCAGTACTATGTTGAATAAAACTGGTGAGAGTGGGCATCCTTGTCTTGTTCCTGATCTTAGAGGAAAAGATTTCAGCTTTTCATGATTAAATGTAATGTTGGCTATGTGTTTGTCATATACAGCTTTTATTATGTTGAGATATGTACCCCCTATGCCCATTTTGTTAAGAGTTTTATCATGAATGGTTGTTGAATTTTGTCAAATGCTTTTTCAGCATCTGTTGAGATAATCATGTTATTTTTGTTCTTCCTTTTGTTGATGTGATGTATGATTGTGGATAAAGTGAAGGTTCCTGTGGCCAGGATTCTCACCTGGCCCTGATTGTCTAGCTCACTACACATGTGTGGGCAATACCTTGCTACTGACTCTATATAAAGAGCTCCTCCCAGTGCTCTGTGTGACACAGTGGCATGGCTGCAAGCCTGCAGGAGAGCAGAGTTGAGACTGGAGTGGTGGCAGCGCCAAGGACAGAGACTGAAATGGCTGCAGGGGTAGAGAGGCCCAGAGGCAGAGACTGGCTTGCTGCATGCAGACTTTCTCTGAATGGATGGAATTCTGAGTAGATGGGATTCTCATAATTGACCTGCCACCGTGGAAATACAGTTGGGTATAAACCCTTTCACCCCAAGAATGTTCTACTGTCGTTTCTTTGTTCGCATTGAATCCATAGTGAACTTGTTTGGGACTGAAACCCATTAGTAAGACAATCATTGATTGATTTTTGGATATTGTACAATCTTTGCATCCCTGGAATAAATCCAACTTGGTCATGATGGGTGATCTTTTTGGTGTATTTTTAAATTTGTTTTGTTAATATTTTGTTGAGGATTTTTCCTCTATATTCACTAGGGATATTGGTCTGTAATTTTCTTTTTCATTGTGTCTTTGTCTGGTTTTGGTATTAGAGTGATGCTGTCCTCATAGAATGAGTTTGGAAGTATTCCCTCCTCTTCTACTTTTTGGAAAACTTTAAGAAGGATGGGTATTAGCTCTTCTTTAAATGTTTGATAAAATTCAGCTGTGAAGCCATCTGGACCAGGTGTTTTGCTTTTAGGTAGTTTTTTGATTACCAATTTGGTTTCATTGCCGGTAATTGGTCTGTTCAGATTTTCTGTTTCTTCCTGGGTCAGTTTTGGAAGGTTGTACTTTTCTAGAAAGTTATCCATTTCTTCTATGTTGTCCTATTTATTGGCATATAATTTTTCATAGTATTCTCTAGGCTTGTTATTTCTTTAAAACTTAATCTTACATCAATAATATCATGATGGTTTATTTTGTATTGATATTTTTTCTCCTGAATTTCAGAGACTGACATTTTATGACCTCATCCCTAATGGTGGGGGTGAATCCAATTTGGGGCTTGCAGCCATCCATGAGCTATATGAAATTTAGTAATGCCTGTTTGGCTTTTATCATCAAATATTTGAGATCTGACTCTCTTGTGGAATAATGTAGACTTTAATAAGATTGGAAAACTCCCTACAATAATTAATAATAATCAAAAAAGATATCCTTTGGAGGATCACTTAGAATTTTCCTCATTTGGAATGGCAGCTGGTCTGTTGTGCTCTTTTACAAAGAGAGGAGCACTCATTAAAGTCTTGGATCCTACAGTGCTGGGGTATTTCTCAAAAGCTCAAAAAGGCTTTGATTTCTCTATCCATTTTGGAGGATTCAGACTTTTCAAAACCCTCATTATGGCAATTGATGCATCTGATACAAGATTGGATGTGATTATAAGAACTTTGAGAACATAAAACATACTGCTTTCCTGAATTTCTGAGAAATTGTAGCCAAAGGAAATAATTTGAATTCTGTCCAGAAGGAATATTTGATTTGTTTGGACTTTGGATAAACTCAAGCCATGTATGTTTGGCCAAGAGTTTGATTTGTGGACTGATTATCAAGCATTGAGCAAGATACAGACTTGGAAAGCTATGACAGCATCAGGGATATCACATGACCATTTGTCTTGCCAATGGGTTTCAGCCCCAGGCAAGTTCACTATGGATTCAATGTGACCAAAGAAATTGACAGCAAAACGTTCTTTGGGGTGAAAGGGTTTATTACCCGGTTTGTTCTCCTGGTGGTAGGTCGAGCACTAGTGTCTCTGCCTCCGCCCAGAGCACTGGGCTGAGCTCTCTATATAATGCAATAGCAGCTTATTGCCTAAAGGTGTGGAAGCGGTAGCCTAGCAGATGCACATATCTCATCCCAGTCCCACCTGACGCCCTTTTGTACCAACCAGCATAAGGGCTTCAGAATTTGTGCTAAGTGCAGGATAAACACTCTCCAGTAGCCTAGAAGACCCAAAAACTCCTGTAGCAATGCTACCGTTGTAGGGTAGGAAGGGCCTGGACTTTATCTATAACTGCTTCTGGTATAACTTTGGTTTTACCCGACTAGACCCCCAAGAATTTGACAGACAAACCAGGTCCCTGAACCTTGGTGCTCATCACAGCCCATCCTTTCTCCTGTAGATGTTGCAGCAGTCTAGATGCTGCACCTTCTAGATGTGAAAGAGAATCGGATGTGAACATGACATCATCAATATAATGGTACAGCTGCACCGTTGGCGGTTTCTCCCATCTAGCCAAGTCCTGTCCATGACAGATGGTGGGGCTGTGGAGGTATCCCTGTGGGAGGATGGTGAAAGTCCATTGCCATCCTTGCCATGTGAAGGCAAACTGTTCCTGACTTTCCTGCTCAAAGTCAATGGAAAAGAAGACATTACAAGATCTACCACATAATGGTATGTTCCTAGTTCATGGCTGAGGGTATCCATCAAGCCTGCAATAGAGGGGACAGCAGCATGCATAGGGGATATGACTTTATTCAGTTCTCTGTAATCCACAGTCATATGCCAGGAGCCATCTGGCTTTTTTACTGGCCACACTGGGGAATTGAAAGGACTATGGGTAAGCTTTATAATAACCACCTTTTCCAGCCTCCTGGAGAGTTTCTCCAGTCTCTTTATGTCCTCCAGGCAGTTTGTGTTGTTTGGTATTAGTCACCTGCCAAGGCACAGGCAAAGCTATGAGCAGGTGCCTAGCATGTCCCCTCAGAACTGCCTTCACCACATGTACTCTCAGTCTGAACTCACCTGCAGTGGTCTGCAGTCATAGACCCTGCAGGATATCAATCCCCAAAATATACTCAGGGATAGGAGATATATACATGGTATACTCTTTTGGGGGTAGATGCCCTATTCCCAAAGGGATTTGGGCTTTTTTCACTCTGACAACCTTCTCCCCGTATCCATTTATGATAGTGGGGGTCCCGGGGAACCACTCAGGGTTACCATGAATCAGTGAACATTCAGCCCCTGTGTCCACCAGAGCCAGGACACATTGTATGTTCACTGGGGACCAATGGATAGCTATTTCAACATATGGCCTCCAGTCCCCCACTGCTTCCTCAGGCCAGATACCTCGACCTTCCCCTCAGTCAAACCGTGTTCCCCAATCATCTTTCTGTGTGGGCTCAAGTGAGGTTGGCTCACTCTCCAGCAGGAAGTCTTGCAAACACACAGACCAGACTTGTGGCTCTGTCTCTGACCTCTGTCTCTTTGGTCTTAATGGCTGGAGCTGCTGCTCTGGTTTCAGTTGTTGCCATAGCTCTAGTAAGATCCTATTTGACTTCGCATCTAATTTCCTTCCATCTGCTCCTGCCTGTATTAAAATCAACCCACATCTGGGTCCTCGTAACCTTTATGGGGCCCTTTAAATTCTTCTTGTGAGTAGCAGATCTTATTTCTTTCTGTGTTCTCATTGCTTCAGCCTCTCCCAAGTCTGCTACTGTACATGTCACCTCACTTATGGGATGCCCTAAGTGAGGGGAAAGAATGGTCACTAGAGACCCAAAGAGGGATGTAGGAGCCATTTGAAGCACAATATTTCTCATCCCAGCAGTGAAAATCTCTTCATCTGGGCCATAATTCTCTGGACTATAGATGGCATTTCTTTTTTTTTTTTTCTTTTTTTTTATGAGCCTTTCTGCCACATGATTTCTGCATTTGAGGACAGCAGGAGACAGACATAGGATTTTACCTGTAGAAGATCAGAATACATTCCTGAACTATTCAAATGCTAATGAAGGTCTACTATGTTCACAAAACTTCTGATTACGTTTATCTACTATTGTTATCCTACTATATGAAAGCAGGTTTTCAGTGAATTCCAGAGATTTGGTGTCTTGCCAATGGGTTTCAGCCCCAGGCAAGTTTGCTCTAGATTAAATGTGACCAAAGAAATTGACAGCAAAACCTTCTTGGGGTGAAAGGGTTATACCCAACTTTATTTCCACAGTGGCAGGTCAGTCATTAAAATCCTGTTCACTCAGAGCGAGTCTGCATGCAACAAGCCAGTCTCTGCCTCTGGGCTCCTCTGTCTGCACAGCTGTCCTTTGGGCCCCTCTGTCTGCACAGTCATATAGATGGCATTTCTTATGCCTAGCTCTTGTAACACCTGTTGGAGCTCAGCATATGTCTGCCATCTAACAGGAGAGGGTGGTAGATCACCTGAATTGGACCACACAGCATGAAGTGCAGCCATAGCCAATCGAGGAGGGAGTGACTCCCTGGGGTCTGATGTGCATTTTGTAATCACTGCCTCAAGGTGGGGTGCACTGTCAGGGAAGCCAGCTTTCCCATCTCTGATCCCGACAGAACAATTCCAAGGAGCCAAGCTGATATTGACTCCGAGGGCTTCTGCCTAAACCGGGAGCCCAAATCCACCGGCTCAGCCTGAGTATGGGGTGGAGCACAGAATGCTCCACGAACTGGGGAGGGGGCTGCTCCTCTCCTTGGGAAACTTTCAGCTGCTGGGTCTTTATTTTCTTTACAACCACTGGGTATGCTTTTAATACAGGGGGGGCCAGTGCCTCTGGCACCACCCCTTCATCCTTCCCAAGCTCCTCCATTTCTTGGGCTGATGGCACCTTCCTCTCCCCTCCCCTGGGTGCTTCCTCTGCTACAACATTTACCTTTTCTACTGTGCCTCACAGCTCAGTCTTCAGAAGCTCTCTTACCTTCACCTCAATGCTTCGCAGCTGGCGTTCTCGTGCCACCTCCGCCTGTGCTTCCCTTAGGAGTTCGTCTTTTCCCTTGGTGGCCTCGTCCTCCTTCAGAGCACCTGGCAGCACTGCTGTCTTGTTCTGTAAGGAATTTTTTACCTCTTCAATGGCACCTTGCTGCTGGCGTTTCCATGCTGCCTCCTCTCACATCAATGCCATTTCCTTTTTCAGGGAATCCACAAAATTTTGCAGCTCATGTTCTCATGCCGCCATTTCTTGGGTCTCTTTCAGGAGCATGTCCTCCTCTTCTCTTCTGTAGACTTTTTTAATACTGTGTGAAGCAGCCAACCCACAGTCTCCGCTGCCTCTCGGGCACTCTGTCTCTCAAAAGACCTACTTACTATACCAAGGGCCACCCTTACTGCCTCAGGTATCACCTTCTCTTGCCTCCAGTCCTGGGGTGGGACCCAGTCCTCTAGGAGGCAAGCCACCTCAGACCACATACCCACTGGGGGACAATCCACTGTCTCCCCATTCACAGGGGCAGCCCGCTGAAGCACCCCTCCCATAAGGGCAGCCTGTCTTTCTCCTTGGTCAACAATGAACCCTGCCGACTTTCGCCAATTGTCTTGCCAATGGGTTTCAGCCCCGGGCAAGTTCACTATGGATTCAATGTGACCAAAGAAATTGACAGCAAAACGTTCTTTGGGGTGAAAGGGTTTATTACCCGGGTTGTTCTCCCGGTGGTAGGTTGAGCACTAGCATCTCTGTCTCCACGCAGAGCACTGGGCCAAGCTCTCTATACAGTGCACTAATAGCTTATTGCCTAAAGGTGTGGAAGCGGTAGCCTAGCAACAGGCCAGTTACATCATCAGGTGGTTTTTTTCAGTGAGGATCCTGGCCATAGGAACCCCAACTTCCCCACACCATTAAACATATTTCTGGGCAAATACATACTCAGGCCAAACAAACAAAGATCCTTCTCCTCAAAAGGGCAGGGGGGCATGAGCACCGAGCAACTTGTGGACCTTCATGAAGTGGACATTTGACATTGTAACTCTGGGCGGAAAATATGTTCCCAGCCTAGGGCAAGTTACCTTTGAAGCCAAAATCAGTCAAAGAGAGAAATAAAATGGGAGAAATCCATTTACTGCTTACAAGCAGTCGTCCACTTCTGCTTGCCCATGTCTCTTGTGACCCGGCTGCAGAAAGGGACCCCATAACTGGTAGTTACGACCTCATGACCTCTAGTCCAGCATTGAGGAACCTTCAAAATGTCATTCAAGTACATGCTTGTCCATTGGCACAATACAAGCTGATTAGAGATGAATTATCAAAGATACGTCTCCTTGTTCCAGGACATTGACATGACCAGGTGTCCCAGAGTGGATAGCATATCCCGATTTTTAACTTCAGTCTCTCGACAGATCATTTCCTGATAATGTCCTTGACGATGCCTTTCTGTCACGCTGAGTCTTGCTCCTTTTACTCCCCTGCCCTCCCTTCCTTTCTTGCTCTCCTCTGCCTCTCCTCTTCCCTCTTTTCCCTCTTCATCCCCATTTCCCCATTTCTATGCCTTTCTCATTAAGAGCCAGAGTGGTTTACCAGACTACAGCTCTTAGATTTCTATTTTCCCAAACAAATTTCTGGGCTCATCATTTTTTTCATTGGTTCTCTCCTCTCTTTCCAGGTTAGTCCCATCTGTGCTTCCACTCACCTCTTCTAGATGCTCCTCTGCCCCATTCCTCTCCTTCACTAAGCTTAACCCCTAGTTACACAGCTTAAAAACATCAACAGGAGAAGACAGTCTTGCTCCAGCCCTGGAAAAAGCTGTGAAGCCATAAGCCTCCCTGACATCAGGCTTCAGCCATCAGTACAGTGGAAGGCAGTTCTTGAAAACCAGACAGAATAGAAGGTATCACTGTACAGACTCCCTTCTGTGGCTCGCTGCACTCTCTGAGTCAGGATGAGAGAACATTCTTAAAACATGACTTAACCACACTCAGTCCTCAATTTCCTGGCTTTGTGGGGAATAAGCTCTATCCGCAAGCCCAAGCACAAATGTGTGGGGCGGGCTTGTTAGCACTCTTCCCAGAGTGGCTACCTTTGCAAAGCTACCTTCTCAGCCAGTTAGTTTATATTAAATGAAATTTGAAGGAAAAACAAAAGACACACTGTGGAGCCTCTCATGGCTGCACTTTCATATCTGTATCGTGGTGACTGAGTCTCTGTCTTAGGGTACTTGGGAGCCCTTGACATCGTATTTTGGTAGGAAGGAGTTATGGAAAATCCTTGGCAGATATAGAAAAATGAAACAGGATGTTGTCCATTTCCAAAATTAAGCGGAGGTAGAGAGTCACATGAGTGCAGTTTGTTCTTTATTCCACCTATACCTGGAGGTGTGTGTGTGTGTGTGTGTGTGTGTGTGTGTGTGTGTGTTTAAGAAAGGTGGCTTATCTAAGTGAATTTTTAAAAATTAATTTAACTGAAAAATGATTAAATTACAAAGAAAGGAAAAAGCATTCGGTTCGCATCATACGGGGTCTGAGCCCATTGCTAATGCAATATTTCATCAATCGACTCATTGCTATTCTTTCACTGATGTCATTTAGTTTCCCAAATGGCTCTTATCATGGCAGGCATGCATTGTATACATTGTACAGATGCCTTGTAATCATTTCAGTGTGTTTACTTAAAATTTTTAAAAGCGATTAAGCAATTTTAAATATATTTGTGTATGTGTGTACAGAGAGATTTTATAAAAGTTCAGACAAGGGTTCTGAGTGAACAGTAGGACAAGTGTTAAATTTATACACTGGAGTGCCCTTCCTGCATTTCAAAGAGCTTCATGCAGACTAATGTTAAGCTTTCTTCATACTCATTGAATATACCATTCTCTCCTTTAATTCACTGAAGAAACCAGAGGACAAAGAGCCTCCCTGTGTTCCTTATCCAAGGCCACACAACTGTTGCTGGAACCTTGAGCTTTCTGAGTGCCAGGCACTTACTTGCAGCATATCAGAAATGCTGGAAAACGATGGTGGGTCAGTTTGTTGAAAAGCATAATAATCTCCTATTGCTGGGGTAGGGTTTTGATAAACTCTGTTATTTATTTATCTTGATACAAAATAGAGCAGAACAAGTCATAATAATGTTTCTTTTCTCATAGAAACCTTGTGAGGTCGGGGGTAAAACAGTAATGCATATCCATGGGAAAGGGCAGAGCATTTTGGCAGCATATAAATAGGTGTGTGTGCACATGGGTGGCGATATCTTTATGCCCTGACCAGTCCTTCACCTCTTCTCCTTCGCCTCTGTTTCAGATGCTGTGCCCAGAGTTTAGGGACGTGGGCTAGTCAGATGCAGAGGTTTGGTACGGGCACCATCAGCAGGATGACAGACTCTCCTGGGGTCCCCAGGGAGGAAAGGAGGTGCAGTCAGATACTCATTCATCAAACGCTTGTTAAGACTCAATGCCAAGTGCTGTGCTAAGTTCTGGGGACTCACAGAGGAATGAGACATGGTCTTGGTGCTTGTGGGGGAAGAAGGAAAGTAAACCAGATCATGGAGTAAGTTTCAGTGGGGTAGGTGCAGGCCTGGGACGGGGGCGGCAGGAGATGGGAAACAGGAAAGGTTCTCACAGTGGGGATGGTGAAGTGCCTCCACGCATTGCTCGAGGCCCTACTCGGTGCTGCCTGGTGGCGCCAGTTCCCTTCCAGGGAAGTGTTCCTCACAGTGCCAGACACCAGCTAGGCAGGGAGCTCCATGACGTTTGTTGTCAGCATTCCCAGCCTCCCAGGCTCTGCCCTTTTCCTCCCTCCCACACGTTTCTTTCCCTCCCTGTCTGGAAGGGGCTCCTACCAGTCTTATTGGAACCTGCTCAGGACAGCCACCAAGAGTCAGTCGACATTGACAGAACCAAATTGATCTGAAAGTTTATGCTACGGTCTCAATGACTACATTGTAGGGTGTACCTGGGAACATGTGCGTTCACGAGACCTCAAAGCTTTAAGCTAAAAGAGCTGCA
Organism: Phataginus tricuspis; assembly: GCA_029783875.1. Taxonomy (NCBI): domain Eukaryota; kingdom Metazoa; phylum Chordata; class Mammalia; order Pholidota; family Manidae; genus Phataginus; species Phataginus tricuspis. The sequence goes on from JAQQAC010006923.1 coordinate 28,197,338, forward strand.
GCCAGCTGAGAACAGCGTTTCCTTAGGGCTGGTGTGTTCCTGGCACCTCTGAATTCACATATTCTGGACAGTTGCCTACTCTTTCTGCACTTAAAGCTGGCCCTTCTTCCCAACATTCAGTCTTACGTGATTTCCCCTCCCGGCCCTCTGTTGTGGCTGTATGATAAGGAGAGGGTGGGGGCCCACTAACGGCTAATCTAAGACCTCTTGGCTAGAAATCCCACAAGACTGCAGAAACAACTGCTTTGAATGACTGGAGACACTAGTGATGAAAGACAAATTTGTGTGAGTGGAACATTTAGGTGTTGTCCCCTCTAAATGCCCCACTAATTTAGTTCATTCTTTACCATTTGTATGTCTCACGCACAGAGCTGTGGTGAGTGCATGAATGGGGGAGACACCGTGAACAGACAGGTAGATCAGCATCATACTCCCAATGTTAGGTGGAAGGAAGGGGGAAATGACCAGTAACCTCCACATCCTTCTCCCCATAATATTCCACGAGGCTTCTCCCAAGGGCGGTTGTGGATAAAATGAGAGTTCCTGTGGCCAGGATTCTCACCGGCCCTGGTTGACTAGCTCACTGCACACCTGTGGGCAATACAGGGCTGTTGACTCTATATAAAGAGCTCCGCCCAGTGCTCTGAGGTTGCAGGAGAGCAGAGGCTGGAGTGGTGGCAGCTCCGAGGACAGAGACCCAGAGGACGGCTGTGCGGGATGACTGTGCAGAGGGGCCCAGAGGATGGCTATACAGATAGAGGGTCCCAGAGGCAGAGACTGGCTTGCTGCATGCAGACTTGCTCTGAGTGAACGGGATTTTAGTGACTGACCTGCCACCTGGAAATAAAGTTGGGTATAACCCTTTCACCCCAAGAAGTTTTGCTGTCAGTTTCTTTGGTCACATTGAATCCATAGCGAACTTGCCCGGGGCTGAAACCCATTGGCAAGACAGCTGTATTTGGGTGTGCCTAAGTGTCCAATTGGCACAAAGCCTCTCTTTTGATTGGTTCATCCCCATCCAGCTGAGGTTGTTTCTGTCAGTTCTCTGAAGAACAGTCCCCTTGTAGGAGTGTGCACAGTAAGGACTCGTAATTGTTTTCCAAACCCCATAACTTCAGAACACTATAAACTTCAGAAAGCGGACCCCTCTTGGCACAAATACAATGTGAACCACCTAAGTAATTAAGAACTTTCTAGTAATCATAGTTAGAAACGTAAAAAGGAACAGGTGAAATTAATTTTAATAATGTATTTTATTAAACCCACTCTACTGAAACATTACCATTTCAACCTGGGATTGATATAAAATTAAGGCGATTATCTTTTTTTGGTTGTACTAAATGTACCAGGTTCAGCATCTGTTTTTCACTGCCAGCCTGTCTCAGGTGGGACTAGGGACATTTCAGGTGTTGGGGGTAATGTGTGGCTGGTGGCTACTTTATTCTACTGGGAAGGTCCTGGTATCTTTTAAGTGGCAACACTTTTGACACCTTCTCCAGATAAAAATATTTACGATGGGGGAATCATGGTGCCCCGGGCAAGTGACGCTGAATGTGGTTGTGAGGAGTGAGTTTAAGGCAGCAGTTGTTGGCATTTGGGGTTCTAGTTTAGGTCTTTTTTTTTAGTGTGCAATGAATTGTCCTTGCTGGCAATCTGACATAAAGGAGAAATTAACAGCCCAAATGGCTATTCTCCTGGCACCTGCTCCCAAACCTGAGAGCACAGAATCAGAAAACGGGGAGGAACTTTGGAGATGGTGTTGAATCTTGTCTCTCCTTGCAGGTGATGTGGACTTTCCTCCCTCTCTGTACCTCGGGAATCACAGAGAGGAACGGGAAATCCTGATTCCTGGGCCCCCTCTCAGAGACTCATGTTCATTGGTCTGTGGTGAGACCTGGGCATCAGCCCTTTTTCATGTCTCCAGGTGATTCAAATGTGCAGCCTAGGCTCTGAATGTAGAAACACCCCCTTCACTTTATAGGGGAAGAAACAGAGGCTCAGGGAGGGAAGTGACTCATCCCGGGGTTTTATCGCTTGTCAGAGTCCGAGTGGGGCCCGAACGCAAGTATTCTTTTCCACTCTCACAGAGAAACATTTCAAAAATACCTTCTTTGAAGGTCTTTTCTTGTTAGAACCCAGAATTACTCTCATTCTGAATATAGAGACATACCCGGGTCAACCCAGATTAGACATAGACTTCAAGAAAAGGCTCTGAACTCTTTTTTTCCCAGAAAAATCTTCAGATCAATGATAACTTTGAAATGATTCTGATCTGGGGAAATGGCCTTACGTGTCTCCCGTTTTATGTCCTACTGGGATTTGAAACGCTATACTTAAAATAGAGTTTTATTGGAAGGGATGGGGAGGGGCCCCAAAGGAGCAAAGGCCTGGGTCTGATCAGTCTTGTCTTTATTGACTCACCGCTGAAGACAGTGGCTTGTTAACAGGGGCCTCACGTGCAAATATAGCCAAGCGCTAGGCAGGCACTGCGCATGAGTAAGGCGGGCTGGAGAGACGGGAAGGGGAACCAACCCCATTGCCCGGCTTGCCGGGGCGCAGCAAACCTGGTGCTGTGTAGCCAGGCCATCAGCGGTTCTGGAAGACAGAAATGCAGGGCTGCGTTTGTTTCTGTCTTTGTGAAATATTCTGATTTGTGAATGTTGGCAACTAAAGGGGCAGGTGAGGCCCACTCATGAGCTCTAGTCTCTACCTGTAAGCCTTCGGAGTGCCACTTTTTGGGTAAGTCTAAGACTTCTTCATATTCAATATTGAGTTTATTGGTTTCACAAAATGTTGGCCTAATACCATCATACTTCCTTTTTGCCCTGACCCTGTGAGCACCAGTGCCAGAAAGAAAAATCATAGAAAACTAGTACCTCAGTTTCCTTTTAAATCTTATTTGTTTTCTCACGGTCCACATTGTTTCTTTAGGGTTTGACACTTGTGACGCGTCATAAATTTTTCATAATGAAATCGCAAATGAAGATCATTACAGTTCATAAGATCTAGTATAATTTATTTTAAAATTATTTTTGAACATCTAACAAGTCAGGCTATTATTAGCATTGCCGTAGGATAGACTAGTTCTGCTATACGCGGCGGTGTAAGGAAAAATGCTTTCATTCACCATAAAATGAAATGGAAATTTCCACTGTAGCATTGGGGCAACCTCTTAGTTAACAAAATGATAATCCAAATAAAAATCAGAATTACTCTTACCCACATCCCTCATTTTAAGAAGAAAACACCCTGGGTAAGTACACAGTGTAACACTGAGAGCCCTTGATTTCAAATAATCTAAGGCGTTAATAATAACAGGTGAAGGGTTTTTAGTTAACTTGAGTTTGTGCTAAATTACCCTTAAATCTGAAGTATTCATACAGCAAAAATAAACATGAGTTATTTGTGAAGCATATTAGAGATTAATGTAAAACAGGCATCTCATTTCTATTTTGTGATGCCCCCTACACATAACCTTGAATTTTGCCGCAGTTCTTGGTTTTTAAATGTAACCAACCTAGACTAGATTCTTGTAAGAATCTGTTTCAGGTATATTTCTGTGAACCGTCCCACTGTCCTCAAATAACCAGAGGTGGATAACAGTTTCTGACAAAAGCTGAAGGAAACAGGATTAAACAAGAATTAGAGCGATTATATTTTCTTTATCTCAAATCTGCAAGTCTTTGGAAAGCTGCTTGGTTTCTATTTCGAGCCATGCTGCCCACATATCTTAATGACAGAATTGTTGCATAATTTTGCTCTTCCTCTTTTTATCTCTGGGTGTATTTATTATTTCATATGTGATGATGCAAAGCTCATTAAAAGGTCCATTTATATTTTTGTTATCTGTATGGGGATCTAGCTGTTTTTCTCTTACCCTTTATAGAACCTTCACTGTAATATTCAGATTTGCTGGCAACAGTCCCTTTCTAACACAGTATACATTCCATTCCCCTGTGTGACTATTTATGGGAGTCTTTGTGATTTACTCAAGACTGATAAAGACAGTGTAAAAGGATGGGTCATGGGTTTATCCATCCATGGAATTTTAGCACTTTCAGAGGGAAGTTGATCTTGTGTTCTTTCTTCCCCCCAATTTAATTAAAACAACAACAACAAAAAATGCCTTAGTCCAAATGAGTGACAGTTGGCAGATTTGCATTATTCAACTGGAGGGACTCCAGAGTTTCTGATGCTTGGAGATGGACAAGTAATTACCTCCTGTCTGGGACTATTTTCTACCAGGCTAAGCCCAATGTTTATTGTAAACTATCTGCCATTAAAAGCTGTAATAGCAAGCCTTATGTTCCCACACCATAAATTTGACTTGCACTGTTTTTTTATTTACCTTCATGTTTTATTATATTCTTTGAAATGTTTCATTTTAAAGGAAGATAACAGAAGAATAAAAGTTGAATGCAGTCCAAATTCACACTTGAAAAAAGGATATGCTTAGCATACATATTTTTACATACTCCCGGACAGCCTTATGGCTGCTTTCTGGATATTGGCAGCTTTGGTGTAACTATTAGATGCAGTTGTTATTAGTATATCACTTGTCAAATGGTCCAGAAAATAACCGAAAAATTAAAGTTTAACCAGACCACACGGGCCCAGGGCACTGGCCCTCAGACTTCTGGTTTCAGGATTCCTTTATACTCTAACATTCCTTGAAGGCCTCAAGGAACTTTTGTTTGTGTGTATTATATCTTCAGTATTTATTGTGTAAAAAAAGAACTGAAACATTTAAAAAATATTTATTTAAGAATGTTTTAAAAAAATAATTGCATGTGAAGTAGCATGTCAAAAATAAACTATTTTCTACAAGTTTGGTGAGAAGAGAGGGATTGTTTCAGAGTCTGTATGACTTAATAGAAGACACGTGTGTTCTCCTACCTGCTTTTTCATTCCATCTGTCATGATATGTTACTTTGGTTTAAGTATATGAAGAAAATCTGGCCCTATACAGATATGTAGTTGGAAAAGAGAGTATTTTAACAGCCTTTTCAAAGAATTATGGATATTCTTTGATCCCAAATCCAAATTTGACAAATGGTAGTTTCTTAAAGGTTAGTCAAAATGAGGAAACTGAAATCCTATCAGTGGACTTTTTTTTTTTTCTTTAACAGACTGTATTGGTAAGAGCAGTTTTGGGGTTACAAAAGAATTGAGCAGATAGTACAGAGAGTTTCCTACACTCTCCCCATCTCCTCCTGCTGAGCTTTCTCTATGATTAACACACTGCATTAGCATAGTACATTTGTTACAATTGAGCCAATAATGATACATTATTATTAATTAAAATCCATAGTTTACATTAGGGTTCACTCTTTGTAATATATACATCTGTGGGTTTTGAAAAATGTTTGTCATGTATTCACCACTGCAGTATCATACAGAATAGTTTCTCTGCCCTAAAAATCGTGTTCCACCTATTCATCCCTTCCCTTCCCTGAACCTCTGGCAACCATTGATCTTTCACTGTGTCTATAGTTTTGCCTCTTCTAGGATATCTTATAGTTGAAATCACCACATATATGTCCTTTTCAAACTAGCTTCTTCCACTAAACAATATGCATTTAATGTACCTTTATTGTCATTTCATGGCTTAATAGCTCATTTCTTTTTATAGCTGAACAATATTCTATTGAGTGTATCACAAATTGTTGTCTGTTAAGGACATCTTGGTTGTCTTTGATTTTTGGAAGTCATGAGTAAAACTGCTATAAACACTTGTGTGCAGGTTTTTGTATGGACATAAGTTTTCAACTCATTTGGGTGAATCCCAAGAAGTGTGATTGCTGGATCCTCTAGTAAGACTATATTTAGCTTTGTAAGAAACTGCCAGACTGTCTTCCAAAGTAGCTGTACCATTTCACATTCCCACCAGCAATGAATGAGTGTTCCTATTGCCCATTTTCATCTGCACTTGGTATTATTAGTATTTTTTTTTTGGATTTTTGCCATTCTAATAGATATATAGTAGTATCTTATTCTTAATTTGCAATTCCCTATTTTGCAATACGATATTGAGCATCTTACCATAGGCTTATTTGTTATCTGTGTGTCCTCTTCGATGAGGTGTCTATTGAGATTATCTTTTGCTCTTTTAAAAATTGGATTATTGTTGAAGTTTAGGAGTTCTTTGTATATTTTGAATACTAGTCCTTTATCAGATATGTATTTTGTAAGTATTTTCTCCCAGTCTGTGCTCTGTTGTTCCATTCTCTGAAGTCAGTGGGCCTTTCAGGCCAGTACAGTTGGGTGCCATTGCTTTTGAATTTTGCTAAGGCTCCGGAAGTTTTACCCTCCACTGTTGCATAACACCAACGCAAATTTCAACACAGAGAAAAGGCAAATAACATCTTAGTGTTTTGTGAAGATAGTTGTAATTTGTGGACACCCCTGCAAGGGCCTCAGGGATCCCCAGGACCCATAGACCATACTTTTGAGAAACACTGGCCGAGAGCAAATAAGTATGACCCATAGGATTTAATTCAAGCCTCAGAAAGACCAAAAAGAATTAGAAATCTGAGTTTTCCAAATGTGAAATGTTAACTTATTTTTCTGCAAAAGGAATTTAGAAGGCACAGAAGAAATAGACATTGAAGTTAGTGTTCTAATTCATTGGGCAGAGTCAATTTTGTTTCTTTTTTTTTTTTTTTTTACCAGTGATTCCTGGCAGAATATCATTTTTATTTTTCAAGAAATATTGTGTGTGTGTGTTGTAAATACATCAACTAAAATTTGTGAGCCGATTAATGTCTCTTAGTGGCCAAAAAATTGGTAGATGATGCCCAGTAATGGGCTAATATTTGTATATATAAACAATATGTGGAGTCCTCAACTTTTTCCTTTTTCTACTTCTCCACTGGGGTCCAATAAGCATAGACATGGGAAAACAACTTTATGCAATCCAGACAGACCGGGATTTGAATTTTGGCTAAGTAATGTTATTTAACCTCTCTGAGCCTTGTGTTCTCCATCTTTAAAAGGGAAATTGTGTCATTGCCAAGGCTGTGAAGATTGTATGTATAAGACAGTCTATCCGGTGTGTCTAGAACCTCATCGGTATCATGCTGATAATTAGTGTCATCATCAAAAGCCATCCCCTCCATTTAAAAAAGTTTCACAGTCTATTCTTATTTTCTGGCCCAGGAAATTATGCCTTAGTGTTAATTTGCTGGAGAAAATACTAATAAGATTTAGTGTACTTCCATGGCAATACTATGTTTTCACAGGGAGCAAAACCAGGAAATCCCTAGTATGGTCAGCCCCTAGCAGAGGGACTAAAGATGTGAATGAACGTGAGAAGCAGCTAGAAGAAAATCTAAGGATGAGACCCTAGAAGACCCAGCTAAGGAAGTGGTTGAAACCCATCTCAAAGGCAAAGGTCCAGTAATGGTCAAAAGTCAAGGATGAGAATGAATTGTGGGGGTATGTTCCTGAAGTACAAATAACTACTCAGTGGTGAGCCCCACGGAAATGTCCCCGGGATGTGTCTGTCCACACAGAATTCCATAGGCAAGATCAGCTGCATCTTCCCGTCTTCTAGAAGCACCATAATGCTGCTTTGGGCAAGCATGACCTGTCAAACAGCTGGAAGAGATGGTATTTTTGGAGCAGAGGCAGCCTTCTTGATACCCTTGAGATTAAAGTTTGGGTTCTCGAGCTACACTTCTGTGCTTTTCTTCTTAGCTCCTCTGCTTCCTGCTGGGCGACACAAGGCAATCATGTGAGGCACGTCTGCCTCTGTCTTCTCATCTGCAGAATGAGGCAGGTGTTGTTATGAGGACAGTGCTCCTTGTACCTGATGCGAGGTAAAGGCTCAATAAATGCCAGCTTTTGTTACCATTAATCTGCCACCCATGCTGGCCACTCATCTGACGAACCCTGGGTGAGACTTCTGTGTAGTTTACCTGTAGGCCTATCTCCCTTAGGTGCCATCTTGTGAAGTGACACATCTCACATACGCTTCCATTTCTATCTCCAAGTCAATGCAGGGCCAGGATTACCAGTCAATAGACAGACAGAGCACGCTGTTATGTATAGATACTCCACATTATCCCCCAGTGACCACCACTTTGGGCTATTGAGTTTTCCTTTCAGTCACCCTTAGAATGATTTTTATTGCTTTAATCTTTTCAGATATAATGCGTGATTATTGTAGAAAATGTAGAACACTAAGGAAATTTCAGAGGTAACACTGGGATCTTTTGATAAATGTGCTTCTAATCATTTTTGCAAATCCATATGTTGAAACCCATACCTAGAAAGCTAAGTTTCTTCCACCATAAATTTAAATACTGATAGGGAAGGCATATCTCAAGTGTTTCTCAATGAATAAGCTAATTTTTAGCTTGTAACAGTTTTAATTGTTGAAGTTTTTAAGTCTTCTTTTGATGTGGTAAGAATCTTTGGAGCAATTAAGTGTATGCTAGGTAAAGGATGAAGTTGTAGTTCAGTCCCAATGCAATCATTCATTCATTCATTCGATACGTTTATGAGCTACCTGCTCTGTGGCTTGGCACTACTGAGCCCTGGTGATGCAGAAATGAAAAGCAAGTACCCAAACAATGAACTCCCTTGTTTGTTGCAGCATTGTTCTTGGTGGAAAAAAAAAATACATTCACTAACAACTTAAATGTACATCAGTCAATTATGGCAGAGCCTTCCAATAAAATCCTTAAAAAGAATGAAATAGCAGGAAGGTAGACTATTCCTTTTACTAAATACAACTGAAAGCCCTGGGTGTTATATATTAAATGGTTCTATGTAGTTTTGCTACAAACATTTTCTCCCAAAACTAATTTTGCTATAAGGCAATTTTTGCCATAAAAGACAAAATCACAAAAAATAAGTGAGACAGTCATAAAAAAATTAAACATGAAAAATGACAACTTGAAAAGGCCTTACTGAGAAATGCAAGATATTTGAATATATTTAAAATGTGTGTCATTTCATGGTAATATTGTGCAAATAACTGGTTCTATTTGGTGGTGTGCACTTGAGCACTTGCCTTGAAGTAGTGTTGTTCATAGTATTATAATTTTTTTCTTTTTCTTTTTGATTTGTCTCCTCATTTGGCATCACACTTTTGCTTTTTTTACTAAAATATCTTCCTTCACTAGGAGAAGTACTGGCTTCCAAGTTGAGGTTGCATATTTGTAACTGAGCCTTGTATTGCATTGTGAGAGCATTCTACAGTTATTTGTTCTTGGCAGATTATCCTGTCTGTTGATAGATGTTCCAGAGTTCTATGGGAAATGTGGGTTTAAAACTCTGCACTATAGTATAGAGCATTATGAGGGCTAAGTTACATAATATAAAAATGGGAGTACTGCATTAATGGAGAAATGAAACCAAACTGTCAACCAAGCCAAACTGTCAACCGGTTTTTATTTTTTACAGCAAAACTGTCTTATGACCAATTATGAAAATATTTACAGTGAAATTGCAGGAAAGATGTCTATAGCAAAGATGCTCACAGCAAAAATACTGAACATGATATAAAACAAACATAAGATTCTGAAAGGTGGAGGAAAGTCAGAATGTGGGGACTGCGTGAACCCAAGAACAATAAAGCAGTGAGTTTCTTGAGTTTTTGTTTTGCCTCATACATCCCAGACTAGGAGCTGAAGAAGCCAGCAACCTGGAACACCAACAGGAGTGGACAAGAAAACTTCAACAAAAGCCTTCTGTCTCTAGCCAAAGGACTGAGAAAGGGGCAGCCTAGCAAAACAATAGTATCATGTAGATTGGAATTGTACCTATCAAACCCCCAAATCTATATGTTGAACCCCACCAACATGATAATATTTGGAGACGAGGCCTTTGAGAAGTATTAGGGTTAGATGAGGTCACGAGGGTGGGGCCCTCATGATGGGATTGGTGGCTTTATAAGAAGAGAGTGAGGTATTGTTTTCTCTGCCATATAAGCATACAGCAAGAGGTGGCCTTTGCCCCCCAAGGAGAGAACCCTCATCAGACATTGGCCCTGCTGCACCTTGACCTTGGACTTCTAACCCCCAGAACTATGAGAAAAATTTTGGTTAAGTCATCCAGTCTATGGTATGTATTTTGTTACAGCAGCCCACGCAGACTAAGACAGATTTGGTACTGAGAATTAGGGTGCTGCTGTAGCAGTACCTAAACCTGTTGGAAGCAGCTTTGGGACTGGGTAATGGGTAGAGGGTAGAAGAATTTTGAAGTGCATGCTAGAAGCGTGGGTGTTAAAAGTGATTCTAGTGAAAGAGAAATGAGGAACAAGTGTCTGAAAACTGGAGAAAAGGTGATTTTTGCTATAACAGCAAGGATCATAGCTGAGCTGTACTCCAGTGTTTTGTGGAAGGTAGAACTTGTGAATGATAAAATTGGATATTTAACTGAGGAGATTCCTATGTATAGTGTTGAAAGAGAAGCTTATTTCCTTTCTAGCCAATCAGAATAGAGATTGGATTATACTAGCAAAGATACTACCAATTTGAACTAAAGGTGACCAAAAAAAAAAAAAAAGGAAGGCTATTTGATTTCTTAGGTCCTATAGGACTAGACCACAGAGTTATTCAGCTGTAAATGTGTGTTATTCAAAAAAAAGCAAAGAACCCTGAAGGCAAGTTCAGAAATCATCAAGGCTGCCACCTGGGTTTCAAGAGGCCACATGGCCTCTGACTGAAGTGGGTCTGCATGTAAGTGGACCCACATAGTTCAAACCTGCATTGTTCAAGGGTTAATTGTACTATTAACAATCACTCAAAAAAAAATGCCTACCTATAATCTAACAAAAGTACTGGACTTATATGTTGTAAACTATACAATATGATGAAAGCTTTCAAAGATCTAAATAGATATTCCCAGTTCATGGATTGGAAGACTCAACATAGTAAAGTTGTCAATTCTCCCCAAATGGTTATAAAGGTTTAATGTAAATCCTATCAAAATCCCATCAAGATTTCTTTATAAATATAGACAAGACTATTTTAAAATTTATATGGAAAATCAAAACAAAAAGTAAAACAATTTTGAAAAAGAATAGTCTACATGATTTCAAAACTTATTCTATAGCTTTAGTAATTAATTTTTTATAGTATTGGCAAAGAGACATATTAAGCACATATACTAATAGAATAGAGAAGAGAATATAGAAATAGACCTATGCAAATATGCCCAACTGATTTTTGATGAAGATGTAAAAACAATTCAATGGGGGAAAAGCCTTTTCAGGAAATGGTGCCAGAGCAATTAGACATTCACAGCACCAGAAAACCCAAACAAACCTTGACCTAAATCTCACACTTTATATAAAAAGTCAACTTATAAAGGATCACAAACTTAAATATGAGATGTAAAACTGTTAAGATTATTAGACAAAATATAAAATCTTTGAGATGTAGGTCTAGGCAAAGACTTGACACCAAAAACAAAATCTGTAAAAGGAAACATTAATAAGATTTTATTAAATTAATTTTGCTCTGCAAAAAACAGTTAAGAGGATTAAAAATATAGTTCTGGGCATATTTCTACAGGGAAAATACTTGCAAACCACTTATCTGACAAAGAACTAGTATCTAGAATATATAAAGAATTCTCAAAACTCGATTAGAAGTTGGCCAAAAGACATGAAGAAATTAAAGATGGCAAACAAGCGCATGAGAAGATTTTCATTATCATTAGTCATTAGGGAAGTATAAATTAAAACCCAGTGAGATACTATTACTTGCCTGTCACGATACCTAACATAAAAAATACTGATAACATCAAATGTTGGCATGGATACCAAGAGATTGGGTATCTTATATTGTTGGTGTGAATGTAAAATCATGCAGCCATTCCAGAAAACAGTTTGGCAATTTATTAACTAAATCTGTAATGATAATACAACCCAGCAATTACACTCTTGGACTTCTATTTCATAAAAATGAAAACATATGTTCAGTTCACACAAAAACCTATGTGCAAATGTTAACTGCAGCTTTATTCACATAGCCAAAACCTGAAAACAATCCAGTTTCTTTCAACAGGTGAATGGTTAAACTGTGGTACATCCAAACTACTGAATACTATAAAGGAATGAACTGTTGATGCAACCCTGCATGACTCTCCAGAGGATTATGCCGAGTGAATAAAGCCAATCCTAAAAGTTATATACTATATGATTCTATTTATATGACATTCTTGAAATGGCAAAATTGTAGAAAAGGATTAGTGGCTGCCAGGGGTTAAGGAGGGGTTGGGGGTGGTAAAAATGTGGGTTTGGTTATGGAAGAGCAATACAGGAAACCCTTGTGGTGAAGGAAATGTTCTGCATCTTGACTGTATCAAATGTAAATATCCCAGTTGTGATATTGTGTTATAGTTTTATAAGGAGTTACCACTGGGGGAAACTGGGTAAAGAGTATACAGAATTTCTCTGTATTCTTATAACTGCATGTAAATCTACAATGATCTCAAAATAAAACAATTAAGAATCACGTTATGTTTTTACTGTGGGGATATGACAGGTGTCCTAGTTTTGTGCCTACTCCAAGCCCTCCTCAGAATGATTGCTCGGTTGCTCACCTTCAGTGGTTCCCTGTTGCCTCTATCTGGAGCATTCCTCTTAATGATTGCTGCGACCCTATGAAGTACCATTATTCCCCCTTGAAAGGTTCTGAAAAGGAACCTGAGGTCAGTGAGGTCCACTGATCTGCGACAGGCAACTCAGGTGTTCTCAGTGTTCTCAGACTCCAAAGACCATGCTCTAAACCACCATCCAGATACAGAAGTTCACATTTTAATTAAAGTAGGGAAAGGCATGGCAAAGAGAAATAAAATGCCTTGGGCATTCAGAGGACTCAAATCAGTTAGGAGTCTAATTATAGGTCTCCACCCACCCCATCTTGCTTTGATGGCCCTGCCCGAAGGCAATTCTCTCCAGGGGGCTTTTCCAAATTTTCCAACTCAGGGACATACATCTTGCCTCCTCTTCCTAGACTTCAGAGCCTCTGGTCCAGTGCGATCCATACTGCTCATCGATCATCCTCAAGGAGATGTCTATGCAAGACAACAAACATATGCATGGAAAACGTCCATCCTGTGTAGCAATGTCAGAATATTCCAGGAGCCCAGAGGAGTCAGGTGCCAGTCCAGGGGAGAGGGTAGAGCAGGGAGAAACTTCCAGGGGCAACAGGTCAAGACTGTGGGTCCCCAGAACCATGTCATCACACGGAGCTCAAGCGCAGAGTGTGGGCCAATGGAGAGACTGGTGGGGGGCCAGGAGCATTGTTTAATCACCTGAGAGAGCGTTAAAAACGCCAGCCCTCAGAGATCCAAACTACAGCTCATCTGCAGCAAGGGCACCCTGCTGGTTCCCACGTCCCAGATGGAGGGGCTGGCACCCAGGCTCTGCTCTACTGTAGCTCCCGGCCCAGTGTGAAGTTACTGCTGCACTAACAGCAACAGAAAAGGCTGTGGCTTAGAGATACATGCTGAAGTAGTCACAGATGGGACAGCTTATGGAGAGCGCTGAAATCCGTGCAAAGGAGTTTGGCTTGTATCTTGAAGATACTAATCTATTGGTGGATTTTTAAGGAGAAGTGGTTACAAGATCAGATTTGTTATTTTCACAGGTCATTGGGATTTGTCCCAATAATATCCTTCATAGCAAAAGAAAGTCCCAGATCACAGGTTGCATTCTGTTGTCCTACCTCCTTGGTCACCTTTAATCTGAAATGCTTTCTCTGTACTTTCATTGTCATTCATGAACTTGACATTTTTGAAGGGCCTGGCTGGTTATTTTGCAGAATGTCTCTCGATTTGGGTTTGTCTGATGTTTCCTCATAATTATATTCAGGGTCTGCATTTTGACTGAAATGATGAAGTGATGCTGTGTCCCTTTCAGTGCATCATATTAGATGACGTCAATAGGTCCCATTAATTATGGTGCTAATGCAGGCCACTTGGTGAAGGTGGTGCCTGTCAAGTATCTTCATGGGAAAGCTATGATTTTTCCCTTGTAATTTATAAATTCTCTCTTGTGGTAAGTTATTTTGAGACCATTGTAAACACGTTGTTACGCCTCAAATTTTTACCCTTAATTTTAGTAAAAATCAATGACTTTTGCTTGTATCAATTATTACCATGATGGTTGCCAAATGGCAACTTTCTGCTTCCATTATTTCTTTGATATTGACCAATTGGCTTTCTTCTGTAGGGCAAAAATTTCCCTACTCCTCCATGTATTTTTTAATTTGAGGCACATATACTAAAAGATACAAATGTTAGCATACAGCTTGATGAATTTGGACATGTGTATACTATGTAATCATTACCCAGATCAAGATATACATTCTCACTAATTTTTTCTCTTCACCTATTTCACCCATCTCCTCTCCTCCGCCCACTCCCCTGCCATGGTAACCACCAGTCCGTTCTCTGTGTTTATGAGTCTATTTCAGTTTAGTTTGCTTGTTTATTTGTTTTGTTTTTTAGATTCCACATGTAAATGAAATAATACAATATTTGTCTTTCTCTGTCTGACTTATTTCACTTAGCATAATACCTTCTAGGTCCATCCATGTTGTCACAAATGTCATGTCATTCTTTTTTATGACTGAGTAATGTTCCTTGTATATATGTACCACTTCTTTTTTATCCATTCATCTATTCTTGGACATTTAGGTAGTTTCCATATTATGGCTATTGTAAATAATGCTGCAGCAACTTAGGGGTGCATATATCTTTTCAGACTAGTGATTTTCTCCTTTGGATAAACTCCCAGAAGTGGAATTGCATATCATATGGTATTTTTCAGTCTTTTGAGAAGCCTCCATACTGCTTTCCATAGTGGTTGCACCAATTTGCAATCCCACAGCAGTGTGTGAGAATTCCCTTTTCTTCCCATCCTTGCCAACACTTGTTATTTCTTGTTGGTATTAGCCATTCTGACTGGGGTGAAGTGATATCTCATTGTGGTTTTGATTTGTATTTGCCTGATGATTAGTGATGCTGAGCATCTTTTCATGTATGTCTGCTTTGGAAAAATGTCTATTCAGTTCTTCCGCCCATTTTTTAATAGGATTATTTGTCTTTTTGGTGTTGCGCTAAGTTCTTTATATATTTTGGGTGTTAGCCTCTTATTAGATATATCATTAGCAAATATATTATTTTATATAGTAGGCTGACTTTTCATTTTGTTGATGGTTTCCTTTGCTGTGCAGAAGCTTTTTAGTTTGATATAATCCCACTTGTTTTTTTTTTTATTTTTGTTTCCTTTGCCTGGGGAGACATATCTAGAAAAGAGTTTACTGCCTATGTTTTCTTCTAGGAGTTTTATTATTTCAGGTCTTATATTTAGGACTTTAATACATTTTGAGTTTATTTTTATGTATTATGTAAGACAGTGATCCAGTTTCATTCTTTTGTATGTAGCTCTCCAGTTTTCCCAGTACCATTTATTGAAGACTTGTCTTTTTCCCATTGTATATTCTTGCCTCCTTTGTCATATATTAATTGACCATATAGGCATGGGTTTATTTCTGGGCTCTCTATACTGTTCCATTGCTATGTATCTGTTCTTGTGTTAGTACCATATTGTTTTGATGACCATAGCTTTGCAGTATAGTCTGAAATCAGGGAGTGTAATACATACCCCCAGCTTTGTTCTTTCTCAGGAATGTTTGGGCTATTCAGGGTCTTTTGTGGTTCCATATGAATTTTAGGATTATTTGCTTTAGTTCAGTGAACAATGCCATTGGTATTTTGATAGGGTTTGCATTGGACTTGTAGACTGCTTTGGGCAGCTTTCCATTTACTTGTGTCTTCTTCAATTCTTTCATCAGCGTCTTATAGTTTTCAAAGTATAGGCCTTTCACCTCCTTGGTTAAATTTATTCCTAGGTATTCTATTCTTTTTCATGCAATTGTAAATGGGATTGATTTCTTAATTTCTCTTTCTGTTAGTTCACTATTTGTATATAGAAACACAAGAAATTTCTGTATATTGATTTTGTATCCTGCCAATTTTACTGAATTCATTTATTCTAGCAGGTTTTTAGTGGAGTCTTCAGGGTTTTGTATACATAGTGTCATGTTGCCTGGTTGCTCAGGCTAGGACTTCCAGTGCTATTTGAATAAAATGGGGAAAGTGGACATCCTTGTCCTATTTCTGATCATAGGGAAAAGCATTCAGCTTTTTGCCATTGAATATGATGTTAGCTGTGGGTTTGTTATATATTGCCTTGATTATGTTGAAATATGTCCCCTCTATACCCACTTTGTTGAGAGTTTTTATCATGAATGGATGTTGAATTTTGTCAAATGCTGTTTCAATATCTATTCAGATGACCATATGGTTTTTATTCTTCCTTTTATTAGTATGGTGCATCATATTGCTTTGTGGCTATTGAACGATCTTTGCATCCCTTGAATAATCCTATGTGGTTGTGAATGATCCTTTTCATGTATTTTTGAATTCAATTTGTTAATATTTTGTTGTGGATTTTTGCATCTATGTTCATCAGGGATATTGGTCTGTAATTTTCTTATTTTGTAGTGTCTTTGGTTTTGGTATCAAGGTGATATTTTTCTCATAGAATGAATTTGGAAGCTTTCTGTCCTTTTTTTCTTTTGGAATACCTTGAGAAGAATGGGTGTGAACACTTCTCTAAGTGTTTGTTAGAATTCTCCTTTGAAGCTATCTGCTCCTGGACTTTTGTTGTTGGGAATTTTCTGATTATTGATTCAATTTCATTACTAGTAATTGATCTGTTCAGCTTTTCTATTTCTTCCTGGTTCAGTCTTTGAGAGAGTGCATGATTCTAGGAATTTATCCATTTCATCTAGGTTGTACAATTTGTTGGCACATAGTTTTTCATAGTAATCTCTCATAATTGTTTGTATTTCTGTGTGTCCATTGTAACTTCTCTTTCCTGATTTTATTTTTTTGAGTCCTCCCTTTTTTTCTCAAGAGTCTAGCTAATGGTTTATCAGTTTTGTTTGTCTTTTCAAGGAACCAGCTCTTAGTTTCATTGATCCTCTGTATTTTTTTTTTTAGTATCTATTTAATTTGTTTCCACTCTGATCTTTATTATTTCCTTCTTTCTACTAAGTTTGAGTTTTGTTTGTTCTTTTTTTCTAGTTCCTTTAAATTGCTTATTTGAGATTTTTCTTTTTTGAGGTAGGTCTGTAACACTACAAACTTCTCTTTTACTTTTTGGGATGCTTTTACTGCATCCCAAAGATTTTGTATTGTGTGTTTCTATTTTCATTATTCTCCAAGTACTTATTGATTTCAATTTCTTTTTTTGCCTATTGGTTGTTAAATAGAATGCTGCTTAGCCTCCACATGTTTGTGTTTTTTTCTAGTTTTTTTCCTGTAATTCATTTCTAATTTCATACTGTTGTGGTCAGAAAAGATGCTTGGTATGATTTCAATCTTCCTAAATATATTAAGTCTTGTTTTGTTACTTAACATGTGATCTATCCTGGAGAATATTCCATGTGTACATGGAAAGAATGAGTATTGTGCTGTTTTTAGATTTAATGTTCTGCCTATATTAGGTCCATTTGGTCTAATGTGTCATTCACAGCCATTATTTCTTTATTAATTTTCTGTCTGGATGAACTATTCATCAATGTGAGTGGCATATTAAAGTCCCCTACTATTACTATATTACTGTCAATTTTCCCTTCCTGTCTGTTAATGTTTGTTCTGTGTATTTTTAGGTAGTTCTCTCTTGGGTGCATAGATACTTACAATCGTTGTATCTTCTTGCTGGATTGAGCCCTTAATCATTACATAATTTCCTTCTTTGTCTCTTTTCAGTCTTTGTTTTATTTAAATTATATTTTTTCTGATATAAGTACTGTTACTCCAGCTTTTTTTTTCATTTCTATTTGCGTACAATATCTTTTACCATTCCTTCAGTTTCAGTGTGTGTGTGTCTAGGTCTGAAGTGAATCTCTTGTAGGCAGCATATAGATGGGTCTTGTTTATTTATCCATTCAGTCACCCTATGTCTTTTTTTTTATTATGGTATCATTGATATAAACTCTTATGAAGCAAAACAATGTGGTTATTACATTCACCCTTATTATCAAGTCCCCCCCATACCCCATTGCAGTCACTGTCCATCAGTGTAGTAAGATGCCACAGAGTCCCTATTTGTCTTCTCTGAGCTACACTGTCTTCCTGTGATCCCATACACACCATGTGCACCAATCATGATACCCCACAGTCCCCTTCTCCCTCCCTCCCCACCTGCCTTCCCCCACCCCTCCACTTTGGCAACCGCTAGTCCCTTCTTGGAGTCTCTGAGTCTGCTGCTATTTCGTTTCTTCTGTTTTGCTTCATTGTTATACTCCACAAATGAGTGAAGTCATTTGGTACTTGTCTTTCTCTGCCTGACTTATTTTACTGAGCATAATACCCTCTAGCTCCATCCATGTTGTTGCAAATGGTAGGATTTGTTTCTTTCTTATGGCTGAATAGTATTCCATTGTGTATATGTACCACCTCTTCTTTATCCATTCATCTACTGATGGACACTTAGGTTGCTTCCATATTGTGGCTATTGTAAGTAGTGCTGAAATAAACATAAGGGTGCATATGACTTTTTGAATCTGACTTGTTTTCTTTCTATGGGTAAATTCCTAGGAGTGGAATTCCTGGGTCAAATGGTATTTCTATTTTTAGTTTTTTGAGGAACCTCCATATTGCTTTCCACAATGGTTGAAAAAGTTTATATTCCCACCAGCAGTGTAGGAGAGTTCCCGTTTCTCCACATCCTTGCCACCATTTGTTGTTCCTAGTCTTTTCTATGTTGGCCGTCCTAACCGGTGTGAGGTGATATCTCATTGTGGTTTTAATTTGCATTTCCCTGATAATTAGCGATGTGGAGCATCTTTTCATGTGCCTGTTGGCCATCTGAATTTCTTCTTTGGAGAAGTGTCTCTTCATATCCTCCACCCATTTTTAATCACCCTATGTCTTTTGATTGGAGCATTTAGTCCATTTACATTTAAAGTAATTACTGATAGGTATATACTTATTGCCATTTTGTTAAACATTTTCAGGGTGTTTTTGTAATTCTTCTCTAGTCCTTTCTTCTTCTCTCACTCTCTTCCCTTGTGCATGACTTTCTTTAAAGTTATGGTTGGATTCCTTTCCCTTTATCATGTTTCTATCATAGGCTTTTCGTTTGTGGTTACCATTTGATTTACATATGATGTCTTACATATATCGCAGTTTGTTGATAGTTGCTTAAGTTTGAATGTATCCTAACAGCACTATGTTTTTAACTCCCCCTCCTCCATGTTTTATGTATATGATGTCTTCTTTAACACCTTATATTTAGTGATTCCCTTAACTGATTTTTAGGAGTAGTTGATTTTACTACTTTTGTCTTTTAACCTTCATAATAGCTTTTGATCCATTACCTTTGCTATTGTTTGCTTTTACCAGTGAAATATTTTCTTTTCATAATTTTCTTGCTTCTAGCTGTGGACTTTTCCTCTTAGAGAAGTCTCTTTAACATTTCTTATAAGATTGGTTAGTGGTGAACTCCTTTAATCTGCATTTATTTGAAAAGCTCTTTATCTCTCCTTCAGTTCTGAATGATAACATTGCTAGGTAGAGTATTCTTGGTTATCGGTATTTCCCCTTTCAGCGCTCTAAGTATATCATGCCATTCCCTTCTGGGCTGTGGAGTTTCCACTGAAAAATCAGCTGATAGACCTATGGGGTTTCCTTTGTAGGTAATTTGTTTTTCTCTTGCTGCTTTTAAGATTCTCTTTTTTGTCTTTGATCTTTGGCATTTTAATTATGATGTGTCTTGATGTGGACCTCCTTGGATACATCTTATTTGGGTTCATGGACCTGGATGTCTGTTTTCTTATCTAGCTTAGGGAAGTTTTCAGCTATTATTTCTTTAAATAAGTTTTCCACCCCTTTCTCTCTCTCCATCTCCTTCTGGGACTCCTGGAATTTGAATGTTAGGACGTTTGATGTTGTCTCAGAGCTCCCTCAAGCTATCTTCATTTCTTTTTATTCTCCATTCATTCTGCTGTTCAGCTTGAGTGCTTTCCATTACTCTGTCTTCCAGATTGCTGATCTGTTTACATTCCCTAATCTGCTGCTGAATTCATCTACTTTTTTTTTTTCATTTTATTCATTGTATTTTTCATCTCTGGTTCTTTTTTCTATCTCTTTGTAGAGGTTCTCACTGAGTTCATCCACTCTTCTCTCAAGACTGATGAACATCAGTATAACCATTACTTTAAACTCTTTGTTATGTAGATTGCTTAACTGTTTCATTTAGTTCTTTCTCTGAAATTTTGTTATATTCTTGTGTTTCAAGCATATCCCTATGTGTTCTCATTTTATTTGATTCTGTGTTTGTTTCTATAAGCTAGCTGAAAGGGCTCCCTCTCCCAGTCTTGAAGGCATGGCCTTGAGTAAGAACATTCTTTCGGTAGACTGCATGTGTCTGGAGGTCTTGTCAGGTTGGTTGGAGGCTGGGTGGGCATGGACTGGGTTGTCCCAGTACTATGGCTACCAGGGAATGGGCTGGGGGCCTCCTGCATGACAGCCAGCCAAGGCCATGCTAGCAGGGTGGCTGGTGTCAAAGTGGCATAGTCTGGTGACCTCCTGGGTTGACAAGAGGCTGGTGGAATTTCTGGTGGGGTGACTGGAAGCAGAGGGGCATGGTTTGGGGGTCTCCCAGGTTGGCACCAGGCTATCGCCATGCACACTGGGTGGCCAGGGATGGAAGGGGCACAGGCAGGGTGACTCCATGTATGTGTCACACTACTACCATTTTGGTGGGGCTGCTGAATCTCTGACAGCCATGTTTGGGTGTAGGCAGGGGCTGGGAGGTCACCTCTGTCATGTCTGGACCTGATGTGTCCACCCTGACTCTGCTCCTGTCCACACTATCAGTTGTGGGTAGGAAACATAAACAGTGTTTCACTCTGCTCCCATCTGTGCTAGGAGTGTGTGTGTGTCAGGGGGAAGGTAAACAATTGCACTCACCCTGCTTCCATTCACACTGGCAACGTCTGGGAGGAATGCTAACAATGGCACTCACCAGCATCTCGGACACTGGAGAGTGTTCCCACAGTAACCCTGCCATTTGGCGGTTGGGCTTAAACCCTCCAACCTATGGCTTTCTGTGCCCCAGGGAGGTGAGTCTGCACTCTGGTATTTCAGCAATATGCCTCTCTCCTGCAGGGCTACACTGGGGGTGGGGCTCCATTACCATGTCTCCATCTCTCCTGCTGTTTTTTATGTGATCTTTGTTGTACAGAAGGTGTTCACTCAGGCCTGTTCTTCAGGACGAATTGCTCAAAGTGTAGGTATTGTTTTGGTGTGTACATGGGGGGAGGTGGGCTCAGACTCTTTCTACACCACCATCTTGGACCCAGTTCCTCTATGTATTTATTTACACACATGTGCCTGCACATATACTTGTGTATTCTTATTTTATTCAGTGAATCTCTTGACTTTTAATCCTTCTGCATCATATTTTAGATGTTTCTCTTATAATCAGCATATAGCTAGATTTCTTTTTTCCAGAATCACTTTCTAACCTTTAAACCATTTACTCATTATACAAATTGTGAAAATAGTATAAATGGATTTGCTTCTACAAAAAAATAAAAATATATAGGTCTACATGTACTGGTGTACAAAATTATCTAAGATGTAGTCTTAAGGGAAAAGACAAATTGCAGGAAAGTATGTACAGAGCCCATCTGTTGGAGTAAAGAGTATATATACATATATTTCTACAGTCATAAAAAATTCTGGAAGGTTACATAAGATGTAGGTTAAAATTTTAAAGAGCTGGGCTGGGGGGATACTTAATAGTTTTGTATATTATTTGAATTTTAACATGTGTGGACAGATAATCTTTTTTTTTACTCAGGTATTATTTGATATACAATCTTATGAAGGTTTCACATGAGCAACATTGTGGTTTCAGCATTCACCCATATCATCAAGTCCCCCCCAACACCCCATTGCAATCACTGTCCATCAGCATAGTAAGATGTTATAGTCATTACTTGTCTTCTCCATGCTGTACTGCCTTCCCTGTGACCTACTTATATTGTGATTGCTAATTATAATTCCCCTTAATTCCTTTCTCCCTCCCTCCTCTCCCACCCTCCCAAACCCTTCCCTTTGGTAACCGCTAGTCCCTTCTTGGAGTCTGTGAGTCTGCTGCTGTTTTGTCCCTTTAGTTTTGCTTATTGTTATACTCCACAAATGAGTGAAATCATTTGATACTTGTCTTTCTCTGCCTGGCTTATTTCACTGAGCATAATACCCTCTAGCTCCATCCATGTTGTTGCAAATGGTAGGATTTGTTTTCTTCTTATGGCTGAATAATATTCCATTGTGTATATGTACCACCTCTTCTTTATCTATTCATCTACTGATGGACACTCAGGTTGCTTCCATTTCTTGGCTATTGTAAATAGTGCTGCAATAAGCATAGGGGTGCATATGTCTTTTTGAATCAGGGATCTTGTTTTCTTCAAGTAGATTCCTAGGAGTGGAATTCCTGGGTCAAATGGTATTTCTATTTTTAGTTCTTTGAGGAACCTCCATATTGCTTTCCACAATGGTTGAACTAATTTACATTCCCACCAGCAGTGTAGGAGGGTTCCGTTCCCGTTTCTTCACATCCTTGCCTACATTTGTTGTTCCTTTTTTTTGGATGTTGGCCATCCTAACTTGTATGAGGTGATATCTAATTGTGGTTTTAATTTGCATTTCCCTGATAATGAGCCATGTGGAGAATTTTTTCATGTGCCTGTTGGCCATCTGAATTTCTCTGAAGAAGTGTCTGTTAGATCCTCCACCCATTTTTTAATTGGGTTATTTGCTTTTTGGGTGTTGAGGCGTGTGAGCTCTTTATATATTTTGGATGTTAACCCCTTATTGGATATGTTTTTTATGACTATATTCTTCCATACTGTAGGATGCCTTTTTGTTCTGTTGATGGTGTCCTTTGCTGTAGAGAGGCTTTTTAGTTTGATGTAGTTCCATTTGTTCACTTTTTATTTTGTTTCCCTTGCCCAAGGAGAGGTGTTCAGGAAAAAGTTGATGATGTTTATGTTCAAGAGATTTTTGCCTGTGTTTTCTTGAAAAGGTTTTATGGTTTCATGACTTACATTCAGGTCCTTGATCCATTTTGAGTTTACTTTTGTGTATGGGGTTAAACAATAATCCAGTTTCATTCTCTTGCATGTAGCTGTCTAGTTTTGCCAACACCAGTTGTTGAAGAGGCTGTCATTTCCCCATTGTATGTCCAAGGCTCCTTTATTGTATATTAATTGACCATATATGGGCTCTCTAGTCTGTTCCATTGGTCTATGGTTCTGTTCTTATGCAAGTACCAAATTGTCTTGATTACTGTGGCTTTGTAGAAGAGCTTGAAGTTGGGGAGTGTAATCCCCCCAGCTTTATTCTTCCTTCTCAGGATTTCTTTGAATATTTAGGGTCTTTTATAGTTCCATATGAATTTTAGAACTATTTGCTCTAGTTCACTGAAGAAAGCTGTTGGTATTTTGATAGGAATTACATTAAATCTATAGATTGCTTTAGGCAGGATGGCCGTTTTGACAATATTAATTCTTCCTATCCATGAGCACGGGATGTGTTTCCATTTATTGGTCTCTTTTTAATTTCTCTCATGAGTGTCTTGTAGTTTTCAGAGTATAGGTCTTTCACTTCCTTGATTAGGTTTATTCCTAGGTATTTTATTCTTTTTGATGCAATTGTGAATGGAATTGTTTTCCTGATTTCTCTTTCTGCTAGTTCATTGTTAGTATATAGGAATGCAATGTATTTCTGTGTATTAATTTTGTATCCTGCAATTTTGCTGAATTCAGTTATTAGTTCTAATAGTTTTTGGGTGGATTCCTTAGAGATTTTTATGTACAATATTATGTCATCTGCAAACAGTGACAGTTTAACTTCTTCCTTACCAATCTGGATACCTTTTATTTCTTTGTGTTGCAGATGTTCTTTTATAATTAAAAGTCTTAATGTCTGCTTACTAGAAGCTCACAGCAGAAAATAGAGCCTGATGAACACTGTGCTGCATATTGCCTGAGGTTATTAGAGAAAAGCCTTGGCATAGTGTTGCAAAAGTAGCATGAGAAATCATGGGAGGCTCCCAGGAGAAGATTTCAGGGTATAGTACTAAAGTGAGACATGTTGGCTTCATGGAAAGAATGTAGGCACTGGAATTAAGCAGGTCTGTATTTGAGTCTGTTTAGCTACTTATTAGCTGTGTGACCATCAGCAAATTCTGCAAGTCTCATGGGATTGTTGGGTTAAAAATTATAATGTATGTGTATAGTACCAAAATGGTTGCCAGCATTAACATTCCATATATTTTTGAAGAATGAGAAGGTGCTAAGGAAAGGAAGAAGTGGGGCCAAGAGGAGGAGGCCATTGTTCAGAGGAATAGCACGTGTTTACTGGGCCCGTGCCGTGGGGGTGGTCTGGTGGAGCGGAAGGAGACCTGGGGACAGCTCCTGAAGACCACTGAGTTCCATGTAAAATGTTTGGTTTGTGTTTTGAAGACAAGGGGGCATCTATTGAAAGATTTTAAGTAGAAATGGTTACAAGATCAGATTTGTAATGTGGAAAGGTCATTGGCCACACACTGGCGTAAGAGGGGCTAAAAGTGGAATTAGGAAGGCCAATTAGAATGTTGCGGTAATCCAGAAGGAAAATGAAGAAGAGGTGACGTGAAGCACTTAGTTATAAAGGAGGTAGAATCGTTAAGACCTTAATACCTATTGGATGTGAGAGTTGAAAAGGAGAAAGACCTAGTATCTCCATCTGGAGCACTGTATGTGCGGCGGCGGGTGCAGAGAGGGAAGAAGAGGAGGAGATCTGGAGGAAGAGGAGTCCAGCTTTAGGTATGCTGAGCTTCAGGTATCTTCGGGATGTACAAGTGGTGACTTAGTAAACCACTGTATATGTTAGGCTGGACTCAGAAGGGAAAGTCTATGCTGGAGTCAAATCCTACTTTGTTAGTGTAAGAGGGGATGGATGGCCACAACAGGCAATGGCTATTTTGGGTAATGATTAAGCATGACAGGGTATGGACTTGATAGATTACTTGTTCTTAAGGTTCTAAACAGAAGACTGATTAAAAGTTTCATTATCAAATGTCTGGGAATCAGTGGTTATATTTGCACAACTTTCCGACTATATTAAAAACCACTAAATTGTACACTATAAGGGTGGATTTTATGTGAATTATATCTTAAAAATAATAAAAATATTGACTAACATGAATAAAAAAAAAGTGTCATTATCAACAACAATCAAGGCCTAAGGGGGTTGAGGGTGACACCGTGACGCTATTGCTGTTAAAATAACACAGTAATTTTGGATGTCTCCAGCAAAGCCTCAGTTGTTTGTGCTTCCAAGGGGAGCTATTAATATGACAACTGTTGAAACACATTTGGCAAGTGGCAGATGTCACCTGAAACTGACAATTACATTATTTGTTCTGCTTAGAGATCTAAAGGTAGGGACTGGAGAGTAGTTGATAAAAGCTATTAAATCAGGTGAAAATCCTGAGTATAATTTTTTTTTGTTTTTTTATTTTATTTTTATTTTGGTATCATTAATCTACAATTACATGTGCAGCATTATGGTTATTAAACTCCCCACTTGATCAGGTCCCCCCCACCAATCCCATTACAGTCACTGTCCATAAGCGTAGTGAGATGCTGTAGAATCACTACTTTTCTTCTCTGAGTTGTACAGCCCTCCCCGTGCCCCCCCCAACATTGTGTCTGCTAATCGTAACTGAGTATAATATTTGAAAGCTCACGTTCAACACTTTGAGTGTGGTTCACCTTGGTACATATGAGAATTCGCTGAAGTGATCAGAGCTTTATTAAAGAAAATTTAAGAATCCAGATTTTTGTCTTCACAACACTGATGTAACTGAAAGGGTAGCCTAAGGTCATTGCTGTGAGCTGCTGTCTTCCCATGGAGTTTTTCAAACTGGGTCCCTAGGTGAAGGACTGCACAGTCCACAGGGCCCTACAGATGGTTTGTGCAATATGAGGTGGGAATGTGTTCACGTGCATTTTCTGGGGAGAAGGTCCCCAAACCACTACTGTAGCAATCGATGTTATTCTTTCTCTGACTTCCCTCTTTTTTCCTCTCTTAACTATTTCCCCATTTTCTTCTTTCCTGTCTAGGCCTTGGGCTTAGCAAGTCGTGGAAGGAATTGCTTACCCATTGTCTAGTCCTGGCCACCCACATATGGTCAAAATGACTTGACTTGTGGTCTAGGACAGTGATTTCAAGTACCCTCAATCTCTTTTTTTGAAAATGAATGCATAAAAGAGCCTCCTCCAGTCTTTTTGTTTTATCAAGCAAAATCTTGCATGGAGGTTCATTCAGCTTAGAAAATGAATTTAAAATATAAAGAGCAGCTCTGTATGTACCAAAGTGGGGAAGCCTGGTCCCCACCCACCAGGCCACTCCATAGAGGTATATTTGAGGAATATTTGAAAACCACTGGTGTAAAGCAGGGCTTCAGGGGTGCGATCAAGAGGACAACTCCATGGCAGTCCCTCCAGGGGAGCAGCATTACTGAAGGCACCGAGGGGCACAAGATATTTCTCTGCTAGGCGTGAAAGATTTTCCCAACGAGGTGGCTCTTGAGGAGGAAAAGGAGGCAGACTCTGGCTGTCCTGGTGAGTTCAGTAGTGGAGTATAATGTGAGCGAAGCTGATGTTGCAGGCCTGATAGCCTCATCAGTTTGATCAGCTCTATTTCATGCCTATAAGCACACTCCAAGTTGCAGCTAGACTTCTCTCCAGAGTGGGACATTCAGAGCAGGAGAGTTAATCGAGCTGTGTGCAATCCATCTCTAATGCTGGGGAAAACAAACAAAAGCAAAACTGGTATATGATTTGTCAGTTATGAAAAGAGGGTCCTTTTGTATACATGCAACTTCAGATGGCTCCTGGATAGCTAAGGAATCATTAGGAAATAATGTCAAATAAAGTCAATAGTCCCTGTTCCAGTTTAGCCCTTTACTGACCAGGTGTAATGAGTACATAATTATCCTTGGGCTTCTTTGTCTCCTTCTTGTGGCAAAGGAGGGGCCGACCAGACAGTCTTGAAGGGTTTGAAGTAGTTGTGGCTGCTCCTACTAGGAGTGGAAGCCACGTTGCCCCCATTGCCTGCTTCCCGAGCCTTAGGTGGGTCCGGCTCCTAATGGCCAGGCTGTTCTGAGGAGCTGGGATATTCCTACTCCCCTGGGCTTTGGTGCCCACATACAGACCTAGTTCCCCCGCCTCCCCGTCCAGTCTGGGGATGGAGTCTCTTAATACACTTGGCCGAGGTTCTCTCTGGGGTCCGGTCTTCTGAAGCTGCCTTATTTAATGCTCCTCCCCCATGCTCTGCTCCGTCCTCTGCCCAAGGGTTTTGTCACCTGCCCGGATTTGCCCTGCCTAGCTCTCTGTCCCGGCCTCTCCCCGCCACCTCTCCGCTCTCCTGGGCAGACGTCCTCACTCCATCAGAGGCGCGCAAACCGAAGAAAGAGTCCCTTGGCGAGGCCGCGCCTTTATTCCAGCGATGATGCCATTGTCCGGTGATTCATTTGTAACTGTTTTCTTAAAGCCTGTATCACATTGTCTGGAGTCATCTTCAGCGACTGTATTTCAGGGATTGACTCTTTTCAAATGGCCAGACATTATTCAGGGTCATGCACGGTAATGAAGATGGTGATCAAACATGACACTGCGATTTGTGTCGCTGAAGTAATAAGATTGATTTTCTTTTGTAATTTGTAGTCTGGGCTCCACAAGAAATTCCACTATGCTGCAAGCATGAGGGCAGGGGCTGCATTTGTTCCGCTCAGCCCTTTACGTTCAGCTTGGACGACTGTAGGTGCTTCATAAATAATTGTAGAGTGGATGAGTAGGAGGTCTTCAGAGAATGTGTGGAGCAGAAGCAGCGTCACCTGAACAAAGAGATGACCTGTCAAGGTGATGTTAGAGGCTCCCCTGGCCCAGCACAGAGATCCTGACACACTCATTCTTCTGCCCTTATTGCTTATGCTCATGTGGGAATAGATGGCTGACAGATCGCAAGCCCAGAGAGTGAGTACCAATTAAATCAGAAATGTAAACCTTGGGATCATCTGCATGTTGGAGCCATGTGTGCAGATGTTCCCAAGGGAGCAGCTGGAGCGGCTGATGGTCAGCACCATGTGTCTAAGTCTTTCCACTATAAATCATTATTACCAGAAATTTTTTAAAAAATGTTTTCAAGTGCAGCTCAGTGCTTTAGATAGATTTGTTTTTCTCTTCATGTGGTAGAATCACATCTGGGCATTAGTGTTAGATATATTTCATCTAAAAATAGTATTTATCCAATTTACTGTCACTTGAGAGAGAATTTTTTTTTTTGAGGCCGACTCCACCAGTAATTCTCCACAGTCTTTCTTTCATGGCTCACTGCCATTTAATATAAAAAAATGAAGGTATCAGGTCTGTGTGTGTGTGTGTGTGTGTGTGGAAGTACAATGAAATAATTATTTTTATAGACTGAAAAAAAAAAAAAGACAGCTGCCTTCTATTCTCCTTTCCTTCATCTTCTGTAAAGTCCTGACTGGTTTTCCCGGTTGCGTTGTTAAGCTCTAAACTCAGCATTGGTATGAACGCTTGTCAGACTTTCCTTAGTATAATTCCTCCAGGGCCACGGTACACAAATTTGGGGATTTTTGTCTGTCTGCTTTCAGACTGTCTCCTTCTTACTGTCACTGTGTCTTCTCATCAACCCGTTTGGCGTGTAGAAAGAGAGGAGGAGAGAAGTGAGAAACAAGTCAAGAATGAGAGATGAGGGGAAAAAAGAATGGTGGGGTTAATGCACCAGGCTTGGCAGAACCCTTTGGAGCAACCTGCACACATTTAAAGGGAGAAGCTGGAATTAAATCGGAATAAAGAAAAATCAGCTCGCCGCTTCTCCTCGCTAAGGCACTGACATTAAGACAATCAGAGCTGGCTCTGGAAGGGACTGGTTGTAAAAAAGGAAGCACTCATCAATCCCAATTTCACATTCGTCAAGGTCCTTGGTGGTTCTGGAAAGATTTATCTTCAGGGACAGGACTCAGACCTTTCTTGCTTTGTGAAACTTGTCCTGTCTCCCTAAAGAGAACTCTGGCTTTTGCCCTTCAGAAAAACATGAAGGCACGCCTGCTCCTCTAGCCCTCCGGGCCCCTCCCTTCCCCTCCCCCTTGACCAGTGGGATCATTACTGTCATCAGTGGGATAGCGATGGTTTCTGTTTTCCCTTTCAACAGGCCTCCCAATCAGAGTCAATGGGTCTGACCTCTCATTGTTAGATGTGTCGTCCCTCACTTGTCAAAGTGGCTTCCCTGGTCTCTGTTAGTGGAGCACGTGCTCGGCCTTGCTTTCCATGCTCCATCCGCGTCCTCTACTCTTCTCATTTGTGACCTGCCGTCGTAGTATGTGAAACGTAACAGGGCAGAGAGGTGTCAGGGCCACAGCCTGAGCTGTGGAACTGAGCCACAGGGGCTGAGCTGTGCAGTGATTCAGCCAGGCCCTTGGCATTGTCGGGACCATGCCTTAAACAAGGGCGCCAACAGCGGATATGCCCATTAGGCTGAGCTGAGACGCATCTGCTCAGAAGATTGTCTTCCAATCCATTAACCCAGGGGCCTGCCATTTCCTAAGCATGTCCAGACTGTAAAAACATTTGCAATATCAACCCTGAGATTGGACCTGTTGAATCGTTCTCATTTTGTGAAGTATTTTTACAGAATTTACTTTGGATACATCTTGGCATAAATGAAACAACAGACTTAATATTTTAAGAGGAGACTCTCATTTGAATGCAAGTTATTTGCAACCTTCATTTCTCAACTATAAAAAATGAACAGATATGTGAGTATCATGGGTGGAATGAAAGTAATTTTTACCACCCACGAGAGTTCATTAGTGAAATAAGGAAAAGTATTTAATGGATTTGTGCTTGGCGTGCCTAAAGTTATTTCACCGTAACAAAAGGTCTTGAAAGACTAAGAAAAAGAATGATGACAATTAAATTGCCTATCTGAACACTAGTACTGTATAGAAGGAAAACAGTCTTAAAATAGCTCACCATTGTAGAGCTGAAAAAGATGGAGAAATCCACGAAGGAAGCACAAAGGTGTTGCAACTGGGATGAAAATCTTTAAAAAAATACCAACATGGTACTTGCTGTGCCTGCACAGACCCCCAGATTTTTACCATTTTTCATGCTTCCATTTCATTTCTGTGGGGGTGTGACTTGCTTGTTAGACTCCTAAGAAAGCTCTGTTTCTCTGCTCTTCATTCTGTACAGGATGGCTTCTTCTTCTTCATGTTTTGAAACCTATGAATGAAGAATTTGATACTTTCTATTAAAAAAAAAAAAAAGGCCAACAGGGCAGAAAAACAGAAGGGACTGTTTAACAAACAAGCCTTGCCCAGCCCTTGAATATCGCTTCTTCTGCATAATGTCAGAGGTAGAAGGGATCTTAGTGGCCATCTAGTCTGACACTCTTGCAAATGAAGACAATGAAGCCCAGAGACAGTAAGTGATTTGCTCAAGGGCACACAGCCAGTTAGTGCCAAGGAAGAAGAGAATGCAGCCCAGGGCCCTACCTCATGACAGCTGACTCTCAAACTATACGGGGTTAGCGGCACTGAGTCCCTGTAGTTAAAAAGCCATGTCTAACTTTTGACTCCCCAGAACTTAACTGCTAATAGCCTCCTGTTGGTTTTATGGTAGTAAATGATAAAACAGACTAGTTATCTACATACAGTTTATGCATTCAGGACGTACATTTTCTTAATTATATCTAGGTGACATGATTCACTCGTGAGTTTTTTCAAATTGTCACATATCTCCAAAAAATTTTCCAATATACTTATTGAAAAAATATCCATGGATAAGTGGACCTGCATTGTTTAAGGGTCAAGCGTATAGCACCTGAACACAGGTAATCACTTCTTTACTTGATAAAGGCTTGCCAGGACTTCAGTACGGGAGCTATTCGTCTTTATTAATGCATCCAATTGGAAGAAGTACAATTCCTTGAAATGTCCTCTAGCAGATTTTTCACAGATATTTCAATGCTGTATTTGCTCTCCAGCCTGAGCCTGGGTCGGTGTGGTTTGAAGATGTTCTCTTGTAGAGCCTGCTGCAAGCCAGGGGGTAACTGCCTGCCTTGGTCTGATAGGTTAAAGAATGGTGACCCGCCTCAGAGCGAGGTGGTTCTGGAATCCACTCTGTCCCATGAGGCTGTTTGTTGAAGACTCACCTCCCTTTGCTCCTCTTGACCCTGAAAGGAAAAAGTGGGGAATGAAACCCAAATTTCTTTTTTCATTATTTGGTAACATTGGGCCCAGACAACCTTATTTTACTATTCTGGTTTTCCAGCTGCTTGTGTTTTTATTGTCTTAACTTAAAAATATTTAAAAAATGACAAATAGTTGTCTTATGGGAGGTCAAGGGGTGGGGTGTGAAATCTAGAATTCTGTGTGTGTCCCACTATTTTGTTCCAATAATTCAGTGCTTAACTCTGTGCTGGGCATTTAGGGTGTAGAGGGTGGGCTAAAACAACGATACACAGGCACGAGGGTCTCCACACTCAGGTTGTTTTTGGCTGGGGGAAACAAATACAACAGAAACAACTAGAAATTACAGGTGGGTTACTGATAATAACCATATGGCTGGCCCTAGGTCACTTGGTAAAATGGGCAGCGGTCAGTCTCCTGCCTGCCTGTCTGTGGTAGTTCCTTCTTCCCTCATCAGGCAACTCACCCCGATGCAGGGAAGGGTTGGCAGGGCTGCAGCCGGGGTGAGGCTGTGAGGCACCTGCCCTGGACACACATTGAAGGGGGCACCAAAAACTCATAATCAAGATTAATGTTTTAATCCAAAAAAAATCCATGATGAACAAAATATCAAAATTTTAAATAAAAAGAACCAGTATTACTGATTTTTCTTTTTGCCTTAGGGTCTAATATGGCCCAGCATGGCATTCAGAGTTAATATCCAGAAATAATACAGAATGAATGTGTGTGTGTGTGTGTGTGTGTGTGTGTGAGAGAGAGAGAGAGAGAGAGAGAGAGAGAGAGAGAGAGAGAGAGAGGGAAAGGGGTAAATTATACAAACTAGAAAAACCTTGGTTT
Source organism: Phataginus tricuspis (assembly GCA_029783875.1). Lineage (NCBI taxonomy): Eukaryota > Metazoa > Chordata > Mammalia > Pholidota > Manidae > Phataginus > Phataginus tricuspis. The sequence continues at coordinate 28,229,550 of JAQQAC010006923.1, forward strand.
CCAAAGGTTAACCCAATCAGTTTTACAGGTGAGGAAACTGAGAAGTTAAATGTTTTACCTCAAGTCAATCACAGATACCTTTAACAATACTGAAGCCCAGGTCTCTTGACGACCACCCCCATGGATTGTTGCACAACAGTGGCTTTCGTGGCAGGGGAAACGTACCTCCCCCAAAAGGAGGCAAGTTCAGTGAGTTGGTCGAATTGAGGCATTTTAATGCGCCATCGATGGAGACAGAGCTTCTAAAATAAAGGCCCTAGAGCGCACGCACAGTCTCCATTTAGACGTTTAGATCCCGTGCCTGTAAGCGTTCCCGAGAAATCAAGCATGGCTGGACACCCAGCCACCACCTTTTTTGGATGCCAGTGCTTCAGGGGGCTGAGGGATCGTTGGCGGGGAGGTGGTGTCAGGCCCAGGCAGCACTCTTAGAGCCCTGGCTAGGAGCCCCACCTGGCTTTGGCGGTCAGGGCACATGCTCCCCTGCATGTGTGTCCCTGCCTTGTTCTTTGGCTCTGCTCACCGGTGGCTTTCCTGGCTTGGCCTTTGTCACACTGGAGTGGTTTGACCTGAGGCTTGGTGCTTTGGCTCGGGCTGAGCCAGAGGCGGCCCTATCAGTGACCCGGGCAGTTCACTGGAGACTGACAGCAGGGCTCGGGGCCCAAGTGCTGTTGGAGTAAATGTCCCTTTGCCTCCCTTGGGCCTCAGTGAGTATGGATTCCCTCACGACTTGCAGGAAGGCGCGGAGGAGAGAGGGAAGAAAGGTTTGGGTGTCCAGGTTCCTGACCCAGTTCTGCACCACTCATCTCTCTCTCAGTCTACAATAACTGTCAACATCCCATTTTGACAAGATTGAGAATACAGTCCAGGTATGTGGTGAAGAGACTCCCTATCCTCCTTGCTCCTTCCCCGTCCAGGTCTCAGAGGACAAAGACTGTCTAGTGTACACACAAGAGACCGAAGAAGGCAGAGGACAGCAGCAGTTGTTCCAGATCCAGCTCCTCCTTTGTCCCCCATGGATTCTGGCTGTGCCGTAGGTCCCGTGGATGCTGGAGAGGTGGTCTAAGAGGTCAGGGGTCTGTTCAGGTCAAGGTGACCAACTCATCAGGGTTGCTTGAGCTTTCCAGGTTTTAGCTCTGAATGTACCAAGTCCCAGGAAACTGGCACATTGGTCATCTTGCCTAAAGTGACTAGTAGCCAGTGATTACTAGGCCGCATGGTGATCTCTAGAGTCATTATGGAAGTGGAGAGTTTGACTTTTTTTCCAGAATAGGATGGAACCCTAAGTGTGTGGGGTAAAGGGGCAGATGAGCTTGCTTTTCAAGTTTGGGCATAGGAAATCCAGTAAAACCTGCCCTTCAGCCTCCGATAAGGATCAGATGCTTTTGGCCAGGGTCCTGCTGAAGTCTGCATTTCCAAAGCAGGAAGAGTTCATTACTAGCTCCATGGCCCTTGGGCTGCAGGCTAGAGTATGTGGTGAGGACCTTGGGTAATAGGCAAGCATTGATGCTGGCAAATCCTGGCATCGGGTCTCTACCCCCATTGTGAGCAGGCAGAGGGAATGAAGGCAGGAGCAACCATACCCAAACCCCCAGGGGCAGGGATTCCAGGATGATACCCCACCTGTAAGGCCAACCACAGAGTCTCTCTGCTGTAAACAGGCCAAACTTGTCCTTGGTTCTCAGCTTCTCTCCAAGGCTGATGGAGACAGGTGAGCCCGTCAACACCTGGATGGTGTGTAGCAGTCCTTCACCTGGACTTTGAGATGAAACAGGACAGGAAGGCAAGAGAGGGAATAAGGGTTGGCAAGCCCACCGAAGTTATCTCTCCCCTCTGGTACATACACACGCACACATACTCCAGCCTGTTGAAAGCAAGGAGAACTGTTATGAGAGAAATCAGAAGTGTGAGGTCCTGGATGAAGCCAGAAATTAGAACAGAGCAAGTGTCTGAGTAGCAAAAGGGGTCCCAGTGCCCAGCAGCTCAGGTAAACTTTCAGCGTGTGGGGTCTCCCCGAGAGATTGTCTCTGGGCCAGAGGACTCAGATGTCTTAAAGCCTCTAGTCATAACCTCCATCATATTGGAGTAAACAGGGTGCATAGCCTCCAAAGGGGTCACGTGCCATGGAAGGATCTGCCAGGACTGTATGGCTGTGGGATGAGTAGGATGAAAGGGTGGGTAGGATTTAGACAGAGATTGGATAGAAGGAGGTACAAGAGACTGAGGGTGGTTGAGGCTCCAATCGGAAAGTTGGGGAGTTTTTGAGAGCCTGCCTGGAAGCTGATAATAGTCTTTATTGCTTTCTTGTTACTGATATGTCTGATGTGTCTGATTCTCCCTCCACTTTCAAATGACAAGATGCATGGACAGGGCTGTGTCTTATTCAACTCTGTATCCATGTAAGTGTTTAGCATCATACATTAATGTCAGTGTTCAAAGTGTGTAACATCACAGATATTCAGGAAATGTTTCTGAAAAAAACTGAAGTGGAATTTAAGCACCGATGTATTAAAGTTTAGGGCATATATCTTGGGACAAGGAGTGGCCACCATAAATGTGAAAATAAACCTAGTAAAGCAAACTGAAGTCTGTTACCAGCTGTAGCAAGGAACATCAGGGTGCCCAAAATACAACTGCGGATTATCTCTATCATACATGTAGGCCATGCTATTAAAGCTTTAATATAAATACTTAAGTATAAAAAGTATACGGGCTTCCTCAAGATCATGTACATCATTTCAATTGATACAACTTTATCTCTTTTAAAATAGAACATGCAATCAGAATGTAAATCAGAATGACCAGTTGGGTAAATTGGAAGGGCTTGCAGCCCCCTGCTCTGAGGCAGGCTGGTTCTACACTAGGGGCAGCCCATCTTCAGTGAGGGAGCTGTTGACTGCTGGCTCAAGCATTTGGCGAGGACTTGTTTCAATCCTCAGCATGTGCATATCTTCTTTTTCTCTTTGGTCCAGTTTTTACTTCTTCTCCCACTTCTATTCCCCCTTTACTTCTTTTTTATTTTTTTATTTTGGTATCATTAATATACAATTATATGAGCAACATTATGGTTACTAGATTCCCCCCATTATCAAGTCCCCCCCACCAACCCCATTGCAGTCACTGTCCATCAGCGTAGTGAGATGCTATAGAGTCACTACTTGTCTTCTCTGTGTTGTACAGCCTTCCCTGTGCCCACCCCCTACATTATGTGTGCTAATCATAATATCTACCCCTTATTCCCCTTCTCCCTCCCTTCCCACCCACCCTCCCCAGTGCCTTTCCCTTTGGTAACTATTAGTCCATTCTTGGGTTCTGTGAGTTTGCTGCTGTTTTGTTCCTTCAGTTTTTGCTTTGTAGTTATACTCCACAAATGAGTGAAATCATTTGTACTTGTCTTTCTCTGCCTGGCTTATTTCACTGAGCATAATACCCTCTAGCTCCATCCATGTTGTTGCAAATGGAAGGATTTGTTTTCTTCTTATGGCTGCGTAATATTCCATTGTGTATATGTACCACATCTTCTTTATCCATTCATGTACGGATGGACACTTAGGTTGCTTCCATTTCTTGGCCATTGTAAATACTGCTGTCCCCCTTTACTTCCCATTTTGTCTTCCTATGTTTAAAGAGACTAATTGTCTGCAGGCCTGCCCCCTTCTAGGGACACCTGTGCACAGCTCTGCCTGCCCTCTCTCTACCATCTCACTCTCCCATGACATCTGCAGCAGGTTCCCACCCTTCCTGAGGCCTGATCTTTCCACTTTCCTTGAGATCCACGAGCTCTTATAACCGTCGCCCTCTTACACGAGCTCATCTAAGTAGGTTTCTGTTCTTGCAACTGAAGGTGTCCCAAGCCCCTTCCTCCTCCTCCCTCTGTTATTAGTGGACCTGCTAGTGGCACCCCAAGGAATTGTTCAGCCTCCACAGGACATAAAAGGGTCCTGCATAAAACCAACCTGCCTGCTATGAAAGCATCAGAACGTTTCAAAATGGGTAGACAGTTGGTTGAATTTTCTTTTTATTGGAATGTTTCAGCTACTTGTGGAAAGGCTCTTGGGTTACATGTAAGCACCTTGTTAAGACCATTACATGAGTTCTGTTGTGCTAAACTAGGAGGATTCACATTGATATTGTCACTAAGCCCCACATCTGTGGTAGGTTTAGCTGGATATAGGTGGTGAGGGATTTATTAGTTTTTTTAAGAATAACAAACATTTATAATTGGGAGATAAATTAGGTTTTATCTCCCTAACAGGAATGGCTGTAGAACAGCAAAACCTTTTTCCATCTCCAGAAGGGAATTGTGGCAAGAGAATAGAAGCTTTACAGGGAATTACTAGTATTATCAAAGGCTTTTCAAAATAGACTTGAAATGAATAGTTGTGTGCTGGTTTTATTATTGCTTTGTGAGTTTACATTTTGTTTTTGTATGGTATTTTTCTCTCCCCTATGAGATGGTTGCTAGGGCATAAGAGCAAATAACATTTATTGAGTTGAATTTGGGACTGAACACAATTATCCTATAATTTGGGTTCATAGTGCCATTTTTGACAGTTATGTTATGAGCTTTTTGAGGAAAATTGAGCCCACATGCTGGAAGCAGCTTCCTATTCAGTCACCCTTCAAGTTATAATATCTGTGCTCCCCTCTCCCCACTCCTCTGTACCAGGGCAGCCTCAGGACCAGATGCCACTGCGGGCAAACCAGATGACCCAGTGTGGGCACCGCCAAGCTCCAGCGTCAGCTGCTCTGAAGAGACCCTGTCACCAGTCAGTGTGTTTTTCCAGATGACGCCACAGACTTGAGTCTCAAGAGATGCCGCAGTTGGTTATCAACACAGGTATGCTGCAATTCTCCTGAGGAAACTTGTGAGTAAGCAGAAGTTTTGTAAATCAAATCAACGTTCCTAGTAACCTTTGTGACCATTTCAGAGATGCTCCATCTCCACTTACGACCAGTCTTTGTTGGCAGCTCTTCTTATCTGATTTATCCCATAGCATTTCTGTAAATAAAGGTAAGGAGCTGTAAATAAATTCCTAAATGTATTATGGGAGCACACCACTTACAGAAATCCTTCCTCTAAATAGCAGTCGTTTTCCTCTGTTCCTTCCTATTGCCCTAGCAGAAGTTTGGACTCCCCTAGACGCAGGCATTGAGGTAAGACTTTAAATGCAAATGGTTAGGAGGAAATGCCAGGAAACACCCGTAGGGGAGTGGGAAGTAATACAGAGAATGGAAGGAAGTCAAGTCAAGATATGACACGGAGGTAACTGCTATAGGCAAACGGGGCTCCGTCCTGTTGGTGGCTCCTGGGACACACCTCAGACTCATGCTGCCTGAGGGCCAGGGAGCTGGGTGGCTTATATCCTGGCTCCTTCAGTCATTGGTTGAGGGCTGCTTCTAGGGTGCAGAGAGAGCATTAACTTCCCAGCACTTCTACCTTCTACTGGAATCCAAGAAAGTGCTTGGACAGTAAGTCCTGGCAGTTGGAAGCCAAGCCAAATATATATGGTTGAAATGTAAATGGCTATGGGCAGGACACGAGCCCATCTGCCACACTTAGTTTCTCAGAGCGTTTATGAGGGGGCTGACTCTCTCTTGCTCCTGAGAGTCGCTAACACAACTCTTCTTTATTGGTAAGTGTCTTCTATATGCATTTTCTGCTAACCAAAAAAGGATTTTAGAAATCCATTATTAGGAAAGTGAAACATATCCCTTAAAATATTTTCTTTATGGAGAAATGTGCAGTGGCCACAACCAATAGATTACTATCAAGGCTTTTCAAAATGCTCCCATCTGTCATTTTCAGGGGATGGAGGACACAGAAGCAAATATATATTATTCTCAAGATGATCTGTAATCCACCGGTTGGATTCCCATGATTCACATGTGCCTGCCCCTTAGATGCTTTTTGAAAGTGTTTGTCCATCCCTAGGTACCTCATGGACCACAGTGTGACAGGCAGACCACCTGTAACTTGCCTAAGTGGGCAGGTGCCAAACAGGCGTTCCTAGGTACCTACTCCAAACACAGACTACTGCGAAGTGTGAATAAACCCAGACACCCTACTTCCCGCAGCGTCTCTTGGAGGCCCTGGAACCTCTTACCCCAGCAAGTCCTTCTGCTCTCTTTATCCCTAATGGCACTCTGGCAGCTGAACCAACCATGCTCTGGTTGGTCTCCTACTGTCTGAGAGTTGATGAGTCTCTCTAAGTTCCTAAAATGACATTAGAGAGAGATTGCAGAGATGAGAGAATTAAGTCCATGGAGTCTCTGTTACACAGAGAAACCACAAAAGAGTAGCCAGAGCCGAACTTCCCTTGGGAGGCATACTGATGGATTGGCATCTTGGCCAAATGGAATGTAGAATCAAGTCTGCCTAAGTGGTGGCCTGTATCTATATCAGATCCATTGACCGTTTCTACTTTGACTCCTAGTTCTAGTCCCTGATAGGTAATTCATGAGGTTTCAGACTTAGAAAAGACTTAAAAGATCACCTAGACAACCTGTCTATTTTACTGATAAGGACACTGCATTCCTGTGCGGTTAAGTAATTTGCCAAAGTCAAACAGCTAGTGAAGAGCTGAGCCTAAGGGAGAGCCAGCCTTTTCTCACTTTACTGTGAAGCTAATAAGTTAAAACAGAATTTCTCATTGGATTCTGTAGAAGTAAATGTTTGGTTCCACAAAGGTTTTTGAATACCTGCTCAGGATAGTACAGCACCCCATGATGGATTTGAAGAACAAGACAGGGTGCCCGCGTGGCTCTTAGCAGATGTGAAGAAATAACTACACAGTATAGCAGAAGCATGTTAATATGTGAGTCCATGTGACAAACTGAGGCACTCATCCGAAAACTCATGTTTTGACAAGCCCAGTGTTACTGGCAAGGAAGCTAGCTTTCCAAACCTGTGTGGGGACAGGGGTTCCAGGGATGTGGTGGAAAAGACAGAGCTGGCATTCGTGCATACATAGTTAAGGGAATAAACTCCCCACTTCTCAGCCCCACTTCGACCAAGATAACTCTAAGGGTTGGGGTTGGCTGCCCGGCAAAAAGCCTGCTTCACCCACCTACAGCCACTTCCTAACTGTGCAGCTTTGGGAAGGTACTTAATCCTAAAATTCAATTTCCCCATCTCTGAAATGCTGTAAATAACAGCATCTACAGTGTTGGATGGCATGAAGACTAAATGAAGTGATGCATGTCAATTCTTAGCACTCAGTAAATCTTCATTGTCATTGTTATTTTCCGTCCAGTTGCTACCTTCTGTCCTCGCCCGTAATACCTCCCCATTTCTCCATCTCTTCTGAAGTTTTCCCACCTCACTAACAATGTTCTCTCCTGTTCTTTTGCACTGTCTGCTTAAGCTCTGCTTCCTGCTCCCCAGCTTGCTTCCCCTCCTTGGACTTTATTTATCTACTCCCCTCTCCCTGGACTTTATTCCTTCTGGTTCATCTCCATTCTATTTTCTTATAATTTATATTCTTCACTCCAACTCCCCAGTTCCCTTTCCCCTCCATTTCCCTGTTCCCATCCTACCAGGCTCTTTCCCTTCCCTAATACTGTTTTCTCTTCACATTCACTTATCCTTTATTCCCTTTGCTGCCCCCTCCCGGACCCCCTCGGCCTTCCCTCTCCCGAGTTCCATTCCCCACTGGGAGCTCGGCCCCCACCCCCATCTCTCCCAGTCGGTTTGGATCTAGGAAGCACACCAGTGGTCCCCACCTCCCACCTCCTTCACGGAACTCCCGCCCTCTGAGTAAGGGCTGGACCTAGCAACTCAACTCTGATGTGTATGACAAAAATGGTGGGTTGTCACTTCTGAGCTTAGGTTAAAGAAGACTGTGGCTTCCATTTTAGGTGCCCTTTGGCAAAGGAAGTTAGCTGCCACCCTGTACACTGCCCTGGTGAAAGGCCCCCATAGCAAGGAACTGAAGCCTTCAGCCACCAGCCCGTGAGGACCTGAGGTCTGCCGACAGCCACGTGAGTGACCCTCCCCCCACTGAGCCCGGAGAAGCTCTAGCCCCTCCGCCATTTCAACTGTAGCCTGTGTGAGACCCCAAGTCTGAGACACCCAGCTGGGGTGCTCCTGGATTCCTGCAAGATAAGTGTTTTTGGTTTTAAGCTGCCAAGTTTTGGGGTAACTTGTTACATAGCAATATTAAAATTGCTGATTGTCCTTTATAGACCACTTTTCAGAAATGTTTGTCTTCTATGACCTTGAGCAAATCACTGTTGTTCTCTGGGTCTCTGTCTCCTCATCTGCAAGACTTGGAGGTTGAGTCTAGCATCCCTAGTCTCTTGTCCATGAAGCAGGAGTCTGTGATACCACATCAGGGCCTGTTTGTTCAACTGTTTGGCAAAGAAAGCCCCGTTAAACCTGCACATCTTTGTATCTTTTTTTTTTTTTTTTTTTTACATCTTTGTATCTTAAGCTCCACATCTTTATATTTGCCTTCCATTTCTCACTCCTATTATCTGAAACCTGTTTCTAATTTCTGACAGAATTGCAGTGGCCTATTCTGTGCCTTGCTCTGCATGACATGCCAATTTCATTTTGGAGTCACGGCTATTGTTTTTTTCTCTGCTAATCTCTCTTGTTCTGCAAAATTCCAGTTGAACTTGTGACCATAGAGAGTTGCCCTTGTGCCTGATTCTGGCCCTGTGTGGCCCCCAAACGAGTGGATGATAGACAGACAGCCTGTCTGCCACCCGAAGCATCTTTTCTTGCTTAAAAATTTTCTTTCTAGATTGCACACTCCCTTCCAACTTGAGCAAAGACTGGAACATATTAAATAAAAGCAGAGCTGAAATTGGATGGAATGTCACAGCCACTTAGATTCAGACCTCTCCAAGGGGAGCACGTGGGGAAGGGCCTGGGACGTGCCCTCATGGATAACCTAGGGGAAGAAGGCTTCCATACTCTTCTCATACCATTCAGGCCTTAAGCGTAGCAACATTTTTTCTTAAGCAGGGCCTGTAACCCAGGACCCATCACTTATGTATGGTGTCCATGGCAACCAGGCAATGGTATGGGATCCCTTCTCACTGGGGAATTCCTTTTATGGCTCATTTCCGAAACCAGCATGGCCAGTACAGGAGTCTGCAGTTTCCCAGTTGCTTAGCAACCAGCTCCTATGCTCTAGTCCTAGGAAAAGCAGACAGTTACTTTTTTTTTTTTAAACTGTTTGTCGTCAGAATCATATGTTACATTCTCTGTACTTTGTCTCTTTAGAATAAAATAATTAGTGTGTGATAAGGATGCGGGAAAGGGCAACTGCTCCCTGTTGTTAATGCCCCCACTGCGCCTGGCAGGCTGGTGCAGGCAGGGAGAGGGAGGGAAACGTTAGCAGGCTTTCTGCCGGTAATTAAGCAGTGCGAGCCATCTGCACATCGAAAGCTCTACATTTTCCACGTCTCGTGGGGGCATCAAGTAAGTACAGGGCCAGCAGCCTGTGTGTTGTGTCCCTTCCCCCAGACCAGGAAAGCCAGAGCCCGCCCACAGGTGTCCCTGGACCACCTCACCTCGGCTCACATTCCTGGGGGTGCGGTGACTGGTTTGTTGGGTTTTGGGTAGAAAGTCCAGGAGACCATAGCCCCTTTGAGTCACAGCCGTGGGTTTCCACCTGGGGTGATTTTGCTCCCCAGCCCCACAGCATTCGGCCCAGGCTGCAGACATTTTGGGTTGTCATGGCTGGAGAGCAAGGGGGATGTTCCTGATATCTCCCAGGTAGTGACCAGGGATGACGCTACCTAGCCACAAAGCAAAGGACAGTCCCCAACAACAAAAATGTATCCTGCCCACAATGTCAATATGCCAAGGTTGAGAAGCCCTGAGTTCAAAGAATCAGAATGTCCATCTGTCCTGCTGAAAACCAGCCCTGTAGCTGACTAGGAAAAATGTTGACAATGTTCAACAGATGCAAATCCAACTCAAATTTCTTTCTGTACAGCATGAACTCCTCGGCCCCTACCATAAATCGACTTAGCAGCAGTGTAGAGCAGAGAGCCCTCTGGGGTTTGTGGCAATAGAGATAACCTCTGAGGTTGCCGTCCTAAGGGAAGGAGAGCAGAGAGGGAATGGTCTCTTCTTCCAGGGAAGCAATTTGCTAATAATCAGACAGATTTGACTCTATATACTGGGTCTAGTGCCTGTGTGGTATGGCTTCTTTGTTATTTTACACAGTCTTTTCAACTCCAAGATGGAAATTAAAGTGGGTGTTATGAGAATTACATCAGAACACTCACAATACCTGACCCCTACTAGGCCTTCCCAGTCCCCTTCTGGTCTCAGTCCCCCAACCCTAATTGTCCCCTCTCTCCAGCTGGGTACTTTGGACTTTAGAGAGTTCTGAACAAATGTGCTAGCCCTGTATTGACTGAAGCCATTTTATTCAGCAGTGAGCAAAGGACAAAACCAGTGTTCTTGGAATTTGGGCTGGTAGTCTGATTTAGGCATAAAGGACAGAAAAATAAATGGATGCGATAAGAGGTAGTGTTGTTAGTAAGAGTTTGCTGGCCTTCAAGTGTCAGCTTCTCCATGTCCTGGCTGTGTGGCCTTGGGTACTTGTTTAGCCTATTTTGAGGGGGTTCTCCTGTGAAATGGGGAGGATTATTATCTCTTGTAGTATTATTGTAAGGATTAAAGATAATGTACATGATGGGTGCCGAGCCTGGCACCTAATAGAAGGTAGACACCTGATAACGTGACAGTATACATGTTTATACCTCATTTTTTAACAGTAAGATTGGCATGTGTGGTCCAACCCAAGCTCTTTTCCACTGATGCTGAGGGTGAGCCCAAGGGCTGTGATGTTATGCAAGCAGCTCTGAAGCTGTCTCTATCTTTAGCCTATGCTACCTCTGGGCGGGGGTAATGAGTTCCATGCATTTCATAACCACTTTTTACTTGCTTGAAATCTTGAGAGTATCTCAGAATACTTGCTAATTCTAATGAGTGGGTTTCGGTCTATGTTCTCTGTACTTTTCTAGGCTGTAGCACATTCCCTGTCAGCCTCCAGCCTGGCCTCATAGAGAAGCCCCTCCAGTCCCCGGACCCCTTGAAATGCCTTGTGAACTCCATTCTTTCCTTTCTTGAAAGGCACCCACTAGAACTGCACATTCCTCACAAAGGTGAGGTGATGTTTTCTTCGTATTTTTGTTCTGCATTCTTCCTAACAAGTTTCAAAAATTGGTAGGCTTTTTGGGGGCCAGAGCCTTTGCTGCACACTCTTGCAATGAATCCCAAATCCCTTTTCTGGGTCACAACAGCTGGCTCATAGTAGCATCATCGCATCTTTTAGTTTATACTTTTCCCTCCCAACAAGTTTACCTGCCAGGTCTTTGCCCGTTCACCTAGCCTCATTTAATCTCCCCACTGTTAGCTTCTTGAACATGCAACAGAGCCCAGTGATTCCCCTTTCTAGATTGTTGTATGATCCTACCTAATTTTGCCCAGTCGACTGAAGCTTCTTGGGAGTGTGGCTCTAAACATGTCACTGCTAAGACTTTTCGCCTCCACATCGGATAATTAAATGATGTTACATTTAGAGGCTGCTTGCTCATCTCTCCGAAGCAGAATTACAGAATCTCACCTGGAAGCCACCACAACGGGGACAGGTGGCAGAAGGGTGTTTATCTGGCATGTCTGAGCCCAGCTTCCCAGAATGTAGCACTCAGGTGCCTCATCTCTGAATGAGTGGCAGGAACCAGATCCACAGTCACCCCAGAGCTGTGAACGTCTGGAGATGGGACAGCTTGAGGTTTACCAGGAGGTCAGAAACACTCAAGATGTGTGGAGGTCAGAGCAGTGGCAAAAAAAGAGTCCAGACGGGCTGGGGAGGGATCAAGGGTCATCAGGCCTCCAAAGGCCAGGCAGGCGGCACATCTGGGATCCAGGATGACAGACGGGAGATTCTAAACAGGGAGCCATTAGAGCACTGACCCAAGGCAAGGTTTTATCAGGGTGGGAACTGAGTCCCAGGGCTGAGAGCAACTGGGCCTGGCTGAAAAGGGGGCAAGGGGTCGGCAGCTGAAGGCAGTCCTTAGAACAATAGAACAGAGGGGGAAACAAACAGGGATGGAGGGGGTTGATGTTGTCTTTAGAGCAAATAATCTTCTCCCATTCCTGCAACAATACTATAGATTCTCAGATCAGTCAGTTGGTTAATTAGCAGGTGATGTTGAATGTGTACTCTGAGGTTATCACACACTATATGGCCATTACTTTCATAAAGCTCCTGGCGAACCCTGATCTCATTGTTTGCAAAAATCCTAAACTTAGACATATTTTTCTTGGGAGCACACCTCATAGTCCTTCTTGGAAATTCACAGTGTACATTAGCATTTTTAAAACTTTGAAAGCTGCAGTTTAGAAGTCTGTTTAATTAATGTCCTCCAATGTAGCTGACAACAGGATCTTTATATAAAAAGTATGAACAACCTGTGGTCATGCCTTGAGAGACACTGTTCTAGATCATTCATAATCTGATGTTCCCGGGCCCTTCACAACCTGGGCCTGCCCTTGTTTCCCAACTTGACCTTCCTTTATTTTTCTACATTCTAGCTGTGCTGAATTCTTGTACTTGCCCCTGTACAGTCACATTTCCCTCTTCCTTGTTACAGCAGATGATTCATTATCTGCCCCCAAGTGGAAAACACACTGAGCCTTCCTCGCCCCTACCCCCATTTCTGTCTATCCTTTAAGGCCCACTCAGAAAGGACACTTGATCCATCTCTGCCCCAGCCTTCCTTTTACTAGAAATGATCTGTCTTTTGATCCCTTTTGTCACACTATTACTTTTAGGGCTTAACACTTTTTACTTTGTGTATCCATGTCTGAATCTTTTTCCTATCCCCACCCCAGAACACAGCACATCTGTAGGATTGTCCTGGAAAGGACGATGCCATGACCTCCAAGGCTGAAATAAGTCTCTCAACACTCAGGCCAGAGACAGCAACACCCCCATCAATCCCACTGTGATGTCCCCCGGCCCAGGTGGGCCCCCAGAATGCGTAACACAGTGCTCCCAACAGCCCTACTGAATGGGGTAAGGTAGGCGTGACAGAAGCAATCCAATTATCATCCCTGATTTGGACTCTTCCACGAAATGAAAGGAACATTTAGCAAGCCCAGTATAGGAGTTGTTAATCCTTCAGATCAGGGACTGTCCATAACAGAAAAGAGCAATTAGCAGAACTACTCATTATACTTTCATGTTCATGTCTAGTCTGAAGGCTAATTATTTGTATAATTAACATGTTACCAAATGCAAATAATTGATGAGCCTGATTTCTTGGAATGAGACGCTCATCTTGTGAAATGTAAATAGCTGTGAATTATTAACAGCTTGCTTCTACTTAGGCTTTCTAATAGGGCAATGCCTGTGAGTGACAGTAATAATGTAAGCATGATCCCATTTATGTTAAAAAACCAACAAAACAAAACAATATGATGTGTGTTTAAGTGCGTAGGAAAAACACGTTTTAAACCTTTGCCATTTTCTAGCTGCATGAGCTTGGGCAAGTTAAACTCAATTTATTTACATTACTTATAAATCTCAGTTTCCACATATAAGAAATGGGTATAATAGCAGGCCCTAGCTCACAGGGTGGTTGTGAAAATTAAATGTGTTAACTCGTTTGTAAAGAGTACACCAAAAACATGAGCCATTGTTTTCATTACTACACATTTATATTGCTTTGTAAGTACAGAAGAAACAGTAAAGGTAAAGTATACAGATGTCTCTGCTATACTAGCACAGATATGTTTCTGAAAAGCTCCCATGGTCTACAAAACGGCTCACTAATAATAACTGGGTGGAGGCAGACCACTCAAAACAGATGTAACTTTGTAAGTAGAGCTCTAACACAAACAATGTCAGAGCTAACAAAATTAGCCCCACTAAACTTCAACTTGTACAAATGTTCCCACACTGCATCTGGCCTTGAACACTGGGCTCCTCATGGTGCTCTTGAGATAAACGTCCTGGAGAGCATTCATTCCTAACAGGGACCAGTTTAATCAAAATTAAACATTCGATATAAGGAGTAGAGTCTTCACCAATTTGTCCTTCTAGTTTAAAGGGAAATGTCTTTGCAGCTTCTTCATTTGCACCCTCAGCTTCTCCAAAAAGCTTGACATGAGGACAATACAGTGATTCTTAAAGTCACTAAATCAGTTGTTTTCTGCAGCTAATGAAGGCAGCTCTGTGTATTCTCAGCTTTTCCTTAAGGCCTTCCCGGAGCACTAAGGTTTCCTCTTACTAAAGAGATAGTTACTGTGCAGAAGCTTGCCTCTGCTTGCATCAAAACATTAACATGCTAGAAAAAAATTACATGGGAACCAATATGACTTCTGGGTTTATACCAGTTCCCCATTTACCCAAAGCATGTGAGGTCATTCACATTTAAGAAACACATGTTGTAGCGAAACAGTTTGTATTGAGTATCTCCCAAAAGTTGCTATGGTAGGAGCTAAATATAAACCATGTGATTTAATCGGCACGTTAACCTCATGTGGTGAGTTTCCTCATCTCTGAGGCTCAGGGACATTAACTTGCCTGAGATCACAAGTTTTCAAGTAACAAAACCAGAATTCCTAGCTGGGGCCCGGCTGACTCCAAAATTCATGCTCTTTAAGACCACACTATTTCTTTAAGAGTGGGAAAAGAAGGGAAAGAATACAGACATCCCTGGCTGTGGCAATGAGTGAAGGCCTGATACCTAACCACAAGTCACTAATGTTTAATAACCACAACACTCTCGCTACTTAGGTGATCTTACCACCACTTTGTAGATGAGGAAACTGAAGCTCAGATGAGATACAACTGGCTGGTAGTAGAGCCAGGAGTCAAACATAGGCATACCTGGTTCCTAAACTGGGGTGTTTCTCCATACATCCTATTTATGTTTGAAGACACCATTCCCTGAACATCTTGGGGAATCTCTGCTAGTTTTCAAAGCTAGTGAGTTAGACATCTCCCGCTCCCCATTCTCTCATGCAGTGAATCTCACTGCACGTGCATGCGCACATATACAACTGGCAATCTTCACAGGTGTAGTTTATCAAGCATGTTTCATAACACAGCCATAAAGTAATAGCATCTTCTTTCGGTGTTTTTGAAATTTTTTTCTATTTTCTTTCTTTTTTTATAGTTTATTTTGGTATCATCTACAATTACATGTGCAATATTATGGTGATTAAACTACCCCCTTCATCAGGTCCCCCCCACCAACCCCATTACAGTCACTGTCCATCAGCGTAGTGAGATGCTATACAGTCACTACTTCTCTTCTCTGAGTTGTACAGCCCTCCCCGTGCCCCTCCTACATTACGTCTGCTAATTGTAATACCCCTTTTACCCTCTTATCCCTCGCTTCCCACCTTTCTTCCCCAGTCCCTTTCCCTTTGGTAACTATTAGTCCGTTCTTGGGTTCTGTGAGTCTGCTGCTGTTTTGTTCCTTCAGTTTTTTTCTTTGTTCTTATACTCCACATATGAGTGAAATCATTTGGTACTTGTCTTTTTCAGCTTGGCTTATTTCACTGAGCATAATACCCTCTAGCTCCATCCATGTTGTTGCAAATGGTAGGATTTGTTTTCTTCTTATTGCTGAATAATATTCCACTGTGCATATGTACCACATCTTCTTTATCCATTCATCTACTGATGGACACTTAGGTTGCTTCCATTTCTTGGCTATTGTAAATAGTGCTGCGATAAACATAGGGGTGCATATGTCTTTTTCAAACTGGGCTGCTGCATTCTTAGGGTAAATTCCTAGGAGTTGGATTCCTGGGTCAAATGGTATTTCTATTTTGAGTTTTTGAGGAACCTCCATACTGCTTTCCACAATGGTTGAACTAATTTGCATTCCCACCAGCAGTGTAGGAGGGTTCCCCTCTCTCCACATCCTCGCCAGCATTTGTTGTTGTTTGTGTTTTGGATGTTGGCCATCCTCACTGGTATGAGGTGATATCTCATTGTGGTTTTAATCTGCATTTCTCTGATGATTAGTGATGTGGAGCATCTTTTCATGTGCCTGTTGGCCATCTGAGTTTCGTCTTTGGAGAAGTGTCTATTCATGTCCTCTGCCCATTTCTTAATTGGATTATTTACTTTATGCTTGTTGAGGTGCGTGAGTTCTTTATATATTTTGGATGTCAACCCCTTATCGGATACGTCATTTATGAATATATTCTCCCATACTGTAGGATGTCTTTTTGTTCTACTGATGGTGTCCTTTGCTGTACAGAAGCCTTTCAGCTTGATATAGTCCCACTTGTTCATTTTTGCTTTTCTTTCCCTTGCTCGGGGGGATATGTTCATAAAGAAGTCACTCATGTTTATGTCCAAGAAATTTTTGCCTATGTTTTTTTCTTAGAGTTTTATGGTTTCATGACTTACATTCAGGTCTTTGACCCACTTTGAGTTGACTTTTGTGTATGGGGTTAGACAGTAGTCCAGTTTCATTCTCTTACATGTAGCTGTCCAGTTTTTCCAACACCAGCTGCTTAAGAGGCTCTCATCTCCCCACTGTATATCCAAGGCTCCTTTATCAAATATTAATTGACTGTATATGTTTGGGTTAATGTTTGGATTTTCTATTCTGTTCCACTGGTCTGTGGGTCTGTCTTTGTGCCAATACCAAATTGTCTTGATTACTATGGCTTTGTAGTAGAGCTTGAAGTCAGGGAGTGTAATTCCCCCTGTTTGATTCCTCCTTCTCAGGATTGCTTTGGCTATTTGGGGTCTTTTGTGGTTCCATATGAATTTTAGAATTATTTGTTCTAGTTCATTGAAGAAAGCTGTTAGTATTTTGATAGGGATTGCATTGAATCTATAGATTGCGTTATGTAGTATAGCCATTTTGACAATATTTGTTCTACCTAGCCAAAAGCATGGGATGAATTTCCATTTGTTAGTGTCTTCTTTAATTTCTCTTAGGAACGTCTTGTAGTTTTCAGAGTATAGGTCTTTCACTTCCTTCGTTAGGTTTATTCCTAGGTATTTTATTCTTTTTGATGCAACTGTGAATGGAATTGTTTTTCTGATTTCTCTTTCTGTTAATTCATCATTAGTCTATAGGAAAGCAACAGATTTCTGTGTGTTAATTTTATATCCTGCAACTTTGCTGAATTCAGATATTAGTTCTAGTAGTTTTAGAGTGGAGTCTTTAGGGTTTTTTATGTACAATATCATGTCATCTGCAAATAGTGACAATTTGATTTCTTCTTTACCAATCTGGATGCCTTGTATTTCTTTGCTTTGTCTGATTGCCATGGCTAGGACCTCCAGTGCTATGTTGAATAACAGTGGAGAGAGTGGGCATCCCTGTCTTGTTCCTTATCTTAGATGAAAAGCTTTCAGCTTCTCGCTGTTAAGTATGATGTTAGCTGTGGTTTTGTCGTATATAGCCTTTATGATGTTGAGGTATTTGCCATCTATACCCATTTTGTTGAGAGTTTAAATCATGAATGGATGCTGAATTTTGTCAAATGCTTTTCAGCATCTATGGAGATGATCATGTGGTTTTTGTTCTTCTTTTTGTTGATGTGGTGGATGATGTTGATGGATTTTTGAATGTTGTACCATCCTTGCATCCCTGGGATGAATCCCACTTGATCATGGTGTATGATCCTCTTGATGTATTTTTGAATTCGGTTTGCTCATATTTTGTTGAGTAGTTTTGCATCTACGTTCATCAGGGATATTGGTCTATAATTTTCTTTTTTGGTGAGGTCTTTGCCCAGTTTTGGTATTAGAGTGATGCTGGCTTCATAGAATGAGTTTGGAAGTATTCCCTCCTCTTCTATTTTTTGGAAAACTTTAAGGAGAATGGGTGTTATTTCTTCTCTATATGTCTGGTAGAATTCAGAGGTGAATCCATCTGGTCCGGGGGTTTTGTTCTTGGGTAGTTTTTTGATTACCAATTTAATTTCGTTGCTGTTGATTGGTCTGGTTAGTTTTTCTGTTTCTTGTTTGGTCAGTCTTGGAAGGTTGTATTCTAAGAAGTTGTCCATTTCTTCTAGGTTTTCCAGCTTGTTAGCATATAGATTCTCATAATATTCTCTAATAATTCTTTGTATTTCTGTGGGGTCAACAATTATTTCTTCAAAGACACTTTCTATCCCCTTTTCTCTCTTTTCTTCCTCTGGTACTCCTATAATGCGAATATTGTTCCGTTTGGTTGGTCACACAGTTGTCTTAATATTCTTTCATTTATAGAGATCCTTTATCTCTCTCTGTTTCAGCTTCTCTGTATTCCTTTTCTCTGATTTCTATTCCATTAACAGCCTCTTGCATCTCGTCCAGTCTGCTGCTAAGCCCGTCAATGGCTTGTCTCATTTCTGCATTGTCTTTCCTGACTTCCGTAACTTCCTCTCTCAGCTCTTGCACATTTCTCTGTTGATCCATCAGCATGGTTATTACTTTTATTCTGAATTCTTTTTCAGGAAGATTGTGCATTTCCATCCCTTCAGTCTCCCTTTCTGGTGTTGTCTGGGTCTGGGTGAGCTTGGTCTGTACCATATTCCTCTGTCTTTTCATGTCAATAGAAGTGGTCACTGGTAGGTGCCACATATGTCAGCTGGGCTCTTTAAGACTTAAAAAAAACAAAAACCCAAAAAACAAAAACGAACAATAAAAAAAAAGAAGGAAGAGAAAAAAAGAGAAAAAAATAAAGAAATAAAAGAAAGGAAAAGAAACAAAAAAACGCCCACTGGGAGTAGATTCTGTAAGGATGCTGTAGGTGGCGCTGTTGCTCCACTATTCCACTTTGCAGGGCCCTTTGTAGCTCTGGCTGGGGCGGGAACGAATGGGAGGCTGTTGTTCTCTATGTGAAGTCAGTGCGGCTACTTTTTCCCAGTCGTCAGCCAAGGGGTCCAAAATTCCTCAGGACTGGCCCCCCTGCTGGGCCGAGTATACTGGGACGATCCTGGGCCCCCTCTTTAAGACCACCAAAAAAAAGCGCGCACTTTTCTTTTGTCCCAGGGAGCCTGCTGCAAGGACCCGGGCACATTCCCAGCTCACAACCTGCACCTTCTGCTTCTCCAATATCCAATACACCACGTGATGTATGTCAGTGCTCCCGGCGCAGATCACCAGGGCTGGTTATTTCGCGGGCCTGTACTTCCACTCCCTCCCGGCTCTGAATCTTCTCCTCCCGCCAGTGTGCTGGGGTGGGGGAGTGCTCGGGTCCCACCGGGTTGGGGCTCCGTATCTTACCCGTCTTGTGGGGTGCTGAGTCCTCTCAGGTGCAGATGCAGGCTGTGCGCTGTCCTGTATATTCTGGTCTCTCTTTTAGGAATAGTTGTATTTGCTGTATTTTCATAGATATATATGGTTTTGGGAGATTTCCGCCACCCTGCTCATGCTGCCATCTTCCCGGAACTCTTCTCTATTTTCTATTTAAATTTGCCTTTTAACATCGTAGAAGAGAATTTGTAACTAGAAAAATATCACCTACTTAGGATCCAAGAAAAGGAATTTAATAGGTGGAATGTAATTTATTGATTCTGTTGATTTTTAATAATTACAAAGTAAAAAATACATTAACCAAGAAGGAAATTTGTTTTTAAAGATGTGGCAGTATATTTGATCATTACCAAATTACAATTATAACATTTCTTTGCCAAGATAATGACATTCTTCATATGGAAATGTGATATCAATTTAGTGATTAGACAAGTAAATGGAATTAGGAAAACAATTCATGAAGAGTTCAAAGAAATAGAAACCATTAAAAAAATAAACAGAGAAATCCTAGAGCTGAAAAATACAATGAATGAAGAACTCAACAGAGTTTCAAAAGCAGACTCAACTATACAGAAGAAAAAATCAGTGACCTAGAAGATAGGATATTTGAAATTATCAGTGAGAGGAGCAAAAGCTAAAAATAAAAATAAATGAAGAAAGCCTCTGGGACTTATGGACACAATTAAAAGAAACATCGTCTACATTATAGGAATTCCATAAGGAGAAGAGAAAAAAATAGGACAGAAAATATATTTAAAGCAATATGGCTGAAAACTTCACAAACCTAGGGAGTAAAAAATAGACATCCAAATTCATGAGCCAAAAAGGACCCCAAATAGGTTGAGCCTGAATAGCACTACACTAAGATGCTTTATGATTGTCAAAAGTCAAAAACAAAAAATTTTGAAAGAGGCAAGAGAATAGAGAGGTTACTTGCAAAGGCACTCTCATAAGTCAATGGACAGATTTCTCAGCAGAAACTTTTTAAGCTAGGAGAGAATGGGATGACATGTTCCAAAATACTGAAAGAAAAACAACTGCCAACCAAGAATTCTAAATCTTTTTTCATTTCTTAAGGGCAGCTTTCCTAGATAAAGATATTCCTGAACATACAAAAGCTGAGGGGGATTTTCATCATCACTAGGCCAGCCTTACAAGTAACGCTAAAAAGAGTTATTTGAGTGGGAACAAAAGGATGCTAATTAACATCATAAAAATATAATAAGGTAGTATAAAACTCACTAGTAATGGAAAGTATATAGTCATGGTTAGGTTCTGTAAGATGGAAATGATGGTGTGTGACTGACTTACTAGTTTAAAGGTTAAAAGTAGTAAAAAATAACTATGACCACAATCTGTTACTGGTTACACAATATAAAAAATACGTAAACTGTAACATCAGTAACCTAAAATGTGAGGGGGGAAAGAAGTAAAAGTATAAAGCTTAGATATGCTATAGAAGTTAAGTTGTTATCACTTTAAAGTAGGGAGTTATAACTTTAAGATATTTTATATAAGCCTCATGGTAACCACAAGGGAAAAACCTGTAGTAATTACACAAAAGAACATGATGAAAAAGTCAAAGTATACTGATACCAAAAGTCAGCAGGATAACAAACAAGGAACAGGGGATCTACAAAAGCCAGAAAACAATGAACAAGATGGTAATAGTAAGTCCTGACCTATCAACAATGACTTTAAATATAAATGGATTAAATTCTTCAATCAAAAGGCATAGAATGGCTGAATGGATTTAAAAACATGATCTGAGACTCACTTCAGCCTTAAAGACACACATAAAGGAATGGAAAAAGATATTTCAAGCAAATGGTAACCAAAAAAGGGGGTAAGTATACTTTTATCAGACAAAATAGACTTTAAAGTATAAAAAGAGACAAAGAACATTAAATAATGATAAAGGATCAACCTATCAAGAAGACATATTGTAAATATGTATGCACTCAACCTTGGAGCACCTAAATATAAAGCAAAACTAACAGAACTAAAAGGAGAAATAAACAGCAATACAGTAATAGTATTATCATGGAGACTTTATATTGTCATATTATATTATTTGGAGATAGTATTATATTGAAGACTTTAATACTCCACTCTCAATAATGGATAGATCATCTACATAGAGTATCAATAAAGAACAGTGGGTTTGAACAACACTAGAGACCACATGGACCTAAGAGACAGACATATAGAGAATACTCTGACAACAACAGAATACACATTCTTCTCAAGCACACATTTTCTAGGATAGGCCATATATTAAGCCACACAGAAAGTCTTAGCAAATTCAAGAAGGTTGAAATCATACCAAGTATCTTCTGTGACCACATGGCATGAAACTAGAAATCAATAACAGGAGGAAAGCTGGAAAACTCACAAATACATGGAAATTAAACAACATTCTCCTAAAAAACCAATGGATCAACAGAGAAATTAAAGGAGAAATAAAAAAGTACCTTGAGAAAAACAAAAATAAAAACAAAATATACCAAAACTTATGGGATGCAGCAAAAGCTGTTCTAAGAGGGAAGTGCATAACAATAAATGCCTACATTAAGAAACAAGGAAGTTCTCAATCTAACTTTATGCATCTAGGAACTAATAAAAGATCAAACCGAGCCTAAAGGTAGCAGAAATAAGCAATAAAGATTAGAGCATAAATAAATGAAATAGAGAATGGGAAAACAGTAGAAAAGATTAATAAAACTAAGAGTGGTTCTGTGAAAAGATAAAATTGACTAACCATTAGCTAGGCTAACCAAGGAAAAATAAAGGGAACCCAAATCAACAAAATTATAACTGGAAAAGGAGACATTGTAACTGATACAGAAATACAGAGGATCATAAGAAGCTATTATGAACAACTATATGCCAGCAAACTGACAACCTAGAAGAAATGGAAAAAATCTTAGATACATATAGCCTGCCAAGACTGAATCAGGAAAAATAGAAAATATGACCAGACCAATACTAGTAGGGAAATTGAATCAGTAATCAAAAATCTCCAAGTGAAGAAAAGCTCAGGACAGGATGGCTTCACTAGTGAATTGTACCAAACATTCAAAGAGGAATTAACACCAATCTCTTCTCAAAAAACAAAGAGGAGAGAACACTTCCAAATTTATTTTATGAGGCTAGCATTATCCTAATACCAAAGCCAGAAAAGGACACTAAAAAGAAAACTATAAGCCAATATCCCTGATGAACATATTCAACAATTCTCAATAAAGTACTAGAAAACCAAGTTTAGCAGCATATTAAAGGGACCAATTACCATGAACAAGTGGGATTCATCCCTGAACTGTAAGAATGGTTCAACAAATGCAAATCAATTGGTGTGATACATCATATGAATAGAATCAATGAGAAAAATATGATTATCTCAATAAATGCAGGAAAAATATTGACAAAATTCAACATCTATTCATGATAAAAACTCTTAGCAAATTAGATATAGAAGTAATGTATCTCAACATAAAAAAGGCCATATATGACAAGCCCATAACTAATAAGATACTCAATAATGAAAGGTTGAAACCTTTTCCTCTAAGATCAGGAAAAAGATGAGTGCCCATTCTCACCACTCCTATTCAGTATAGTACTGGAAGTCCTAGCCAGAGCAATTAGCTAGGAAAAAGAAAGGAAAATCCTTTTCCTAATAAAATTGTCTCTATTTGCAGATGACATAATTTTATATATAGAAAACCCTAAAGACTCCATCAAAAGGCTGTCAGATATTATCAATTAATTCAGTAGAGTCACAGGATACAAAATTAGCATAAAAAATCAGTGGATTTTTTAACAAATGAATTATTTGAAAAAGAAAGAAATTATTCCATTTACAATAGCTTCAAAAATAATAAAATACATAGGAATAAATTTAACCAAGGAAGGAAAAGATCTCTACATTGAAAATAAGACTCTGATGAAAGAAATAAAAAAGACACAAATCAATGGAAAGGTATATTGTGTTCATAAACTGGATGAATATTGTTAAAATGTCCATACTACCCAAAGCCATCTATAGGTTAAATGCAATCCTTATCCAGATTCCAATAGCATTTCTTACAGAAGTAGACAGGAAGAAATTCTAAAATTCAAATGGAACCACAAAAGACCCTTAATAACCAAAGTAATACAGAGAAAGAAAACAAAGCAGGAGGCATCACACTTCCTGATTTCAAGCTATATTATAAAGCTATAATCAAAACACATATATATTGGCATAAAAACATACTCAGAGGCCAATGGAACAGTCCAGAAATAAACCCATGCCAAATAATATTTGACAAGAGACTCAGTAATATTCAGTGTAGAAAAAACAGTCTCTTTGATAAATGGTGCCTGGAAAATTATATATTCACCTGTAAAAGAAACTAGGTCCATATCATATACCACTCACAAAAATTAACTCAAAATGGATTAAAGATTTAAATTTAAGACTAAAAACCATAAAACTCCTAGAAGAAAGCATTGGAAGAAAGCTCCTTGATATGGATCTTGGCAATTATTTTTTGGATATGACACCTGAAGCACAAGGAACAAAATAAAAATCAAGTGGAACTATATCAAACTAAAAGCTCTTGGATAGCAAAAGAAATGGTCAACAACAACAACAACAAAAAACTATAGAATGAGAAAACATTTGTAAACCATATATCTGATAAGGAGTGGATATTCAAAATATATAAAGAACTCCTACAACTCAGCAGCAAAAAACAAATAATCCAACTAAAAAATGGGCAAAGGACCTGACTAGATTTTTGCAAAGAAGATATATGAATGACCAACAGATACATAAGAAGATACTCAACATCTCTAATCATTAGGGAAATGAGTTATCACCCTCATGCCTGTTAGAATAACTATCATCAAAAAGAGGTAACAAATGAGGTTAAGGATGTGGAGAAAAGGTAACCTGTAAATTGGTACAGCCACTGTGGAAAACAGTATGGAGTTTCCTCAAAAATTTAAAAAGAATTACCATATAATCCAGCAATTCTACTTCTGGGACTGTATCTGAAGGAAAGGAAAACACTATGTCAAAAAGTGTTTACACCCCCACATTCATAGCCACTTTATTTACAATATCCAAGACATGGGAACAACTTAAGGGTCCATGAATGAATGAATGGATAAAGAATATGTGGTATGTAGGTATGTGTATAGATAGATATGGAATGTAATCACACATTCAATGGAATATTGTTCAGCCACAAAAAAAGGAAATCCTGCCATATGCAACATGGATGGACCTTAAGGATGTTATGCTAAGTAAACAAAGTCAGAGAAATACAAATATTGTATGATCTCACTTATATGTGGAATCTAAAAAAAGAAAACATAGAAAAACAGATCAGATTTGTGGTTACTAAAGGCAGGGGATGGAAGGAGGGGGAATTGGATGAAGGTGGTCAAAGGCACAAACTTCCAGTTATAATATAAATAAGTACTAAGGATGTAACGTACAACATGATGAATATAGTTAAACTGCTATATAGTATACACAAAACTTTTTAAAGGAGTATGTCCTAAGAATCCTTCTATAAGGAAAAAAAAACCTTTTTCCTATCTATGAAGTGATGGATGTTAAAGTGGTTACCACTTATTGTGGTAATCATTTCACAATATATGTAAGTCAAATCATTATGCTGTATATCTTAAATTTATACAGTGCTGTATGTCAGTTATATATTAATAAAACTGAAAAACCCTACTGATTGATTAATGCTCATCAATACTATATTTTCTGAGCCAGAGAAACTGTTCATGTTCATACTTTTTCCCCCAAACTGATGGATCAGTTAATTTTAACTATGATTTTGGCTGAAATCTAACAAGGAATGTGGTAAAATTGAAAACAAACAAAAATACATATTTAGAACAAAGAGCCCAGGATTAGACCACTTTTATATGGTTAATCAGTTTTTGACAAACATGCCAAAGAAATTAAATGGGGTAAGGAGAGTTTTCAACAAGTAGTAGTTGAAGTGATTATCCATATGAAAAAAATGAACCTTATCTTTTACATTATACACAGAAATAATTTGAGACAGATCATACTTAAAGTGAGAAAAATTATATGGGAATGTAAAATGATGTAGCTGCTTTGGAAAAAAATCTTGCAGTCCCTGAAACAGTTAAACATAGTTACAATATGGTCCAGCAATTCCACTTCTAGGTACATACCCAAGAGAAATAAAAATGTATCTCACACAAAAACTTGTCCATGAATGTTCATAGCTACATTACTTGTAAAACCAAAAAGTAGAAATTCAAGGGCCCATCAACTGATGAATGGACAAATAAAATGTGGTATATCCATACAATGGAATATTATTCAGCAATGAAAAGAAATACTGATACATACTATGACATGGATAAGCCTTGAAAACATGCTAAACGAAAGAAGCCAGTCACAAAGGGCCAGATGTTGTATGATCCTGTTTTTATGAAATGTCCAGAATAGGCAAGTCTATAGAGATAGAAAGTAGATTAGTGGTTGCTTGTTGCCAGGGGAATAGAGGGATTGGGGTAGAAGGCAAAGACAGTTAAGAACTGTGGGGTTTCTTTCTAGGGTGATGAAAATATTCTGAAATCATGATGATGGAAGCACAACTATGAATATCCTAAAAACCGCTGAACTGTATACTTTAGTTTCATATGGTGTATGAATTGTATCTCAACAAAGCTCTTTTTGAAAAAGCCTTGGACACTTCCTAAAGGAAAATATCCTGATGGTCAATAAACATATAAAAAGTGTTCAACTTCATAGTTACCAGGGAAACATAAATTAAAACCAGTGGCATGCCTCTACATACCAACTGGATGGCTAAAATTATGAACCCTGAAGACACAAATTTTTTGGCACGGTTTGGCAATGGTACAATCATTTTAGAAAACAGTTTGTAGTTTCTCACAAACTTGAACTTAACACCTATCCTATGATTTTGATCATTCCACATCTAGGTATTTACCCAAGAGAAATTAAAATGTATGTTCATAAAATGCCTTGTTCAAGAATACTCATAGCAGCTTTATTCATAATAGTCAAAAAACATGAAACCAGTCAAAATATCCATCAGTAAGAGAAGGATTATTCAAACTCTTGTATAGTCATGCCATGGAAAAATAATTATCAATAAAATGCAACTAATGATATATGCAAAAACATGGATGACTCTTCTGGACATTATACTGGGCACAATAACCCTGACACAAAAGAGTACATACTGTATGGTTCCATTTATATGAAACTCTACAACAGGCACAAGTAATCTTTCATGGAAAAAAGTACTAGCTGGAAAGGACTGACTGGGAAGAAACACAATGGATGGAAATGTTCTTTTTCTTATCAATATATGCATTTGTCAAATTCATTCGTGTACTGAAGATTTGTGCATTTCACTGTGTGCAATTTTTACCTTATAAGAGAAACATATATCATGTTGAGTTCTAGTAGGTTTGCTTTTCAGTGTTATAGGTAAGCAATTCTGAAACATTTCTCTGTATTGCAAATGAGTAAACATATTCAGGATAATGGGATCCAGGCTTCTTACTATAGAGAATAGAGTTAATATGGCAAGGATGTTAAAAAAAAAAAACCTCAGATACAGAGAACAGATTGGTAGTTGCCAAAGACCAAAGAGTTATAGGGATGGGGCAAAATGGGTAAAGGGGGTCCAAAGGTACGACTTCTAATAATAAGATAAATAAGCCCTACGGATGTAGTGTAATGGTGACTATAGATAACAAAACTATGTCGTATACTTGAAAGCTGCTAAGAGTAGATCTTAAACGTTCTCATCACAAAAAAAAACATATAACTAGGTGTGATGATTACTCATTGTAATAATTTCTCAATATTTACATATATCATTATGTTATATACCTAAAATTAATATAATGTTATATGTCAATTATAGCTCAAAGAAAAAAAACTGGATGTATCTCGTGGTATCTGGAATCTGGAATTGGAGGTATTGCTATGAACTCATGGTTTCATGTATATGCTTGCTTGCAGTGGAAGCCTAAAAACAGTATCACACCAGTAACAGTGAGCACATTAAGAGCTAAGATCTTGGTTTCAAACTACTATTTTCCACTCAAAGGAAGAACTGAAGAAAAGCCTAATTCCTGGGCTAAAATAGGGAAAGTATATAATGAGCCTAGAAGATCTGGTTGCAGCAGAAAGTGCTTGAAGGAGCTCTCTCACCAGCCAAACCTGGGACAATGTGAGCATCATAATAAATAATGACAGTGATAGATTATAACCTGTTCAATAAACTGGTTTCTGTGAGCCCATACTTGATGTAAATAAATGAAAAAATAAATGCAGAAGAGAAAACTCTTTACAGTAACGTGGCAACCAATGAATGTAGAAGAAACGATACCAGTTGGGTAGTCATCAATGGATGCTAAAACTAGTGGGTAAATTTTTTATAAGGAATAGCATATTTACATAGTCTCAAAGTACTTCCCAATAAATGTCTAATCACAAAGGGAAAAACAGTGTGCAGTGAAGAAACTGGGCAGACACTTGGTAGGTGATCAAATTTAGCATCAACAACATGGGACAAACCTCCATCAACACAGCGTAATGTTTCCAACTTATTCTCAGCTTGCTAAGAAAATGCACATGCATGCACACATATATATTGAAAGAGTGAACAATAAAGCAAATGGGCAAAATGTAATTGGCAAACACAGAAGTAGAAGGGAGTTCTTTGTACTATTCTTGCAACTTTTCTGTAAGTTTGAAATTATATCGAATAAAAAATTACCAAAAAATATTAGGAAAGATGCTGGAAGACAATTCTCAGTGGATCTCCCATGTTTCTCTCTGTCTTGTGAGCAGAAGCACTGCTAGCTTTTGTCCCACACAATCTTTTCAAGGATATTTATATAGTTGAAAAGCCTTAAAAGATAGAGTAGCAAAGGGCTGGTTTGTTTACTGTCAAGTATAATAATGTCTCCCACCAAGGTGAAGTTTGGGCAGGTTTGCTTGTGGTCCATTATAAAAGATTCAGATTCCCTAAATTCAAGGTTCCTCAGCAGGGAGGCAAATCTGCTGTGTGTACAGCATCCACCTGCCCCTGTGGTACTCTTCGAGACTTTGGGGGCAAGAAGAACTGATGGAATCATGAAAGTCATGCTACTTGATATTCCATGAGTGATGAAGTCCTTTGCAGAGGAGGATTAAAGATGGCGGCGTGAGAGGTGAGACAGAGCCTTCCTCCCAAAACCGCATATAATATGAAAATATAATTAATGCAACTAACCCTGAAACAGCAACAGGAAAGAGGACTGCACCAAACTGCATACACCTGGAGAAAAGAATAAACCTCACAGAACAGGGTAAAGTACCAAAGCCATGGCCTAGCAGGACCCAAGCCCTTTCCCCATCCCAGCTCACCAGCAGGAGGAAGAGAAACAGAGCCGGGAGGGAATGGAGGCCTGGGACTGGTGAATACCTAACTCTGGAGATCTGATCTGGGAGCACAAACCTACGTTTCAAAGTGTTTTCATGGTATTCTCGTGACTAGGGGGTTGGAAAGCTAAGACAGGCAGAATTCCTGGAGAGACTGAGATTCCAGCCATTTGTGGAAAGCAGGGATCCATATCTGGCTGCTCTGGGACAAAAGAAAGGTGGGCAGTCTGACAGACTTCCTAACAGCAAGACAGCTGCTAAAGGGGCAAGGATTGCACAGAGCTTACTGCTGCCAGGTGCACTCTGCCCAGCAGGTTGGGAACTTTCACGATCTTCAGGAGCTCCAGTTGCCTGGCTGGCTACACAGCTCCAAGGACCCACTCCATGATATGCAGCCTACTGAGCTTTTCTCCTGGCCAGCCCCACCTGGCTGGCAAAGTGGCAAACCCTACTCTGGCATTAGGCCAGACAGAGGGAAGCCCTGTCTTACAGCAACTACAAACGTAAAGCACAGAGACTTATACCTGTGTCCTTGGCCCACTGGTTCTGGCAGTGGAGACAGGCATAGCAGCCAGGAAGCAGGAAACAGCTCTTTCCTCCCCCCAGGCACCAATACCGCTCTCCTGCGAACCCTGACATTGTTTCCGGGGCTGAGTAGCTCCAGAGAGTAGAGCTTCTGGGCACTAGAGGGCGCCATATACAAATATGAAATGACAAAGGAACCTGGTTCAAAGTAAAATTATGAATACAATCCCTGAGAAAAATTCAAATGAAAACAACCTCATGAATCTGCCTGAAAGGGATGTCAAATAAAAATCATTAACATGCTCATGGAGGTACAGAAAAATATTCAAGAACTCGGATGAATTCTGGTTAGAGATCCAATCATTATGGAAAACAGTATCAGAAATGAAACATACAATGGAAAGTTTTAAAAGAAGATTAGACATGGTGGAGGAGACAATAAATGAAATAGAAATTAGAGGAGAGGAATACAAAGAAGTCGAGGCACAGAGAGAAAAAATGATCTCTAAGAATGAAAGAATATTGAGAGAACTGGGTGTGACCAACCCAAATGGAACAATATTCGCATTATAGGGGTACCAGAAGAAGAAGAAGAGAGAAAAGAGGATAGAAAGTGTCAGTGAGGAGGTAATTGCTGAAAACTTCCCCAATCTGGGGAAGGAGATAGTCTCTCAAGCAATGGAGGTACACATATCTCCCAACACAAGGGACCCAAGGAAGACAACATCAAGACATATAATAATTAAAATGGCAAAGATCAAGGATAAAGACAGACTTTTAAAAGCAGCCAGAGAGAGAAAAAGATCACACACAAAGGAAAACCCATTGGGCTATCATCAGATTTCTCAACAGAAATCTTACAGGCCAGAAGGGAGTGGCATGATATATTTAATGCAATGAAGCAGAAGGGCCTTGAACCAAGAATACTTTACCCAGCAAGGTTATCATTTAAATTGAAGGAGGGATTAAGCAATTTTCAGATAAGCAAAAGCTGAGAGGAATTACCTCCCACAAACCACCTCTACAGTGCATTTTGGAGGGACTCTTATAGATGGAAGTAATCCTAAGGCTAAATAGATGTCACAAGAGGTAATAAAACCACAGTAAAGAAAGTAGAAGAGCTAATTACTAAGCAAATGCAAAATTAAATCAACAATCCCCAAAGTCAATCAAGGGATAGACGAAGAGTACTGAATATGATACTTAATGTATAAAGAATGGAGGAGGAAGAAAAGGAGGAAGAAAAAAAGAACCTTTAGACTGTGTTTGTAATAGCATATTAATTGAGTTAAGTTAGACTCTTACACAGTAAGGAAGTTAACCTTGAATCTTTGGTAACCACGAATCTAAAGCCTGCAATGCCAATAAGTACATACCTATCGATAATCACCCTAAATGTAAATGGTCTGAATGAACCAAATCAAAAGTCGTAGAGTCACTGAATGGATAAAAAATAAGACCCATCTATATGCTGCCTACAAGAGACTCACTTTAAACCCAAAGACATATGCAGACTAAAAGTGAAGGGATGGAAAAAGATATTTCGTGCAACTAATAGGGAGGAAAAAGCAGGAGTTGCAGTACTTGTATCAGACAAAATAGACTTCAAAACAAAGGAAGTCACAAGAGACAAAGAAGGACATTACATAATGATAAAGGGATCAATCCAACAAGAAGATATAACCATTATAAATATCTATACACCCAACACAGGAGCACCTACATATGTGAAACAAATACTAACAGAATTAAAGGGGAAATAGAATGCAATGTATTCATTCTAGGAGACTTCAACACTCTACTCCGGATCAACCAGACAGAAAATAAGTAAGGACACAGAGGCACTGAACAATGCATTAGAAAAGACATCTACAGAACTCTACACCCAAAAGCAGCAGAATACACATTCTTCTCATGTGCACATGGAACATTTTCAAGAACAGATCATATCCTAGGCCACAAAAAGAGCCTCAGTAAATTAAAAAAGATTGAAATTGTACCAACAAGTTTCTCAGACCACAAAGGTATGAAACTAGAAATAAATTACACAAAGAAAATGAAAAATCACATAAACACATGGAAGCTTAACAACATGCTCCTAAATAACCAATGGATCAATGACTAAATAAAAACAGAGATCAAGCTACATATAGAGACAAATGACAACAATAATTCAACACAACAAAATCTGTGGGATGCAGTGAAGGTCGCGCTAAGAGGAAAGTATATGACAATACAGGCCCACGTCAGGAAAGAACAATCCCATATGAACAGTCTAAACTCACAATTAACAAAACTAGAAAAAGAAGAACAAATGAGTCCCAAAGTCAGTAGAAGGAGGGACATAATAAAGATTAGAGCATAAATAAATAAAATCAAGAAGAATAAAACAAGAGAAAGAATCAATAAAAGCAGGAGCTGGTTCTTTGAGAAAATAAGCAAAATAGATAAACCCCTAGCCAAACTTATCAAGAAAAAAAGAGTCTACACACATAAACAGAATCAGAAATGAGAAAGGAAAAATCACTATGGACACCACAGAAATACAAAGAATTATGAGAGAATACTATGAAAAATTATATGCAACAAACTGGATAACCTAGAAGAAATGGACAGCTTTCTAGAAAAATACAACGTTCCAAGGCTGACCCAGAAAGAAACAGAAAATCTGAACAGACCAATTACCAGCAACGAAATGGAACTGGTAATCAAAAACCTATGTAAGAACAAAACCCCTGGACCAGATGGCTTCACCGCTGAATTTTATCAAACATTTAGTGAAGACCTAATACACATCCTCCTTAAAGTTTTCCAAAGAGTAGAAGAAGAGGGAATACTTCCAAACTCATTCTGTGAGGCCAGCATCACTCTAATACCAAAACCAGGCAAAGACACCACAGAAAAAGAAAATTACAGACCAATATCCCAATGAACACAGATGCAAAAATACTCAACAAAATATTAGCAAACCGAATTCAAAAATACATCAAAAAGATCATCCATCATGATCAAGTAGGATTTATTCCAGGGACGTGAGGATGCTACAACATTCAAAAATCCATCAACATCATCCACCACATCAACAAAAAGAAGGACAAAAATCACATGATCATCTCCATAGATGCTGAAAAAGCATTTGACAAAATTCAACATCCATTCATGGTAAAAACTCTCAACAAAATGGGTATGGAGGGCAAATACCGCAACATAAAAGGCCATATAAGACAAACCCACAGCCAACATTATACGTAACAGTGAGAAGCTGAAATCTTTTCCTTTAAGATCAGGAACAAGACAAGGATGCCCACTCTCCCCACATCTATTTAACATAGTACTGGAAGTCCTAGCCACAGCAATCAGACAACGCAAAGAAATAAAAGGCATCCAGATTGGCAAGGAAGAACTCAAACTGTCCCTGTTTGCAGATGACATGATATTGTACATAAAAAACCCTTAAGAATCCACTGTAAAACTACTAGATATAATACCTGAATTCAGCAAAGTTGCAGGATACAAAATTAATATGCATAAATCTGTGGCATTCCTATATACTAACAATGAACTAGCAGAAAGAGAAATCAGGAAAACAATTTCATTTCATAATTGCATCAAAAAGAATAAAATACCCAGCAATAAACCTAACCAAGGAAGTGAAAGACCTATACTCTGAAAACTACAAGACACTCATGAGAGAAATTAAAGAAGAGACCAATAAATGGAAACACATCCCGTGCTCATGGATAGGAACAATTAATATTGTCAAAATAGCCATCCTGCCTAAAGCAATCTACAGATTTAATGTAATTCCTATCAAAACACCAACAGCATTCTTCAATGAACTAGAGCAAATCATTCTAAAATTCATATGGAACCACAAAAGACCCCGAATAGCCAAAGCAATCATGAGAAGGAAGAATAAAGCTGGGGGATTATGCTCCCCAATGTCAAGCTCTACTACAAAGCCACAGTAATCAAGACAATTTGGTACTGGCACAAGAACAGACCCATAGACTAGTGGAACAGACTAGAGAGCCCTGACATAAACCCAACCATATATGGTCAATTAATATACAATAAAGGAGCCATGGATATACAATGGGGAAATGACAGCCTCTTCAACAACTGGTGTTGGCAAAACTGGTGTTGACAGCTACATGCAAAAGAATTAAACTGGATTATTGTTTAACCCCATTCACAAAAGTAAACTTGAAATGGATCAAGGACCTGAATGTAAGTCATGAAACCATAAAACTCTTAGAAGATAACATAGGCAAAAATCTCCTGAATATAAGCATGAGCAACTTCTTCCTGAACGCACCTCCTCGAGCAAGGGAAACAAAAGCAAAAATGAACACATGGAACTACATCAAACTAAAAAGTTCTGTATGGCAGAGGTACCATCAACAGAACAAAAAGGCATCCTACAGTATGGGAGAATATATTTGTAAATCACATATCTGACAAGGGGTTAACATCTAAAACATATAAAGAACTCACACACCTGAACACCCAAAAAGCAAATAACCCTATTAAATAATGGGCAGAGGATATGAAGAGACAATTCTCCAAAGAAGAAATTCAGATGGCCAACAGACACATGAAAAGATGCTCCATACCACTAATCATCAGGGAAATGCAAGTTAAAACCACAATGAAATATCACCTCACAGCAGTAAGGATGGCCAGCATCCAAAGGACTAAGAACAGCAAATGCTGGTGAGGATGTGGAGAAAGGGGAACCCTCCTACACTGCTGGTGGGAATGTAAGCTAGCTCAACCATTGTGGAAAGCAATATGGAGGTTCCTCAAAAGACTAAAAATAGAAATACCATTTGACCCGGGAATCCCACTCCTTGGAATTTACCCAAAGAATACAACTTCTCAGATTCAAAAAGACATATGCACCCCTATGTTTATTACAGCACTATTTACAATAGCCAAGATATGGAAGTAACCTAAGTGTCCATCAGTAGGTGAATGGATAAAGAAGATGTAGTACATATACACAATGGAATACTATTCAGCCATAAGAAAGAAACAAGTCCTACCATTTGCAACAACATGGATGGAGCTGGAAGATATTATGCTCAGTGAAATAAGCCAGGTGGAGAAAGACAAGTGCCAAATGATTTCCCTCATTTGTGGAGTATAACAATGAAGCAAAACTGAAGGAACAAAATAGCCACAGACTCCAAGAAGCGACTAGTGGTTACCAAAGGGGAGGTGTGTGGGACGGCGGGTGGGACGGAGAGAAAGGGGATTGAGGGGTATTCTCTTTAGTACACATGGTGTGGGGGGTCATGGGGAAAACAGTGTAGCACAGAGAAGGCAAACAGTGAATCTGTGGCATCTTTCTACACTGATGGACAGTGACTGCATTGGGATATGGGTGTGGACTTGATAATATGGGTATAACTAGTCACCACATTGTTTTTTCATGTGAAACCTTCATAAGAGTGTATACCAATTATACCTAAAAAAAAAAAAAAGTCCATTGCCTCCAACTTAGGATCCTTACATTATCTGCCCCCATCCATGAAACTAGGACAGGCTAACCTCTTAATTTGCAAGTAGGAAGACATCTCAGACCGTTCACAGGTCCTGGCAAGAGGAAATGTAAAAACAAGCACTGAGAACTATTTTGATAAATGTTGATATGTGTTATCTTATATTAGCACACCTACTGGAAGGCATGGGGAGTGGTATATGTTTGAGAATAGGGTGGTGAGAGAGGAGTAAGGTAGAACCAGCCACAACTGACATCAAACAATAGGGAAAGGAGCAGAGAAGCAAGGGGACAGAAATGTGAAGGAGAAGCAATGATTAAAATCAGAATTCTGATGTAATAATAGATGCAAATGTCCAGCATCAGTAACATCAGTGAGAAATTCATTTGGGGGACAGTTGTTGGGATTGTTTGTTTAATTCTCATCACCTATGTACACATAAAGTAGAGACCTGGGAGAAATTCTTCATTTGGGTTTCTAAGCTAATTGGGGCAAAGAAGACATACAAATGGCCAACTGGTACGTGAAAAGGTGCACAACATTAATCACCCAGAAAATGCAAATAAAAACCATAATGAGATATCACCTCACACTCGCTAGAATGGCTGTTATCAAAAAGAGAAGAAGTGTTGGCAAGACAAGAAATAAGGATGTGGAGAAAAGGGAACTCTTGTGTACTGTTGATGGGAATGTAAACTGGTACAGCCCTGTGGAAAAGAGTATGGAGTTTCCTCAAAAACTTAAAAATTGAACTACCATACAATCCAGCAATTCCACTTCTGGGTATTTATCTGAAGAAAATGAAAACACTAGTTTGAAAAGGTGTACACTCCCCCATATTCATAACAGCATTTTTTACAGTAGCCAATGTATAGAAGCAATCTAAGTGTTCACTAATAGATGGATAAAAAAAATGTAGTGTGTGTGTGTGTGTATATATATATATATATATATACACACACACACATACATATATATACATACACACACACAAAGGACTATTATTCAGCTAAAAAGATATAAAAGAATGATGTCTTGCCATTTGCAGCAACCTGAATGGACCTTGAGGGCATTATGCTAAGTGAAGTCAGTCAGACAAAGACAAACACCATATGATCTCAATTATATGTGCAATCTTAAAAAAGAAAAATAAAATGAACTTATCTATAGATACAGAGAACAGATTGGTGGTTGCCAGAGGT
Organism: Phataginus tricuspis; assembly: GCA_029783875.1. NCBI lineage: Eukaryota > Metazoa > Chordata > Mammalia > Pholidota > Manidae > Phataginus > Phataginus tricuspis. Next base: position 28,265,485 of record JAQQAC010006923.1, read on the forward strand.
GGGGGTGGGTCAGTAGGTGAAATAGATGGAGGGGGTCAAAAAGTACAGACTTCCAGCTATAAAATAAATGAGTCATGGGGCTGTAATGCACAGCATGATAACTATAATTAATAATGCTATATTGCCTATTTGAAGTTACTAAGAGAATAGATCTTAAAAGCTCTCATCACAAGAAGAAACAGTTTTTGAAACTGTGGTGATGGATGTTAACTAGACTTGTAATCATTTTACAATATATACAAATGTGGAGTCATGTACATCTGAAATTAAAGTTATATGTCAGTTTTGTCTCAATAAAAATAAATATTTAAATATGTCATAGTAAGGAATACAATTCACATCAAGTGAGCATTTTTCTCTGAAAAGTAATTTCTGAGGGAAACATGACATCCTCACTAATCTTTATCAAAAACAGCTTTTAAAAAATAAAAAAAAACAATTATTGACATCTGTATTCTTTCATGACTTATCTATGCATGTTCTTTGCCTAATTTTTTTACTGGGACAGTGATTATGTCATTGATTTGTAAGAATGCTTTAAATATTAAGATGTTAACCTTTCTCTATCATAATTGTTACAGACTCTTCTGTGTAATTTATTATTAACTGTTTAATTTTGTGGTTAAATTTTTACGTAACCAAATTTATCTTTTCTGTTGCATTTTATACTATTAAAAATCTTCTGGAATATATGTGGTACAAATTTGGCTGGGAAGCTGTACCTTAATTTTTTCCCAAAATAATGAACCATTTCCCCCAATATGAATTGTTGAATATTCTAGACTTTCCCCCATTCATTTGAGATGCACTTTCAATTATATACTAAATTCTTGTATATTCTAGGAAAGTGGTTCTTAGCAGTTTTTGTATCCACAAAATTCAAACTCACAACATGCAATGATTTACAACCGGAGGACTGTAAAGGGAAGCATGCTAGAATTTCCAGGGGACGGCATTGCTTGAAAACACCCCTCTTCTTGAAAATCACTACATTAGGAGTCACATAATCTATTTCAATGTCTAGTTATAAATTATGTTTTATTATAGTTTTATAGTGTACTTTCATTTCTGCTAGAGTTAGCATCCCTTCATTTTTTTTTCAAAATTTTATTGGTTATTTTTGCTTGTTCTTTTATATGAACTTTCAAGCTTCTTTATCAAGCTCCTCATTAGGATAGTAATTAATTATATTCAGTGGGTATGTAAAGTCTAGATATGGAGGAAATGCCAATGCTTTACAAATTATCTTTTTATGTCTCTCAATAAAATTATATACTTTTCTTCATATAGGTTATTACTTGAAACTTGATCCTATTTGGCCTTAGTTTATTTTTGTCAGGATCCAACTTTCAGTCACTTTTGCCTTTATTCATTCTCTTCTACCCAAATCTAGTTACTTTCAGTAATTTAACATGAGGGAGCATGTTACAGATCAATGTTGTTAAATTTCAGTGTGCCTCAGAATCATCTGAAGAGCTTGTGCAAATACGTTTTCTTTTTCTGATGTATTAGCTCTAGGATTGGATCCAAGAATTTGAATTTCTAACAAATTCTCAGGATAGTGATGCTACTTTGCACAAAGATAACACTTTGTGTGCAAACCACTTAGTACAGGCCAATGTATATACCAAGTATATTGGTATTAATCATTGGTATAGACCAATACTTCTCAAACTTGCACGTATGTACAAATTACCCAAGCATCTTGTTCAATGCAATTTCTGGTTTTAGGTCTTCATTAGGACCTGAGATTCTGCATTTCTAACAGACATGCAGATAATTCCACTGTTGCTGGCTCACATAACTCACTTTGAGTAACAAGCAAATAGAATAAAGACTACGGGATTTGAAGTCTGGCAGATATGAGTTTGAATTCTTGTCTACCCTTACTAATTGATCTTGAGCAAATGTACTTTTTAACTTTTCTTGGCACCAGTTTCTTAATTAAGTGCTTTATATTAAATCAATAATAAAACCTATTTTATGAAATAAATAATACTGTCTGGCACATAGCAAATATTAAATACATATTTGTTCTCTGCCTCATAACTCAGAATTATATCTGCCCTACAGAATACTGATTCAGTACCAAAGTCAAACTAAGTGGTAGAGCTTTTGTTTACAATCTAATTGCAGATGCCTTAACTTGAATCTCTAAGGTAATATTTCTCAAACTATTCCATAGAGATGTTCTTTAGTGTTCTGTAGATGTCTTTTAGTGTTCCCAAAAATAAATTTGGGAAACAGTTCCATAGTTCATTTCCATCCTAGAGATTTATAATGCACATGGGCATATATTGAAACTCTGCATTAAAGAAATCTGTAATTTTCTTTAGGATATATTTTCCTATTCTAGAATTTCCATTTTTTATAGTTTCTGTTTTAGGCTGAGATTTTGTATTTCTTTATTCATTATGAGCATATTTTCTTTTATATCATTGAGCAGTTAAAATAGCTACTTTAAAATTCTTGTCTGCTCATTCCATTATCTGGATCATCTAGGGGTTGGTCTCTGTAGATTGTCCTTTCCCTTTAGTAGGAGTCACATTTTCCTGTTTCATTGTACGCTGAGTAATTTTGGATTGCATCCTGGACATTGCAAATGATACATTGTAGAAACACTGAATTCTATTATGTTCCTTTAAAGAGAGATAACATGGCTCAACTCAAAATGCAAACTCTATGTTCCCTAAAAAGGGCATCAATGAAAACCTGTTAATTTCTTCTAGTCTTAGCTGTGCTACTTGGAGTCTGACCCGTGCATGCATGGTTCAGACATGAACCAGAGATTTGGGCAGAGTTTATACATATAATGTGGACCTCAGCCTTCCTGGTTCTCTCCTTTCTGAGATGCTTTCACCTCCTAGCTGCTGTGGTCACTCAAAACTATGTCTTCTAGTTCTTTAACTCAGTAATACTGAATTTCTATTTGAATTTTAGCCACTCTGCCTGGCACAGTTCTCTGTAGGCCCTGCTCTACAGAAAGGCCAAAAGCTGTAAAAATGGGAAATTCACCCAATGCCCTTCTTCATAGCATTGGTGGGACTTTAATATCTACTGTGATCCTTCTCCAGTGCTTTTGCTCATTCTCTAGTGCTCCAGTAGTTGTTTATATTTTCTGAGAATTTTTATATTTTCTCAAGAATTTAGTTTTTATCTGCAGAAGGACTGGTTTAACATGAACTGCTTTGTCATTACCAGAAGTGGACTCTGTGTAATTTTCTTTAATTTAGCATTCCCTAAGGAGATTCTTCATCTGGTAGAACCTTATTAGCAAATCACAGAACTTAGTATTTCATAGAACTCATTTTTGAAAGTGCTATCCTAAGATTTTTATTCAGAGAGTCTTGGATAATGATGATAAAATTAACAGAGACTAGATGGTTAAAACGTTAAAATGGGTTTTGAAGGAAAGATAATGGAAATGAACTTGAGTTATGCATTAAAAATGCAATCTTTCTCAATACTCTACAACATTCTATGGGGGACAGTGGTGGTTTTCCATGACATTGTTCTCAGAAATTAGGAATGTGCCCCTCAATTCCTTAATTCCTCTTAAGTTTTAGGCAGCAGATGAGATCCACAAGCTTTTTTCAACCCTTCTTGAGCCTGTTATATTGTCATATGTTATCTAATTTCAGTTTAATAAAAACCAAAATAGTTGTTTAGAGAATAAGCCCATAATTTTGTTTTGCTTAAAGTCCCCAGGTCCAAAATTTGGAAGTAGGGTATAATGGATCTACCCAAAGAACTAAATACCAAATACTACAGAATCCACAAAATCAGAAGCCTCAAATAATTACCTTTTCCCCCCCTGCTCTCTCATATTATTACAGAAGGCCATTAAGTAAATAATTTGATATTAGACTATGACATTGGGTCAGTATTGATTCAACCTAACCTACACCTTTTTATTTTAAACTACAACAGATGTAAAAGTAATAAAACTAAGCCATGAGAGTTGTTTAGAAAAAAAGAACTTGAGGTAAAGTGCCTTTTTGATCACAATAGAAGATTAAATTATTTTCATTATGATTTTACTGTCGAGTGAATTTTATTCTATTTCTCTGAAATTTGGCAAACTGTGTGCCATAATGTAATACAGAAAGAGGAGCTCAAGCTTAGAAGCAAGACACCCTGGGGTATAATGATTCTTCAGTGTTGTGAAAATTAAATTAGATAACACTTATGAAATATGTACTGTATATAAAGGACCTAACATAAGGTCTGACACTCAGTAAATGTTGGTTTTCTTCTCCTGTCTGGTTTTCTGCGACTGCGAAAGGGAAATTCTTTGGTAGCAAACATGGATAGGAACACTTTATTTATTTATTTTAACTTCAGACAGGCAAAGAAATGAAAGAAATGTGCCTTTCTGTTGATACACTGACTGCCCAGACCCCAAACTGAACCAGAATTTCCAAAAGGTGAACCTTATCTTGTTACATTTTTAATCTGTTTTTCTATGTACTTCATGAGAATTTTTCCCCATTGCTTATACCTTCATTGTCAAACTGTCAAAATTGCAACTTCCTACTTAAGTTAAATTTATACAAGCGTATAAAGTGCTTTTTATTAAATTTACTTTTGGTGGAATTAGATGGAATCTTTTAGAGGAAATAAATCATTCCTAGGACAGTGAGGAAGTTGACCTTATGGGCACCTTCCTGAGAGTGCTGTTTCATTAATGCTGGAGCAGCTTTTTGGTGGTTCCAAGACAATCTGAGGCCTGGAGACTGAGTAAGCAGCACCTTTCACGTCACATCCCTGCTCCATCAGGTTTTCTGTTGGGGTCCTAACTCACCTTGACAGCAGCTTACGTTTGTCTTCAGTCTTTGTCCCTATTGTTATATAGACTGGTGCATTTGAGACAAAACCAATAAGAAAGCAGGAGCCAGGAGCTGGCTCTAATATAAGCATCCCACTTAATATAAGTTAAGCCTTTAAAGATAGAAATCAAAATGAAGTTGTCCACTATGGTCCACTGTGAAAGAGGTCATTTGACCCTCTTCTCACAAATGGAGCAGAATAAAAAAGTGGAAGGAGTAGAATGATATGCAGGAATGTTGATATGCAAAAATTACTGGGCAGGAGGGTAGGTCCTTGATTTCTCAGCCAGCAAATCCTGGCTATGATTACAGTTGAGTACAAAAATGTAACCAAAGATCGCTGGAGAAGAAATTACCTCTGACTGGCATTCTGCTGGTTGGATTGAGAAGGAATAGACTTTACCCACATCCTCATTTTTATTGCAGTTATATATGCTGGCACCAGAGGAAATTGATGATGGTAACCAATTGTCTACGTGTCTCTGTTAGCGCCTCTTTTCTGCTGCGCTGGGGCTACACAATTACCGGAGCCTTTGAGAATGCTTATTGTCAGGGGGAGTAATTTCAGATCCCTTCCATTTAGAGAAAAGATGTGAAAACTGATCTTGGTTCTGCAGTAAGACTGGAACCAGAGTGCAGGCTGCAAATGCCTTGGAAAGAAATATGTACCCGTCACCTTTTTCATTAGGTGTTGCTGTAGCCTAGCCTCCAGGGACACGAACTCGAGTCTGGCTGCCTTTCAGTAGAGGTTCAGCTATATTCCCATCCTGGTGAAGTAGGCTGTCAGTCTCATTTATTGTTAAATTTTGTAGTGGTTGTCAAGTAAGGGGTTGGCGGCCCTGAAGAGCAAGTTTTGTTTCATCCATGGACAGGGGACAATGTAATTTGACCCATACTGCTAAGGAAGAACTAGTCCTTGCAATTCAGCTTACTGTCTTTTTTTTTTTTTCCCCTTGTGGGTCCTTTCTTTTAATGGTTTCAAAAGTCTCTTCAAAGGGTCAGGAAAATTAGCCTTAAATAGTGTTTCTTGGATTGCTTTTAACAATGGCAATAAGGCCAAAGCTTCTAGTCTTGACAGAAGTGGTTTCTTTAGAATTTGTTTTGATCTTGCCAGTATAAGCAAGAAACTTTCAAATGTGTTTTCATTATGGCTAAAGAACATGTTTTAGCTGATAACTCCTACAAGGAGAGAACAGTCTGCAGATTTGTTTATTATATCTCTCTTTAGCTTTCTGCTCATAAGGCAAAAAGTAGGTTCTATTTGTTTGTTTGTGTTTTATAGAGGACTTTTCCTTCAGTTAGCACAGTTAACATACCAACAAGCATTTGTATTGCTGTAAATTCTGCATTTCACTGCAAGGAATAGGACTTTTTAAAATGATCTTTCACCGAGAGCTGTCCTGGAAATGAAAATCTTTATATTAAAAATGAACCTTGGAACCAGAAAGCTCAAAAAAAAAAAAAGAAGCAAAATGCAAATTATTTTCCAAGTCTTCTACCCTTGCAGGTGACATTAGCCTAGCTTTGATCTGTAGACATGATATCATCTACAGGGTGTGCCCAGTGCCAAACTACTGCATTCTTTTTGACCAGAACGGTGGTTTTGTGCAGCCTCACAGGTACCGGCTAAATAGCTTTGGAGCTGGCCTGCATCTTCACAAACAGGTCAGAGCAGATTTGAGTTACACAACTCCTGCAGATGGAGCCTCTTCTCCCGTGACCAGCTGGAGAGTTTACATTTGTGAATTACTTCCCTCAGAGCCTGGCTCAAGATTCATTTCCTCCAAGACTCCCTCTCTGGCACACTCACCTCACTCAGCCCTTCCCTCCTACCACATCTGCTTATTACTCATCTAATACTCTTTGTTCTGCTTGGCCTCGTACCCTTACTTTTCACCTCATGATCCTTCTCTAAATTTTTACTTTATCCTTCAGCTAAATTAAAATTGCCTTGAAAGTAGGGCCCGTCAGCTACTGCTTTTGTGTACTCCTGTAGCCCTTAAGTACAGTGCGACGCATACAATGGTTTCCTAATAAAAAAGGGTGTTTTGTGGTTGTTGGGTTGGCATTCTGGCCTTTGCCTTCTGTCTCTGAAAACCACTCATGGCTTCAGCATCACGGAGTTTCCCCAGTCCTCTCTGGTGATAGCATGTCACCCTGGCCTATTCCTCTCTGCTCTAACCCCAGAAATGTCACAAGTTTCTCTCTTAATATCTCATGGACTTGATTTTTCAAAGGTTGGATTGTCCACGTTCAGGAAGGAGGGGTGAGAAGGCAGGGAAGAGTGACGTTCATGCACAGAATGGTATTAGGTGGGTGGCAGAGGATCCGAGAAGGTGTGGGCTCAAACCTGGAAGAGCTACAGGGAACAGTGGGAGGAAAAGTGGTTGGGATGGGACACAGCACAGAGCTTAAACTCTTCACAGGAGGCTCAGGTGGGGAGGGGCAGGGGAAATTTAGAGCAAAAGTGTTCAGAATCAATGCTGATTTCAAGACTAGTCAGAGGTACAGTGAAAGCATCTCTGAAATAAAGATACAAGGCCTCACACATTCCTCGGGGACACATGACAGTTTGCTGGGGGAAACATGAAGCCCCAGGATGAACAAGGCACTCTTTCTGGAATGTCTGTTTTACTAAACAATTTAGAATCTTTCTATTGCAAATTAACTAGCCTTTGCAAACCCATCCCTCCTCCCCCTTTTTTGAGGGGGTCACTTGACTGGAAAGCCTGTGAAGCTTCAGGGACGGGTGGATACAGGTACTCCAGTTACGTTGTCAGAGCTCTTCGCTGTCTTTCCATCTTGCTGCTCTGCTTGGCCTTATTCTGTGTTGAGGCTTCCTCCAAGTTGCAATTGATCGCTGGCAACTCCAGATCCTTACTCATCTTACTTAGAAAAAAGTCTCAAAAAAAAAAGACTACAGTTGAGCCTTGCTGAAGACACATGCCAGTGGGGAACCATGGTATGGCTCGCCCCTGACAGCAGCCTGGCGCTGTGACCAGGGATCAGGGCCATTGTGAATGACAGCCCAGTGGCAACAGTGCAGCCAGGGACTGTGATTTCCTCCAAGGAAATGGTGCTTGCAGACAAAGTATCTTGTTCATAACACTTAGTGGTAAGTAACTTAAAACATTTTTCAGTGCAAATAAACCTACTTCGGGTTACCAACAGGGTTTGGGGTACACAGTTTACTTTTTTCTGCTGATCACGGAACTTTGATGAAAGAGTTGAGGAGCACTGATCGATATACACAGCTTTGTGAACGCATAGCTACTGGGTGGGAATTGGGTGTGGTTGTACTTACCACACTGGGTGGTGGTGCCTTTCAGAGGGAAGCCTGACACTGTTTCTGGATGCTGTAAAAATTAAAGGGTCTGTGTTTTCCACTTGATGGACGGCGTCAGTCTCTTTGCTCCATGGCCCCGACAGACCTGAGTTGTCATCTTGTGGGCAGCTGCAATAGGAGCCGGTCACGGGTGTTGCGACCCATCTTCACCCCAGTGGGATGGACACCCTAGAAAGTGATATGAGGGTAGGAGAAAGGACTGGATAAGCTACAGGAAAATGTGAAGTATGAAAGAAAATTGGCAGGGAGGAGCACATTGCTCTGGTCAGCACACAAGGTTATCTCATGGCTCCGACGTGGCTTGCACATATTTGACCCACCTAGCACCCAGCCTACCATGGTTTTGTGCTCCCCACAAAGGCAAAGCCATAATGGAGGAGAAGCGCATGCTGCGGGTGGCCCGCCTGACCGCTTCGCCCTGCCACCTCTCATATAGGACTAGCAGACTTGCAGTGGCCAGCACCTGCATTCCTGTGGCTGCTGGAAGGGTCTGGGCACTGTTCCCCCGTGGTGGCCTTCAGCCAGGGACTGGCCAGAGCTGGAGAAGTGCCCCAGCTCCCCAGCCCTCAGATGGGATTTCTCTGGGGTGTGCTCTGCATTGGCTCAGACTTGCCCAGTGGGATTAAGCTCCAGTTGCTCACAGTGGTAGCTGGCTCGGTAACACGTCCTTGATTGTCTGCTTTTCCTCCCTGGTATTACCCACTCCCACACTTACACCACTTAAACTACTTGCACTTGAATCCTGGTGGAGGCAGCTAAACCCAAATGGAGCTTTTGGATTAAGTCTTCAGATCTTTCCTTAGAGTCAGGAAGGCTTTCGGTGGCTTTGGATAAGAATAGTAGGCCTATTATGCAAATATCGACTAATGTCTCTGTGGATTCACTTGGTTATTAACCCTTATGATATTAGGGCTATTCTGAGGTTATGGAACTACCTAGAGAGGGAATAGGAGCCCATCACACCTCTATTGGTTAGTCATTGTTGCATAACAATAGTACTCCATGCATTATTATAGTTTATGCATCAGGCATTTAGGGATTGGCTGATCTAGACTGAGTTCACTCTTCCTGGGCAGTCAGCTGGGGTTTCTTTAGGCAGAGTTTAGCAAGGCAACTCTGATCCATGTGGCCCTCCCCGCACCCCACGGACCAGCCAGCCAGCCTGGGCACATTCTTCTCTTGGAATGACAGAGCTGGAGGAGTAATCAGTCCAATTGAACAAGTGCTTTTTAAAGCCTCTATCTGCATCATATATATGAATGTTCCTTCCTTCAGCTCAAGTAAATCAGATGGCCAGACTCAGAGTCAAAGGGTAGGAAAATCTGTTCCTTCCTTTTTGAGGGGTGGGGTGGCAGCTGTCCATAAAGTCACATGGCAAGGGCCACGGAGAGAGGGAAGGATGAGGAATTGAGGCCAAATCTACTAAACACCTAAACATTTGTCCTCATAAGTCTCCACCTTTCTATGTGTCTGTCCCTGGGAAAATTCTACAGGAAACACATGGCTGTCATCAACTTTTGTAAATTATGCTCTGTTTTGCCTCTCTTCCTTAGGAAGGACTTTCATATTTTTTCTCATACAGTAAACAACCTGTTTTTATAATTTCAAATGGATTCAATAAAGTTACCCATCTGAACTTGCCTTAGTACTGAACTCACGAATTTGAAGTGAAATATGTATTTCAATAGCTGGAGCATGAAGGGAATAACCAATTAACCAATAATCAAGATGATGCACATGTTTCTGAAAGTGTCTAATGGACGGATTCCTTTTCATGATTCAGACAGCCTTACTTCTTAAACTTGACATAGACCATCCTCAGGCCTACCCCACTGTGTGCTGAAATCACAGTGACAAGGAAACACCTCTCATCAGTATTCATGCTAGTCCATTTTTATATTCTCTGCCCATCAGAAGAGGGGGAAAAGAAAGTTTTATGATTCATTATTTTTCAAGGATGCTGCTTCCTCTGCACTTTTGCAAGTTGCTTTGGACAAGATTTTCTCCTTGTTTATACACTGCCCACTAAAGTTCCTTTTATATCCCAGGTTTGTATGTTTACAGGCCCATCAAACTTCATACTATTTTTTGCCCCTCCATTGTGTTTGGTGCTTAGAAACTGACTTCATACCCGAAAGGGAAAGAAAATGTACGGAGATTCAGCCAGTGCCATTAAAAACAGTCACACTGTTTGACCCGTCCCTCTGATGACAACCTTTTGTGATAGTTCTATTTCCTTAGATCTGCCCTTTGGGATTGCCTTTGGCCATTTCTGAAGTGGTAGGTTTCTGGGGCTCTCTAGGGAATTGTTCCATTATCTGTGGGAACACAGGAAGGAATTTTACAGTGTTTCTGCTACAGTGAAACATTTGCCTTGAGGCCTGATTCAAAAATAGCAGCTGGAAGGACATTTGGAAAGGGGGAGTAGGGGGCATGCAAGAGAGGTGGAGAGGGAGAGCTTTTCATATTTGGATGAAAACACTAGCTACAAGGCAAACTGAGACAGGGCTGGCATCTCCTACCCTTGAAATGATCCCAAACTCAATTCTCAGGCTTGGCTCGCAAAGCCAGTGATTTCAGTGCCGGGAGTGCTGGCCGGGGTCAGCGCACTGCTCTTGGCAATGAACAGTGAGCACCAAGATTCCTGGATGTTGACCAGCAGCCCCGGCCTCTCTTCTACCACACCAAGAGGCGCAGAAAGACTGCTGCTCCTACCACAGCAAATTAGCATCCAAAATGTAAACCAGTTTCCTGGAGTAACTAGAAATCGAGTGACTAATTCCAACCCTTTGAAAACTTGGGAAAGAGATGCTCAACCTTTACCAATAAGAGTCATTGCAGTAAAGGATGCAAACTCTAGAAGGTCTGGTAAAGAGCCTAAGAGAAATAAAAGAATGTAAACTAGGAATAGAAATATCGACATAATCATGATATAAGAGAGATTGTGGCCTCCAGTAAACTGTGCCTCTCAGTGCTATTTTTTAATGCCTTTGTGAAATTCCCTCCCTTGAATCTGGGCTTCCTTGTGATTATTAGCATATGGCTTAAATGACTCTGTGGAGCTTCTAAGGCTAGCTCATAAGAAGTCTTGCAACTTTGGTTTGGGTCTACTAGAGAAAAGGAGCTACTCTCTTGGGACACTTCCTCTCAAACCCAGTGACCAAGCTATGAAAAGCCCAAGCCACAGGGAGAGTCCACGTGCAGGCATTCTAGTTGACAGCCCCGCTGTACTCCCTGCTGACAGCCAGCATCAACTGTTACTTCAGATGACTCCAGCCCCAGGTGCTATTTGGCTGTAACCACATGAGATATCTCAAGAAAAACTGCCCAGTTGAGTCCACTGAACACACAAAACATGAGATAATTTGCTGTTTTTAAGCCATTAAATTCCATGGTTTGTAATCCAGCAATAAGTAACTGGTACAGAAATTATGCAGTTATATCAATTGGATCCATCAATTGATGGATTAGTTGCATGGCTTTTTATTTATTCACTTATTCATATACTCAACAAATATCTGTTGAACATACATGTGCCAAGCACTGTGCTTGTCTCTGGGAATACAGTGGTGAACAAATTCATTATGATCCTCCAAGGAACTTACAGTCTAGTGGGTCATGGTGGGGAGATGACAATAACAAGCAAACATATAAACAATATTAATATTATAAATTATGTAAAGTTTTATAAAAAAAAAAAAAAAGACCATGGTGCTAAGCCAAAATAAGAGAGACAGAGTCACCTAGCCTGGGTAATCAGGAAAGGCCCCTCTGAGGTGGCAAGTTTTAAGTAGATATCTGAAATATGAGAAGGAGCCAGCCATATTCAGGGTTGGGGTAAACAAAAGGTTTCCTAGAATAAGGGAACAGTAAGGACCCTTAGAAGGAAGAAGCTTGGGGTATTAGACGAGCTGAGAGAAAGAATGGTCGGGCTGGAGGAATTCTAAGGCGGGGAGGCCAGAGAGGGAGACCTGGGCCACAGTGGACAGGCTTATGGGCCATAGGAGGAGTTTAGATTTTCTCCTACATGCAATGGGAAACTGTTAAAAGCTTTTAAACAAAGGAGTGACAAGATCCACTTTACATTTTAAAAAGGACACTCAGGCAGCCTAATGGGTAACAGGTTGGAAGGGGGCAAGAACATCACCCAGGTGAGATGATGGCAGCTATGGGACTCCTAAGCCCTGCGATGGGGCTCTGAGAGGCACTGTGCAGCAGCTGCTTCCTGCTGTGTCATGGGGGCCGCTGCTCCTCAAACAGCCCTGTAGCTTTTGTCAAGGCAGTTGCTCCATGGAGTATATGTCTGATTGATGACAAATGCCATAGGCTCATAAATTCACACCCAGAGAACCTCTAAAGTGTTTCAGCCATGCAAACTCTTCTGGCTTGACAGATGAACAACGCTTACAGCTAACCCACCCCAGTGAGAGTGTATGTCAAGGCGTGCTCACCAAGGCTGCCCCCATACCCACCTCTCTCCAGCACACCCTCATCTTGTGCAGGCTAACACTCCAGAGGCGGCTGTGGGTGAGGGGCTGTAGGAATATCAACATCCCCATCCCATCCCCGCCCCCACCCCCACTCCCTAGCCCGCAGCAAATCCTGCATTTTGGGGATGCTTGATGTCTGACGTGCCAATCCATCTGGTTGGCCAGATTTCCTGCCTGGGTAAAGCTGTCTTTCCTGACCAAATTGGCCATTGTTACCAGTAGATACTGGGTCCTTGTGCCATTGTTAAAAGTTGTGAATAAAGGGAACCAGAGTGACAAAAGCCTACAGTCGCCATAGGCGAGAGAAAATCTGTCAATGGTAATTTTTCCCCAGAATTGTCATGACAAAGTTATTTAGGTCTGCATGTTCAGCTTCCCCCTGACTTTCTTAGGATTTATAGTTTGTACTTTCATAGATACTGCCAGTCACATTTCTGACAAAACGTTTTTACATATATCCAACCAGGTGTGTGCGTGAACTGACTTGAGCCTTCTGGGGAATATCCCATTACCTATCCTCGGCCCCCTGCAAATCTGCTTCTCCCACGTTTCCCGCCTCCATGACTGCCTACTGCAATTGTGGGAGTCAGCCTTGACCCTCAGCCTACTGCAGTTGTGGGAGTCAGCCTTGACCCTCAGCCTCCCTCTTCTTCCCTACCACTAACTGAATGTCTCTCTAGAACATTCACTTCTCTCCTTTTGTCTACTAACCTGGGCCAGGATGCCGACAGCAGCATCCTCTCCAGTGCCCACATCTCCCTTCCGTCCAATGTCTGCAGCCTTGTTCTTAGTTCCCCAGACCCCTCACACCCTGCCCCACCTCATCCTCTATGCAGCAGCCATACTGATGGCCTATTAAAGCCTCAAGTATGCTTTCTCCCAACTCTGGGCCTTCCTGAATACCAAGGAGCTGGCGGGCAGGCTGCCTATTTTGTAAATAAAGTTCTACTGGAACAAACCCACACCTCCTCCTTTATGTATTGCTTACAATATATACAACAACACAATATACAATACTCAACAGCAGAATGAAGTAGTTGCAGCAAAGACTATATGCCCTGCAAAGTGTCAAATATTTACTATCTGGACCTATATGGAAAATTTTGCTGCCCCTGATATATACCATTTCTTCTGCCTAGAACCTCCTCTTATGTCTCTTCACTTCCAGGCTTCCCCTCCCTTCACCTGGTTATAAACAAAACACCTACTTATCCTTTAGCTCTCAGCCTAGAGATAACTTCCTCCAGGAAGTAACTCCCTGATAGCACCCCGTCCTGGTGTGAGTTTCCCTAGCCCTGTGTTACTGTATCATAACAACCACAATGGCCTGCATTTGTCTCCTTCTGGACTATAAGTTTCTTGACGACAGAGATTGGTCTGTCTTATTGGCCTTCTCCATTTGTGGGTCCTGGGGCAAGAACATAAAATCCCACGTACTATTTGTCTAAATATTTAAGCATTAAGCACTATATTATAAATTAAAAGCTAACAAAGTTTATACTTTTACCCTGACAAGGATAAAAGTATACATCTTTCGTATGCAGTAAAAAAAAAAAAAAAAAAGTAAAGCTATGATTTTGATGTGATTAAAAGTTGGCAAAATATGAGACAATTATTATTGCGAATGTCTGAGTGTTCCACTAATAGACTGATGTTTAGATGAGTAATGAAAATGACACACAATTGAAGAATTATTGTATATTTATTTTACAAATTCTATTTTCTTGTCTTCATTTTGAGAGAATCACTAGTTATGCTATTCAAATCTAGATTTTCACATGATGTTTGTTCAACTGCTTATAATAATCTAAAGTATTACAAATAATACTGTACTAAAAGTATACCCAATTTGTGTTAGTTTCATCAAAAAATCAAAATAAGAAAAACATGATTTTTTTCTTCTAAATTATTCAAAATTACATATTAAAATTAAAAGGCAAAATAAGTATAATTAATGAATACCAAATTTTTTAATCAAAATGGTCTCAAGCTAAAATTTAAATTTAGTGAATTCTTATTTTATACATAAATAAAAGTATTCCAATTCTAGTGTGCAATGTCTATTACTTGACAATGTAAAGAATTGGTGTCCTGCTTCACATGCTATATTTAGACCTATGTATGCAAAAATAGAATGTGAATTGTTTAATATAGTTAATATCATAATATTTCATAAGTACCCTTACAACTAGAATCCTAAGAGAAGGAAGAAAATGGACCCTCAGCCCACCGGGAAATCATACTTAGTTTTGCAACAATTTATTGCATTCATACTGAAAGGAAGGACAACTTATTTAATTTGCCTTTTTCTCTTACCTAAGTCCTTCTACTGTTGAAATCCTCCCCACATGCCAAAGAAGTGTCTTCCTC
This sequence comes from Phataginus tricuspis, assembly GCA_029783875.1. Taxonomy (NCBI): domain Eukaryota; kingdom Metazoa; phylum Chordata; class Mammalia; order Pholidota; family Manidae; genus Phataginus; species Phataginus tricuspis. Next base: position 28,280,520 of record JAQQAC010006923.1, read on the forward strand.
CACATCAGTGGTGGTGAAACACAAAAATCTTTGTGGCATTCTGACACAGTCACCTTTAGCTTTGAGGACATACTACCAAGGATGTACCACAGTCTTTCCCCAGGCCAGAATGGTGCAAACTGCAAGAGTGGTTGTTTAGAGTTACAGGTCATGCTGTGCCAATGCCCAGGTGACCGAGGCACCATGTATTCTTTAATAAACTGTTTTTGTGTGTATTTGTAATATGCATAGCTGTCTAAAGTTAGGCGCTCACAGTAGTGGCCCCTCTTGCTTGAATGTAAGAACAATATGGCTACTCTTGTCCACTGTTGGTATCCCTACTTCTTACCATAGAATTTGGCACATAGTAGGTGCTCAGTAAATGCTGGCTTGGGTAGGCTGTGAAGGATTTTTATTCTTTTGGACCAGGGAGGCACTATGTATAAATGACCAGTCTCTGGCATAATTGACATTAGAGCATAGCCATATACCAGAGCAGGGGTCAGCAAACCTTTTCTGGAAAGGGCCAGATAGTAAGCAGTGCAGGCTTTGTAAGTTATACAGTCTATTGCAAATACTCAACTCTGCTGCTGTAGTGCAAAGCAGCTACAGACAATACATAGACAAGTAAGTGTGACCCTACTCCAATAAGTCTTTATAAAAACAGGGGCGCAGGTCAGATTTGGCCAATGGATCATAGTTCACCAACCCCTATACTAGAGCACAGAAGGAAAGGGAAGTGCTGATGGAGAGGAGGAGGCAGAGCAGAAAAGTATTTAGGAGGTGGGACTGCTAAGTGACAGGAGCTGAGGGTTGCTAAGGGCCTGGCCACCTCACTTCATCCCCTTAGTAATTCTGGCATGCCAGCCGAAGCCTGAGCTGATCCTGTGCCAAAAGATGCTATAGGCGCCTTTGAGGTGCTCCTTCACCTGGGCTGCTCCTCCTCCTTGGCTTCCCTGGCTTGTCACCCTGTTGGTCTTTCTGTAGGTATGTCCAGTTTTCTAACTAGGTTTTCCAGCTTGTTCATGCTTTAGAATCCCCCAGGGAGTTCATGCAAAGATCCCTGTTTGCACTCGATCCCAGTGTATCAGTCTGCTTGGGCTGCCAAACAAACACACATCCTGGGTGGCTTAAACAGCAGAATCTCCTCATAGTTCTGGAGGCTGCAAGTCCAAGATCAAGGTCCTGTCAGACTTGGCTTGTCTTTGTTTGTAAATGTCCAGCACCACACGGGGTCCTCTTCTTCAGTGTACGCACGAGCTCTGCTGTGTCCTCTTCTTAGGAGGACACTAGTTATAGCAGATTAGGGCCCCATCCTTACGACCTCACTGAACTGTGATCTCCTTAGAGGCCTTATCTCCAAGTATAGTCACAGGGACTTAGGGCTTCAACATATGAATTGTGGGAAACACAATTTAGTCCCATGATACTGTGATTTTATAATAAGAAATACATATTTGAGGAACTAGTGGTTACCAAAGGGGAGGGGTGTGGGAGGGTGGGTGGGGACTGTGTGAGAGTGGATTGTGGGGTATTATGTTTAGTACACATGGTGTGGGGATCACGGGGAAAACAGTGTAGCACAGAGAAAGCAAACAGTGAATCTGTGTCATCTCACTACACTGATGGACAGTGACTGAATTGGGGTATGGGTGGGGACTTGGTAATATGCGTAAATGTAGTAACCACATTGTTTTTTCATGTGAAACCTTCATAAGAGTGTATATCAATAATACCTTAATAAAAAAATATATATATATTTGGTCTTCACCTCTGTGCCTGGCACATAGCTCCTAAAACCCATGTAAAGGGGCACCTTTTGTTGTAATATTTAGTTTTTGCTTCAGTTCCTAAAATAGCTTCAGAGCATAAAGGTGAAATGGGTGTCTTTTGTTATTCATGACAAGCCCCTTTCAACCACACAGAGTTTATGTTAATGAGATGACTTTTGGAAAATCCCAAGGAGGGGGGGGCTGGTTGCTAGGGAAACCAACCTGATTAGAGGGTTGGAACTTTCAGTCCCACATCCCTACCCCCCAGCCCCATCTGTGGTGAGGGGAGAGGAACTGGAGATTGAGTTCAGTCACCAATGGCCAACAATTTTATCAATCATGCCTGTGTAATGAGAACTCCATAAAAACCCAGAAGGAACTAGTATTCATCCACTACCTTCAGTGTCAGAATGAAGTTAAACTGTAGGACATTCAGCTAGTATCAAAGAATTGCTTAATGTGTGGAAAACCTACACATCAGATGTCAGAAAGTAAGTAGTGTTGTACAGTATTGAGAGTAAAGCTACAGGAGGTGTGTTTTTCAAAACCTTTAAAAGTCCACAACACCAGGGTTTTGTTTTAACTGGTTTCATCTGGGGTCCAGGGACCCAGAAAATTCCAATGCTCAGCATGGTTGAGAGCCCCTTGTATTTGATTTCCTGGTTCTGGTTTTTTCCCAGATGTGTCACCTCTCCAGGACAAATCCAGTCAAAAGCTCACCATCTCTGTGCTTGGTTGAGCTCTCCTTTAATCAGCCCCTGCTTCAAGGGGAAGGGAATCGGACGGTATGTAGAAGGTGAGAAACTAGAGGAAGGAAACCCCTGGGTTTATGCTTGGGTGGTGGCAGGGCCATTCTCACCGTGGGAACCATGAGGAGAAGCCGGTGTACTGAGGAAGGCGATGCGTTTGGCTCTGTCATGCTGACTTTGAGATGTCCGTGTGGCCGTCACACATTGCTGTCAAGAAGTCTGGAACTGAGATGCTAGGTCTTGGCCAGAAATCAAGATTTTAGTCCTCCTCAGCAAAGAGCTGGGAGTTAAGTGCATGTGATTGGATGAGTGGGAAAAGAAGGTCTGAAATGGAAACCTGAAGAATTTTAGCACTTGAGAGAGGTAGAGAACGTGTCTCAGGTGAATAAGACTAGCAAAGGGCCTTGTGAGTTCATTGGAAAACTAGAGGAGGGAAGAGAAAAGAAGATAAGTCAATTGTAAAATGCAACCAACAAGCTAGGTTTAAAAACAGTCTTAAGCACCTCCTGGATCTGACAATCAGTAGGCATTGGCAAACGTCATGAGATCGATGGGCCCTGTGGATACGTTCAGTCTGTCCCTGCTCCAGGCCCAGGGAGGCCGACCTATGTGGGCAACACCAGTGGATTTCCTGGCCCTCTGGCTTCAGGCCGGGGTTGGCCAAAGGGGAATACTGACAGGAAGTCAGAGGGCAGGAGGGAGAGAAAGATCAAGGTGTCTCCTTTCTTTGGCTCCCTTGGGGTGGGCCACCATGGGCTGGCTGCCTTCCCTGATGAAGGCCACCACTCCTGTTGGGGGGCCCTCTCCCCATAGTACTCCCCGGGCTCTGCCCCTGGGGAGGGCCCTTCCCCTTTTCCTGCAGGCCTAGGGTAGTGACAGCTTCCTATTGTTGCCAGCCCCTAGGGTACCACACTATTCTTCTGGCTTTCCTGTACCCTGTCAGCATCTTTGTAAAGAGTCCCTATTCTAAACTCTCCTCAAATTACCCAATCTGACTGCACCCTTTGTTTCCTACTGGGATCCTGACTGAGGCCGAACAAATCCAGACTGCAGTGGATTAGGGAATGAGTGGGAGATTAGGGAATATACAATATGATTTTTGAAAAGTGCCACAGAGAAGTACAGATCCTATAAAACTGTACTACCAGAATGAAAAAAAGATTTTATCATTTTGCTTTGTATTGTTTTTGAAAAATACAAGAAACTTCATCTTTGTTTTTCTATTTATTTTCCAGTCCAACCCCTATCTCCTCTCTTAACAGAGGCTACTGTTCTTGCGAATTAGGTATGAAACCTTCTGGCCTATTTTAAAAAAAAAGCTTTATTAGTTTGTGTATTTAATTTATTAGTATGTGTATTTTAGAATTTACCTAAATGCTCCATATTGTATATCACTCACATCTCTTTCAGAACCATCCATGTTGATATTTATAAAGCTAAACCACTTGTTTTAGCTGTTGAATAGTATTTCATTTTTATATCTTTTATTCCCCTTAACAGACATTTTTAAGATTCCAGCTTTATAATTACTATAAGCAATACTGTAATGAAGATTTTTATACCTTTCTCCTGATAGATGAGTGTTTCTCCAGGGTATGTACCCAGAGGGGGAATTTCTTTTCCTAGGGTTTGTACATTTTTAACTTTGCTCGACATTGCTAAATTGACACCTTCTTCAACCTCCCTCAAGTAGTTCTACAAACTCCCATGAACAGCACATGCAAGCTCTCATTTTTTCATTTCATGGTCAACATTTTATGTTGTCAGAGTTTGTGATATTTGAAAATCTGATGGGTGTAAAAATCCATATACAAAAAACAGCATACAGTAGTTGCTATTAAACAAAAATGTTTTTGGAGTAGATAATATATGCACATAGTAGAAAATCCAGAAGGTACAAGAACCTGGATAGTTCTTCCTCCCACCCCTGTCCCTTAACCACCTTGTTCTCTGCCCTGTTATCTGTTTCTTGGGCATTCTTCAGGTACATTCTATACAGTTACATGTGTATGATAAAACATTAAAATTCTTTATATATTGCTTATTTTATCTCAGTAGATTCCACACAGTTTTATAGACTCAATGTTTTCATTTTACCATAAACTCTGTTTCCTCGGATCCCACAAACATAGGTTTGGGGGACAATATGAAGAGCTCCCAAACCCTGAAGTCAAGGACTGTCCCTTCCAAACGTCCCATCATAACTGCTCTGAGGGGCTTAGGGAACCTCCATATCAAATTCTACTCTTCTAGGGTTTCCGAAGGGAGCCCATGGACTAGGTCCTTTTATCTGTCATGATACAGTTAGGAAAAGAGTCACCACTCTATGTATTTCAGATAGGAAGGGGTTTAACAGAGGGAATCAGAGGCTTTCATAAGTCTGGGAAAGCTGCAGTGGGAAGGAGAGGGATGGTAGGATCTCTTTCAGGGGGTCTGGCAGCACCCAGTCAACTCAGCTGCCTGCAGAACAAAGGAGGATTCTCAGAACACCCAGAAGCTGTAGGCAAAACCCCATGTCAGCTATCCATCTGCTGCTGCCCCTACTTCTGCCCATAATAGCCCCAGAAAACTATGGCTTCTTCTCCTACCCTGCCTCTCATTAGTGGAGTCCAAGCAGAGCATGCTCTCCTGTGGAAAAAGACAAGCACCCAGAAAGGCAGATACTATACTGAGTATCCAAACATGACATGTGAGAAAGGATGTGAGAAAGACTTTGGGACAAATACAGAAAAGGAAGGAAAAGACCCAGTTCCTATTCTCAAGAAAGCATCATTCATTCAACAAACTTTGAGAGAGACCCTACTATGTGTTAACACTGGAAACCCTAGGAAAGTAGAACATGATGTGGACTCATACACATGTAGCCAAGGGATAAAAATCTGCGTAGGAATGATACATACAAGATAGAGATTACTAATGGGAGGGAGGGAACACAGACAGCTGCAGCTGTGCAGGTAATATTTTAAGCTGGATGGAGTATAACACATTTGTGGTTTTTTTTTTTACTTCTGTTTTCCTCTGGCTGAAATATATCATAATTTAAAAAGAAGTTTTAAATAAGTTTTAAGAACTAAGCAGGGCTCTGTCCTTGGGGAGCTTACTTTTTTTTAAATTAAAGTATCATTGATATACAATCTTATGATGGTTTCATGTACACAACACAGTGGTTCAACATTCACCCATATTATCAAGTCCTCACCCCCTCCAGTGAGGTCACTGTCCATCAATGTAGTAAGATATTATAGAGTCATTAACTATATTCTCCATGCTGTACTACCGTTCCTGTGACCTACCTATATTGTGATTGGGAATTATAGTGCCCCTTAGTCCCTTCTCTCACCCCAATCATCCTTCCCAAACCCTTCCCTTTGGTAACCAGTAGTCCCTTCTCAGTGTCTATGAGTATGCTGCTAATTTGTTCCTTCAATTTTGCTTTGTTTTTATACTCCACAAATAAGGGAAATCATTTGGTATTTGTCTTTGCCTGGCTCACTTCACTGAGCATAATACCCTCTAGATCCATCCACATTGTTTCAAATGGGAGGATTTCTTTTCTTTTTATGGCTGAATGGTATTCCATTGTGTACATGTACCACAACTTCTTTATCCATTCATCTATTGACGGTCACTTAGGTTGCTTCCATATCTTGGCTATTGTAAATAGTGCAGTGATAAACATAGGGGTGCATCTGTCTTTTTGAATCAGGGATCTTGTTTTCTTTGGGTAAATTCCTAGAGTGGAATTACTGGGTCAAATGATATTTCTATTTTTGGTGTTTTGAGGAACCTCCATGTTGCTTTCCACAACAGTTGAACTAATTAACATTCCCACCAACAGTGTAGGAAGGTTCTTGGGGAGCTTACATTTTAATGGGAGAGGTATCTCTCTCTCTTACACATACACACACACACACACGAAATGGACTGAGAATGTCAAAAACTGACATAGGGCTGAGCTGCTTTCTTGAGTAGAAAAGCTTCCTGGGAACCAGTCTCTGAGGAGTTAAGCAACTAGATCACAAATAGAAATTATATGTGAATTATAATATAGTAAGAGATAAATTAGTTTTTGTATAGACTTTCATTTTTAATCAAGGTGAGCATATTTAAAATCTTCCTTGCTTTGGGTGGGAAGACAGAATAAGGCTAAAGCCCCACCTCATGTTGACCTTCTGTGATGCTGCATGCAACAGAATACTATAGAACAAAAACGTACAGGTCAAGGGTGAAAGGCAAGAAGTAGAGGACAGGTATTTTGAGACAGGCCTTGGTTGGCAGGAAGCTGGAAAGGAGATAGAGGGTTTAAGCACAGCAAAAAGAAGGGGAAAGAAAAGGAGGGGGAGAGAAGACAAGCATTCAAAACTCACTGTGGTTCAGACTGTATCTTAGGTGTCTTAGGAAGTTAAAAAATAACAGCACACGTTCCCTAATCTCAAGAACCATAAAGAAGCATTGCCCAAAGGCTCGGGCTTTTTAGGAAGATACTAAGAGTGCTGTGTGCTTTACAAGGATGGCCTTGTTTAATTACACGCTAACCCTATGAAGGGAACACTTCTAAACCTGTATTTCAGGTCAGGAAACTGAGGCACAGAGCAGTTCCTTAACTTGCTCCCCTCCAGAAAGAAGCAGAGCAGGAGTTTATGTGAATGCCATTCTTAACTGCTCCCCCTTCAAGCCAGAAAGACTCCAGTGGACAATGGACCTGATGGCCCCTGGAAAAATTTGTCTCTAGAAGGTAGCAGCTGAACTTACTCACTCCTCAGCCCCCTCCCCAGGTCCCACGGGTATAAATCCCAACTCTATACTATTTTTTAAATCGTATTTCCTTCCTCTCCTGCCCTTCTTAATCCCCTTTTCTCTCTCATTCCTGTCCCAAAGCCTGCAATCCACCCATACCAGATAGTGAGCTCTGCTTTCAGTTTTCCAAACTGTCTTCTTTCTTTGGGTGTATGTTTGGAGGAATTGGAATAGGTAGTCCCTGAAGAGACTTCTCAGACTGTAGTTTTTCCCTATCGGACGTTGAGTTGCTTTGTCTATTCTCACTAGAATGCAAGCTCTGTGAGAATTAGAACCTCATCTTTCTTGTGATTTGCCATATGCCCAGCACCGAGAATGGTATTAGCATATAGCAGGCACTCAAGAAATACTTGATACATCAGTAAAAGATAAAATCCCTGAAATATGGGTCCAGTATGATTCAAACTTCTATATAACTTTCCCCAATTGCCTAATGAATGGTATTGGTACAGTATGCACTCTTAAGCATAGATAACAAATCTATCTTAAAAATTTCAGAGAAACAAAGGGACAGAAAAGACCTTTATGGGTGCTTTCATTTTCATGATTTCTGATAAAAATTCTGATGAATCTAACAGTTATACTAACTGCAAGCCCTTAAATAATGGGAATTTTTTTCTAGGTTTGTGTCCAAACCTTTGAACCAATCAGTGGTTGACAAGTCCCAGAGGCAAAGCATTCCCCAGCCCCCAACCTGTCAGGGCACCCTCCCTTCCCCTTCTACCCTGTAAACTATAGAAGCAGTGAGTATTTAATTGTTTTGAGAATTCTTCTCTTCCATCAAGAAACAGTGTCAATAATTCCATGCCCTGAAGAATTTTCCGGGGTTTGAGAGTCTGTATTATGAAACACTTCTGACAAGTGGGTTATAGGCACTTTTCTATCCACTCCGTAGAACTCTAATAGGTTGTATAATGTCTCAGGAAGGGCCTGGATGCTCACCACCCACATCTCCAGTCTAAGAACTAGGTTATGAGTAAAATGAAAACTCCCCCCCGCCCCAAAAAAAGATCCTCCTGCTTCTCTTAAAGCCCTCGGCTCAATTCATATCTCACAGGCATGGAAATCCAGATCACGTAAAGAGGTCAAGAACCTAAGTAATTATTCAGCTAGTAATGAACAGTAACAGACCCTCCCATGGAAATCGTGGACATTCTCATTTCCACACTAAAGCCAAGAGAACACAGCCATGACGTCAGCAGGCAAAAGGACAGAAAGGGTACTTCCCTTATTTACCTGATAGCCTCGCCCTACTTGGCCCAGGACACAGCCAGCCTGCCACACGAGGGTGCAAGGGATTCCAGGGTGGGGGAGGGGTGAGATGGAACGGAGAGGCTTTATCTGGTCAAACTGAACAGTCTGGGAAAGTGCCCAAGTGAAAACAATTGAATACCAAATCATTTTCCCACAAGGCTGGCAGAGTTCTCTATACGCTGTCAACTTCAACCACTCTGCAAACTCCATAAAGACATCTTTAAGGCCCCGTTTTTTTTCCTCCCTCCTGAGAAATGCCTTCACGAGGTAAGCCTGGGAAGATATCGTTATCTTCAAAGCACAACTAGTCCCCCCATAGTGAAATTCCTGTGTTCCACCCTAATTGAGTTTAGGAAACTGATAAGACAGCTGTGAAAATAGAGAGTAAAACGTTCTCTCCCATTCAAGTCAGCTGGCACAGTTTGCACTTTTTTAAAAGAGGCCAGAAGTTTGTCATTTTCCATTTTTTAAAAAAAATGGTTACGGACCAAAACACAATACTCCCATTGCAGAGTGAATTTGTCTACTGGCTAGCCCCTATGTATGTGTGCATTCATTTAAAACTCTGTATCATCAGTATTTTAAAATAGTCACAAAAGTAGAATTCAATGAACCCCATGTACTCAATACTCAGCCTCAATGATTATCCACATTAATCCATTCCTTTCGAGTGTTCTTAAAAAATACAAAATTTTGCTGGGAGAATGTGCCCATGTGTCATATAGGCTATAACATTTCATTTGTTATGACATATAATAGCTTCTTTATTATATAAAGTTTTTGGGCAAAAGAGTAGAACTTTACAAATTCTGACTAACCTGCTATAATTCTGTCCAAACTGTTGAAAAAGCTGCATTATACAATTTTTTAAAAGGCAGTTTTATCACTTCCAAATTAAAGAGTACCACAAAAGCATTGCCAAGGAGAAGTCCTATCAGTTTTGCTTTCATGAACACACACACAAATGGTAACTGTAAAATGAATTATGTTTGCATGTAAATAGGTGCTTAGCTCAGGCTGCCATAACAAAACACCATAGACTGTGTGGCTTAAACGACAGAAATTATTTTCTCACAGTTTTGGAGACTAGAAGTCCAAAATCAGGGTGCCAGCCTGGCTGGGTTCTGGTGACAGCTCTCTTCCTGCCCTGGAAATAGCCACCTCTTGCTGAGTCCTGGAAAGGCAGAGAAAGAGCACAAGAAGCTCACTACTGTCCCTTCTTATAAGGCCTTAATCCCATCGTGAGGGCCCCCACCCTCATGATCTCTGCTAACCCTCATCACCTCCCAAAGGCCCCACCTCCAAATACCATCACGCAGGGGGCTGGGGCTTCAACATATGAATTTGGGGAGGACACCGTTCAGTCTATAGCAAAAGACATGTTTTTTTCTTCAGGTTTAACATCCTGTTGTCTTGACAAATCACAGTTATGTAGACAATTTTACTTGCCTAGCATACCCTTTTTGTTCATAGTGCAAATGCAAACTTCAGGCAAGTCCATAACAAAAGCTACAAATTCCATATTAGGGAAATTTTACTGAATACATTGTACAGCATATGGAGTAACTATCCAGTCAGTACCTGCCAGACTGTTACTCTTCTCTTTGGGGAAACATTTCCCCCTAAACAAGCTGATAAGGGACAAGAAGTGAAAATGGGTAAGTAGGCTGAGTCTGCTCCTGGACCTGAGGGAGGAACAGGCTGGAGAGTGTACAGCGGCTTGCACAACCAACAGGCTAGTTTAGGATTTAGAGAGCTAATTATCAAAGCTTACCTAATAATACTCAATGTAAAAGCTAAGATCTTCTAAAAGTAACCTGGATTTTAACCTCACTTGTGTTTTTCTAAAGATCAGTAATTTTTTTATTGACAAAAATTAGGATGCTTACCAAGAGACCTGGAAAAAATCCAGGTCCTCAAAATTCCCCTTGGATTTTCAAGTCGGTAATTCATTATTCTGCTCCTGTCCCATGGATGCCCAGCTGTTGGCGGCCGAACTCTCCTGCAAAGGTGACCTGGCAGGAGAAGTAAAGTCATGGTTGTGAAGCACTGTTGAGAGCTAGCTGGGGATGCAAAGAGCATCAGTTCTCTTCTTCATAAGGACTCTCAGATGAGATGAAAGTGCTCTGGGAACTCGAGCCAAACCTTGTGACCTAGGAGCAGGAAAGAAAAAGTACTTTGTGAAGGGTATTTGAGTTGCCAACACCTTGAGATTAACTTAAGAATGGTCTGTAACTGCACAGAGAAGACAATGATTCTATAGCATCTTACTATGCTAATTGGCAGTGACTGCAATGGGTTGGGAGGGTGTGGGGGGGTAAAGACTTGATAATATGAGTGACTGTTGAAACCACAGTGTTGTTCATGTGAAACCTTCATAAGATTGTGTATCAATGATATTTCAATTAAAATAAAAATGTCTGTAACTGACCACACTGAAATTTTGTCTTGATATTTCATTGGAGGTTGGAAGTAAATATTGAAAAATCAGAATGCTTAGGTTTAGAAGTAGCAACCCATTAAATAGAATGCAGCTTATTATTACATATATTTTTATTCCTAGTATACTGTATTATTGCTAGGGAGGCTAAGAATATGCACTTGGGAGTTCAGGAAGTTCTAAGTTCAAATCCTACCTCCAGCTTTTAGTAACTATGTGACCTCAGGGTAATTTCAAAGCCTCCTCATTTTGTTCTTTTGCTTGTGTTTTTTAAATCTGTAAGATAGAGGTAATACTACTTACCTTCACTATATGGTTGTAAAGAATAAATAATATATGTAAATAGCTTGGTAGAGTGTCTGGTATACAGTAAGAACAAAATGAATGATGACCACTATTATTAGCTTGTCATAACTGCACAATTATAATTAACTACAGTTGCAAAATCTGAGTAAAAGATTGCTTTACTACTTATCTCAACAGCCAGAAACACCTTCTCAAGGGGACGGAGGTAGATTTTCAAAACTCTTCTCTGTGTTAGTTTGCATGTCTTTGGGGAATTTTCAAAGGTAGGTAAGCAGTTTTTTGGTACTTTATAGTATCCTTCTTGTTCATAGGGTTTTGGTAGCTTATTTGCCACTTACATGAGAAGCCGTGTTTTCTTTAAGTCTCACTTTGCAGGAAATAGTGGGAAAACTTACCAAGCATTTTTCAGAAATAAGAGGTAAGAAATTCAGCCAAGGTTCTGGGGATACATATACAGTGCCACAGCATAAATAAGGGGTCTCAGTGTAATGTACAACACTACCTAAAATAGTCGTTTACTTCCCCAGTGGCACAGAAGTTGCCTGGGCTTCTCTGACTATTGGAATCACAGTGAAAAGAGGAGCTAACACTGTCTGCTGCCCTGGGTTGTAGCTAGTAAGATGGCCCAGCCCAGATATGCCCCCATTTCTCATTTATGGCGAGGAAAGCAGACTTTGCCTCAGTGAGTATGACTCCATCTGCAGATTCAAGGGGAAAGCTGGGGGCCGAAGACTAAGTGAGAAGACATGAAGTCTTTGAGTAAAACATGGTGAAGTGGTAATATGAAAATGACGCTCTTGAGTCCTATTTCCCATCAGTGAAGTGCTTGAGAATAGTTGGTCTGATTAAGACAGAGAAAAAATATTCATGTGTCAGAAAATGAAGAGTGTTAAGTTTTGCTCTGTGGTCTTCTTGCTCACTACAAACATTTTCCATGTATTGACAGCTATGAAGGGGTGGTGGGAAATTCTGTATTTATGAATAGTGTAAATCAATTCTCAAACAGGGGTGATTAGAAAATTGTGGAGTAAAATGCTTTGTCAGTGTGAAGCCTTCCAGCTGCCACAATTGGTATCATAATATATCCCTGGGTAGATATATACTGGTAGAATACACATAATATACTTCTGGCACCAGAAGTGCTCTAGTTAATCTGGATTTGATAGGATACTGACAATCACACAATCTCAGTGGACCTGGGCCTATGTGTTAACAGGTCATGTGTTTAAGCCCTTCATCCTAACAGCTTTTGCTGTGTTCCTCAATGGTAGATAATGTAACACCACCTTCTAAAGAAGAATGAAAATTCTCCACTGATCCCTACATTTATTAAATTATCTTTAACATAACGTTATCTTAAAATGTACAAAAATAAAACAAGGTGCAAAGTCCTAATATCTATAGTTCTTATAAACTAAAGACTTTTTTTTTCAGGTTAAGTTTAAACAAAACTCAGAGCCAATGATATTTAAGTTGACAATACGAATTTAATGAGATGGATGATGTTATTTTGATGAAACTATATAACTGATTACAAAGTAAACATGGTATTGATTGCCAAAGGGCAGGTTCTTTTGATTTTGGTGCATTTACAATGCAATTTTTCTTTATTTGAGCTATTAGTTCAATATATATATATTGAACTTCATTAATATAGCAGTAACGCATCCTTCACAGATTAAGGCTAACTATTCTTCTCTCCAACTGCAGTTGGAGAATGCTGCAGTGAGCCAATCTGATCACAAACACAAAGCGAACATGAGCAAAATCATGAGGCAGTATTCAGTTATAAAGTAGTCATTTTATTCTAAGTGAAAATGTTCTGTGTCTGCACTGTCCAATATGGTAGTCCCTAGTCACATGTGGTTATTGAGCACTAAAAGGGGACTAGTGTAACCCAGGAACAGAATTTTAAATTAATTTTAATTTGAATAGCCACATGTGTCCAGTGGCTACTGCATTGGTCAGTACAAAACCCCAGTTCATGCATTTACTATGGGTTTTTAGAGTATCATTAAAATGAAATCATTAGCTGTATGAGGAGGGCAATGTATTTAACCTCTCTAAACCTCACTGCCTTCATCTGTAAATTGGGGATAATGAAATGTAACACATTCAATCACTTAGTGAAAAGCCTGGAACAGAAACAAAACTCAACTCCTAGGGATGCTCATGGGTGATAGGCTGGGAGGAGAGTTTCTGCATCACTACCCCTTCTAGCCCCCCTCAGCTGTGCTTATTCTTTGAAATATGCAATTGACATTGTCTCCATTTTATATGAAGTGCCCGGTTAAAGGCATCTTTAGACAACATTGCTATTTTTATCAGGCAAATTAAGTCAGAACAATGTGTAGCTTTGATTAGTCATCCACCTTCCAATTACATTGTCCTCCTGAGTCCCTCCTATATTGAAATTCAGGAGTTGCCAGTCATCTTGAATAACCGTCACAGAAGCATCAAATAGCCAAGGTGTTTAGACCTCATTTTTATTTCTCTGGGAAACAGAAAGCCTAACCCCCCTTAAGGTTGTAGTGGAACATTATGAGATGGTCACATTAGTTACTGTCTCAGTTGCTGCTCCTTTTGGGGATGCTTTCCCATTTCCCACCTTACACCCCATTTTCACCTGGCAAACACTTGGCATAATTTTCCAGAATCTGCTCAAGCTTCACCTCTTCTATAGAACCTTTCCTGACTCTCCCAGGTAGAAGTTACCTCCTCCATCCTTGCTCTCAACCCTATACTTTACAGACTTTCAGCATAGCAACCATAAGTTTTCACATTTATTTTACATTTATTCTTGTCTTGTTATGGACTGAATCGTGTCCCGCCAAAAGATACACCAAAATCCTAAATCCCAGAATGTGACCTCAGTTGGAAATAGGGTCTTTGAGGATATAATTAGTTAAGTGGAGATGAAATCATAGTGAATAGGGTGGGGCCCTGAATCTATTATGACTGATGTCCTTATAAGAAGAGGAAAAGAGACAGAGACAAAGACACACAAGAGAAGGCCACGTGGCAAGAGGCAGATGTTGAAGAGCTCTGCTGAAAGCAAAGGAACACCCAGGATTGCAGGAGAATCACTGCAGCTAGGCAGAGGCAAGGAAAGATTCTCCCTAGAGGCTTCAGAGGGAACATGGCCCTGCTGACACCTTGATTTCAGGTTTCTAGCCTCCAGAACTGTGAGACAATAAATTTGTTTTTTAAAGCCACTTGGTTTGTGGTACTTAGTTAGGGAAGCCCTAGGAAACTAACACACCTTACTACTCAGCTCTTTGAGGACCAGGAGGATGCGGACCTTGTTTGATTTATTGATGTGTCCTTGGCAGATGTCACAGTGTCTGAATCCATGTTGGATGGACATATGAACACACTACCTGATTCTTTGCCTTAATCTGGTCTCAAATTGAAACTGCAGAAAAACCACTTTACATCCGTTTGGCGCTGCTGCATATGGCCACACAGGCTAGGCACTGTATGGTTCCAGAGTTGTGTGAAGTGTGAGCTTCAATTATTATTATCGCATAATTTAATGTACATAAGGGAAGTCAGTAGAACTTTCCATGCCATCTGTTAGAAAAATCACTACTATTGTCAGCGTCAGCTCTTGCCCTGCCGAACAGCAGAAACCATAAATATCCTCTAGATCAAGGATTGGTAAACTACAGCCTTGGCCCAAACTCCAGCCTGCTGCCTGCTTTTATCAATAAAGTTTTACTGGAACACAGCCACACTCATTGATTTACATATTGTCTACGGCTGCTTTAGCCCCACGATGAAGAGTTGAATGGTTGTGAAGGCTGGTGGCTGTCACAAAGCCTAAAATAGCTACTATCTGGTTCCTTACAGAAAAAGTCTGTGAAGCCCTGTTCTAGATAATATAAATCGATAGACATTACCAAAATGTTTTATAATAAGTGGTAAAATCCCACCTTGAAACTGAAACCATTCATTTTATCACATTTTGGAAGATTCTACATGACTACTGTTAACGTCGGCATGCCAGGAAGAAAATTATGTGTAGAAAAAATTAATTTTTTTCCTCAAGATGGGAGCCAGGGGTTAAAAAAAAAAAAAAAGAGCATATGAGCTTATTTGTGTGTATATGTGAGTACAGGGTGTGGGTGGAGTAAATTCCAAGCAAATAACATATGTAACTTACACAATTAGGTGCTCTAAATAGGGACTTTTTTGAACTGTATCCAACTCCCCAAATTGGAGTGAAGTGAGAAATGGAGAAATGAATGGAGATCTATTACAAAGTTCAGGAGGAGAACTATTCCCATGTTTATGAGACAAGTCCCGCCTGCAGTTTTATGCCTTCTGGAAAGTATTGTGGAAAAAGCTTAGACCTTTCTGAGCGGTCCCTTATGCATCATGTCATGCCTGCCATGTGACCCCATCATCCTGCCTTTAGCTGACTGGGCCAAGGCGGGACACCTGATCCAAAAATCAAAGGCCTATATAATGGCCTGGTACAAGGGCTCTGCCCATAAGGGTGACCACAGGCCACGTGGACCACGTGTTCACCTTGAGGAGCTTAGAGGCTGTGGAGACAGTGCATCTATGTATCAATATCAGCAAAAGCAGGAAGAGTACTTGTTACCACAATGACAGGGCAATTGTTACCAAAAGGATAAGAGGAAAACCTGGTCACAAAGTAACACTGCATCTGAGGGATGCTGCCACTTCCAGGGTTCTGACTGTGCCACTGGACAGTATCATTAAATGGGGCCCAGTTTGTTCCATTTTTGTGTTACTATTTGAGGATAGGTTTAATTCATGGTCAGCTCAGTTTCTATATTTCCTCCCTCCATCCACTCCCTTCCCATCCTCTGTTCTCTTACTTGATGGTCCTTTATCTGCAATTGCCTTGCAAACTCTAACCCTCCACCCACCCAATCACACACTTCTTTACCTCTATACGTGGGCTTATGTGTAAATGATATGTGCACAGTTTCCAGCCTCAGCTTATCTGTCTGGAAGTTCCTTCATGTGTCCATATTTCACTGGCTCTCCTACTCCTCACAGCTGATTTTGCAAAGCTTCACCACTCCCCAGGATTCCATCTCCATTGCTCACCTTGTATCCTACCTCAGAGAAAATGGAGCTATCCAGCCTTAATTTCCAGACTCTCCCCAACAACTTTTATAAACCCGCATGATTTCTTGCCACCTTTCAGTTCCTTAGGAAGAAGGGAAGATTCTCCTGTTAAAGCTAATCCCTCTACCTGTGCTCCAAATCCCAAGATCTTCCATCTTGGATTCCAACCTTGTTCCTATGCAATTATTTCCTCTCATTCCCATGTCTGCCATTTTCCCCTTGTCCATGGTTTCTTTCCTCAAGCATATGTATGTGATTGTGTCTGCCTCTTTAAAGCTCTTTCTTGACTTGTCATAATCTATTAGCTATCATCTTACTGAATTCATTCATTTTAAGGCTCTTCACCTTAAAAGGCATAGGAAATTCTGGTCCATGTGGAGAACTGAGGCAATTAAAAAGAACTCCATTCCCAAGTCTAAGCACATAGAAATGCTGCTTAAAATAAACTATTTTTTCCTTAAACAAATAACCGAGCTCAAATTGAGTAGGAGGTATCTCCAGGTCCTAGAAATGGAGAGTATTCTGAAAATCAGAATGATAAAAGGGAACTGAAAGTGAAGGGCTGCTGGGAGGCTGGAACCTGAAATAGACCTTAATGGATGGGAGCTGGTATTCCAATGGCAGCATGAGTTGTGAAGTGCAGGTTGCAAGACATGTGTTGAAGGGGATTGGGCCTCAGCTTCCTACATCCAGCCCCAAATCATATAGGTCTGTATAATTTGAAATGGAAGCTACAAAAATTCCTCTCATGAGCCTCTGTAAGTGTTAGCAAAGCCGGATATCTACCCAAGGTTATGTGCGGAAAGACATTTACCAATGAGAAAGCAGAACTCAAGGCCACACTACCTGTGGGTGGAGTGTTGAGTCTGAACTCCACCTCCCATGTGGTTCTGTGTTCCTAGTTCAGGCATTAACATGACTTTTTGTCCAGATCCAGTGATACCCATAGGGCCTATGCAGAGGCAAATGTGAAACTGCCCTGTGGGAACATTTCTATAAACCAGGGAATATGGCACTATCCTCACTGAATATGAGCTCATAATAACAATGTCTAAACTGGGCAAGAAAACAAATCATCACGAGTTGGCAGATATAATTCACAATAGGATTTGCACCCCCAGAACTAGAAATAATATATCTGAGAGAAACCTAAACATGTTTATAAATATAAAAGGATGGAATCCATGAGGCAAAAAAGGGGATAGTATTTTAAAAAGCAGGTGGATTTGAAAAAAATTCTAAAAATAAAGTTTAAAAAAATTAAAACTCAGGGTTGAATTGAATAGTAGTCTAGGTATAGTTAAGAGATAATTCATGAATTATCTAAGGGAATGCAGCTCAGGAAGAGATAAAGAGATAGTGTGAACAAGGAGTTAAAAGACATGGAAGACAGAATGAGAGAATCCAACACATACCTAATAGAGTTCCAGAAGGATGGTGTGGGAGTCATTATTGCTGATTCCAAATACCTTCAGTTCTTCTCCTGGACACATGAAATGACTGATTTTCCCCACCACCTGGAAGTTGGACATGGCCATGTGACTTACTCTAGTTAATGCAATGAGTGGAAGCAAGGCATGTCTTTTCTGGGAAGATGATTTAAGACTCAATACACAACTCATCACACTCGTTTCCTCTTCTGCCAAGGCAACCACCAACATTCCAGGTTGTGGTGGTTCTATCAACTGGCTCTCAGAGTAAGGACAACACAGAGCACAGAACACCAGTCAGTTCTCAATGAACGTGTAGGAGGTATGAAAAATAAACCTTGTTGTTTTAAGTTGCAGAGATATTGGGATATTTGTTTTGCAACATAAGATAGCCCAGGCTGACTGATATCAAGAAAATGGCAAGCAGAAGCAAAAGATACCATTCAAAGAGCTAATGGATGAGATTTTTCCAGAATTAAAAAAAAAAGATAAGAGTCCTCAGATTAAATGAAAATATTGAGTCCGGAGAAAGACAAATAAAAACAAATCCACAAGCACATAATAATGAAACTGCAGAACATAGAAGCATACTTGATCTAGTTAAACCCTCATAGCAATCCTATTACATAATGTCACTCTTCCTACTTTATATGCGAAAAAGCCAAATCTCAACTATACAGCAAGATACAGAACTGGAATTCAACACAAATCTTCTTCCAAAACCGATCCATTTTTAAACCTCATTTGAAATCTCATTTTCACTTTACAACACTTACTTTTCCCACGTTATAGACAAGATATGACATTGTTAAATGTCATTGTTAGGTGACTTGTCCAAGCAAGGAAAGCTAGTCAATAGAAGAGCTTGGGTTTTAACTCAGGTCTTGTTGGCTTTGAAGCCTACTTTTTCCTGTATCAGACTACTTCCAATGATTTCTATGAAGACTTACGTATCTTTACTTCTAAATTTTTACACATTTCCTCTCCAACTACATGGCCTTCCTGTTGCTCCATGAATACACCAAGTAAGGTCCAGCCTCAGTGTCTTTGCACTTACTGTTCCTTCTGCCTGGAATGCTCTTCCTTCAGACAGCACATGGACCCTCAGGTTTCAGTTCAAATTCAATATTGAGAGGCCTTCCCTGCCTACTTTCATCCCTAATGTTCTATCCCCTTACCCTAATTCATCTTTGTGGTATGTATGGTTACCTAGCATTACAAATCAACATGTTTATTGTCTTTCTCCCCCTCTGTCATGAAAGCTCTGTGAGAGTGGGTTCTTTACTTTGTTCTATTTTCTCTGTGCCCAGAACAGGGCTTAATTACTCAGTAAATATTTGTTGAATGAATGAGTGAACAAAGGAGCCACAGAGTGTCTATACCTAGTGCCACTGAACCATATAAGACTAACATGAAGCAAGGAACACATGGGGAAGCATACCTCCTCCCAGAGCAGGATGGGGTATGAAGCAGCCTAGGGGCAAATGCAACGCATTAACTACACCCCTGCCTTTGAATTCAAAGACTATCATATGCTTTACCTTTTAAATTAACCCACACAGGTTCATGTGAAGAGGTTTGCTCACCCACCTTTGACCCACAGCCTGACACCTCACCCCTAGCATCCTGATGTTCACTCACTGGGTCAGAAGGGCTTCCTCCTGTGAAAGGCCACGCCCACAGAACCTCTCTGTCACTATCCACCACGTGTGCTCCTTTCTTTTCTCCTTTTCTACTCTTCCATGTGGCAGCGACCCTGTGAGTTGTTTTTGACTTCTGCCACCATTCTGTTTCATAGATGAGGAAACCTCATCTGAGAGAGGCTAAATAACTTACCCAAGATCACATGGCTAATAAGTGTCTGAGCTTGGCTTTGAACTCAGACAGGAGGGATGTTGTTATGGGTTGAACTGTGTCTCCCTAGAAAAGACATGTTGAAGTGCTAATCCCAGAACCTCAAAATGTGACCTTATTTGAAAATGGGGTAGTTGCAGATGTAATTAGTTAAGATGAGGTCGTGCTGAAATAGGGTAGGTTTCTATTCCAACATGATGGGCGTCCTTATAAAAAGAACACCATGTGAAGAGACACAAGGAGAACTCTATGTGGTTAAAGCAGGATTAGAGGGATGGGTCTACAAGCTAAGGAACACTAAAGATTGCAGGCAAACCACCAGAAGCTAGGACTGGATAGGAAGGAGTCACCAAAAGGTTTCACAGAAGTATGGTTTCAGGCCTCCAGCCTCCAGAACTGTGAGACAAATTTCTGTTGTTCTAAGCCACACAGCCTGCAGTTCTTTGTTATAGCAACTGACTAACCAACTATGAAACTAATGCAGATGGCAGAGCCATCTCTCCCCATCTCTCCTCTGGGCCACACCATCTCAGATATTTAAGGCAGGGTTGGCTTATATGGGAGCAGCAGAGAAAGAATGTGTGCTTAAAGGATCTGGAGACTTCACCTTAAATCCCCAAAAAAGAATCAGAGAGCACCTAAACCATTTTATTCACATTATGACAGCTATGAATGTGAAGAAGCCCCTGGTGACCCAGTAAGTTAGTTCACCAGGAGAGTACACCAGGGAAAATGAGATGTTCCCCCAGGGGCCTCCCCAGAATATGTTTGTCATTGCGCATCTCCCACCCCCAAATTCAGGGTGATACCTAAGGGCCTCCCTGAGTATATCCAAGATACTTCCCTCTTCTGTTCTTTCTTCTTCTCCCCACTCCCTATCCCCAGCAACCATTGCATGTACATGTGTCTATGTTTTCTTTCAGTTTACCCTGGTTTTGGTTTAAATCTGGTCGTGGCATCCAAAAGCATTTCTTTAATCCCACTGGAAGAAAACAGAGTGCCAAAATATCTAATTCCTGCCCTGCCACACCAATGTACATGTATTCCTTTAAATAATGTTATAACTCTCGGTGCTGATGTCAACAGGGAGTTGTGGGTGGGGAAGGCAGAGAGACACAGGATCTGTGTAGCCAGGAGAGGAAAAAAAGAGGGTAAAAAGGAATATGTAAGTAGACATGGAGGTGGGTGACTTAGGGTCACCAGTCTTTCTTCCTGGAGTGGATGTTCTGAAGCCTCTTGACCCTTGGGAAATAAGCATTTCCCAGTGCTTCCTTGCCTTTTGCTCTGAGTCTCTTATTCTGATTTTTAGAAGTGAAAAAATATTTTGATTTAAGCCATATGGACTTTTTCTCCTTACCCTGGAGCTGTAGAAAACTCAGAGGGGCAGGTGTGGCAAGAAGTGGCAGCAGTGTGGGTGGGCACATAGGGTCTGTGTGTCTATAGCTTGTGTGGTTCTGCAGCTATGGCAACCATGTGCAGTGCCTCTTCCATAGCATCATAACGTGGCCCTTAAGTTACCCCTGGCTCCTCAACTATGCCTCTTCAGTGTATTATCTGTGCTGCTGTTTCCTAGCTACCATAGCTCTGTTATATTTTTTGAAGTCATGCTTAAGTATTATTTCTGTCTGCTGTGCTTGTTGCCACTATACTTTAGTTCATCTGATAGCAAAACCCTAAACCCATTTGTTACAGATATTGCTCTTAAAATTGTCTGTACTGAAAAACATTGAATTATAAAGATTCTTCAGACTGTGGTCTGTACAGGATGACCACTTGAGATTTTTCTAGTTCTAAAGGTCCATGCTGGATTCTGTTAGAGCTCATGACAGTTTCAATTGACAGCCTGCATACTGGATACCAAAATTTTTGCCAGTTGTTACAACAATTTCCCTACTATACAGTTGTAAAATTAAAATAAAATTTTCAACAATACATGCAAATATATTACATCCTATGAAGCTGTATATAAGAAATATATGCATATGCAACTCATAAAAGAACGCTTTATAGTGTTAATTCAGAGACTATATACACAAAGGGTTTCTGCTACATATTGTTAAAAACAATCCCCAAATCCTCAGAAATATTTGCTGTAATTAAATTTAAATTTAAAAAAATTCATGTGAGTTGGCAATTTATTATGTTCATATTTTAGCTTCTGTATGTTTGGTCATTAATTCTGATACCATAAACATCTAAGATTTAAAGCCCTTAACCTTCCCAGGCCCAACTAGAAGAAAGATGTCAACACTCATAAGTTATGAGCAGTCTCCCAAAGGGACTGTAACACAAAATACACTTATAATTGAATTAACTCACAAGAGGATTCTGGGAAGATGACAGTGTCAGTAGCATAGTTTTTCATCTCTCTGAAATCTTACACAAAAACAGAGAGATAACTGGATAGCAAAAACCTGAAACCTGTGAATATTTACAGTGAAATGAGGTGATAAGTATCCCCACAAATTACAAAATACAAGTGGGTGGAATATA
Organism: Phataginus tricuspis; assembly: GCA_029783875.1. NCBI lineage: Eukaryota > Metazoa > Chordata > Mammalia > Pholidota > Manidae > Phataginus > Phataginus tricuspis. Next base: position 28,302,700 of record JAQQAC010006923.1, read on the forward strand.
AACAACTAACAACCAGAAGACCTGCATGGTATCAGTGTCCATGCGGGAAAAAGGATAAGGAAGCTGTATCTGAGGGACCTGAGAACAGGAGGATCCCCAACATAAGCAACAGGCATTGACTGGAAAGAAGCAGGTCAGTTTGAGAATAGCAGCTAAACTGGGAGGGGTTTTGACCAATGTCAGTATCAAGCCTATGGGGAAAAACGTCTGATGGGACTAGAGTAGCCTCGCTTCTGTGAACTCTGAAAACAACCTCTTTATAGGATAGAGTCACCCCACAGAGAAACTACGTAGAGTGGAATAAAAGTTGAACAAAACAGGAACATGAGCAGAGGGAAAGAAAAGCTCTAGACCACAGTGGTAGAATATCATAAAACAAGCTGCCTTTTTAAAAATTAAAGTATAATTGATATCCAATCTTATGATTGTTCCAAATACACAACACAGTGGTTCAACATTCACCCATATCATCAAGTCCTCACCCCCTCCAGTGCAGTCACTGTCCATCAACATAGTAAGATGTTACAGAGTAATTAACTGTGTTCTCCGTGCTGTATTACCATCACCATGACCAACGTATATTGTGATTGCAAATTATTGTCCCCTTAATGCCCCTCTCCTTTCCCCAACCACCTTCCCCAACTGTTCCTCCTTGGCAACCACTAGTCCCTCCTCGGTGTCTACGAGTCTACTGCTATTTTGTTCCTTCTATTTTGCTTTATTCTTATACTCCACAAATAAGTGAAATCATTTGGTATTTGTCTTTCTCTGCCTGGCTTATTTCACTGAGCCGATACCTTCTAGATTCATCCATGTTGTTGCAAATGGCAGGATTTCTTTTCTTTTTCTGGCTGAATAATATTCCACCATGTATATGTACTGCCTCTTCTTTATCCATTCATCTGTTGATGCACACTTTGGTTGCTTCCATATCTTGGCTATTGTAAATAGTGCAGCAATAAACATAGGGGTGCATATGTTTTTTCAAATCAGGGATCTTGTTTTCTTTGGGTAAATTCCTAGGAGTGGAATTACTGGGTCAAATGGTATTTCTATTTTTAGTGTTTTGAGAACCTCCATATTGCTTTCCACAATGGTTGAACCAATTAATATTCCCACCAACAGTATAGGAGGGTTTTCCTTTCATCATCTCCTTGCAAGCATTTATTGCTTCTTGTCTTTTGGATAGTGGCCATCCTAGCTGGTGTGAGGTGATATCTTGTTGTAGTTTTAATTTGCATTTCCCTAATGATTAGTGATGTGGAGCATTTTTTCATGTGCCTGTTGGCCATACATATTTCTTCTTCGGAGAAGTGTATGTTCAGGTCCTCTGCCCATTTTTTAATCAGGTTATTTGTTTTTTGGGTGTTAAGCATATGAGTTCTTTCTATATTTTGGATGTTAACCCTTATCATATAGATCATTTATGAATATACTCTCCCATAAAGTAGGTTGCCTTTCTGTTCTGCTGATGGTGTTGTTTGCTGTACAGCTTTTTAGTTGATGTAGTCCCACTTGTTCATTTTTTATTTTGTTTCCTTTGCCCATGGAGATGTGTTCAGGAAGAAGGTGCTCATGTTTATATTCAAGAGATTTTTGCCTATGTTTTCCTTGAAGTGTTTTACGGTTTCATGACTTAGATTTGGGTCTTTGATCCATTTTGAGTTTACTTTTGTGTACAGAGTTCGACAATAATCCAGTTTCATTCTTACATGTAACTGTCCAGTTTTCCCAACACCAGTTGTTGACGAGGCTGTCTTTTCCCCACTGTATATCCATGACTCCTTTATCGTATATTAATTGGCCATATATGTATGGGTTTATATCTGGGCTGTAATCTGTTCCGTTGATCTATGGGTCTATTCTTGTGCAAGTACCACATTGTTTTGACTACTGTGGCTTCGTAGTAGAGCTTGAAGTCAAGGAGTATGATTCCCCCTGCTTTATTCTTCCTTCTCAGGATTGCTTTGACTATTCGGGGTCTTTCATGGTTCCATATGAATTAAAAATTTTTTTCTATTATTAATATACAATTACATGAGCAATATTATGGTTACCAGACTCCCCCTATTATCAAGTCCCCACCTTATGCCCCATTGCAGTCACTGTCCATCAGCGTAGAAGGATGTTATAGAATCACTTCTTGTCTTCTCTGTGTTATACTGCCTTCCCCGTATCCCCCCACCCCATCCCCACACTGCAACATTATGTGTGCTAATTGTAATAGCCCTTTTTCCCCCTTATCCCTCCCTTCCCACCCATCCTCCCAGTCCCTTTCCCTTTGGTAACTGTTAGTCCATTCTTGGGTTCTGTGAGTCTGCTGCTGTTTTGTTCCTTCAGTTTTTTCTTTGTTCTTATTCTCCACAGATGAGTGAAATCATTTGGTACTTGTCTTTCTCCGCCTGGTTTATTTCACTGAGCATAATACCCTCTAGCTCCATCCATGTTGTTGCAAATGGTAGGATTTATTTTCTTCTTATGGCTGAATAATATTCCATTGTGTATATATACCACCTCTTCTTTATCCATTTATCTACTGATGGACACTTAGGTTGCTTCCATTTCTTGCCTATTGTAAATAGTGCTGCGATAAACATAGGGGTGCATCTGTCTTTTTCAAACTGGGCTGCTGCATCCTTAGGGTAAATTACAAGGAGTGGAATTCCTGGGTCAAATGATATTTCCATTTTGGGTTTTTTGAGGAACCTCCAAACTGCTTTACTAATTTACATTCCCACCAGCAGTGTAGGAGGGTTCCCCTTTCTCCACATCCTCACCCTCTTGTTGGACTGGCCCTTTCATCATTATGTAATGTCCTTCTTTGTCTCTTGTGACTTTCTTTGTTTTAAAGTCTATTTTGTCTGATACGAGTACTGCAACTCCTGCTTTTTTCTCACTATTAGTTGCATGAAATATCTTTTTTCATTCCTTTACTTTCAGTCTGTGTATGTCTTTGGGTTTGAAGTGAGACTCTTGTAGGCAGCATATAGATGGGTCTTGTTTTTTTATCCAATCAGTAACTCTATGTCTTTTGATTGGTGCATTCAGACCATTTACATTTAGGGTGATTATTGATAGGTATGTACTTATTGCCATTGCAGGCTTAAATTTGTGGTTACCAAAGGTTCAAGGGCAATTCCCTTACTATCTAAGAGTCTAATTTAACTTATTTTGTATATTATTACAAACTCAACCTAAAGGTTCTTTTTTCCTCCCCCTTTTCTTCCTCCTCCGTTCTTTGTATGTTATGAATCATATTCTGTACTCTTTGTCTTCCCTTGAATGATATCTGTTTAGCCTTAGGAATACTTCCGTCTATAGGATTCCCTCCAAAATGCCCTGTAGAGGTGGTTTATGGGAGGTAAATTCTCTCAGCTTTTGTTTATCTGAAAATTGTTTAATCCCTCCTTCAAATTTAAATGATAACCTTGCCGGGTAGAATATTCTTGGTTCAAGGCCCTTCTGCTTCATTGCATTAAATATATCATGCCACTCTCTTCTGGCCTGTAGGGTTTCTGTTGAGAAGTCTGATGATAGTCTGATGGGTTTTCCTTTGTGTGTGATCTTTTTTCTCTCTATAGCTGCTTTTAAAAGTCTGTCTTTATCCTTGATCTTTGCCATTTTAATTATTATATGTCTTGATGTTGTCTTCCTTGGGTCCCTTGTGTTGGGAGATATGTGCACCTCCATGGCCTGAGAGACTATCTCCTTCCCCAGACTGGGGAAGTTTTCAGCAATTACCTCCTCAATGACACTTTCTATTCCTTTTTCTCTCTTTTCTTCTTCTGGTACCCCTAGTATGTGAATATTGTTGCGTTTGGATTGGTCACACAGTTCTCTCAATATTCTTTCATTCTTAGAGATCCTATTTTCTTTCTGTGCCTCAGCTTCTTTGTATTCCTCTTCTCTAATTTCTGTTCCATTTACCGTCTCTTCTACTACATCTCATCTGCTTTTAAATCCCTCCATTGTATGTTGCATTTCAGTTATGGTATTTCTTAATGATTGAATCTCCACCTTAAATTCATTCCTGAGGTCTTGAATATTTTTCTGTAACTCCATAAGCATGTTTATAATTTTTATTTTGAACTCTCTTTCTGGAAGATTTGTGAGTTCGGTTTCTTTTGGCCCTCTTTCTGGGGTTTGTGAGATTTTGGTTTGAACCATTTTTTTTTGACGTTTCATATTTCTGTGTGGTGCCCACTAGTGCGTAGAAACTTCAGTCTCTGGAGCTGCTCAGCCCCTAGAGTGAGGTTGGGAACGTAGGGGAGTGGAGCTGGTGCCTGGGGGGAGGAAAGATCTATTTCCTGTTTCCCATCTGCGGTGCCTATCTCCAGTGTTCGAGCCAGTGGGCCAAGCACACACGGGTAGTCTTCCGTGCTTTGTGTCTCTAGCTGTTGTAGGCGGGGCCTCCCTTTGGCTGGCCTGACGCCTGTGCAGTGATGGCGGGTGAGCGAGCAGGTGCCTGCAGGCCAGTATGAAGGCTAGGCAGGCTGTGTGTTAGAGTGGGAGGCCTCGGAGCTGAGTAGGCAGTTACGGGGATGGAGCACCTGAAGCTCCTCAAAGTTCCCAACCAGCTGGGCAGAGTGCGCCCAGGCAACCTTGTCCAGCTCTCCCTTCTCCCACACAGCAAGCTTCATGCAAACCCCGCCCCTTCAGCAGCCCTCTTGCTGCTAGGAAGCCTCTCAGACTCCCTGCCTTTCCTCTGACACAGAGCGGCCAGGTGTGGATCCCCTCCTTCACAAACGGCCAGAATGTCAATTTCATGAGCACTCTGCCTGTCCGAGCTTCCCAACACCCAGGGCACCACACACTATAGGATTCTGCTCACAAAGCAGATGTCCAGGGCTAGGTGTCCAGCAGTCACAGGCTTTCACCCCCCCTGTGCTCTATTTCTCTTCCTCCTGCTGGTGAGCTGGGGTGGGGTAAGGGCTTGGGTCCTGCTGGATTAATGCTTTCGTATGTTACCCTGTTTCTTGAGGTCTGCTCTGTTCGTGAGGTCTGTATGCAGTTGGGTTCAGCCTTCTTTCTTGTTGCTCTCTGAAGGTTAGTTGTATTTATTAACTATATTTTTGTACTGTTTGTGGTTTTGGGAGGAGCTCTCCATCTCACCTCTCATGCCGCCATCTTGAATCTCACCCAACTCGGTTCTATATGAATTTTAGAACTATTTGTTCTAGCTCATTGAAGACTGCTGTTGGTATTTTGATAGGGATTGCATTGAATCTGTAAATTGCTTTAGGCAGGATGGCCATTTTGACAATATTAAATCTTCCTATCTATGAGCATGGGATAGCTTTCCATTTATTGGTGTCTTTTAAAATTTCTCTCATGAGTATCTTGTAGTTTTCAGAGTAAAAGTCTTTCACCTCGTTGGTTAGATTTATTCCTAGATATTTTATTCTTTTAATGCAGTTGTAAATTAAGTTGTTTTCGTGATTTCTCTTTCTGCTAATTTGTTGTTCGAATACAGGTATGCAACAGATTTCTGTGTATTAATTTTGTATCCTGCAACTTTGCTGAATTCAGTTATTAGTTCTACTAGTTTTTTGATGGAGTCTTTAGGATTTTCTGTGTATACTATCGTCAACTGCAAACAGTGACAGTTTAACTTCTTTCTTACCAATTTGGATGCCTTCTATCTCTACTCTATCTGATTGCTGTGGCTAGGACTATGTTGAATAAAAATGAGGAAAATGAGCATCCCTATTTGTTCCTGATCTTAGAAGAAAATCTTTCAGCTTTTCGCTATTAAGTATGATGTTGGCTGTGGGTTTGTTGTATATGGCCTTTATTATGTTGAGATACGTACCCTCTATATCCATTTTGTTAAGAGTTTTTATCATGAATGGATGTTTAATTTTGTCAAATGCTTTTTCTAAACTGTCTTATTTTTTAACTCTGAATCAATAGTGTAAGTTCTGTGAAGTGAGAAAAGCTTTCTTGAATGCCACCTTGTAACAAATATCAGGAAAACTAATTTCACATTATAAGAAGCAAGAGGAAAATATAAAAATCACATAGTTTTTATCAGGAAAACAGGGGGGGATAAGGACTGAGTAACACTGCTATAGACAATGAAAGCTTGCCAAAAAGACATACCCACAAAACACAGCAAAATTGTAACCTACTATTTACAAATTATTAAGAGAATAATAGGAGATATAGAATAATGGACATAAGAATTAGAAACTCAGAAATTAAGTGCTAGGAGTCAGGAAATAATTAGAAGTAAAGAAACAATAATTTAAGAAACAAAGAGTATCCTAGGAAGGACATGAGAGCAAATAAATTTTATATTAGTGTCTGAAGAGAAATTGGTAAAATAGAAGAAAATATTTAAACATTTTAAAAATGAAGAGACAAAAAGATTTGAGAGAAAATGACAGATATTGAAGAGTGACAGAGAAGATCCAAAATACAGATAACAAGTCCCTAAAAAACAAAATAAAAATAAGGAAACAAATACTTACAAACTATACTCAAGAAAACCTTTCTGGAAAAAAAAATTGAAATAACACACTGATAGGATATACCGCAAACACAGATGACAAATTTAGTAAAATTTCTTGATTTCAAAGAAAAAAAATCCTTTGGGCCTCTAGAAAAAAAGAATGTATGACTTATAAGGGAAAGAAAATGAGATTATCATCAAACTTACTTTTGGAGTAATATCTTTAAGATAATTAAGGAAGTATGAGTCAAATATGAAGGACAAAGGAAAACTGCTATCAACATCTAAGAACTCAAGAAATATTGTTCCCATGAGCCCTTCCTGTGGAAACTACTAGTGAATGAGCTTTAAAAAAACAAAATGACTGGAGAGATATCAAAATAAGTACCAGTGGTGACATTTACTGGTATAAGCAAGACTAAATGAAGGCTAACAGAAGGAGATTGTGATATATAGTGGCTATATTATCTGACAAGGTAGATATAGTCCAACTATTAAAATATAGGAGAGGAGTATATGCAAACAATGTTTAAATGTTTTTATTACCCATACAGTAGCAGATTAATATTGCTATTCTTTCAGATTTTCTTGGGGAGACAAAAGTTGGAGTTCAGGATCTGTATTAGGGTTTTCTGGAGAAACAGAACCAATAAGATACATATATAGAGAGAGAGGGATAGGAGGAGATTTATTATAGGAATTGGCTCAAGCAATTATGGAAGCCAAGAGGTCCCATGATCTGCCATCTCCAAACCGAAGAACCAGGAAAGCTGGTGGTATAATTTAGTTCAAGTTTGAAGGCCTGAAAACCAGAGGAATTGACTGTGCAACTCCCAGTCAAGGACTGAAGGCCTGAGAATGGGGACATGCTGGTGTAAGTCTTGGAGTCTGAAGGCATGAGAATCTGATGAGCTGATATCTGAGGGCGGTAGAAGATGGATGTCCTAGCTCAAGAAGCAGGAGAGAATTCACCCTTCCTTCACCTTTTGGTTCTATTCAGGCCCTCAACAGATTGAATGATGCCTGCTCACACTGATCAGAGTCATCTTTGTAACTCAGTCTACTGATTCAAATGCTAATCTCTTCCAGAAACACCCTCACAGACACTGTCAGAAATAATATTTTACCAGCTACCTGATTATCCCTTAGCTCAATCAAACTGGCACATAACATTAACAATCACAGGGTCCATCAAGGAGAAAGAACTCTAGTAAACAAACAAGATTTTTCATTAAGAGCCCTGAAAGGGTTATACCTTAGCATTAGGGCAAGCCAGTCTTACCTGGATAAAGGTGATGTACCTGGTCTATCTCACTGCCAGAAGAAAATTAAGTCTTCTGTGGAGGATAATACCATCATCCAGAGTTTTATTTTTCATGTACAATGTCTAGCATTCAATTTTTAAAAAATAGATAATGCCAGGAAACAAGACTAAATGACTAAAAATCAAGAGACAGACTACAGAAATAAATCTACAGGGGACAAACATACTTGTGTTATTCATTTAGTCTCAATTAAAAAAAATAACTGTGGCTAGTATGTTTATAGAATTAGATGAAAAGATGGATAACTTCACCAAAGAATTGGTGAATTAATACCAATTAATAAAAAAGAATTAGTTGTAAATCCTAGAAGTGAAAAATAGAATAACTGAAATTAGGAATCTGATCAATAGTTTAACAGTATTAGACCCAGAAGAAGAGATGAGTGAACTAGAAGAGAGGTCAGTAGAAAATGTCCAGATTGAAGCACAGAGAAAAAAGTATGGAATATAGAGAAAAGAGGATAAGAAATGTGGGACATAATGAAAGGTCCTCTTATTATGATTGTCAATGGAGTGTCAGAAGGAGTGGAGACAAGGAGTATGGCAGAAGCCATATTTGGAGAGACACTAGCCAAGAATTTCCCCAAATTGACAGAAGACATTAATCCACAGAATCAAGAAGGTCTATAAATCTGAAGCAGAATAAATACAAAGAGAACTATGCTCAGTCAAATCACTGGAAACTAAATGCTAATACAAAAATGTCAGTTAACTAGAGTAAAAAAAAAAGGTACATTATCTTCAAATGAGCAACAGTAAAACTGACAGCTAACTTTTCCAGCAGAAATGATAGAAACCAGAATGACTGAAATGAAAGGAAAATGCTGTTCTTTCTATTTTCTGGAAAAAGCACAGCCATACTCTCTCATGAAGAACAAACAACCCTTTGCTTCTCCATTCCCACTCAGCAATGGAATGACATCTTTAAAGAGTAGAAAAGAAATTACAGCAAACTTAGAATTCTATACCTAGCAAAAATATTCTTCAAAAATTAGGGTAAATCAGAGACATTTTCATAAAGATAAGAACCTAGAGAGTTCACTGCAAACAGATGTGTACTAAAAGACATAATAAAAGAATTTCTTTAAGTAGAAGTCAAAAGGATTCATCTAGAAGCCCAGAAATGCAGGAAGGAACAAATAGCACTTGAAAGAAGATATCTGAATCAGTATTGATCATTTAAAACGGTAACAATGATGTGGCATTTAAAGAGGTTTTCATGTACCCTTTCACACAGATGGACCAAACATTGTCACTAAACATGGCATGCACATTCTTCCCTCTGTGCTTTTAGTCTCTCCCTTGTTCATCCTTTGAGACCAAATTTACATCCTAATGTCTTTCAGGAAGAGTTCTCTAACCACTCCTTCATTTGTCTCCTCTCCCACCCCTCTAAGTCAGCACTCCATTGTGGGGGTTATTTATTTAGAACTTGAACTGAGATAACTACTTGTTCTATTTTTTGTTTTTATTTCCCTTTGTGTTTCTTGGTTTCTCAAATAGGAAGTAAATTTAATGCCCTTTCAAAGGGTCTACTATATGTTATCTCTACATAGTATGTGCTGAATAAATGTTGAATAAAATTTGTTGAAGAATAAGCTGATAATGAGTGTGCTGACCTCGTTGTTTTCTGGTATAGAATCTTTCAACAATTAGTTAATAAATTATTATCCTGAGCTGTGATAAAGGCATCTACTATATACAATTAAAATTTTTGTAACTTCTTGGATAAAAGATCCATGAGGGACAGACTGGATACTCACATTACATCTTTAACCTTTTGAAATTGATTTGATACTTGTTTAATATAATCTTTCTTAATATCACTGTCAAACATACCAGGCTTTTTGGAGTGTTTCACAGGTATGGCATTTATTTCATTTTAATGTTAGTCACTGTACTATTCCTGGAGGCTAACGAGAAAAAGCACAGCTCTTGAGTGCTCCAGAGAATGTAAAATGTAACTGGAGGCTAAAACATACACACACAAAACAACTTTGATAGAATCCAAAGGAATATTTTAATAACTGCAAGAAAATATGGTATCATGTAGAATAAAGCTGTAATAGATAAGAAAACTAAAAATAATAGATGGTCACACTCAGAATGTGACTATAAGAGAAGGTATGTGAAAAGAAGTTATGTTTTGGTTTTGAAGTTTAGATGGAAATACATGGAAGAGAAGGGGCATAGATTTTTCTAAGTAGGGAGAAGAACACACAAAGCCTAGGCAAAATAGCAAGTCATGTTCAGGCAACTATATATAGACAAGCAGAGGGAGAAAGAGACTAAGTGAAGCTAGAGAGAGGCAGAGGAGCAGTTGGTAGAAGACATCAAATATGTTCATTTTTGAAATAGTGTGGAATTCTTGTTCTCTTATCAATAGAAGTAACTTTTCACTGTCAACAGCCCAGTCAGATCCCTCAGCTGATATAATAATGATCCCAGCTTCTTAGGCTATTATTTACAATAATTTCTGCCATATGAGTCTAATGGGAAAAACACATTGCAAAATGAAATTACTTTTGAAATGTACTGCATGCTGACATTTGGAAAATTAGATCCTGAATACAATACATCCTGATTATTTGAGGTGCCTTCCTATCATGAAAAGTTAAATTTAGTCCAACAATTTTTTAAAAATCTGTGTGTTAAATTAATTTAAAGTTCTGTCCTTTGGCAAGGTTCTCAAAACTTCAGGTCACTATTCAGATAAATAACCATGTGCTGACATTATTCCTTGCCTAAACACTCTACTTGGGTCTGAAGAGTCCAGATATCTTCATTCAAACATATTTTAGACTAACTCCTGTCAGGGACTACCAGCCTGCCTGATCTTGTGAAGAATTCTGTTGTGCCCGTTCTGTATGTACTCAAATGTGTGTCAGTGCTAGAGATGGCCCTCCTCAGCTGGCTTACTTTCCATTTTCTGGAAAAGCACAGGCACAATCTCTTATGAAAAACAAACAACACTTCGATTCCCCATTCCTACCCAGCAAATTCCTCTGGCACCAATGGCCAATCTCATCATGAATATACATTTGCTTTTGCCCTTCCTCCTCCTCCTGTGAGCTTCTGTGTTGTTGGACTTCTGGGCTGAGCCACAGAAATTTCAACAGTCCTGAATCTAGGAGCACAGATAAAGATTAAGTTTGACAAAAGGCCTTCTAACAGATACCATAAATGCTATTTCAAGGCAAAGCCTTCCTTGTTTAGGGAACACATTCAATTTGTTCATGTATGTAACTTACATTCATGTATGTAGGTTTAGTTTCTCTAAGGCAAGTTGGTTTATATTCACTAGGAGGAATGCCTAATTAAAAGAATCTTATACTGAGTCTTTGGGAGCAGCAAATTATCGCCTCTCTGACCTTTTGGTGCATCTGTATTTTCATTGAGTTGACTTAAATCAAGTTGCACCTGTAAATATAAATATGGCTCTGATACCACTGGGCAAGTTTTCTTGCAGAAAGCTGGGCACATATTTAATAAATAGTTCATAGAGTTTGCAATTTCCCCAAAGCAGATTAGTGAATACCCCCAATATCTGAAATCTGAGATATATATCAGAATATATAATATTATATATTATATATATAATACACATTAAACACATCAGTGTGTGTGTGTGTATATATATATATATATAAAATTGTTAGTCCTCATTACAATACTGCCATTTTGTAGATCAGGAAACTACATCAGAGAGAGATTAAATTTACATTGCTTAATGGACACATCTGCTTGATTATCTTCCAGGTGTCTTATACCTAAGTACTGTCCAAAACAAGGACTAACTCATTGTTTCAGCACACAAACTTCATTCTCTTACATTCATTTTCTCAGTTAATGGTACCACCATCTACCCAGTGACCAAGCCAGAAATCTGTGCATCCCAGACTTCTTTCTCTCATCATCACACCAAATCCTATAGAGTTTTACCTATTAAGTAATTTTTTAATCTAACCTCCTCTTCTCCATTCTTTCCACCACTGCTTCTGTTCAAGCTTCCACCATTTCTTACTCAAACTACTGCAATTGTAATTGTAACTGATCTGATACTAGCCAGGCTACCTTCATATCAATCTTCTACACAGCTGCCAGGATGATACTGTCTAAACAGAACACTGATCCTGTCAATCCCCAACTAAAAGCTTTCAATGGTTTCCTACTGCTTCTAGAAGGAAGCCCAGTTTTCTTAGTATGGCCCTCATGATCCTGAAGCAAACCTCTACCTTAGTCCTAACGAAGTTCATTCAGTTAAATGGGCTCTTTATAGGTGGGGGCAAGGTCTTTTCATCTTTGTACCTCAGCATCTAGCAGTATCAGTAAAAAATTGTTAAACTCAGATGAAATGGTTGACATCAGGTTTGAAGTCAGGTGGATCAGCTCACACTTTTTTTTTTTTTACAATTTATTTTATTTTAGTATCATTAACCTACAATTACATGAGCAATATTGTGATGATTAAACTACCCCCTTCATCAGGTCCCCCCCACCAACCCTATTACAGTCACTGTCCATCAGTGTAGTGAGATGAGAATCACTACTTGTCTTCTCTGAGCTGTACAGTCCCCCCCGAGCTCACACTTTTTAAACTGGTTTTTAATACTTAAAAAAATTGAGATATAATCCAGGTACCATAACCCCCACCATTTTAGTATATTCAGTGATTTTTTTAGTATATTCACAGTTGTACAACCATCACCATTTTTAATTTCAGAATACTTTTATCACTTGAAAGAGAAACTCTTTACCCATTAACAGCCACTCTCTATTATCTTCTCTTCCTTTTCACCATAAAGAAAGTGAAAAGGTAATCCACAGAATGGGAGAAAATATTTGCAAACCATATATCTGATAAGGGACAATTATGCATATTTATATGTATTTATATAATATATAAAGAACTCTTACAACTCAGTAATAAAATGACAAACAACCCAATTAAAGAATGGACAATTTGTATAACTGTTCAAATATACAAAGGAAATAAACAGATGGCCAATAAGCCCATGAAAATATGTCTGACATCATTAGTCATTAGAGAAATGCAAATTAAAACCACAACGAAACACTTCTTTATACCCAATAGGATAGCTATGATAAAAAGGATGGCCAGCATGATGGGTTAGAAGGATATGGAGAAATTGGAACCTGAATTCATCACTGGTGGGAATGTAGAATGGTGCAGCTGGCTTGGAAAGCAGTTTGGCAGTTTCTCAAGAAGTTAAACATGGAGTTATGACCCAGTAATCCTACTCTGAGGTTTAAATCCAAGAAAACTGAAAATGTATATCTACACAGGAATATGTACACGAATATTCATAGCAGCATTATTCAGAATAGCTCCAAAGCAAAAACAACTCAAATATGTATAAACTAATGAGTGGATAAATAAAATGTTCCATTGGATGGAATATTATTCAGCCTTAAATAGGAATGTAGTACTTACGCATGCTACAACACGGATGAATCTCAAAAACATAAAGCTATAAGAAATAACAAAAAAGACCACATATTGAATGACTTCCTTTATATGAAATGTCCAGAATAAGCAAACCTGTAGAGGCAGAAAGTAGATTAGTGGTTGCCTAGGGTAGAAGGATAGAGAGGAAATGGGGAGTGACTGCTCATGGGTAAAGGGTTTCTTTTTGGGGTGGTGAAATGTTCTGAAACCTATTGTTATAGTTGAACAACTCTGAATATACTAAAAACCATTGAATTATATACTTCAAATGATGAATTTGATATGGATTACAACTCAATAAAATTGTGTAATAAAAGGGCCCCCCCAAAAGCAACTTAAATACAAACTGACTATTTACACCTGAAAAGGAAAAAAAAAAAGTTATCCTGCCTTTCCTGTCTGAACTGAGGATCTGACCAGGTTGGCAGGAATTATCACCAGGATAAATTGCTTGGAGCAAGAGAAAGGAAGGGGAATTTAAATATCCTTTAAGTAAGAGATAATAGGGGTCGAGGAGGTAAGAAGGAATTTTTTACATTTTCAGGTTTACCTAAAAACTGGTTTGAACAATTGTTTCCAATTTGGGCTGCTAAGCCACTCTTGGAAACAGCTATCTAGTGCTGCCTATTTTGATCAGGATCTTGAAAGCATAACTGAAAAGTGCTGGCACAGTTTATCCAGTCCAGGGCCTGACTTCCATGCCAAATTTAGCCTTTGGCAACTTCTTTCTGTTGAGAGTCCCTGGGGACTTGTTTGACCTCCTTTTGGTGAACTGCAAGGGAATTCACTTCTGGATCATTGCCCAGCAAGGAGAGAGAGGCTCAGCAGGCTGCCTAATCCTCTTTAAAGTTAATGATAAAGTACCTGGGCACAGTCCACTGGAAGGCCAATTCCTTATATGTGGTGTTTTGACTAGAAAATTTCCAGAAAACCAGAGGTAATTCCCAGCATTAAATATTATAATAATCTTGACAGGAAATCTTCCAGAATGTATTGTATACATTGCTTCCTTTTTGTAATTAAGGCTTTTTTCAACTAATAATGAAAATATTACATGGCCACTGTGAAAAATTTGGCAAGTATAGTGTTCTCCTTCCCTAGAGTTAACCATTGCTAACAGTTTGGTGTGAGTTCTTTCAGACCATTTTTTATTTTTATAAGCATAGATACACATACATACTCTCTCACCCACAGCAGGTTTTTTTTACTTTTGCTTTAAACATAAATGGGGTCACACTCCACCTCTTGGTCTATCATTTGTTTTTCCATTTAACAATATATCCTGGAGATCTTTCCATGTCAGCACATATAAATCTATGTTGTTCTTTTTTTATGCCTAAACATCATTTAATGGTATGGATATACTATAATTTACTTAACCATTCTCTATTGATGCATATTTCGTATTTTCTAATTTTTATGATCAAGAATGATGAAATAAGAACTCATATACAACATCTTTGTGTACATATCAGAGTATTTTGGGGGATATATTCCCAGAAGTAGAATTACTTAGATTTTTGATATATCTGGCAATTATTTCTAAAACTTTATTTTAAAATAATTACTAACTTACAGAAAAGTTGCAAGAGTAGCATAACGAACTCCATCACCTTGATTCATTTAATGACATTTACTTAATCTCTTCTCTCTCCCCCATTTCATATGTTATATACATACAATATTTTTTTCTGATCCATATGAGACATCTGATTCATTGTGGACATGAAGAACTTACCTCTAAATACTTTATTGTGTATTTCCTAAAAACAAGTGTATATTCTATATAATCTTAGCACAAGCATCCAAAACAGGACATAGATATATAAAACTGAGTTCACACCAATTTTACCAATACATCACAGAATTTATTTTAGGGAAGAATACACTTTTCACTTGCCATTCTTTGTAACTCCCTTCTTGGACAGAGAGAAACCTGCTTTTACCATCTGCCATGTATTTCCTCATTTGCCCACTACACCTGTATTTAACAGATCTCTCCACCATGCTTGTTGTCTCCTCCACCCACCCGTTGCCTGCTGCCTGTGTGGCTCCACTATGCCAGTTCCAGCCATGCTGGCCTCTACTATGCAGCCTGCTACCTCTTCAAGCCTTAGCCCTGACCATGACAATTGCTAGAAAGGGGAATGGTGTGATGTAAGAGATATATCCATGTTTTAAAAATGGATAACCAAACACAGAGAAGACAAGTAGTGATTCTATAGCATCTTACTATGCTGATGGACAGTGACTGTAATGGGGTATGTGGTGGGGAGTTGATAATGGGGGGAGTCTAGTAACTATAATGTTGCTCATGTAATTGTAGATTAATGATACCAAAAAAAAAAAAAAAAGGATAACCAAATGTCCCAACACTTTTTCTCAACTATTTGAAATGTTTGTGTCAGTAGCTGGTGATCTATTCTCTTTCATTAATCTATTTTTCTATTTGTGGGCCAATATACACTTTAATTACTGTGATTGCATAGTATGTTTTGATATCTGGCAAGAAGAGCCCTCTCATATTTTAAAAAATCTGTCTAGCCATTCTGAAGTATGTACTATTCCAAATGAATTTTAGAATTAGCATGTCTATTTTGTTAAAAATCCTATTGTAATTTTAACTGGAATTACATTGCATTTGTAAATTATTTGGGTAAAATAGCATCTTTACAATATTGAGTCTTCCCAATACGGATATATGTATGCCTTTTCATTTATGCAGTTCTTTGAAATTTTCCTTCAGTGTAGTTTTCTTTGTGTGGGTATTGCACATATAGTTTGTTTGTAGTTAAAAAAATTTTTTGTGGCCATTATTAATGCGATCTTTTTTTTTTTAATGCGATCTTTTCATCTGATCTTTCTACATATTTTGTATATTGCTGAGATTATGCTTCACATACAATTCTGTATTCTGTTTTTTAAGTTAATATTATGCCATACAAATTTCCTGACTAATACAAATAGAGTTTTTATGGTTGCATAATTGTCCATCAATATTTATGTGCCATAATTTATTTAACCATTCTTTAAGGTTGGTAAATTAAATTGCTTCTAATTTAAAAAATGATAAATATTACTATGTTGAACATCTTTAATGTGTAACAGATATTCCTTGAGAGGTCTTAAATGACACAAAATTAGGGTAAGTTGACAATATACTTGTTTAAAATTTACTATTTTGCTTTTATTCAATTTACTTACTCTTAAAAACTGGTCCTGCATTCTTACTATCATTTAGCCACTTTTTGGACATGATTAGAAAGTAACAAAATGGGGAATAAACAATTAGCAGTGTCATAACACAAACTGATGCAGTGAGGGTCTGTGTGGGAATGACAGCTGTGCAAGATTGGCCATGGAAAACCATTATCTCCTTGTACTTGTAACTTCTGGCTTTGCATACTTACTTTGTGATGTTCATTTATACACTTGACTTCTTTGCATTTCTCAATATGATATAAAATCTCACATCTTCAAAATTTTATGTGCTCGTGGAACTATTTACATAAAGTCAAGTGCTGCAAACCTCAGGGAATGTCTTTAGTGAATGTAATTTAATTTTCTTGATTACTCAGGGTTAATATAGAATCAGTCTTTACAATTTCTTCCCCAAGGCTTATAGAGATATGTAGGACTGTTTTCCTCTATGCAAAAGGCACTAAATTGCTGTGCTTTTTGATCATTAAGTCAGTGTTTGTGGCTTTTTTCTTCTCTACCCTGTTCACTTCCAGCTTTCTCTTCTCACTGCTATCTGCATGCCTGCATGTGAGCTTCTCCTCCCTCCTCTAGTTTACTGCTTTAAATTTTTTATGACTGTGGAAACCAGACTGCCAGGTCTTTTAAAATTGAATCCAAGTAAAAATTAATAGCCTCTGAGAAAGGCTTCAGTGAATCTTTAGGAGTAGTGGGCATGATATTTAGGGCATGGACTTCAGTGATCTCTTATTTTGTTCCTGTCCAGGTCTTTTTCCATATGCTTCATTTCCTTGCTCCTCTGCTGTACTTCAGATAGATGAGACTATCAGGTAGCTGAGTTCCACATAAATAAAGTTACATTACAATTATTGGATGGGTAATATAACATTTCAAGGTCCTTTTCCTTTACCTCTACTGAATTCTTCCTTTTTTTCTGTTCACACAGTGTGTCAGGCTGGGTTGACTAAACCTAGAGAAATTGTTATTGGGCTTCAGATGTGTAGGATAAAGTCCAGTTGAAACCTTAATTTTGCCTACTTTTCTTCCTCCTTTTAAATAATTAAAACCTCTCCACATTTCACATCAACAAGGCTACAATTGCCTTATATTTTATAAAATACATTTGTTAAAAGCCTCTTTTGATTAAAAAGAAATTAAATGTATTCCATTATACAACAGAAAACAAAGACAATTTACACAATTATACTATATTCTTACCTTTGCTTTTACTCATGACTAATTGATTAGGGCTGTGGTACTAACCCATGGTTGTGTGGTCATTCTCCATAAAGGCCAAGCATTCTCCCTTTGCTGCTGATTGCCCCTCCTAATATTTTTTAACTACCTAGGTGCTTTGAGTGACGGGATATGGCAGGTTCAATAAAACCTATATAACATTGGTGAATCAACTCAAACTTTATGTCTTTTTAGTGGTGGATCAGTAGCATTATCTTTGTATTTGGGCACACAATAAATACCCTTGATGATGCTGGTGTTAAAATTTATTTAGCTTGTTGTCCTTGAAAAAAAAATGTGCCAACTATGAGTGCAAAATAGGTGGTCATTAATGTTTATGGTTTCACCTTTAGATCAACTCAAACCTTCTTACACAATGATGTTCCTCAATCATTTTTTTTATTAAGGTATCACTGATATACACTTTTATGAAGGTTTCACAAGAAAAACAATGTGGTTATTACATTATTATCAAGTCTCCCATATCCCCTTGCAGTCACTGTCCATCAGTGTAGTAAGATGCCACAGAGTCCCTACTTATCTTCTCTGAGCTACACTGTCTTCCCCGTAACCCCACACACACCATGTGCACCAATCATGATACCCCACAATCCCCTTCTCCCTCCCTCCCCACCCACCCTCCCCCACCCGTCCACTTTGGCAACCACTAGTCCTTTCTTGGAATCTGTGAGTCTGCTGCTATTTTGTTCCTTCAGTTTTGCTTCATTGTTATACTCCACAAATGAGGGAAATCACTTGGTATTTGCCTTTCTCTGCCTGACTTATTTCACTGAGCATAATACCCTCTAGCTCCATCCATATTGTTGCAAATGGTAGGATTTGTTTCTTTCTTATGGCTGAATAGTATTCCATTGTGTTTATGTACCACCTGTTTTTTATCCATTCATCTACTGATGGACATTTAGGTTGCTTCCATATCTTGCTGTGATAAACATAGCGGTGCATATGTCTTTTTGAATCTGAGTTGTTTTCTTTGGGTAAATTCCTAGGAGTGGAATTCCCAGGTCAAATGATATTTCTCTTTTTAGTTTTTTGAGGAACCTCCATATTGCTTTCCACAATGGTTGAACTAGTTTACATTCCCACCAGCAGTGTAGGAGGGTTCCCCTTTCTCTGCATCCTAGCCAGCATTTGTTCCTAGTCTTTTCTATGTTGGCCAACCTAAGTGGTGTGAGGTGATATCTCATTGTGGTTTTAATTTGCATTTCCCTGATAACTAGCGATGTGGAGCTTCTTTTCATGTGCCTGTTGGTCATCTGAATTTCTTCTTTGGAGAAGTGTCTGTTCAGATCCTCCACCTATTTGCTTTTTGGGTGTTGAGGCGTGTGAGTTCTTTATATATTTTGGATGTTAACCCCTTGTCAGATACGTCATTTAAAAACATATTCTCCCCTCAATCATTTTTTAATGCATTGAATTAAAGCATTTGTGTATTTGCTGATGGATGAACATTTTAAGCTCTTCACAGTGGCATGGCCCAACAGTCAAGAGTTTATTCTCAGCAACATCACCATTTTTGTTTTTTGTTTTTGCAATTATTTGACTATCTTATTACATCTTATCACTATTTACAAATATGAGTAGAAAGTGGAAACTTGAAAATGCTGATACTAGTAATAAGAAGCATAGGTTTCCTAAACCATTTAGCACAGATGGAGTCATTCGCTTTATACAAAGCAGTGACTCTAGCTTTGGTCACTGTACTTATTTATTAATAAGCACAAAATTAGAAAATATAATACATGCTAGAAATACTTTATCAAAGATCCTATCTTACAGGTGAGTTGCAATTAGGAATTGAATGCTAGTTTTAAACTCTCTAGGGTAAATGCTCCTTATGCAGTGCATTTCAATTTTTCATAATCAACTTTGTGTATGTTTTAATAAACTGGGTAGGAATGGGTAGGAAATAAAAAAGGGGTCCACCTACAGGGAGTTATAAATGCAACTTTATTTATCCTCCTTTTCCAGTCTAAATGTCTTTTATAGAAGTTTCATGATCAATACTAAATACCTTCAAACTCTCAACAGAAATGAGGAAGAGGTCTGTGCCTAAGCAGTACCAACTACACATGTGTAATTTCTGCTTGTGGCTTCTCTCCTGTGCCAACTTGTTCTTTCCCCAAATAGAGGTGTTTCTCAAGGTTGATCCCATAAACTAAAATGTCTGATTTTTAATGGTAAATAAGTTTATTTTCGCAGTTTCAACTTGTTATGAATTATAAGGCCATGACTGTAAGGTGAGGGTTTTCTGACGCAGGTTGGCTGAAAGGTCAACTTGGTCCATTGTCTTGTCCTTCATTTTATAAGCCCACAATTCTAAGTAAAATTATGACAAACTGTTTTATTTCCCAAAAGGCTAATTTTTAATTTTACAATGGGAAAATTATACATCAGTTAGAATGCTTTTGCTGGTATAAACAACCTTTCTACTCCCTTTCCTCCTTTTAGACAGGTCTACTTGATTATTTAATAAATTCAATTCACAGATATATATTCAACATATATATGAGACAGATGCTGAATATCTATGTGCCAGATGTATGTGAGAGATATAACCATGAAAAAGGCAAACATGTTCCCTGTTTTCATGGAGTTTAAGATCTTATGGATCTGAATTCAGTAAACAGGAATCAGAGTAGGTTGTTATGATTTCAATGTTTAATGACATTAAGCTATGTAAGCTAGATATGCCCAGCTCTGTAATTGGTATATACCCACTACAGGACTTGGCAGGTTGAGCCCAAAGGCCAGGGCACTACCACCTCCTCCTGGAAGTCATGTTAATGCTTTACTCTCTGACTCCCATTTTCTGTATTTTAGGATTATTGCTGCCTCCTCCCACTGCCTTATTTTGATACATTAGTTCTTAAGCTAGGTAGTATGCTCTATTAAGTTGTAGTGAAAAATCTTCCTTTTCATTTTCTATTCAAATATACTATATCTGCATTTTAATCCAGACTTTGTCTCTTACTGTGGGACCTGGGACAAGTTATTTTGTGCCTCAGTGTTTCTGTCTTATAAAATAGGAATAATAATTCCAATCTTATACAGTTTTTATGAGGATTAAACTAAATAATAGAACATATACAAAATACCTAGGCATAGGTCTGTTACACTGAATAAGAAACTTTCTATGGGTCAGATACTTCTTTTACATGTATTAACAACTCTCACATTAACCCTAGAAGGTAGGTAGTTTTTAATCCCCAATTCACAGATGTGTATCCTAAGATCTAGAAATGTAGAATAACTTGCTTGAGGTCACACATTTATCAAATGGTTGAACTGGGATTTGAGTGCAGTCACTCTGGGTCCAGGGTCCTTACTCTTTAACACCTGTGCTAGAGTCCCTCTCCTTGAGTATTTATTTCTTTCCCTTTCTTACCTCAAGTCCATCTCCCTCTACTGGCTATTTCCACTTGGGTGACTTCCTATTATCTTAATGCAAGAGTTCTTATCTGGAGCCCATGAGTGGGTTTCAATTAATATCTTTAACCTGTAAATTAATCAGGACTCTCATATGTAAGAGGCAGAAATGCAGCTCAAATAAGCTCAACCATGGAGGAATTTCAATAAAGGACTAGGAATCTCCTGGAATCCAAAGCTAGAAATGTGATGGATCCTTGGACCAATATGCCATTAAGACATGTGCTCTCTCTCTCTCATTTCTGACCTTTTTTTTTCTCTGTCTCTGTCTCTCCTCTTGTTCTATATTTGAGCATTCTCTGTTTTTTAGGCTCACATGTTAAAAAAATGACATCAGCTAACAGCACTCATAGCTTCAGCTACTAAGGAGAGACTGACTTGGTTATTTGGATACATAAACTATAAAAATCCCAGGAAGGGCTCTGATGGGCTCCACTTGGGTCAAGAACTCTCTGGCAATCAATTCCATGTATGTCCACAGCAAACTGTGTATTACATAAAAGTAGGAATATCTTTTTTTTTTTTCCCTGAGAGGATCCATTGGCTCTATCAGGTTCTCAAAGGAAGTGATTTGTAACTCAAAAGCAATGAAGAACTACTACAAACACAAACTATGTGAAAACCATCTCTTTCTCTCTTCTCTTTCAAACCAAACCTTTTGACTCCCCTGCTTTTGTCATTGGCACCGCGGTCTCTAGACAGTCTTGTCACCTGGGTGTTTTGATTGCTTACTGTTCTTTACCCTCCTGCATTCAAAGAAAGTTCTGTTAATTCTTCCCATTCAATGGCTATTAGAACTATTCCTTTCTATTTCTATTGCCACAATTCTTGACTATCAGCTGTCACTTTCTTTAGCTCATTAAATAGTGATATCTTCTTAACCAGATCCTAATCTCTTGTTCCTTCTCCTCACTCAAATCCACCCTATTAGATGAATATTTTAAACACTGTCATCATGTTACTATTCTGCTCAAAGACTTCACAAAGTCTCCTTTCCTGGGTAGGACACTGCAATTTGGTATTGGCCCACATTTCCAACCTCTTACCAACTGATGTTTTACCTCTTTTATCTCCTGATTAGCAAATACTCTTTTATCCATCTATACATATTGCTCACTGGTCTGTTTTTTAGGCTTGCAACATGTCTATTTGGAGTTCACACCAATGCTTGTCTTTGCTAAGAAAGCAACTCACCTCCAAAAGGGGTTAATTCTTTGACCTGAGTTATGCTCATTCCCTGCTTTGAACTTTTGTTGATTCTCCAGGAAACTTCTTGGAATAGTCTTTCCTTCTCTTCAACTACATATTTCCCCAATTCTACTTCGTTCAAGAAGTGGTCCCATACTATCCCAATCAAACTTGTCTCTTCTCCCTCTTGTGAATTATTATATAACTGTTTTTCTCATGTTGACACTTAATTCTCTAACATGCTGTACTAATATCAGTTAAGCATTTTGTTTCCCAAATAGATTATGAAGTTCTAGTATGCAAGACAGCCCCCAAATTAGTTAAATGTGTCTTATGGCACTTTCCACAGTTATATACATAGAGTAGATACAAATACTTGTCAAGTATTTATAAATATCAATGTAAAAATATATGGAGTTTTGTTATTCACATTATACATAAGTTTTTCATGTATAATGAAAGATATTTACTAGAAACTCCTTTTAAATAGTAGCTCCTCTATGTGGAAATGTTTTTAAGTGTTAGTCTAGAAATTAAATATTCATCAAAAGGCTGAGGTACAAGTTGGTGGGGAAAACTATCGAAGCAAAAGTCATCAATTGCAGATAAAAAGAAGTGAGATTATGAACAACTGAATGAGAAAAGTCTCTTTTACATCAGCTTTTCAGAAATACTTTCATTGTATAATATGGTTCACATATTAAACAGACATATTCTGTGTTCTCATTTACATCTTATAAAACATTATCCTGAAGGTAACTGATAGAGGATAAGGTTTATGTTTGGGTTCAGATAGTGGCTCTGTCTGCTATTCAGTGTGATCTTGACCTAATTTAACTTCTCAGAACCTCTTTTCCCCTCCTCACCTAGAAAACTGAGATAATACTTACCTGATAGGATGCTGTAAGAATTAAGTAGTTGTATATATAAGGCATTTAGTAAAATATTTGCAGCTAGGAGGCAATCAATCAATGGTGGATGTTACTCTTTATTCAATAGGGAGAGAGGTGAAGGAAAAGGGCAGAAAAAGGTGGGTCTGCTGGTTTACTTAAGAGATTTAGAGGTGCCAGGGGAAGACACATGCAGAGGTAAGTGATTGTGTAGAGCTGATAGACCAAGAAAGGGCATTTTGAGTGATATAGATGGTATGGAAAAGTTGGGAGGTACAGGGTAAGTTTTGGCTACTTTATGGACAATTATTTGCAGGTTCCTCTTACATGGGATGTAAGGTTCCTCTTACATTATGTTTCCAACTTTAACCTACAGACTAAATCAGCTCTTGACTAGAATGGATTATTAGTAGGTAAAAAATTTAGCATTCTCTGGAATTTAAGAATTAGTGACAGAAAGGGAAATCAGAGAGAGGAGTTGAAAACAGGGGTGGCTTCTTTCTACAGTGTTGCTCTCCATCCCTTACCATTTCCTCAACAAAGTTACAGTATGGCAGCAAACTGTAAGAGGTAACAGCAGAAGTGTGTGGAAGAGAACTGGCTGAGTAGAATCATGTTGGATGATCAAAACAGAGAAGCACTGACTTCAATCCAGTGGACACTGGCATTGCTCAGTGTGAACATGAGATTTGGGAAAGGGCAGCCAAAAGAAATGGAGATGGATCTTTGAAAGTATGATGAGGATAGTGAATCCGAGTTACTCACTTCATCAGATTAAGAGACCCTGTGGGTCAAAGCTATTAGAGTTTACTGTAGGAAAATCCAATAAAGAACTCTGCTGCTCAAATTGCACAATTACAGTGTTTTTCTGATTTTCAGGAAAAATGGACTTAAAGTTTTTCATTTTGTGAATTGTTACTAAACTTTGGTACTTTCTACCTTATGAAAATTTGCAAACACATTTTAAAGGAAAAACGTAGATGTATTTTAAAAATACATTATTTTTTAAATATGTGGGAGATCTGCATAAATACAGCCAGATTTAGTACTAGTAAAATTGTGTCAAGTCCATATGGCAGAATTAAATCTATCAATATTTCCTAGTGTTCCACAATGAGCATCATAATTTCTAAGTACTGACACCTGAACTAGTTTGAAAACTAACACATTACATCCCTGACTGCCTTTTGTTATTTCTTGGGGGAAGGAATGTTATTAGCTTGAAACTCAAAGGCAAAGGCTTAAATACAAAGTAATCTTCATTAGAAATAAAAAAGACCAAAGGAGAATAGGGCAAATATATAACAATAGCTACTGTTTCCTGAGCACTTATTTTATACCAGGCTCTGTGGTAAGTATTTTTCAAACACATTTCATTTAATCTTTACAACCATCCTGTGCAGTATGATCACCCACATTTCATAGATGAAGAAAAGAAGCCCCAGAGACTTGGGGAAGGTCATTGAGCTGGTAAGTGGAGGGTGACACTGAGATTCAAATCCAGCATTTGCAGCTGCAATCATGATGAGGTAATGACATCTGTGTGTATACACTTTAAAACAAAATTTAAAAATTGAGATATGATAAAGCACACAAATATTTTTGCACATATATTAACTCTTGCAATGATTAACTAGATCATGATATGCAGCCCAACATTTCCAGCAGCCCAAAAGGCTCCTTCTGTCCTCTCTCAGTCAATTCCCCCAGAAATAATCCCTACTTGGCCTCTATCACCATAGATGGATAGGTTTTACTGAGAGTAACCTAACTTTTGGGGGTTGTCGCCAAAAGATTCCATATACCAATCCTTCACCTTGTCGTTTTAGCTGTCGTATCTAAAGCTGTTCTAGTTCTAACTTTTCAAGGACTCACTGTAGAGACAAGCTGTCAGAAATGGCTTCATATTCAATTTTTTGTATTATTCTGATACTAATTAAAAAAACAAACTCCTGGATGAAGTAGATTCAAATGACTGCTACAAATTATCTTAAACACCACAGACATAAGTTCATTGTCTGAAGTAATTTGGTGCATTTATTTCCAATCATGGCTTCTCATTAGGAAATGGATGACCACGAAAGGTCATTTCAGTTTATGCAAGTGAAGACTAGCCAGGCAGAGTATGTAACTGTGATTGTTCTGCAACATCTTACAGCACATGAAAAAAATTATATCCAGACATCTTCCACAGTTGACTTGCTGTTTTATGATGCAAGGGAAAGGAAGAGTAAAAGGGAAGATCTAGATGGAGGGTAGTGGGGGAAATATGACCTTCAAGGAGGCTTTAATGTGGTTGGTCTCCGTGCCTTGCCGACCCTTAAACCACACTGCTTTGTGTCCAACCTGGAAGTGACAGAAGCAGTGTCCCAATTTCACCTCAAGCTCTCAAGTTGTGATTAGTAAAATTTCAGCAAATACTCTAGATAACACAGTCTCCCTCCTTTTTCCTCCCTCCCCCCTCCCCACTACTGCTGGTTTTGCACCTAGTTCTGATTCCCCCACAGCCAACGGAGGCATTTTGAAGCAGTCTACAGATGACAAGTGAGCATCAGGGAAAGAATAACTGACATCTGTACAGCTCGATGACTCTAGGTGTGGTATGTGCGCAAGGTGACTTAAGTGGAGGAAACCTACAAGACAGTTCAGACCATCAAAGCAGGAGGACAGGCCCAGAGTGGGCGCACGTGACAGCAGCACCTCGAGAGTGACATCACCCCTGGGGGCGGGGCCCAACTATCTAGGGCCTTGTCTGCTGCTGAGCTTCCTCCCCTCTTCCCCACTGAACGCTCTCGACCCCTCAGAGTCAAAGCCCCCTGAAGAGACAAGACATGCTCAGACCTCACGGAGCAGCAGAGCCAGGGGCCAACTTCTCGGCGCAGAGAAGGGATCTGCCCTCGCTCTCTCTGCCAGCCGCTCCCCACCCCCAAACCGTGGAGGGGGCGGGAGCGCGCGCGCTCCACCACGCACGCGCCCCCACGCACGCGCTCTGCCTCGGCGCTCGCGCTCCTCCCCACCCCGGAGCGGAGGGGGCGGGGCTGCGGGCGGCCGCCGAGGGTGCGACGCCCCCGGCGCGGCGGCGGCGCTAGCGAGCGGCCGGCGGGGCACGGGTAGCAGGGCGCGCGGCTCGGGCCGGGCCCCGGGCACACCGCCTCGCGCGAGCAGCCCGCCGAGTGACGAAAGCTGCGAGCACTCTGATAGCAGGACTCCGGGCCGCCGGCGCTGCCCTCCCGCCGCCGCCCTCCGCGCCTCCTCCGGGCGGCCCCGCCCCCGATCCCATCCCCCCCGCGCTCACCTCCCGGCTGTGCCGCGCGCGAGGCGGGGCTGGGCGCCCGCCGCCGCCGCCGCGCTGAGGGCGAGAACCCGCACCCGAGCCGCCGCTGACAGGAGGACCACCGCGGGTTGCGCTCGCCGGCCCCGAGGCCCCGCCGCGCCTTTACGGGGCGCAGACCCGCCGCGGGCGCCGGAGCGCAGCGAGGGGCTCTGAGAATCGCGGGCGGCGCCGGCGGGCGGCGCGGTGCTCGCGGGAATCTCCGGGGCTTGACCCCGAGGTGCACCGAGCCCCTCAGAGCAGCAGGTAAGAGCCCCGGGGAGCCGAGGAAGTAAAGGTCGCTTCAGTGACAGGGGCGTTCGCCTCCGGCGTCTCGGCTCCAGCCAGAGGGGCGGGGGCAATCGGGGAGACAGCGAAACGGGCAGCCAAGTGCCTCCAGTGTCCAAGGCGTGGGGAAGGTTGGCTCCAAATGTGGCAGTCAGGGTGGCTTCCAGTGGGTTCGGGATCGGTCACTTCGGTGTCACCGGAGGTGTCATAGAATTTGGTGCCGAGAGTCTCCGAATGACCGGGACCCAGGATGAGATGCGAGGCAGATTGCTAAACGTGGCAGGGAATGTGGTGCAGAACGAGTTGCAAAATGAGCCCCCAGAATGCCGTATAAAAGTAGTTGTGAAATGTGTCAGGTAAGGCATAGGGTCGGTTGGCCTGCGTGGCGTTCAAATTCCTGGTGAAAATGTTATTAGTGATATTAACAATTCCTCTGGGAGAGCAGACATAGTATAAGAAAAGATTAATAAGGCCCATTGCTTGATATTTTATCACAGGAAATCGAGAGGCGCTGTATGATATGCTAATGCTTGAGATCTGGTACCCACGTGAATGGAAAAAGCATTTTGTGTCTAGTTGTGAGATGGAAAAGAAAAAAAATTGGGCTAAAATAATGCCATGTTTTGCCGTCAGCGTATGGAGTACTGATACAATTGTATCTTGCCGTTTATTCCAGTTGTGGAATATTTAAAATGGTTTTCACAAAACGTAAATAATGATAATTAACATTAGGAAGATGTGGTGTTTTGGGTGTCTTTTCGCTCTCTTCTCTGCTCCTCTCCAGGAAAAGAAAGAAAAACCCCCATCACATCATGACCGAAATTCTGAGTTCAAGATCATTAGGCAAAGGGAATTTTTTTTCAAATGTGCCTCTTTCTTCATTTTTACACAGGTGAAAATGTCTGGAATGAGGAAAACAAAACAATATGGTGAACAAAAGGGATACATTTTCAGGCATTTCGAGGGGTTGAAGCCAAAAGCTATTGCAATGGCTAATTACAGTGAATGACAGCAGTGATGTATTATTGCACGTTCTTAGTGTTGGGGTGGCAAAATAGGGGGAAAATTGAATACCGTTAATGTGGCATAAAAAAGCAACAACCTGGATATCGTCAGTGGAGTGCTTCTTGCAGCATTTCCCAGGTAGATCATCTTAGGAATGTAAGCACAAAAATAAAATATTAAATTCCCCCCACCCCCATATATGTATATGAAATTACCCACATGCTGCAAAACATTGTGACTTATATTTAAGAAGAACAGCTGTGTTTTGAGAGGATTGTCAGAACATAGCTGGAATTTCCGAAGTAACAAAAGACAGCTCCATGAGCTATTGAATATAACTTACATGTAACATTTCAGTGAGTGTCTGTGCCATGAAACAAGCAGGAATATCTGGATGTGCTCATTAGGATACAGTTAATTATTGATGAGATTTTAGTGTTTTATAATTCTTATAGAGAAACTGAATAACTTGCCTGAATGTTGTTATAATAAGAACATTAAGTAATTTGCCAGATAATCTGAAAATTCACACTCATTGGCTTTTCCCTAGGTCCAAATTCAGCCATCTAGGGATCATTTGCTTCAGAGACAAAACTGAATTTTCCCTGGAGATTAATTTTGAGTTTTATTTAGTCTTTTCTGTAGATATGTCCCTCATCTTGAGGCTATGTTGGGACTAAAGCAGAGAGAAGAGAGCCAGAGGAGAATAAAGAGCAGTTCTGTTGGGTTTTCCTGTTTTGTTCCGACTGTAAGCCATATGTACTGCCACCCCCTACTGTCTGTAGGAAGAGGTGATGCAGAGCCCCATTCTTTTCTTGTTGTCACTGCCCCCTTGTGTAAGGGAAGAAATTGATAGTTGCACTTCAGGAAACTGCTCTCCTCAGATGATTGTTCTTGATAGAGTGGCAAGTAGATTTTAAATTAATTACCTATTCTCTTCAAAGTTGCAGGGCTTTAAACTTACAGTTAGTCAGGCTTCAGGTATAATACCTATTTTTGAGAGTATCTAATTTTAGATAATAATTCAGATTGCTCAGAATGTTTTCAGTATGTTTGCGAAGATGGTGCCGTATTATTACTCGCAGTCATACTGGTAGCAATAGGTCACCCTTATATAGCACCTACTCTGTGCCAGTCCTGTGATCCGTATTATAATGAGTCCTAGCACCCTATGAGGTATTAACTGTTATTTTCATTTTGCTGATGGGAAACTGAAACACAGAGATGTTAAATAATTTGCCCAAGATTATTTAGTTTGTTCTATTCAGGAGCTCTGGGCCCACACTCTGTGTTCTTTACCAGTATTCTGTATTGCCCTCTCAATCAAATCTGTGTTGACACCCATCATGAAAATGGAGGTGTTCATCATAAAAAGCAAATACTACAGATGTAGATAAACTTAAGAAGTGAGACACATTAAAATGTTAAGCCTACAAATGCACCAAAAATAGTTACTTATAATATGAACACTTCTCTTTAGGAATTTATTTTTGTAATTTATTTCTGGTATTGTGAGTAGAGAAGTATTAGTACTTTTTACGTAGTTAAGGAAGCCTGACTAAAGCCTATCCGAAGCCTGACTAAGTTTAAAGCTCTTGTGTTGAAGGTTGGTTTTTGGGGGAACCATAGAGGTAGAAACCTACTTTCAAGTAGGTTGATATGTATGTGTGTGTGTATGTACATGTGTACTATGTTTTTAAAACACTGGTAAACTGCTGATTTTCTTTAAGAAAATTAAGGGGAAATTACCAATTTTTTTCTATGTACTTAACATTTTTATGATCTCTGTTTTTGAAAGTAATTAGCAAAAATGGATTGGATGCATATATACATTTTACCTTTTCCATCTAACAGTTGTTGGCTCAGATTTTTCTCGCATATAAACAGTTTTATAGATTTTGATACATATGTAACAATATTTATAAAAACATATTAAGTATAAAGAGTAACAACGCAGCCAATATTCCTATACCTTCCACCCAATTTAAGAAATGGATTATCACCTCCTACACTTGTAACAATTATTTTCTTCTCTTAGCCAAACTTTTTGCCATTCTGTGAATCATGTATTTCATGTAATCACACACTGTCTTCACTTTTTTATACTTTTGATGATAAGGGAATTTGTTAAAAGGGAATTAAATATAATATCCTACTGATTATGGGTGAAACTTGTTCAAGATTTGTTTAATATGTTTAAATTTGTCATAGACTCAGATCATGCTCTGAGTCTTGTATGTTGGTTGATAGTTAATTTTAAACTATTTCACTTTTAAAACCTAATTTGGTGTTTGCAATCTTTATCATAGAGCTTTACTAACATTGTTAAGCATTAGTAGATTATTTCTGTCTTTCATATTGAATCCTGACTGTCCCATGCTAGCTCTCCAGCTTTTTCCCATCTTCCTCATAAATACCTTTGCTGTTTTAGTATTTTCTCAGTGACTCTGTGTGCATTATTTTGATTGGAGAAGGAAGAAGGCCTAGATAGGAGTACAGTAGTCTCCTTCCTAATCTGCAGAGGATACTTCCAAGACCCTCAGTGGATGCCTGAAATAGTGGATAGTACTAAACCCTATATATATTATGCCTTTTCCAGTACACACATACCTATGATAAAGTTTAGTTTATAAATTAGTGCAGTAAGAGCTTAACAACAATAATAATACAGAACAATTATAATAATGTAGTGTCCATAAGTTGTGTGCATGTGATCTCTCAAAATATCTATTGTCCTTTACTCACCCTTAGGATGATGTGAGATGACAAAGTGCCTGTGTGATGAGGTGAAGTGAGGTGGGTGATGTAGGCATTGTATCCTAGCATTAGGCTACTATTCCCCTGGCAATGTATGTCAGAAGGAAGATCATCTGCTCTGGATTGCGGTACACCATGGGTAACTGAAACTATGGAAAGTGAAACTGAGGAGAAGTGGGGACTATTGTGTGCTAAACCAGTAATTCCAAAAGGGGAATATTAAGGTAGTTGACACTTACTAGATATGAGCTAGAACAAGTGTGAATGAGGGAAAGACATCAAAATTCTATCCTTGTCATATTTCTTCCTCTTACAATAGAATTAAAATTGAATCGCTGAGACACACTGGGCACGGTATTTGAATTATATTGGGTTGTATTTACACAGAATAACCAATGTTAGCTGGAATATTTTTACTGATGGTATCTAGATTTTATTTTAGGGAGGTAGAACAAGCTGTTGAAGATGGCTGCTTGCTTTTCTAACTAGTTTGATCAAGGTAACAAATAATGTAAAATAGTTTGGAGGCTAGTTTAATTATTTGTACTTTTTTTTTCCCGTGAATGAATTGAAACTCAGCATTGTCATATGTGTTGAGTGCCTGTAGTCATCAAATAATATATTATTATTAGGAGAGAAGGCACTGTTTAAATACCTATTTTAGTCTTTGTTGTAATACCATGAAAACTATCACTTAGTTTATTTGAATAGTAGTTTCTATAGTAAGTTATTTTAGATGAAGATTGCTTATGATTTAAAAAAATGAGTTAAGGAAATGTGTATATGGTGATGTAGAGTATATATCCCTGATGAGTCTCTTTAAAAATCTGTGGAGTGGAATAGGTTAAAAGAAGAGCTTAAAGATTTAAAGCAATTATTTTTCTACCCAGTGGTCCTTTTTTTTTTTTTTTAGAGGGTTTTTTACCTTGAGCCTTTAAAATTCAAGGTAATATTAGACAGAGAACAAGAAATTTGGCCCTGAGTTTTAGAAGGCTAAGACAGGTTGAGGATACAATAAATGAAAGTTTCTGGGAGGGATTTTTCTTTTTTCAAAAAGCTCTCTAAAGTAATTATAATACTGTAATTATTTCTGGAAACAGATTTCTTTTATTAAGACAGTTTTATTTAAATAAATACCTTTATAAATCTTGTGAAAGCTATTTTTTTATCAACGTTATAAAATCAGAAAAGTTGCTTTTTCATGGGCCACACATTACAAAAATGTCTTATGTTCAGCTTCTGTTTGTCCTTGAGTAGTTGAAGGTAAACATAACTAAGGAAGAAGAATTAAGTTGCTGTTAGTCTCAATCATGCCCTTTCTTTACCCTTTCCTTCTCCATAATATCAATGTCTGCCTTTATTCAATGCACGGTATATTCCACCTTTCAAACTCTTTTTTTTTTCCTATCAGAACTTGGGATTCTCATGTCAGTCATTTAAACTGAGTATTTGCATTATAACGAATAATCTGATTGGTGTGTTTTTTAAAAATCCAATTGCCCAATAATCCTTTTGCATTTATGTACCTTTCTTTCACGGGTACTTTGCTGCCACAGTGATCTTAGTAATTTAGTCATCTGATCTCGTCACTCTTTTCTTCAGGGCCTTATTGTGACTCCTAATCACTTAATGGATAAAATGGAAACTTCTTAGCAAACCATGTAAGGTTCTTCATAATCTGATCCCTGCCGCTTTAGACTCATTGTCGGCCACATTCTTCTTCACAGTTGTGCTTTGGGAATACTGAACTGCTTATGGATCCTTCATTTTGTAATATTCTCTACCTTTCCATGCCTTTATACATGAAATTCTCTCTGCTTAGACTCCTCCGCTATTCTGTTTTCTGGGCAAACTCTTCCTCAGCCTTCATGTCTTGGCCCTGATACTATCTTTTGAGTGAAGAAGGTTTTGCTTACTCTCCTGGGTGGTCTTGGGCATGCCATTTTCTATCTGTTCTCCCATTGCACCTGTTAAGTATGAACGTTGTAGTAGTTGTCACAGCATATTTTAATTATTTATATGCCTGTCTTATCTCTAGTCTGTGAGCTCCTTGAAAACAGGCGCTGTGGATTTTCATCTTTTGTTTTCAGATTCAGCATAGTTAGTGCATGGTAGGTGCTCATTATCTACATACTGAATAAAGTTGTTGATACTTATCTGAGTTATGCCTTTGAAACCTCATCTCTTATGGTGGAGTTAGAGGAAATTCAAGGCATCAGGAAGTATGTATAGGGAAATATACGTAACACACATCATCTAGAATATTATTTAGAGCAACTTGTAGACTATAACTGAAACTAATTCTAAAGATAAACAAAAGTTTTTTTTTCCATATGAGGGGAGAAAGATTAGAAGGTTCTCTATGTGAACCTTAGCTGAACTATTTTCATTGTATATTACAGGGGTTGGTAAGTGGTAGCAATGGGCCAAATACACTCCAAAGTCTGTTTTTGTATGGCCTGTGAACTAAGAAATAGTTTTAACATTTTTAAGTGGTTGAAAAAAACATCAAAAGGAGAAGAAAGCTTTGGAACATGTGAAAATTATAGGAGATTCAGTGGCCATAAAGAATGTTTTATTGGACTATAGCCATGCTCATTCATTTATATATTGACTACAGCTGTATTCTGAATACAAGAGCAGAGTTAGGTAGTTGTGATGGAGACCACCTCACTCACAAAGCCTAAATATTTACTGTCTAGCCCTTTACAGATAAACCTTACCAGTCCTTGATTTATTATATATCTGTGCCTATTAAATGTTTGTTAAATGTCATAAGTTGGAGATAGACCAACTATGTCTATTGAAGGCCTCTGCAGGGCATAATTGCTTCTGTCTGTTCACTGAGAAAAGATTGGCCACTTTGCCTTAGCAGTGATTTATCTGACTGGCTCCTATTGTACTTCCTTACGATGCCCATATTATGTCTAACTCTGAAGAAATTTCTGGCAAAGTGTATTCGATTCTATTCCTTTTTCTTAGAAGCATCCCAAGTGGAGAGGTTTGGAAGACTGCATATAAGAGAACATTTTTCTTTGTTTGCTCAGATCTCAACCTCTCATATATGTATTTTACATAAAAGGAGATCATTATTATATGAGCCCCCCCCGATTTTGTATATTAGTGTTCTATACAGGCATGTAGTACTTAAGATATATAAGTTGAATTAGATTAGTTAGGAAAATTGAGGAATTTTTATGTGGTCTATTATAAAGACATTAAATCATTCACTTAAATATTTATTGACTACTATGTATAAATAGTTACTTTTATTACTATAGTCTTCAGGTTGAATGTGGGCATTTCATATTCTTCCTTAAGTAGAAGCTGAAGTTGTAATCCAGAAATCTGTACCTTCCCTAGATACTTATCCTACCTCTGTGCAAAATACAGTTTAAAAAAATCATTAATATAGTTTGTCACTTCCCCAAAATTTCACTGGTCAGTGTTGGTAAGTTTTACTGTTTTATTTAGGTGGCAAAGGTTTTATGAAAAGGAAAACAGTCATTTATATATTCCTTTTTATAAACATCAGCAAGTATTGTAGAGATAACATTGACAAAGAAAAGTATATAAGCAATAATGATGGAAAACTTGTTATTCCAAACAGATAACTTTGGACCAGGTAGTCATGTTTATTTCCTTGTGTGTAATACCATGCTTGCATTATCATATCTGATCACATCAGATAACATATCTGATTATAGAGATTGACAGCATGAGGAAATATGGCACCAGTGTTTTATTGCCATGAAAACCCCCTTTCCACACCAGTGGATCCAGCTTTATAGGTAGATTAGTTAATAAACTTGGAAATGGGAATGAGTATGTGGATGTTATGATTTAATCATTGTAGGCATGAAGGAGCTGCCTCAGCTCTCAGTAAATTCCCTCTGCTTAAGTGAAGGAGGTCTCTTCTTAGCCCTTTGTTCCTTAATCTCATGTTGCAGTGTCCCACAGTTTCTAGCTCTAGTTGCTGAAATTTGATAAGGCAAAGCTCATTGGGCTGTGGAAGCCTGGTGGGTATTTGTTGTACTCTGGAATTCTATTTCTGTTCAGATTCCATGGAATCCTGTGGAGCTCCCTAGGATTGTGAATTAGGGTGAGTGAAAGTAATTAGCTTTAGTAGACATGTGGGATGAAGATTTACTACATATCCCACTCCAGCTTCAGCATGAGAAAATCTTTGCTATTCTTTTCAAGGGCTTTAAAGAGGAAGACAGACTTCCTTTGGAAGTTGTTATTCAGACATTCCCTATGTTATAGGATGACTAGGTAGTTGTTCAGTAAGAAGCTTTTGAAATTCTACAACCATGAGACCCCCTGTACACTAGAAAGAACATGAATTTGTGAATTTTTGAGTCATGAAAATAGATTTGAGTTACTGCTCTGTCATTTACTAGTTGTATGAGGGGGTCACTAGCTGTATCTTGCAGAGCTTTGATAATGATGAAATAATTTCAGTGAAAATCCTTAGGACAATGTCTAGTACTTAATAAATGGCAATTGTTATTAGGCCTTGAAAAGTTTCCTGGATTTGTCTTTTGTGAGGTGTGTTTCACATAGCTCCTCCCTACAGTTTTTTACCAGCATTGTCAGGCCAGCTTGTCATCTTGCCTTGCTCTCCTTTTTAGCTTTGCAAGGCTGAAAACCCATGGTAATTTGGCTGCTGATTTATTTTGTGTCCTGAAATTTTCTCTTATGAAGGATTTTAAGAAAGCTGGAAGAATGAGTTCTTGAATAACTGTAAACCTAAAAATAAAAACTCTTAGGAGAGAGATGCCGTTGGGCAGACTCATAGTATGCGTCTCTTTTTGGGCTATTTCCTTTTAAGCACCACAAACTTGATAAAAAATTAATTTTTAATCTCCACTATGAAATAGCAAACCACAGCATTTCCTGAGACAATGAGTCCTTTGGCAAATTTTTTTTTCAATTCCATCATGTACATGTTTTCAACTTTTACAGACATCTCTTATTTTTATGAATAACTGGAACTTTTCTATGTGTGATAACTTTATTCCCTACAACCCATGCTGCCTGTTAATAGCTTTTTGTGATTTTTCTTTTTTAAAAATTTGTATGTGATAATCAGTCAAGATGGTTGGGGACTTTTTGTGATCTACTTCATAAAAAGGACTTGTCTTTTTACAGTGTAAAATAATACAGTAGAAAAAGTTTGCCCCTTTTCTTTAGTGTAGATAACAATCTATTCAAAATCTCATTTTTTCCCAAGCCTCAGTTATTTTTGTAATGTTTTGCCCATTTCTGCTAATCTGTGTATCATGTGTACAGTTATTCATTGAATGTTTTTCTTTAAATGGGCTTGACTGTCTTTTAGTTTTATCCTTAGTTGTCAAAATATCCATGAACTGATAAGTTTGTGTTATTATAAAATAAAAACTAGTTCATCCTGAAGACATCTTGCTAAATGTACTTGGGAAAGAACACTTAACCTACAATTTTGGTTTCAGATTGGATTGTTTTGTATTTTTAAGTAAATGAACTTTGTAAAGATTCCTCTCCTTGCTTTAGATAATTTCTTTTTTTGTTTGTTTGAGGATGTATGAAATGTAGCCATTTATTAGCTGTCAACAAATATTATCATTGCTTATAACAGAAACAGTTGTCTTTCCCACAACCCCCATTCTACCTTTAAAAAAAAGTTATAGTAGTAATATAGTTTACAGTTGCTAAAATAAACCAGAGATGAATAAATAAAACATTAATGTTTTCTTCTCCCCTCAGATCTCTTCCTTCTCCACTTTTTTTGGGGGGTGGGGGTAGCCAACAATAACCAACACTATTTTCAACACATTTTTCTTTGCTCAAAAACATAGACGCATATATACACTTAAATACAGGCTTTTTGTAACTTGTTTTTATTAACTTAAGAATATAACATAGTTCTCTCTCCAGTTTAGTAAATGGAAGCCTAATTAAATTTTAAAAACTGAATAACATTCCATAGCATACTACACCATAATTTATTCTGTTCCCCAATTGATGGACATTAAGATTATTATTTTTTTTTGCTATTATAAACATTAGTCCACTCTTACTCATGACTAGAGAAGCAAACA
>JAQQAC010006923.1:28339362-28411832 GCA_029783875.1 Phataginus tricuspis
CCCACCCATGTGGATGGCAGTCCAAATTTTGTACAATTCCTTAATCCTTAAAGTTGGTAGAAGCCTTTTTCCTGGAGTCTTTGGGAGGGCTTTGTGGGGACTGGGCCTTGGCTTTGACCTTAGTTTGACTCTGGGCCTTTGGTTGCCAAAGCCTGGTACCCTGACAGGATGGAAATAAGCATACTTCCGGAGACTGGGATGGATAATGTGTGTGACCCAGTCTAATTTAGGGCTGGCGCCTTTTAAGATCTTGTCTTTGATTATTTTGGGCTTAACGAGCATGTTATTGGCCTCTGTACAGGTGCTCATTGCCTTGGAGATATTGGTGTGAATCTTTTTGAGGCCTTTCTTGTTAGGCTTGTTAGCAAAACATGCATTCCTTAGGATATAAATTTCTTGAAGGCATTTCTAGGACTGGTCATATATGGTATTATTCTTAGATTTGGCCATATCATGTATTACCTCCACAACTCTGGGAGTGGTGGAGACAGGAGAAAAGAGACCCATGACTATCTTAATACATGCCAGAAAAGCATTTGATAAAATTTTGGAGTAATTTCCTCAGAGTGCAAGTGGCATAATATCTGAATCCTCGCTTGAGTGAAGGTGTCTTTCTTTTATTTTGATAAGGGAGTGATATTCTTGGCTGGATATAGTGTTCTTTCAGCTGGTGACCTTGCTTTCTATTTTAATAAGAAAATAGAAACAATCTTCTACCACCTGCATCTTTACCAGTTATTGTGAGTTAACTGTCTTTTCCTCTATTGAAGGCTATTCCCACTAGTTGTCCATTCAAGCCCAGCCCTTTTTGTCTCCTTAAGGACATTCTTCCTGCAATTCTTCTGTTTCTCCTTTCCTGGGTCACTGTCAACAGCATAGAAACATATTGTAATTTCTTTCATCTTAAAGAAACCCTCTTCTGACCTCCTCCTTCCAGCTACTGCCCCATTTCTTTTCTCATTTGTACCAGTTATCTTTGTTCGCCTTATCCAACTCTGTTTTTTTTATAGCTTTATTGAGGTATAATTTACATATTACAATGTTCACCTATTGTAAGAATACAATTCAATCATTGTTGGTAAATTTATAGAGTTGTGCAATCATCACCAGTCCAGTTTTACAATATTTCTGTTACCCGCCCCCAAAATTCTCTTTTGCGTTTCAGTTTCTGATTCCAGCTCCAGTCCTAGGCAACCACTTATCTGCTTTGTTTCTATACATTAATTAACAAATTAGTTGAGTTAATTTTTGTATGTGGTGTGAGGTAAGGATCTAAATTAATTTTTCTGCATGTGGATATCCAGCTGCCCCAGCACCATTTGTTGAAAAGATTATCCTTTCTTCCACTGAATTGTCTTGGCACTAAAAAATCATTACCTGGGGTGTAAGAAAGGATTACCAACCTCCAACGGCTGTCTCACCAACTGGAACTTCCTGTTAGGTCCCAAGGTAGTCTGTAAGTCCATTGCTTGCTCCTAACAGGACTCCACCCTCAGGCTAATGGAGATGCTGGCCCTCCCTGTTCGCTTGTCACTGAGACGGCTGTGATTGACAATGCTGCTGATTGAGTCAAGCTTGGCTGTGGCAGCAAAGCTGGTTTTCATGGCCTGCCCCACCATGGTTGAACTATTGCTTGTTGGATGCAGGTTTGTGGAGAATAAAAGTAGCCCCAGACAAA
The DNA here is from genome assembly GCA_029783875.1 of Phataginus tricuspis. NCBI lineage: Eukaryota > Metazoa > Chordata > Mammalia > Pholidota > Manidae > Phataginus > Phataginus tricuspis. The sequence continues at coordinate 28,341,041 of JAQQAC010006923.1, forward strand.
ACTGTCAATAGGCTTATACTTTTCTTACTTGAAGTTAGGTAGTTTGCTTGAATAAACATTTCTTAGTTTGTTGTATGTCTTTAGTTGAGTTCCAGGGTACCGAAAAGCCTTATCTCCATTCTCTTTCGAACTCATTCCAACCAGGCTTCCCCTGTCATCATTTCAATGAATTGCTTGTTATGGTCATCAGTGGCTTTCACATTGCTCCAATCTACTGTCATTTATTAGCTTCTGTCTTGTTTGACCTATCAGCATGATTTGATACAATTGATTATTCTCTCTCCCTTGAAGCCATTTGCTTCCAAGATACCACTATCTCTTGGTTGTTGGTCTTTGTCACTGGATACTCTATTTTATTGAATTTCTTTCACTGATTCCTCCTCATCTTCACAACCTGTAGAACTTGTAGTGCTCTAGGAATTTTATCTCTCTTGAGGACATTACTTACCCTTCTGTCCTCTCAAGTGATGTCCCTCCCTTTTTTCTTCCCAAAACCCTCATACCCCTGGATGTGGAGATAAAGTAGATAACCTCTTTATTCCCCTTTTCAGCATTCAAATCATTTTCCTGTCTTCCTTAAAATTCTCAATTTGAAACTCATGTCATCAGATTTTATTTACTACAACCCCTTCTTACTACTGTTGGCTGTATCTCCTAGTTCATTCTCTACAATGACTTCTGAGTTTACTATCTAGAGGTATGCCAGACTTCACAAGGTAAGGGCACAGACCTCCACATAGCTAGTCTCACTTCCCAGTGACAAGCTTGGGGGTTTCCAGAGTCACTCTCACTTCTGACCAACTGGCTACAAGTTCAGGGGTTCCCACTGCTCCCTCAGGTTTGACAATTGACTAGAACAACTCATAGAACTCAGGAAAGTGCTATACTTATGGTTACAGTTTTACTGTAGCAAAAAGAATATAAAACAGAGGCAGCCAAAAGAAGGGATGCATAGGGTGAGGTCTAGAAGGTTCTCAGGTGTGAAGCTTCTGGTGTCCACTCCTCTCAAATCAGGACACATCACCCTCCTGGCACATCAGTGTAACAATACACACAGAGTATTGCTAACCAGGAAGCTCACCCAAACTTTCGTATCCAGGGTTTTTATTGGGGTTTCATTATGTAGGAATGACTGACTGAATCATTGGCTACTGATTAAATTCAAGTGCCAGCCCTTTTCTCCTCCCTGGAGGTCAGTCTGATACCACATGGCTGAAAGCCCTAACCCTCTAATCACATGGTTGGTCTCTTTGGTGTAGCCAGTCCCTATCTTGAGTCATTTCATTAGCATAAACTATCATCCCACTTCCCCACCATGAGTTGCCTCATTAGCATAAATTATTGGGGCCCAGCTCGAGTAACAAAGACACTCCTATTAATCAGGACATTTCCAGGGTTTAGAGATTACCTCCCAGGAACTGAGAACAAGCCAGCCAAACTCTTTATTACACAGGATTCCCTCTTCTTACCTTTTTTTTTAAAAAAAACCTCCCTGCTCTGTTTCCCATCCCCCAATCTATTTGATCTATCTTTACTATAATGGATCTCAATTCTTGGTAATTTCAACCATGTAGATTTTTTTCTTAACATCTTTTAGTTCTTTGAATCTCCTTCAGTGATCTTGTCTTCCATCTTACCTTAATCATTCACTACTAGAGTCATAGCCTAGATCTTGACTAATAATTGCAACCTCTCCATAATTTCGGTTTCATGCATCCCACACTGGCCACCAGTTGCTGTCTTTCCATCTTTCTCCTTCTAGTACTCTTGAGTCCAATAATCCTTTAACCCTACTAGGACCTTTAATCCATAGAGTCACCATTACACTGTCTCACCCTCTTGATAGCTTCTCTTCCTTCCTTACTGAGCTTAAATCAGTCACGGTAATAATTCACCCTTGCACATACCTTTAACACCAGTTCCTCTTCTTGATTCATTGCCCTTGCTGTACCAGAACCACATTCCTGGTTATATCCAACATTCCACCTTTTCCATGCCTGCACCCATGAAGCTGAATGTGTTTAGTGAGAAACACACAACCTTGCTGGTTCCATTCTAAGTTCATGGCCACAGGCCTCAAGTGGAACCCTAGTACTTCCAAGTAATCATGCTCTATATTCTTAATCTAGGAGGTGGGAGAATGAATGGATGATTATTTCACACTTTTTTCTGTCACCTCATGCTTCCAATACTTCTTTCCGGTCTTTTCTCAGCTAATGATTTTTTTCCTACTTCATTGAAAAAGTTGAAGGGAACTTCCATAGAATCTCACTCTCACATCTGCCCACTTAACCAGCATTTACATCCACGTATTCTGACAGTTACAGCAGAGCTATTCATACTTCTATCTAAAGGTAATTCCTCCTTTTTTGCAGTAGGTCATATCCACTCTTGCCTACTCAAGAACACTGCTTCAACAATTCTCTCCTCTTTCATTTTTTCATTTCTCTAGCTGATTCATTTTTACTGGTGTGCAACCAACCATGTTATTGCTTCCATGTTAAAAAATTTTTTTCTTGAACCTCACTTCCCCCTCCAACTACCACCTAGTTTCTGTGTTCCATCTTATAGCACCCTTCAAGAGTTGTCTGTAATGCTGTCCCCAGTTTTTATCCTCCCACTCTTCTTTCAACTTTATATTTTGAAATGGAAACATAAAAGAAAGTAGAAGAATGGTACAAAAGAAATTTTCTTCATTCAGATTTATCAGTTTTTAATATGTGCATTATTATTCTGCTGATGTATATATATATTTCTCCTGAGTAATTTGAAAGTAGGTTACAGTTATTATGTGTGTACATGTCTCCTAAGAACAAGGACATTCTCCTATATCTCATACAATTGTCAAAATCAAATAATTTAACATTGATATAATACTATTACATAATCCACAGTACGTGTTCAAATTTTCTCTTTCCTTCAATGTGTCCTTATGGCATTCTCCTCTCCCCCATCTCCCAGTCTGGGATTATTCCAATATCATGCATTGCATTTTGTTGTGGATTTGGTTTTTAATCTGGAGCAGTTCGGCCTCTCTTGTGTTCTTGCTGTTGACATTTTTGAAGAGTACTGTTATTTTGCAGACTATACCTCACCTTGGTTTTTCTGTTCCCTTAGGTTTACATTTTGGGGACAGGAATACTACATAAATGATATGTGTCCTTTCCTGTCAGGAGGCATATAATTCTGATTTGAGCCATTATTGGTAATGTTAACTTTGATCACTTGGTTAAGGTGATGTCCACTAGGTTTCTCCACTGTAAAGTTACTATTTTCTTTTTGTAGTATATATGTAACTTTTTGGAAGCTGTTTTGAAATTATGGTAAATCTCCTGTTGCTCATCAAATTTCACCTGCCCATTTTAGCATCATTAATAATTTTCACTAGAATTATTACCAGGACGGTTACAGAATGATGATTCTCTAACTCAGCCATTATGTCTATATTTATTAGTTGATATTTAAACTGGAAAAACTCACTATTTTCTTTCCTAAGTAGGGTAAAACCCATTTCTTCCCTGTTGTGTTTCTTTCCTATGACTCTCCTTTACTACTCACAAAGGACATTCCACTTCTGACAATTCTAATCACCAAATGTCAGCGGGTTCCCCACAGCAACAAGCAGGTCTCCAGCACCAGCTGGGTGTTCTACAGTTTAACTCAATTCTGACCCTGTCTGTCAAGATAGAGCATCAGATTTTCATGGCTAAGGGCTCAGTCCCACAAAACTGCCCTCCTCCCCCTTCAGACACCGGTCACAAATCCAGGGTGTCACCCATGCTCCTGACTGACCAGCTGTAGGTCAGTGGTTCCAATGACTCTCTCCTCAGGTTCAATTAATTCACTAGAGCAGTTCACAGAACTCAGGGAAATACTTCCTTACATTTACCAAGATTAATTATTTAATTTATAATAATAATTTATTTACATTATTAAAGGATATGATAAAAGATACATATCAAGAGCCAGATGTAAGGGATACATTGGGCAAGTTCTGGGAGAGTCCTGAGCACAGGAGTTTAGAATTGGGGTGCAGCACCCTCCAGTGTGGATGTGTTTGCCAGCCTGGAAACTCTTCAAACCCTACACTATTTGGTTTTTATGGAGACTTTCTCATGTACAATGATCAGTTATTAACTTGTTTCTAGACCCTCTTCCCTCTCTGGAGAATGGGGGTGGGGCTGAAAATTCCAAGCTTCTATTCATGGCTTGGTCTTTCTGGTGACCAGCCTCCATCCAGGGACCACAGGAGCCCACCCAGAGTCGCCTCATTAGAACAAAAGATACTCCTAGTGCTCTCTTCATTTAGGAATTTATAAGGTTTTAGGAGCTCTGTGTAAGGGATGGAGTCAAAGACAAATATTAGAACTAGAGATGCTCCTGTGTTCCTATCACTTAGGAAATAATAAGGGTTTTAGGAGCTCTGTGCCAGAAAGGGGGCAGATATTTATATAATTTCACAACATTCTAATGTGGAAGAGCCAGCCAAAACTTTCTGCATCTTTTCCTTAATTAACACTTTGAACTCATGGGTTCCTACTTTATTTAGTAGGTTATGCTCCATTTCTGCCATTTGTTTTGATGCTCAAATTGCTACTGGTTTGCCCAGAGTTGGCTGCTTCAGGCCAGCTCCTTGTCACATGTCCATGCTGATTATTTTGAGCACTTCCTTACTTTTGGGAACAACATGGTACTTCAGGCTCCTATTTTTCTTTCCTACCCCAGCAGCAGAATCAGACATTTCCCTATGGAGCCTTGGATTCTTTTTTATTTTCCTTTTAATTAAGATATGATTTACAGGGACTCAAATGCAAAAATATTAATGTTCAATTTAGTGAGTTTTAATAGTTCTATCATCTGTGTAATACATCTGTGTAAAAACCACAAACAAGATATAGAACATTTCTATCATCTCTTAAGAAAGTTTATTCATTCCTGTCTCCATCCAGTCCTTCTTCTTTCCCCCAACCAAGAGGCAGCCTTTTCTAAAACTTGTACTATCATAAATTAGTTTTGTTTATTCTTCTGCTTCATATATGTGGAGTCACACATTGAGTGATTTTTGGTTTGGCTTCTGTATCAGTCTGCGTCCATTCATGAAAGAGGAACTACATAATGATTTGAACTGCAAACATTTTTAATATAAAGATTTGTTAACTCTAACAAGGAAATGGAATAATGAGGGATTGGCTAATAAGTAGAGAATGTAGGAAGAGCCTATGTATGGAGAAGCCACTACTCCTTGACCAAAATAGAGTATCCAAGGAAGATTGCTGCACCTACCCCCAGCTGACTTTCAGACTTTGTTGAAAAGGGCATGGCCATGACTTACTGAATAGCAAAGAAACTGCTTGGATGCCATACTGGTGGAACTTGCTGGAAATCTGCCTCACCAAGGAAAGCTATACAAGGAGAAGAGTCTCACCAAAGGTACTTCATTATTAAACCACCAGTGGGAGAATGCTAAGGTAAAGTGCTTGTTCCTGGGTACTCCTGGTCACCATGTAGTCCAGGAGCAGGACACTGGAGAAGCTGCCTGTGCTGCAGGAACCAGGTACTGGAGAAACCATGCACTCTGTAGGAGCGTACTGAGCAAGCACACTGGAATCCAGAAACAAAACGTTTTCCTCCTGTAAAGTCTCTCCAGGGACTTCTACTGGTAAAGCTTAACATTGTGCCAGTTGGCAAAGGAAACAATTTTTAAAAGGTTCAGATCCATTTTCACAGAGCAGGCAAAAAAGGATGAATTTGTAGCTGAGAGCCAAAAGTTGATTATTAGTGCAGGCTGCATTTTCTTCCTTGGAATCTCCTAACTTTTGATTGTATGCTAGGCATTTTGCATAAAAGAATAGTAGACCGAGGTAAATACTATTTGCCTTCAGAGAAGGGCATGCTACTATTTAACGTCCAGTAGTAGAGTGGGAAGCTGAGTCAATCTGATTTATATTTCACCCATGACTGGCTTTGTTGTATGTAGCCCAGTTTATTTCAGGTCACCATTGGCTTCAAATATATTGAGGGGGTATCAGGATTTTTTATCAGGTGGATCTGGTATCTTAGCATTGGCATGTTTTCAGAGAGATCTCTGTACTTTACAGCTGAGTTCTGGTATTTTGAATTGAGGAAAATTAAGAATATTTCTCTCTGCTTTACAGCTTGGCTGCCAAATGTTTTTGGTTTATCCTTCCTGTGTTTATTTTTCTCAAAAATTAGCATATATATGTATATTTTATTTCCTCTTTTTTATGAGAAGGTAGCATGCTATAATACTCTTTTGCATTTTGCTTTTTTATCAAAATCATTTATATTAATCTATAGAGGTCATTAATTTTTTTTACAGTTACATATAATACTCCATAGTGTATATGTGCCATGGTTTATTTAGTTAAGCTCCTGTGTTTGGATATTTACATGGCTTCCAATATGTTGCAATAAAAAAAGTAATCTAATTAATGAATAATCTTTTGTGTATATATTTTCATATCTTTGGAGTACATTCTCTCTTGAACTCCTTCCAAACACTTCATTGACCTCCAGTTGCTAAATAGCAATAGTTAATTCTGAGTCCTCATGTCATATGAACTCAGTCTGTACTCACTCCCTTGATAATCTCATTTAGTCTTTTGTCTTTATTTACTGTATATATGTTGATAAGTCTCAGATAAATGTATCCAATCCAAATTTCTTTCTCAAATTCCAGATTCATATATCCAACTGTTTACTCGATATTTCTACTTGGATGTCTGATACTTGAAGTACTTTTGCCCAGAATCGAACTTCCCACTATTCCTTTCCCTATCCCCCATATCTATTCTACCTGCAGTCTTTTCCGTCTTGTTGATAGTAGCTACATTATTTTACTTGTTCAAAACATTGGGGTCATCCTGTTTTTTCTCTTTCACTCCCCATATCTAATCTGTCAGAAGATCCGTTGGCTATATCTTTGAAACATACCTAGAGTCTGACCACTACTGACCACTTCCACCCAGCTCTGAGCTACTAACATCACTTACCTGGATTACTGTAGCCAGTAATCCAGTTAGGAGTAACTGGTTTGCTTCTATGGTTTCTTTTCAATACAGCAACTAGAGTGTTCTTTTTCTGCCCTATGACTTCCCATCTTACTGAGAATAAATACTAAAGTTTTTACAACAGCCAGTAATAAGGCCCTACGTATTGTGGTTCAAGTCATTTCTCTCATCTCATCTACATCCCTAATCTTTCTCCCTGCCTCCTTATTCACTCTACTGTAGCAACGTAGGTTTTGGTGTTCCTTGAACAAGCTAAGCATGCTTCTGCTTATGACCTTTGCGTTTACTGTTTCTTTTTTCTGTAATTTTCGTTCCCCAGGTATCTGCATAGGTTACTTGATTGTCTTTAAGTTTTTGTTTCACCTGTTTCCAACTGCAACGCTTCACCCTCCCTTTCCCTCAACCCCCAATATTTCTGTCCTCCTTCCCTGCCCTTTTCTTTTCCTGTCGGTGGCATTACTTTTGACATACTACATTTTACTTATTTATGTAAATGTTTCTGTAGACTCTAAACTCACTAAAGGCAGGGATTGCTGACTGGTTCCTTTCAGTAGTCTCAGTACTTAGAATAGTGTTTGGCACATAGTAGATAATGCTTGTTGACTGTTGAATGAGTTGAATGAATGAATTAGTCCTGCCTGGAAACTGGAGCTCTTTAAATCTTAAGGCTTAAATCTTTATTTTTCAGCTTAGAGCAGTAGTTCTCAAAACTGTTGCACCGTTGTAATCAGTCGGAAGGAAAAACTAAAATTTATTTACTGTAGAGGTACATCCAGAACAATTGCTTTACATATCATGAATGCATGTGAAGATTATCAGAAAAATTAGTAGGAAAAATAGGATTTTAATAGATATTGTAGGACTCACAATGAGAAGGAAAGGGATAATAATAAGTAGGAAGACTGGGATAATTTGTAGAGGAAAAGATTTAAAGGTGATAATTAAAAAGCTTGCTTAGGTGGCAGGAAGGTGAGTAGGGTTTAAAGCTGGGGGTGGGGTAACTTAAAGTTGTGTCTCTTTTTTTTTATCCTTAATTTTATTTTCTGACTCTCTCCTGAACTATCCTCCCCCTTTCTCTGCCCTTCTTTCTGATTCTCATATTACCTGTCTGTTCTGACTCTTTGCTTTATAGTATATTCTATACTCTTCTGTATTCTGATCTTGGTATCTTGGTAGTATTCTCCTTTGACTATCATTTTGTAATTTATTTCATTATTTTAAGGTAAGTGTTCTGTTACTTTTTATAAAACTATATTTTTATTGATCTTTACCTGTTACTAACTCTCTTTTAAAATTTTTACTTTATCGAAACAGAGTATTAGAGTTGTGTTTACTTCTGCTTTCTCTGGTCTTATTTGGGCCTTTATTTTCCATCTAATTTCTAACAGCTGTCTCAAATTCACATAGTTCATTCAATGGCATTTAGGGCTTGCACACTGTATTTGCGGGCATGCTGTAAATATTAGTGAATGAACTTAAATAGAATTTCCAACCAAATGCATTTTTTTCTTTTTTCTACCTCATCAAGGACACCTTTCTTGATTAAAGCTATTCATTCTTTGATCCTCTGCTGATAGAATTTTTATCTTAATTAATATATTATAATGCCCCATTTTTAAATAACTGGCTTCTGAGTGTGTATGTGTGTGTATTAGTTGGCATCCCACTGTTTCATTGCTTTACTGATGAATGATTTAATACTACTAATGAATAATTTAACACATTCTGTTAAATGAGAAGTTTGGCGGAATAAGTGCCTTTACTGATCTTCTGGTGTTGGATTCTTTTCCTAGGTGCTTTTACATACTATGCTAGGATTGTGTTCAGCTGCATGTAACAGAAACTCAAGTACAGTGGCTTAGTCAAATAGAATTTGTTTTGGTGTTTTTTGTTTTTCAGGTAAGTGGAAATATGGGTACAGGCAGTCCAGGGGTTATGGTAGTTCCACAATGACATCAGGGAATCAGGCTTCTTGTATGTTTTTCTGCTATCCTTGAAGGGTGGCTTTGCCTTACAGATTGCAAGATGGCTATTTGCTCCCTAGACATCTTAGCTTTTTATAAGCAAAACAATAGTTTTCCTTCAATTGTTGCTCATAGCCTTATGCTTTCATCTCACTAGTTATAACTGGGTCACATAACCACCACAGGATGCAGGGGCGTCTGGGTCGTTTATATTTTAAGCACATTACTGCCTTATTCAAAATAGGTACTCTGTTAATAAGAAAGAGAGTGAGTAGGCAACTTTATCAGTTGGTAAATGGTATGCAGTCATACATCTCTATTCCTTTACACAGCCTTGTTAGATGGTGTCATGTTCGTTGCAGAAGAGAAATGGGGGCTCAGAGAAGTTAAGTAACTTGTACAGAGAGTCATACGGTTAGTAATCGATAGAGCCAGGATATGAATATAGGCAAATCTTTATTCAAAGACCATACTCTTTGTATTATATTACATGATCTCTTTATATTGCCCACTTACAGTCTAATTTGAGTAAAGATTTAAAAATTACAGTGAGTACCCGAGGGTTCCTGATGCTTGATCTTTTGGATACGTAAAAATGATCAGATTCTTGTATCAGAATAAAGATAAACTGTGAATGCTGTGCACAACTTTGTTGAGATTGTTCAGATAGAGGATTATCAAGCATCTTATAAGGATTGTGGCTGACTCTTCAAATTAAACCAGATAAAATAATACTTGTTTAATAGCTTGGGAACTCTCACAAAGCAGATCATTTCATGTTTCTTTTACAGAGTTCATTAGTATTCTGTGATTTATGCCTAAATACTAATATTCCTTAGCATGTCTGACCAAAAACTCCTAATGTATAAAATCATTAAATGTCACCAGTTTGATATTTTGAAAAGTATTTTTATTAATAATAAATTTATTTATAGATTGGGAAAATATGTTCCATTTTGCTTTATATCCTTTAATTTTTTTATTTGCAAATATTGGTAGTTTATACTTGTTTGGGCCACATATTTTTTCTTTGTAGTCTTAGTGATAACTACTCATAAAAACATATTTGTGTGGCTTCCTTATAAGCATGTCAAAGAGCTTACAATAAAATATATAGAGGTGGAGATACTACAAGGTGAAATTATTACTTACATTGGGAGAAAAGACTTAAGTTCTCTTCTTTCCTCTTTTCCCCACTTGCCGTTGGAGAAGAAAGTTTTCATTAAAGAATTGTGGGAATTTTCTCATGTATCCCAGTGGGTAACTTTGAATGTCAGAATAGTTAAACTTATCCTTTCAGGAAGTATTTATTGAATGTTACATACCAGACAATGAGCGGCATGCTAAGATATAGAGATTAATAATGTAACGAAAAACAGCATCTCGTAGTACAGAGGGAGGATGTGATTTTGTAGTCTGACAAGTTCACATTGACTTATTTGTTAGGTGTATGATTTATGGGAAGTTATTTGATCCCTTGAAGCCTCTTTCCTCATCTGTAAAAGACTCATTTCATAGGATTTTGGGGTTATATGATAAACCAAACGAATGCACCTACGGTGCATTCATTAGTGCAGTTTGTGGCATATGGTAAGCATTTCAGTAACTATTATCTGCTAGTATGATGATAATGAAGATGTGGTAGAAAGTAAGGTTTTTGTGGAGGAAGGGCCAGAGATAAAAATGTGCAAATAAGAGAAGTAACAGGATTAAAAAAGCATCTTAGGAAGATTTATATCCTTCATAGTTTTTTTTTGCTACTATTAATATACAATTACATGAGCAATATTACGGTTACTAGACTCCCCCTATTATCAAGTCCCCACCACATACCCCATTGCAGTCACTGTCCATCAGTGTAGAAGGATGTTATAGAATCAGTACTTGTCTTCTCTGTATTATACTGCCTTCCTTATATCCCCCCACCCCACCCCCAACCTTGCTACATATGTGTGCTAATTGTAATAGCCCTTTTTCCCCCTTATCCCTCCCTTCCCACCCATCTTCCCCAGTCCCTTTCCCTTTGGTAACTGTTAGTCCATTCTTGGGTTCTGTGAGTCTGCTGCTGTTTTGTTCCTTCAGTTTTTTCTTTGTTCTTATAACTCCACAGATGAGTGAAATCATTTGATACTTGTCTTTCTCCGCCTGGCTTATTTCACTGAGCATAATATCCTCTAGCTCCATCCATGTTGTTGCAAATGGTAGGATTTGTTTTCTTCTTATGGCTGAATAATATTCCATTGTGTATATATACCACATCTTCTTTATCCATTCATCTACTGATGGACACTTAGGTTGCTTCCATTTCTTGGCTATTGTAAATACTGCTGTGATAAACATAGGGGTGCATATGTCTTTTTCAAACTGGACTGCTGCATTCTTAGGGTAAATTCCTAGGAGTGGAATTCCTGGGTCAAATGGTATTTCTATTTTGAGTGTTTTGAGGAACCTCCATACTGCTTTCCACAATGGTTGTACTAATTTACATTCCCACCAGCAGTGTAGGAGGGTTCCCCTTTCTCCACGTCCTCACCAACATTTGTTGTTGTCTGTCTTTTGGATGGCGGCCATCCTAACTGGTGTGAGGTGATATCTCATTGTGGTTTTAATTTGCATTTCTTTGATGACAAGTGATGTGGAGCATCTTTTCATGTGCTTGTTGGCTATCTGAATTTCTTCTTTGGAGAAGTGTCTGTTCAACTCCTCTGCCCATTTTTTAATTGGCTTATTTGCTTTTTGTTTGTTGAGGTGCATGAGCTCTTTATATAATTTGGATGTCAACTCCTTATCGGATATGTCATTTATGAATATATTCTCCCATACTGTAGGATGTCTTTTTGTTCTACTGATGGTATCCTTTGCTGTACAGAAGCTTTTTAGTTTGATATTGTCCCATTCGTTCATTCTTGCTTTTGTTTCCCTTGCCTGGGGAGATATGTTCATGAAGAAGTTGCTCCTGTTTATGTCTAAGAGATATTTGCCTATATTTTTTCCTAAGAGTTTTATGGTTTCATGACTTACATTCAGGTCTTTGATCCATTTTGAGTTGACTTTTGTGTATGAGGTTAGGCAGTAATCCAGTTTCATTCTCTTACATGTTTTGCCAACACCAGCTGTTGAAGAGGCTGTCATTTCCCCATTGTATATCCATGGCTCCTCTATGGTATATTAATCGACCATATATGCTTGGGTTTATATCTGGGCTCTCTATTCTGTTCCACTGGTCTGTGGGTATGTTCTTGTGCCAGTACCAAATTGTCTTGATTACTGTAGCTTTGTAGTAGAGCTTGAAATCAGGGAGCATAATCCCCCCTGCTTTATTCTTCCTTCTCAGGATTGCTTTGGCTATTCGGGGTCTTTTGTGGTTCCATTAGAATTTTAGAACTATTTGGTCTAGTTCATTGAAGAATGTTGTAGGTATTTTGATAGTGATTGCATTGAATCTGTAGATTGCTTTAGGCAGGATGGCCATTTTTACAATATTAATTCTTCCTAGCCAAGAGCATGGGATGAATTTCCATTTATTAGTGTCCTCTTTAATTTCTCTTAAGAGTGTCTTGTAGTTTTCAGGGTATAGGTCTTTCACTTCCTTGGTTAGGTTTATTCCTAGGTATTTTATTCTTTTTGATGCGATTGTGAATTGAATTGTTTTTCTGATTTCTCTTTCTGCTAGTTTTAGTGTATAAGAATGCAACAGATTTCTGTGTATTAATTTTGTAACCTGCAACTTTGCTGAATTCACATATTAGGTCTAATCGTTTTGGAGTGGATTCTTTAGGGATTTTTATGTACAATATCATGTCATCTGCCAACAGGGACAGTTTGAGTTCTTCCTTGCCTATCTATATGCCTTTTATTTCTTTGTGTTGTCTGATTGCCGTGTCTGATTGCCAGAACTATGTTGAATAGAAGTGGGGAGAGTGGCCATCCTTGTCTTGTTCCCGATCTTAAAGGAAAAGCTTTCAGCTTCTCGCTGTTAAGTATAATGTTGGCTTTGGGTTTGTCATATATGGCCTTTATAATGTTGAGGTACTTGCCCTCTGTACCCATTTTGTTGAGAGTTTTTATCATGAATGGATGTTGAATTTTGTCGAATGCTTTTTCAGCATCTATGGAGATGATCATGTGGTTTTTGTTCTTCTTTTTGTTGATGTAGTGGATGATGTTGATGGATTTTCTAATGTTGTACCCTCCTTGCATCCCTGGGTCCTTTATAGTTTTTATGGTCAGTGTAATACGTCTCCGCTAAGCACAGTCTTTTGATTCACCTGTGCTATTTTTGCTTGGTGAGAGTAATTTCATGTAAGATAAGAGACAAGTATCTAGGGAATCAGATCACTTTGTTCTCAGGGTATCTTAGACAGGACCTGCTTTTTTGCTCTAATTACTTTTTTGTAGATTTTCTGCACTTAAGCTTGACTCATAGTACAATGAGGTTTTCTCTGTATGATGAGAATAGCAGTGGTTTTCATTTGTAAGCATGAATTTTGAAGCAGTATACAGTGAGATATATTAAGGTATAGTGACAGTGCTTTGGGTTATAACACAAAACAGGCAATCAGGAATTTAGAGGAAAATAAGGAAGGGAGATACAGTTTTCATGGTATACAATTAGGGCTGCATAATTAGGGCAAAAAAAATAAGATGATCCTCATTGAGTATGATTTACAAATCCAGCACTCAGGCCTAGCTCTAAAGTTTATTTCAGAAGGCAAAACCTGCACCAGCTCCGGTTCTTCTGCATGCCTGGGACCTGAGCACAGACAGGGAAGGAAATGTGATTAACATTCAGGTTCTTTTAGGATGGGGAAAAGCCATGATTTTCATGTGAACTTTTCCCTTTATCTCAGAGAAGCTATGACAAATTATTTTACTTACACAGAAGTCTGCCTCCAGGAAGGTCACATTTTTAAAAAGTAGCAAGCCAGTGAAAGGATGTTATAAATCAAGAACTAAGGAGTTCAGAAAAGTGATGATCAGAAGATAATGGTGAAAATTGATGATGTTTTATATCTCTAATTAATACTGATTTTCATTTAATACTTTAATGCCTATTGATTGTTTAGTCAGTGCCAGTAAGCACTTTACTTGATTTCGTGCCCTTAATTTGCACAACAAATGAATGGAAAGGGACTTTTGTTTTTAGCCTCAATTTACAGAAGAGCAAACTGAAGCTTTGAAAGGCTGTTGGGCCACACAAAACTAGTAAGTGGCAATGGAGAATGTCCCCAGAACCCCAGTTCTTACCATTACACTAATATAAGTAACTATCTTATTTGTTTGGTATGAAAAGGGGGTCAAATCTGACATTGATGGTGATTCAAGATAGACATTGAGAAACTTAACAACTCACAAGTTAAAACCCTTTTGACATTCAGCGTCTGCAAACAAATATCAGGTCTTTTTCAAGGTACTGTATTTACAGTAGTATTTATTTCTTAGCCATTTAATATATGTAAAATAATGTTACTGTTTTTTAAAAGTTTCTACCATTTTTTGTTTTTCTTATGCATCACTGATGCAGTTTTGAGTGCTGTGCTCCTCACTCCCGTTTTTTCTGTATGCCCTCTGGCTTTTATTGTGTGATTTTGCATAGAGTTTTAAGATGGGTTTCTCTATTCTGCAAGTCTGCTATTTTTATAGTTTAGGATTTTAATATTTTCTATTTATACTTTTAATACATCTAGAATTTATTTTTACATGTAGGTAAAGGTGGGAATCTATCTATCCCCCTGTTTTTTTTCTTTAATAACTAGCCACTTCAACCCATCATTTGCTGAATCCTCTTCCTCCCTTGCTCCTGCCACGATTTGACATTTTCCCTTTATCCTATATTTACTTTCTTTGGACTCTGTACTTATATCAATAACTATTTTAATTATTAATGCTTTGTATCAATTGAAGCTATATTTATGGATATCTAATGGGAATTAAAAGAATGTATTTGTATGGATGGATTTCTCTTCGTAGTTATAAGTCCTATTAGCATTTTGGCACCAAGAATGTTCAACTTTGACAGTTGGTGTCTTGCATAAACTGCCCTTAGAAGCCATACTTAGGTCTAATAACCATGTTTATAAAAATAATGACTTTGTGATTATATTTTTAAGATAGGGAATATGATGACAGGATGTTACTTACACTTTTTTCTTTAAGTATTTTTAACCCCTAAAAAAATTATGTCAGTAAACCAGCAGAATATTTTAATTCACTAGGACTATCTTCACCCACTGTCCAAAGATGGGTAGACAAGCATCTGTAGCTTTTTGTACTATCCTGCATTTTATGATTATCCCTATCACTGAAATTGTACATTATTTGAAGCCATTAATAGGGTCTTCTCCTCCCCTGTAAATTCGGCTGTAAGTCTTTTGAGGATAGTGCATTGTTGTTATTTATCCTCAGCTCCCAGCATGGGGCTGGGCATCTGGTAGACACTTAAATGTTCATTTACTTAAACCTGTGAGTAATCTCTCCCATTATACTTTGTTTTCTCTTGTGCTACCTTAACACTTTCTATCTTAAATTGTATGTGTGTTAGCTTTTCCTTAACTGAATGGTGCTCCTTTTGGTCAGGAACTGTTATTAACCTTTTAAAAAATTTCCTCCAGTACCTGCTCAAGGCCTTATACTTAGTTTATTCATAATAAACACTGAGTAAGTAGAAGATAAGACATTTTATTTTAAAATTTACTTACAGGTTAATGCTAGAGAAAGACTTGAGGCAGCCTTGCCATCTGTATTTCACATGTTTTGGAAGTAGAGAAGCATTCCTAAGGCCAAGAATATAATTTGTAAAGAATTTTAGCTAACATGTGTTACTAAAATAAAGCTTTTGCTTTGTGTGTGTGTGTGTGTGTGTGTTTTGGTTGTTTCTTGATGTTATTTGTAAGAATGCTTAGTGCCTGGACTTAGTCCTCTAAAATAGCAGTTTAATTTTAACATCACAATGCTGGACCCGTTCATTATATGGTTTGGAGAAACCAAGGGAAAGCAAATGATGCAGGAAGTCGTAGTGGTAGTTCTGTAATTACTCCTCTTTTCACTTGACCTTTTACTGAACTGGTGACAAAACAGTTTTTAACATAACTTTAAAATATTTTATTAGAAAATGGGTATATTAGAAAGGATCTAAATTTTTAAACTTTTTTTCATGATTATGGATTTTTTTGGTATATGTGCTACTGGGTATGCATTGAGACATTGTAGGTTGGTGGGATAACTCTTTGAGGAGGCAGTCAGCTTGAAAGGCAGACATTTTCTAGTGTTCTTTCAGCCTTCACCCTTTGAGATTTTACCTACTTTATGGGGATTCAAAGAAAATTTATATTGACTTACTGAATAATTAAAAATTTATACTGACATCCATAATAAATAAATACTTTTGAGGTAATGAAAATGTTTTGGAACTAGAGATAGTAAATGTACTACATGCCAAACTGTATTGTATTTCTTTTTATTTTTTTAATTATAAAAGTATATTTAATAAAGTTTCCTCTTTATCTCCCTTGCCATACTCTACTCATCTCCTGTGCGAACCATGGTGAAGTTTTATGTGTATTTTCTCATAAGTTTTACACCACAGTTTTAACTGTATATCTAATACAGATATATAAATAGAGTTTTAAAAATTATAATAAGGCCATACTTTATATATTGCTCTGTGTTTTTTTTTTTCTTAAAGATAAAACTTGGAGAATTTTTCATCTTAGGATAGATGTACTGCATTCTGGTTAAGCCATACATAGTATTTCTTAGTTCATAATATTTCATATGCCAAAATATTCATCATTTTCCTAATAATGGGCTCTTCCTACCTCCTTCCTTCCCTCACTTTCTTTTCTAAAAATCAATAAGCTTTACTTTTTTAGAGTAGTTTAAGATTCACTACAAAATTGAGCAAAAAGTACAAAGAGTTCCCATGTACTCTCTGCCCCTCCTCACATGTAACTTTCCTCATGATCAACATTCCACACCACAGTGGTACATTGCTAAAATTGATGAATCTACATTGATACCTCATTATCACTCAGAGTTCATAGTTTATATTAGGTTTCACTCTTGCTGTACATTCTGTGGGTTTTGACAAATGTATAATGACATGAATCTACCATTGTAGTATCATACAGAATAGTTTCCCTGCCCTAAAATTCTTGGTTCTGCCTATTCATTCCTCCCTCCCCTTTCATCCCTAGGGACCACTGTCCTTTACTATCTCCATAGTTTTTGCCTTTTCCAGAGTGTCATATAGTATATAATCTTTCCATACTGGATCCTTTCACTTAGTAATATGCACTTAAATTTCCTCCATGGCTCTCCATCACTTGATAGCTCATTTCTTTTCAGTGCTGAATGATATTCCATTGTCTGGATACCATAGTTTATCCACTCACCTACTGAAGGGTATCTTGGTTGTTTCCAGGTTTTAGAAATTATGAGTAAAGCTGCCATAAACATCCATTCCTTCCTTCACATTTCATATACTGTTAGAATGAGCATCCTTGTGCAGGTATTACTGTGAGATGATTGAGAGTAAAGACTCTGGAATTTACTGGAACTACACTACCTAGATTTGAATACTGGGTCTAATGATTATCTAACCTGTGGCCTACCAATATTAATACTTTAATATTATAACTATTAAATAAGTTAATATATGTAAACTTCTCAACAGGGCCTGGCATATGGTATATACACACTAGTACACAATATCTTTGTGTAGCCATTTGAGTCTAGATTCCAAAAATGAAATTGCTCAAAACTATGTTTATTCTACATTTTTATAGATATTATCAAATTTC
Source organism: Phataginus tricuspis (assembly GCA_029783875.1). Lineage (NCBI taxonomy): Eukaryota > Metazoa > Chordata > Mammalia > Pholidota > Manidae > Phataginus > Phataginus tricuspis. The sequence continues at coordinate 28,358,837 of JAQQAC010006923.1, forward strand.
CCAATAAAAGATTTTACTAATACTCTACCCAGTAGTACTTTGAGCATATCCATTCCTCCAGAGCTCACTGGATATTTTTAGCATTACAATTTTACCTATCTTGTGGATGAGCAAGAGTGTTACACTTTTAATTATCATCTTCCTGATTATCAGACTTAAAAAAAAAATTGTTGACCATTTCTATTTCTCATGTGGATTATCTGTTCATATAATTTGGCCTGAAACACTACTCTGATTTCTTGGAGTTGTAATGAGGAAGTACTGCTCAATTAAAATAGTGAGAAGCAGCAGAGTGATAGCCATAATTCTAAGAACACGATGGTCCCACATAGAGTTTAATTTCACCAACTGTGTGGGGGACTGGTGAGAAGTATACAGAGATAAAGAAATAGAAAATATGAAAGAGAAGTTCAGATAGAAGACAGATTGGGAATCTCCCACATATATGAAAAGGGAGTTTAGAAGGTGAAAATAGAGAACACATATACACAGATTTACAGAACACAGGAAAATAAATTGCCATGAATTAAGCATAATCAGAAACAACGAAACCAGACCTACAAAACCTTCAGTACTGGTATTAATGGAAATAATATAAAGTTACATCTGTAAGATATATATTCCCTATATATTTATTTATATTCATAAATATATTAATGTAATATGTAATATTAATATGTGTGTATTAAAATGTTTAATGAGAAATGGGAAAGAAGAACAATCAAAAATGTTCAGTGGACTTGAAAAATACAAAATACAACTCCTAGGAATAAAAATTAGGGTTTGGAATACGAGAGGTAGACTAACATTATTAAGAAAAATAATAAACTTTGAAGTGACAAACAGTAGGGAGAATGGAGTAACACATATTGCATATTTGTATTGTGAAAGGTACAGTGGTTTGTCAGCTGTCACTTATAACATGATTGGCTTTTTCTTGTAAGATTATATGCAATACTGAAAAGAAGGGGGAAAAATTGATGGAAGTATTAAGTTAGCAAGGTAGAAATGGCTGAAGAGGGAATTAGTGTTTTATAGATAGATCTGAAGAAATTGCCCAGAGGGTAATACATATAGATAAAGAGAAGGAAAATATTAAAAAACAGTGGTTAAGAGATAAGGCCCTTTCCATTCTGTAGTAAACACTATTGGTGTCCGTACATATTGCCTTACTTAGATGAAATAGATGGATTAAAAATTTTTTACAGAAATTGACTCAAGAAATATAAAACCTAAATAGACCAATAACCATTACATGATTTGACTCAGTAGAAATGGATGGGTAGGCATAGGTGAAAAGACATCCTATTATTCTCTTCCCCTAGTTGAATCCTGTGACTTCTTATAAAAGGGAGAACTTTTTTTCCCCCTTTTAGTTAGTAGAGTGTATGCCCCACTGATACTATGTGGAAGTGTCAGGCCACGTAGAAGGTATCTTTTCTGGGCACCCTCAATTTATGATACATCAGAATTTTGGTTGGATTCCCTGGTTCAGAGGAAGTATTGGCATCCTAATACAGAACTGAGGTTTCTTCCCACCCTTTACCCATTCTTCTGCAGTACTGATAGCGTTTTCATATTCTTGCCCTAGATATATCACCGACACAGTCCACAGTCTGAGGCTTCTGCATTAGTCTGTGGAAGGGAACTCATTGCTTCCATGTGTGGTAAGGGGAGGTGTCCTACATTTTTGAAAAGTAACTAAGGACCTCACCCTAAGGCATTGTGTATTCCTTCCTCTGCTTATGGTTGCCATGTCCTGCTCACTCATGGGGTGGTTATTTGTGTTGTTAGACATGGTCAGTGAATGAGGCTCTTTGCTCCCACTTGGAGCACTCCTGGCTAATCTGTGTTTATTAGTGTCAGTTGGCAGTCATGGAGGGCTCTCCTCCCTTCTTCGCCTTGCTAGTTCTGGCCCTGGTTTGGTTGTACTGTATAAGCTGGCAAGTATCCCTCTGCATCATTGGACAGTACTTTTGAGATAGTGTACAGCCATTTCCAAAGCCCATTTGCTGGAGCACTGTAGTACCTTATACAATATCCCATTAATTAGTGATAATTTCTGCTGTTCCTGGAATAGAGAACATTATTTTCTTCAGTCTCTCCTATCAGAAGTGTTCACTGTTCACTTTCTCCCCTTTACTGCTGTAAGATGCTACAAATCTTCCCACTTTATACAAATATTCCATTCGCATTTGGGAGCAATAGCTGAAGTCAGGGCTGCTCTAGAACATAGATGACTTTGATTACTCCTAGATATTGCTCCAGTGGTTTATGGGTGGGGGCTGTTGATTATACATTGCCAGTAATGAATACTAATCACAGTTTAAGGGTTATTATTGCTGCCCTGTGATACTCAATTTAATGCTGGTAAGGACATGTATGAGGTTTTTTATCCATATTTATAAGAGTACCTCTTGGTACATACTCATTGCATTTTTGGATAATCCCCTCAGTTACAAAACTCAAACTTATAATGGCACATTAGTCTTCCTGATGGATGGCTTCTGAATAGGAGAATGCCATATATCTATTTTCTCTGAATCATCTCAATACAACATTGTCCCCTAAGTCATCCAAGTTGGGTGTGTAAAGAGTTATTGTGCAGATGCTTAGTGGGGTCATAAAAAGTCATCACAGGGGTATTGACTTGTCCACCATTGTTTAAAATTGATGCTTGCAGGTCTTCCCCATCTCTCCCTGAAAACTAATCTATAGATTAAGTACCTGTTTCTCAGGTACACACAGTTGCCTTTGCCATTATCTTGCTGATAACAGGATGGTAAGGCCTGTTAGGCTCTCTGGTCAAGTTGGCAAGGGACTTAGAGTCATGTAGTCTGTCTGTAATGCCTGCTTAATCTCTCAAGTATCTGTTTTTTAGAGTTCATACAATAAGGCCTTTGAATGAGGCAAAATATCTGTCTGTTCCTTATTTGAGAAATTATATGTCTGTCTCATAGCTTGTTTAACTGAGGTATTTATGGTAGAACTGACACTCATCTAAGTGATGGCTTTAACTCTGTCTCTTGTGGGCAGTATAGCACTGTGGTGGACTTTTTTTGCTTGTCTCCTCAGCTTACATTCTGCTTCCCCTTTGGTTAATGCCTCAATTTTAGCATGCGATGCCATTCCTTGATACTTCATTCATGGATTGAGTGGGGCTATATCCCCACCGAGAGAGGTGGAGGACGTGACCTAGGCTTCAGCCAATCAATGCATCACGTTGCTTTGGTTCAGTAGTACACACGTGATGTGAACCGTCAAGTCAGAGTGCCTCTTAGAACAAAGACCCTTGCTTTCTTTTGCTGGGCTGGGTGTGCTGACGGTGTGAGTTTGAAGTTGCTGGGGACCACACTGTAGAGGCTTGAGAATAGATCCAATGTAAATATGAGCAGACCCGAGAGTTGGATCCTGGTGATATCATTGAGCCTTGGTTACAGCAGAGGTCAGCATTATCCTTGGATTGTTCTCTAAAATAAGCAATAATTTCTCTATTTTGCTTAAGCCAGTGAGGACTGAAGTTTCCTTGTTACAGAGTTTTAACTGTAGTACATTAAATAATTGCTTCTATTCTTTGTAAGTCCTTCCAGATAGTTATGTCTCTACTAGATGTTTGGTTGTTTATATAGACTTTAAGACTTGGTTGTCTTGCCAGCTTTTAAAAGAAACTCAATATGGTCCTTTAAATAATTGACTTGTGACAGAGCAATCTTTTAAATATGTGCTCTAAAATTCCTGGGCGTCTGTAATTCTAACTACTGTTCTTTTTATGCAAACTGTATCTCCAGAGTCATGGAAGTGGGATTGGGAATACATTACTCCTTCTTCATAGGTGCTTCTTAAGTCCCCCTTTCCTCTTTCTGTTTTGTAAAACTGATGAAATCAAAACTGTCTTTTACCACCCTTTGGAAGCTGCCAGCTAAGACATGTAGATCTTGGGTCCTCTCAGTGATTGTATAAAATTAGCACACAGAGCGAGAATATATTGGGAGCTTAGTCAGATACTGCATCCTGTTCAGTAACCAACAATAAGGGGGTAATACCTGAAAGAAATTGTAGTCAATCTGTCTAATACTTGTTTTTTCCAACATCACCAAGCAGTTAATTCTGACACTGTCTACCTGGAGATAGTGTCAGACCCCACATGTTAAGGTCTCAGTGCTACAAGATGGCTGACGCTTTCCATCCCACTTCAAATGCCAGTCTCAAGTCCAGGTTGTCACCTATGCTTCTGACCTACTGGCTGTAGATTGGAGGTTCCCAAGACCCTACCTTTTGTTCAATTAATTTGCTACAGTGGATCACAAAATTTAGAGAAACATTTTATTTATGAGATGACCAGTTTATTATAAAAGGGTATAATACAGCAGTAGCCATACCAGAGAGTTGTATAGGACCAAGTATGTGGAAAGAGACATGGAGATTCCATGCTCTCTAGGTTTGCGACTCTCCCCAAATCCGTAGGTATTCACTAACCTGGTGGTAGCTTTCAGAACCCCATCCTTTTGGGTTTTTATGGAGGCTTCACTCCATAGGCATGATTGATTGATTCAGCCACTGGCCCCTCTCTTCTCTGGAGTTGGGGCTTGAGTAGGGGAGTGAGACTGAAAGTTCCAACCCTCTAATCACATGGTTGGTTCCTCTGGCAACCAACCCCCAACCTAGGTACCTACAGGCTTTCCAGAAGTCATCTCATTCCCATAATAAAAGACATCTTTATTGCTTTCTTAGGAAATTCCAAGGTTTTTAGGAGCTTTGTTCCAGGAATAGTGAAGGCCAAATCTATATTTCTTATTATAAACTCATAATATCACAATTAATACCAAATAGTTTGTTGGTGCTGGTTACGCTTGGAGGGTCTCAGCATACTGCTGAAGTAGTGACTCCTATTTATTTCTTTTTTTTTATTAAGGTATCATTGATATACAATAACATGAGCAACATTGTGGTTACTAGATCACCCCATTATCAAGTCCCCACCACATACCCCATTACAGTCACTGTCCATCAGCATCGTAAGATGCTATAGAGTCACTACTTGTCTTCTTTGTGCTATACTTCCTTCCCCGTGACCCCCTACATGATGTGTGCTAATCATAATGCCCCTTAATTCCCTTATCTCTCCCTTCCCACCCACCCTCCCAGTCCCTTTCCCATTGGTAACTGTTAGTCCATTCTTGGGTCCTGTGAGTCTACTGCTGTTTTGTTCCTTCAGTTTTTGCTTTTTTGTTGTATATGAGTGAAATCATTTGATACTTGTCTTTCTCTACCTGGCTTATTTCACTGAGCATAATACCCTCTGTCTCCATCCGTGTTGCAAATGGTAGGATTTGTTTCTTTCTTATGGCTGAATAATATTCCCTTGTGTATATATACCACATCTTCTTTATCCATTCATCTACTGATGAACACTTAGGTTGCTTCCATATCTTGGCTATTGTAAATAGTGCTGCAAAAAACATAGGGGTGCATATGTCTGTTTTAATCTGGGATCCTGTATTCTTAGGGTAAACTCCCAGGAGTGGAATTCTTGGGTCAAATGGTATTTCTGTTTTAGTTTTTTGAGGAACCTCCATACTGCTTTCCACAGTGATTGAACTAATTTACATTCCCAACAACAGTGTAGGAGGGTTCCCCTTTCTCCACATCCTCACCAGTATTTGTTATTGTTTGTCTTATGGATGTTGGCCATCCTAACTGGTGTGAGGTGATATGTTGTTGTGGTTTTAATTTGCATTTCTCTGTTGATGAGCGATGTGGAGCATCCTTCCATGTGCCTGTTGGCCATCTGAACTTTTTCTTTGAAGAAATGTCGTTCATATCCTCCACCCATTTTTTAGTCGGGTTATTTGCCTTTTGGGTGTTGAGGTGTGTGAGTTCTTTATATATTTTGGATGTTAACCCCTTGTCAGGTATGTCATTTACGAATATATTCTCCCATACTGTAGGATGCTTTTTTTGTTCTACTGATGGTGTCCTTTGCTGTACAGAAGCTTTTTAGTTCATATAGCCCCACTTGTTCATTTTTTGCTATTTTTCCCTTGCCCGAGGAGATAGGTTCAATGAAAAATTGCTCATGTTTATATTCAAGAGAGTTTTGCCTATGTTTTCTTCTAAGAGTCTTATGGTTTCATGACTTACATTCAGGTGTTTGATCCATTTCAAGTTTACTTTTGTGTATGGAGTTAGACAGTAATCCAGTTTCATTCTCTTACATGTAGCTGTCCAGTTTGCCAACACCAGCTGTTGAAGAGGCTGTCATTTCCCCATTGTATATCCATGGCTCCTATATCATATATTAATATTATGTTTGGGTTAATATCTGGACTCTCTAGTATGTTCCATTGGTCTTTGGGTCTCTTCTTGTGCCAGTACCAAATAGTCTTGATTATGTGGCTTTGTAGTAGGGCATGAAGTCAGGGAATGTAATTTCCCCCACTTTATTCTTCCTTTTCAGGATTGCTTTGGCTATTCACAGTCTTTTGTGGTTCCACATGAATTTTAGAACTATTTGCTCTAGTTCATTGAAGAATGCTGTAGGTATTTTGATAGGGATTGCATTGAATCTGTATATTGCTTTAGGCAGGGTGGCCATTTTGATATTAATTACTTCTATCCATGAGCACGGGATGTGTTTCCATTTATTGGTCTCATGAGTGTCTTGTAGTTTTCAGGGTTAGGTCTTTCACTTCCTTGGTTAGGTTTATTCCTAGGTATTTTATTCTTTTTGATGCAGCTGTGTATGGAATTGTTTTCCTGATGTCTCTTTCTGCTAGTTCATTGTTAGTGTATAGGAATGTAACAGATTTCTGTGTATTAATTTTGTATCCTACAATTTTGCTGAATTCAGATATTAGATCTAGTAGTTTTGGAATGGATTCTTTAGGGTTTTTATATACAATATCATGTCATCCGCAAACAGGGACCGTTTAACTTCTTCCTTGCAAATCTGGATGCCGTTTATTTCTTTGTGTTGTTTTATTACTGTGGCTAGGACGTCCAAAACTATGTGGAATAAAAGTGGGGAGAGTGGGCATCCCTGTCTTTTCCCCAATTTTTTAATAGTTTATTTTGATATCATTAATCTACAATTACATGTGCAATATTATGGTGATTAAACTATCCCCTTCATCAGGTCCCCCCCACCAACCCTATTACAGTCACTGTCCATCAGCGTAGTGAGATGCTATAGAATCACTACTTGTCTTCTCTGAGTTGTACAGCCCTCCCCGTGCCCCCCCAACTTACATCTGCTAATCATAATGCCCCTTTTTCCCCCTTGTCCCTCCCTTCCCACCCATCCTCCCCAGTCCCCTTCCCTTTGGTAACTATTAGTCCGTTCTTGGGTTCTGTGAGTCTCCTGCTGTTCTGTTCCTTCAGTATTTTTCTTTGTTCTTATACTCCACATATGAGTGAAATCATTTGATACTTGTCTTTTTCGGCTTGGCTTATTTCAGTGAGCATAATACTCTCTAGCTCCATCCATGTTGTTGCAAATGGTATGGTTTGTTTTCTTCTTATGGCTGAATAATATTCCACTGTGTATATGTACCACATCTTCTTTATCCATTCATCTACTGATGGACACTTAGGTTGCTTCCATTTCTTGGCTATTGTAAATATTGCTGCGATAAACATAGGGGTGCATATGTCTTTTTCAAACTGAGCTCCTGCATTCTTAGGATAAATTCCTAGGAGTGGGATTCCTGGGTCAAATGGTATTTCTATTTTGAGTTTTTTGAGGAACCTCCATACTGCTTTCCACAATGCATTCCCACCAGCAGTGTAGGAGGGTTCCCTTTTCTCCACATCCTCGCCAATATTTGTTGTTTGTGTTTTGGATGTTGGCCATCCTCACTGGTATGAGGTGATATCTCATTGTGGTTTTAATCTGCATTTCTCTGATGATTAGTGATGTGGAGCATCTTTTCATGTGCCTGTTGGCCATCTGAGTTTCTTCTTTGGAGAAGTGTCTATTCATGTCCTCTGCCCATTTCTTAATTGGATTATTTACTTTATGTTTGTTGAGGTGTGTGAGTTCTTTATATATTTTGGATGTCAACCCCTTATCGGATACGTCATTTATGAATATATTCTCCCATACTGTAGGATGTCTTTTTGTTCTACTGATGGTGTCCTTTGCTGTACAGAAGCTTTTCAGCTTGATATAGTCCCACTTGTTCATTTTTGCTTTTCTTTCCCTTGCTCAGGGAGATATGTTCATAAAGAAGTCACTCATGTTTATGTCCAAGAAATTTTTGCCTATGTTTTTTTCTAAGAGTTTTATGGTTTCATGACTTACATTCAGGTCTTTGACCCACTTTGAGTTGACTTTTGTGTATGGGGCTAGACAGTAGTCAAGTTTCATTCTCTTGCATGTAGCTGTCCAGTTTTTCCAACACCAGCTGCTGAAGAGGCTGTCATCTTCCCATTGTATATCCAAGGCTCCTTTATCAAATATTAATTGACTGTAGGTGTTTGGGTTAATGTTTGGATTTTCTATTCTGTTCCACTGGTCTGTGGGTCTGTTTTTGTGCCAGTACCAAATTGTCTTGATTACTGTGCCTTTGTAGTAGAGCTTGAAGTCAGGGAGCGTAATTCCTCCTTCTCAGGATTGCTTTGGCTATTCGGGGTCTTTTGTGGTTCCATATGAATTTTAGGATTATTTGTTCCAATTCATTGAAGAAAGCTATTGGTAGTTTGATAGGGATTGCGTTGAATCTGTAGATTGCTTTAGGTAATAAAGCCATTTTGACAATATTTATTCTTCCTGGCCAAGAACATGGGATGAATTTCCATTTGTTAGTGTCCTCTTTAATGTCTCTTAGGAGTGTCTTGTAGTTTTCAGAGTACAGGGCTTTCACTTCCTTTGTTAGGTTTATTCCTAGGTATTTTATTCTTTTAGATGCAATTGTGAATGGAATTGTTTTTCTGATTTCTCTTTCTGTTAGTTCATCATTAGTGTATTTGTGTAGGATTTCTGTGTGTTAGTTTTATTTCCTGCAACTTTGCTGAATTCAGATATTAGTTCTAGTAGTTTTGGAGTGGAGTCTTTAGGGTTTTTTATGTACAGTATCATGTCATCTGCAAATAGTGACAATTTGACTTCTTCTTTACCAATCTGGATGCCTTGTATGTCTTTGCTTTGTCTGATTGCCGTGGCTAGGACCTCCAGTACTATGTTGAATAACAGTGGAGAGAGTGGGCACCCCTGTCTTGTTCCCGATCTTAGATGAAAAGCTTTCAGCTTCTCGCTATTAAGTATGATGTTAGCTGTGGGTTTGTCATATATAGCCTTTATGATGTTGAGGTACTTGCCGTCTATACTCATTCTGTTGAGAGTTTTAATCATGAATGGATGCTGAATTTTATCAAATGTGTTTTCAGCATCTATGGAGATGATCATGTGGTTTTTGTTCTTCTTTTTGTTGATGTGGTGGATGATGTTGATGGATTTTCGAATGTTGTACCATCCTTGCATCCCTGGGATGAATCGCACTTGATCATGGTGTATGATCCTCTTGATGTATTTTTGAACTCGGTTTACTAAGATTTTGTTGAGTATTTTTGCATCTACGTTCATCAGGGATATTGGTCTGTAATTTTCTTTTTTGGTGAGGTCTTTGCCAGGTTTTGGTATTAGAGTGATGCGGGCTTCATAGAATGAGTTTGGAAGTATTCCCTCCTCTTCTATTTTTTGGAAAACTTTAAGGAGAATGGGTGTTATTTCTTCTCTATATGTTTGGCAGAATTCAGAGGTGAATCCATCTGGTCTTTGGGGGTTTTGTTTTTGGGTAGTTTTTTGATTACCACTTCAATTTCGTTGCTGGTGATTGGTCTGTTTAGTTTTTCTGTTTCTTGCTTGGTCAGTCTTGGAAGGTTGTATTTTTATAAGAAGTTGTCCATTTCTTCTAGGTTTTCCAGCTTGTTAGCATATAGATTCTCATAATATTCTCTTATAATTCTTTGTATTTCTGTGGGGTCCGTCATTATATTTCCTTTCTCATTTGTGATTCTGTTTATGTGTGTAGATTCTCTTTTTCTGTTAATAAGTCTGGCTAGGGGTTTATCTATTTAGTTTATTTTTTCAAAGAACCAGCTCTTGGTTTCATTGAGTTTTTTCTATTGTTTTATTCTTCTCAATTTTATTTATTTTTTCTCTGATCTTTATTATGTCCCTCCTTCTGGTGACTTTGCATCTCATTGGTTCTTCTTTTTCCAATTTCAGTAATTGTGTCTTTAGACTATTGATTTGGGAATGTTCTTCCTTCTTTAAATAGGCCTGGATTGCAATATACTTTCCTCTTAGAACTAACTGCCTTTCCTGTGTCCCACAGAAGTTGTGGCTTTTGTTGTTGTCATTATTCTCCATATATTCTTTGATTTCTGTTTTGATTTGGTCGTTGACCCATTGATTAATTAGGATAATGTTGTTAAGTCTCCATGTATTTGTGAGCCTTTTGTTTTCTTTCTACAATTTATTTCTAGTTTTATACCTTTGTGATCTGAGAAGTTAGTTGGTAGAATTTCAATATTTTTGACTTTACTGAGGTTCTTTTTGTGGCCTAGTATGTGGTCTATTCTGGAAAATGTTCCATGTGCAGTTGAGAAGAATGTGTATCCTGTTGCTTTTGGGTGTAGAGTTCTTTAGATGTCTGTTAGGTCCATCTGTTGTAGTGTGTTGTTCAGTGCCTCTGTGTCTTTCCTTATTTTCTGTCTGGTTGATCTGACCTTTGGAGTGAGTGGTGTGTTGAAGTCACCCAAAACGAATGCTTGCTGTCAATTTCCTCCTTTAATTCTGTTAGTATTTGTTTCACATATGCCGGCGCTCCCGTTTTGGGTGCATACATATTTATAATGGTTATATCCTCTTGTTGGATTGACCCCTTTATCATTATGTAATGTCCTTCTTTATCTCTTGCTACTTTCTTCGTTTTGAAGTTTATTTTGTCTGATTCAAGTACCTCAAAACCTGCTTTTTTCTCCTTGTTGTTTGCATGAAATATCTTTTTCCATCCGTTTACTTTTAGTCTGTGTATATCTTTGGGTTTGAGGTGAGTTTCTTGTAGGCAGCATATAGATGGGTCTTGCTTTTTTATCCATTCTGTTACTCTGTGTCTTTTGATTGGTGCAGTCAGTCCATTTACATTTAGGGTGATTATTGAGCGATATGTACTTATTGCCATTGCTTGCTTTAGATTCCTGGTTACCAACGTTTCAAGGGTTGCTTCTTTACTATCTAACATTCTAACTTAACTTCCCTGTTAAGTTATTGTAAACACAGTCTGATGTTTCTTTATTTCTCTCCCTTCTTATTCTTCCTCCTCCATTCTTTATATACTAGGTGTTTTATTCTTTGCCTTTAGTTAGTATTGGGATGGTCTGCTTTCTTTGCTGATTTTATTTTCTCTGGTGACATCTTTTTAGCCTTAGGAGTGCTTCCCTCTAGAGCAGTTCCTTTAAGATGTCCTGTAGAGGTGTTTTTTGGGAGTCAAATTCTCTCGGCTTTCGCTTGTCTGGAAATTGTTTAATCCCTCCGTCATATTTAAATGATAATCGTGCTGGATACAATATTCTTGGTTCAAGGCCCTTCTGTTTCATTACATTAAATATATCATGCCATTCTCTTCTGGCCTGTCGGGTTTCTGTTGAGAAGTCTGATGATAGTCTGATGGATTTTCCTTTGTGGGTGATGTTTTTTCTCTCTAGCTGTCTGTAATACTCTGTCCTTTTCTTTGATCTTTTTTTGCCATTTTAATTATTATGTGTCTTGGTGTTTTCTTCCTTGGGTCCCTTTTGTTGGGAGATCTGTGGGCTTCCGTGGTGTGTGAGACTATTTCCTTCCCCCGCATGGGGAAGTTTTCAACAATTATTTCTTGAAAGACACTTTCTATCCCTTTTTCTCTCTCTTTTTCCTCTGGTACTCCTATAATGCGAATATTGTTCCGTTTGGATTGGTCACACTGTTCTCTTAACATTCTTTCATTCCTAGAGATCCTTTTATCTCTCTGTGCCTCAGTTTCTCTGTATTCCTGTTCTCTGATTTGTATTCTATCAACAGTCTCTTGCATCTCTTCCAGTGTGCTGCTAAGCCCATCGATGGCTTGTCTCATTTCTGCATTGCCTTTCCTGGCTTCCCTGACTTCCTCCCTCAGCTCTTGCACAATTCTCTGTAGATCCATTAGCATAGTTATTACTTTTATTCTGAATTCTTTTTCAGGAAGATTGTGCATTTCCAACCCTTCAGTCTCCCTCTCTGATGTTTTGTGGGTCTGGGTGAGCTTTGTTTGTACCATATTCCTCTGTCTTTTCATGGCAATAGAAGTGGTTGCTGGTAGGTGCCACGTATGTCAGTCGGGCTCTTTAAAAAAAAAAGAGAGAAGGAAGAGAAAGAAAAGAGAAAAAAGAAAAGAAAAAAGAACAAAACCTCCCCCCAAAACGCCCACCAGGAGTAGATTCTGTAAGGATGCTGTAGGTGGCGATGTTGCCCCACTATTCCGCAGCTGTGGCCGCGCAGCTCTGCAGGGCCGTTTGAAGCTCTGGCCGGGGCGGGAACGAATGAGAGGCTGTTGTTCCCTGTGTGGAGTCTCAGTGTGCCATCTTTTTCCCAATTGCCAGCCAAGGGGTCCGAAATTCCTCAGGACTCCCTGCCTGCTGGGCTGAGTGTGGTGGGATGATTGTATTCCTCTGTTGGGCCCCTGACTCTTTAAGACCGCCAAAAACAGTGCGCGCTTTTCTTTTGTCCTGGGGAGACTTCTGCAAGGACCCGGGCATGTTCCCAGCTCAAAACCTGCACCTTCTGCCTCTCCAATATCCGATACACTGCATGATGTGTGTCAGTGCTCCTGGTGCAGATCACCAGGGCTGGTTATTTCATGGGCCTGTACTTCCACTCTCTCCCAGCTCTGAATCCTGTCCTCCCGCTGGTGTGCTAGGGTGGGGGAGTGCTCAGGTCCCGCCGGGACATGTCTTGTATCTTACCCGCCTTGCGGGGTGCCGAGTCCTCTCAGGTGCAGATGCAGGCTGTGCGCTGTCCTGTATCTTCTGGTCTGTCTTTTAGGAATAGTTGTATTTGCTGTATTTTCATAGATACATATGGTTTTGGGAGGAGATTTCTGCCGCCCTGCTCATGCCGCCATCTTCCCGGAACTCCCCTTTTTTTCCCCAATCTCAAGGAAAAACTTTCAGCTTCTCACTGTTAAGTATGTTGTTGGCTGTGGGTTTGTCATATATGGCCTTTATTATGTTGAGGTACTTGCCCTTTATACCCATTTTGTTAAGAATTTTTATCATAAATGGATGTTGAATTTTGTCAAATGCTTTTTTGACATCTGTGGAGATGATCATATGATTTTTGTCCTTCTTTTTATTAATAATAGTGGATGATGTTGATGTATTCCTAAAGTTGTACCATTGTTGCATCCCTGGGATGAATCTCACTTGATCATAATGTATGATCCTCTTGATGTATTTTTGATTTCGGTTTGCAATATTTTGTTAAATATTTTTGCATCTGTGTTGATCAGGGATATTGGTCTGTAATTTTCTTTTTTTGTGGTGTCTTTGTCTGGTTTTGATATTAGAGTGATGCTGGCTTCATAGAATGAGTTTGGAAGTATTCCTTCCTCTTCTATTTTTTCGAAAACTTTAAGGAGAATGGGTATTAGGTCTTTTCTAAATGTCTAAAAACATTCAGCAGTGAATCCATCTGTTCTGGGGGTTTTCTTCTTCGCTGGCTTTTTTGATTACCTATTCAATTTCTTTGCTGGTAATTGGTCTTTTCAGATTTTCTGTTTCTTCCTGGGTCAGTCTTGGAAGGTTGTATTTTTCTAGAAAGTTGTCCATTTCTTCTAGGTTATCCAGTTTGTTAGCATATAATTTTTCATAGTATTCTCTTACTAATCTTTGTATTTCTGTGGTGTCTGTAGTGATTTTTCCTATCACATTTCTTATTCTGTTTGTGTGTGTAGATTCTCTTTTTTTCTTGATATGTCTGGCTAGGGGTTTATCTATTTTGTTTATTTTCTAAAAGAACCAGCTCTTGTTTTCATTAATTTTTTCTATTTATTATTCTCAATTTTATTTATTTATTCTCTGATCTCTATTATATCCCTAGTTCTACTAACTGTGGGCCTCATTTTTCTTCTTTTTCCTGTTTCAATAATTGTGAATTTAGACTGTTCATTTGGGATTGTTCTTTTGTCTTTAATTAGGCCTGGATTGCTATATACTTTCTGCCTTCACTGCTTCCCACAGAAGTTGGGGCATTGTGCTGTTGTTTTCTTTTGTCTCCATATATTGCTTGATCTTTGTTTTAATTTGGTCATTGATACATTGATTATTTAGGAGTATGTTGGTAAGCCTCCATGTGTTTGTGAGCATTTTTGTTTTCTTTGTAAAATTTATTTCTAGTTTCATACCTTTGTGATCTGAGAAGCTGGTTGGTACAATTTCAATATTTTGAATTTGCTGAGACTCTTTTCATGGCCTAGTATGTGAACTTTTCTGGAAAATATTCCATGTGCACTTGAGAAGAATGTGTATCCTGCTGCTTTTGGGTGGAGTGTTCTATCGATGTCTTTTAGGTCCATCTGTTCTAAAGTGTTGTTCAGTGCCTCTGTCTACTTACTTCTTCTCTGTCTGGTTGATCTGTCCTTTGGAGTAAGTGGAGTGTTGAAGTCTCCTAAAATGAATGCATTGCATTCTATTTCCCCCTTTAATTCTGTTAGTATTTGTTTCACATACGTTAAGTACTCCTTTGTTGGGTGCATAGATATTTACAATGGTTATATCTTCTTGTGGGACTGACCCCTTTATCATTATATAATATCCTTTTTTGTCTCTTGTGACTTTCTTTGTTTTGAAGTCTATTTTGTCTGACACAAGTACTGCAACTCCTGCTTTTTTGTCATTATTATTTGCATGAAATATCTTTTTCCATCAGTTCACTTTTAGTCTTTGTATGTCTTTGGGTTTGCAGTGAGTCTCTTGTAGGCAGCATATAGATGGGTCTTGTTTTTTCATCCATTTTGTAACTGTGTGTTTAGATTGGTACATTCAGTCCATTCACTTTTAGGGTGATTATTGATAGATATGTACTTATTGCCATTGCAGGCCTTGGATTCATGGTTACCAAAGTTTCAAGGGTATCTTCTTTATTACCTTGCAGTCTACCTTAGCTCACTTATTATGCTATTATGAACCCAGTCTGATGATTCTTTTTTCTCTCCTTTCTTTGTCTTCCTCCTCCATTCTTTACATGTTAGGTGTCGTATTCTGTACTCTTTTTGTATCCCTTTACTGACTTTGTGGTAGCTGATTTAATTTTGCATTTGGTTAGTATTTAGTTGGTCTACTTCCTTTGCTGTGGTTTTATTTTCTCTGGTGACAGCTATTTAGCCTTAGGCACACTTCCATCTACAGTAGTCTCATTAAAATATACTGTAGAGATGGTTTGTATGATATTAATTCCCTCAACTTTTGCTTATCTGTAAATTGTTTAATCCCTCCAAATTTAAATGATAATCTTTCTGGGTAGAGTATTCTTGGTTAGAGGCCCTTCTGTTTCATTGCAATGAATGTATCGTGCCACCCCCTGTAAGGTTTCTGCTGAGAAGTCTGGTGATAGCCTGATTGGTTTTCCTTTGTAGGTTGTCTTTTTTCTCTCTCTTGCTGCTTTTAATACTCTGTCCTTGTCTTTCATCTTTGTCCTTTTAATTACTATATATCTTGGTGTTGTCTTCCTTGGGTTCCTTGTGTTGGGAGATCTGTGGACTTCCATGGCCTGAGAGACTATTTCCTTTCTCAAATTGGGGAAGTGTTTTCAGCAATTATTTCTTCAAAGATAATTTCTTTTTCTTTTCTTCTTCTGGTACCCCTATAATGCGAATATTGTTTTGTTTGGATTGGTCACACAGTTCTCTTAGTATTCTCTCCTTTTTTCTCTCTCTGCCTCAGCTTCTTTGCATTCCTGTTCTCTAATTTCTATTCCATTTACTGTCTCCTCTACCTCATCTAATCTGCTTTTAAATACCTCCATTGTATGTTTCATTTCAGCTAATGTATTTTTTAAGGTGTCTGTCTCCCTTCTGAATTCATTCATCCCTTTGCTTTTGAATATTTTTCTGTAGCTCCCTTAGCATGATTATGATTTTTATTTTGAATTATTTTTCAGGAAAATTGGTGATTTCAGTCTCACCAAGCCCTTTTTCTGATGTTTGAGTGATTTTGGATTGAACAAAGTTCTTCTGCCTTTCCATAGCCCTGGAGCAATGGGAGTGGTCACCGGTGAGTGGTGCAGATGTGGGAGGACAAAATCCCTTCCTGCTTTCCGGTCACCGTGCCTGTCTCCGCTGTCCACGTGAAGGGAGTGACCTCTGGGTTAATCCCCTAAACTGCCATAGGCGGGGCGGCCCTAGGGTGATGGCGTGGGTTCGCCGCCATAACAAAGCCCCTTCGTGGCATGGCTCCCAGTCTCAGCACCTGTCTCCAATGTCTGTGCCGGTCAACCACATGTGGGGAGCAGCTTCTGGGTCTGGGCCAGTTAACCGTGCACAGGGAGAAGTCTCTGCATTAAGCTGTGTAGTTGATCTAGGTGGGGTTGCCCTCAGGCTGGTCTGCAGTAATGGTGGGGACATCTGGCCTGCACCCAGGTGCCAGCAGGGAGGAAGGAACGGCCGCTGCCCATCGTGGTTAGGGGCCTTGGGCCTGTACCATCCACCAGGGGGACAAGACGCCCGAAGATCCCAAAGGTTCCCAACCTGCTGGGCTGAGTGTGCCAGGATGACCCTGTCCACCTGTTCTTCTCCAAAACCCTTGCCCTCCCAGCAGCCCTCTGACTGTTGAGAGGTCCCTTAAAGCTCCTGCTTTTCTTTTGTCCCCGGGCCGCTGGTTGTGGAAACCTGTTCGCAGTCTTAGTCTCAGACTCTGCCTTTCAGCCCCTCCAATCTACAGAGTACCATGCAATATGGGTCTGTGCTCCCAGGGTACATCTCTAGGGCTGGGTATTTAGCAGTCCTGTGCTTCCACTCCCTTCCCACTCTGATTCCACTTCTCCTGCCGGTGAGCTGGGGTGCAGGGAGTGCTCAGGTCCTGCTGAGTCACGGCCTTCCATCTTACCCTTTTCCATAAGATGTCAGTCTCTCCCAGATGTAGACTGGCTGGTGTACTGCTACTTCTGGTCACTCTTCTAGAAACAATCGTACTTGCTGTATTTTCAAAATACATGTGGCTTTGGGAGGAGATTTCTGCCACGCCACTCACACTGCCATCTTTTTCTCTCCAGTCATGACAACTGTTTCTTTAACCCTGAAATTCGTTTTGAAATCCTAGGCTTCCCACAGTGCACATCACCAGAGCGACGGCCTATTCAGATTTTAGGGTATGTGTATGTGAGTCAGGTGCCCCAAACAGACCAATTAAAAAATGGTTGTGGCTTGTTCATTATAATAATTTTATTCTGCAACATGGGCTTATTGAAACCTTCACTTGCTGACCCACCAGCCTCAGGGAAGGTGGGGGATACTTGAAGCAGCACGATGGGGTTGAATCTAAGGCTGTGTGGAGTTTGAGTAGTTTGGGGTGCAAAGGTTATTTGTTTATCTCCTTTTCCAACAAATGAGAAGGGCTTGGGGGATGGGTATACTCTTGTCAGGACAAGTTTTATTAGGGTAGCAGAAACTAGCCTTACAAGAGCCCTCTTGTTTCTCACCTTCCAGAAGATGAGGCTTAAAGAGCCATTTTTCTCTGAGTTTATTATGGCTGTCAACACAGTAATGTATCTCTCTGAAGCCACTTTCATCTGTTCCACTAAAATGGGTGTTTTTGTCAAGATGGGGGCAGGGGTTCTTTAGTTCTGCAAGTAGATTGCTTAGTCTCAGAATGATATATTGACAAGATTAACCAATCTTTATCTTGCTAGTATTGATTGTCTCTTAGGGCAAAACTGGTAATTATTATACTGATTATCTCTATATCCTGGCTTTGTATGGATCAGGATCCCTGTGTGATGTGATGTGATGTGTGTGTTGGACTAGGGAGAGAGGTTATTGCTGCAGCTCATTCTGTTAACATTTTTTACTGTATTGGTTTATGTCTTTATTCTGCAAATATTTATTGAGCACTTTTTATGTGTTAGAGAAGCTACAAAGAAAAAAAAAGACAGTTTAGTTCTTCCCTTTATAGATAGAACTGAAAGGCTAGTAGAGGAGACAGTTAAAAAATCAATTATGATAGAATATTATGTGTTTTTTGAGGGAAGGACACAGGAGGAGCAGGTACCTAGCACTTGGCAGGGAGTGGTCATGGGAGTCGTCTGGGTGATGTCTGTCTGAGTAGAGTTAGACAAAAATGGGAGAAGGATTTTGATTTCCATAAATCTCTTCATTTTGTTAAATCTTAATAATAAAATAATTACACAACATAAAGCTTTGAAGCCTCCTAAAATAATGACCAATATCTAATGGGCTTTTACATAAAAAATAATAGATAACGGGCATTTTTATAAGCCAGTCACTATGCTAAGTTTTTATACAAAGTATTTTGTTTCACAGCCATCTGTAACGTATAGAGTTTAGGTAACTTGCCCAGTATAACATAACTAGGAAGTAGCAGGGCAGTGAGCTTGTACTTTTAATGACTCTGATACACTGCTTTTTCTTATGGGGCAATTGGTATAGTTCTTCCCTTCTTATGCTTGAATTCTTTTGTTATACCCCTGCCTGTAAACCAAGTATACATTTACAAAGCAGTAGAGCTTTTTCCTCTCCTGGGGATGGTGTGGAGAGTCATTCAGAATGATTCAGTGTTTGACATATTGTCCTAGGCTGTCCTGCAGAACAGCCTCTAACAAAACCAGGCTGTCTGTCCTGAACCCCTGGTAATAGAATTGTGTAATAGAATTGTTGGAACCAATCCTGCATTTCTAGGATTTACTCATTAGTTTTTGAGTGTGAGAAAATTTATTTGTGATGTGGTGATCTGAAGACTCACAGTCTAAGATCCCCACATGTGTTTCACCTTTATCATTAGAACTAAAGTGCTGCCAACTGCCTTTTTGCATTCATCTTCTCATCTAATGATCATGAAAGGTCTTTCTCTTGACATTTTGGGTAGAAAATGAGAATCTTGTGCTTTTAGATGTGTTCTATGAGAGCTTAAAGAAGAAAGGTTACAAAGTGGGTGTCTCCAGACTTCTTTGAGGTCTTCTTGAAAGATGATGCAAGATGCAAGACTTTGGACAAAGCATCTAGTAATTTCCATCAAGAATGGAAAGCTAATGTACTTGTCATTCAGCATTATTTCAGAGATGGAAAACCATGTAATTTCTAGATAATGGACAAATAATTCTTTCTTGTATTGGTCTGGTCCTGTCATTGTTTATTTATTTACTTTTTTTAACACGAGCTTGTTTTTACTTTTTTCAAAAGCTGCAATTCATGCTGCTGCTAGATATATCTTTCTACCAATCTTCTAATGATTCACATTATTCCATTTGTCATTGGATATTTACTTCTCCCAATATGGTTTTTTGCATACTCTTTTGAGGTCTTCAATTCTTCTCTATTTTTCTCTGAGATTATTCATGAATCCATTTTTTGGAACCTCTCATGCCTTCAACAGATACTTACAAAATGCCTTTTATATACCAGCTACTGTGCTATGTTCTAAGGTCTTCATTGGTAACCTCACTTTTATAGTCTAGTGGGATAAACATACACTGAATAAACATGAAACAACTATCTAGTCATAATTATATTCTTCTGCTATGTTATCTTTTATGCCGCTGTATAAGGAATGGTGTTATATATTTTTAAATGTGCATTTTAGAAGTATGTAAATCAAGAATATATATTTGTTTAGCATCTCTTCCATTAAAACCACGTATTGTAAAATACTACCACTTTTTACCAACATTTCCATCATGTCTACATCATTAACTCCTGCATCTTTTCCTGAAATGTTTGTAAATGTCTTTGGAATGTTTAGTAAATGTGTATATATGTGTATTTTTCCCTACAAAAATTTCTCTGAAGGGAAATTTTAGGTGGTATATGCTTGAAATGGGTAGCATTAATTTTTTTATTTTGCTATTATTAATGTACAATTACATAAGCAATATTATGGTTACTAGACTCCCCCTATTATCAAGTCCCCACCACATACCCCATTACAGTCACTGTCCATCAGCATAGTAAGATGCTATAGAATCACTACTTGTCTTCTCTGTGTTATACTGCCTTCCCTGTATCCCCCTCACTACATTATGTGTGCTAATCGTAACCCCTTTTTCCCCTTATCCCTCCCTTCCCACTCATCTTCCCCAGTTCCTTTCCCTTTAGTAACTGTTAGAGTTCATTCTTGGGTTCTGTGAGTCCGCTGCTGTTTTGTTCCTTCAGTTTTTTCTTTGTTCTTAAACTCCACAGATGAGTGAAATCATTTGATACTTGTCTTTTTCTACCTGGCTTATTTCACTGAGCATAATACCCTCTAACTCCATCCATGTTGTTGCAAATGGTAGGATTTGTTTTCTTCTTATGGCTGAATAATATTCCATTGTATATATGTACCACATCTTCTTAATCCATTCATCTACTGATGGACACTTAGGCTGCTTCCATTTCTTGGCTATTGTAAATAGTGCTGCAATAAACATAGGGGTGCATCTGTCTTTTTGAAACTGGGCTGCTGCATTCTAAGGGTAAATTCCTAGGAGTGGGATTCCTGGGTCGAATGGTATTTCTATTTTTAGTTTTTTGAGGAACCTCCATACTGCTTTCCACAATAGTTGAAATAATTTAATTCCCACCAGCAGTGTAGAAGGGTTCCCCTTTCTCCACATTCTCACCAACATTTGTGGTTGTTTGTCTTTTGGATGGCAACCATCCTAACTGGTGTGAGGTGATATCTCATTGTAGTTTTAGTTTGCATTTCTCTGATGATTAGCGATGTGAGCATCTTTTCATGTGCCTGTTGGCCATATGAATTTCTCCTTTGGAGAAGTGTCTGTTCAGCTCCTCCACCCATTTTTTAATTGGCTTATTTGCTTTCTGTTTGTTGAGGTGCATGAGCTCTTTATATAATTTGGATGTCAACCCCTTATCGGATAAGTCATTTATGAATATATTCTCCCATACTGTAGGATGTCTTTTTGTTCTATAGATGGTGTCCTTTCCTGTACAGAAGCTTTTTAGTTCAAAATAGTCCCACTTGTTCATTTTTGCTTTTGTTTCCCTTGCCTGGGGAGATATGTTCATGAAAAAGTTGCTCATATTTATGTCCAAGAGATTTTTGCCTATGTTTTTTTCTAAGAATTTTATGGTTTCATAACTTACATTCAGGTCTTTGATCCATTTTGAGTTTACTTTTGTGTATGGGGTTAGACAATAATCCAGTTTTATTCTCTTACATGTAGCTGTGCAGTTTTGCTAACACTAGCTGTTCAAGAGGCTATTTCTGCATTGTATATCCATGGCTCCTTTATCATATATTAATTGACCATATACAGTTGGGTTTATATCTGGGTTCTGTAGTCTGTTCCATTAGTCGATGTGTCTGTTCTTGTGCGAGTACCAAATTGTGTTGATTACTGTGGCTTTGTAGTAGAGCATGAAGTCAGGGAATGTAATTCCCCCCATTTTATTCTTCCTTCTCAGGATTGCTTTAGCTATTTGCAGTCTTTTGTGGTTCCATATGAATTTTAGAACTATTTGCTCTAGTTCATTGAAGAATGCTATAGGTATTTTGATAGGGATTGCATTGAATCTGTAGATTGCTTTAGGCAGGATGGCCATTTTGACAATATTAATTCTTCCTAACCATAAGCATTTGGATGTGTTTCCATTTATTGGTATCTTCTTTAATTTCGCTCATGAATGTCTTGTAGTTTTCAGAGTATGTCTTTCACTTCCTTGGTTAGTTTTATTCCTAGATATTTAATTCTTTTTGTTGCAGTTGTGAATGGAATTGTTTTCCTTATTTCTCTTTCTGCTAGCTCACCTTTAGTGTATAGAAATGCAACAGATTTTTGTGTGTTAATTTTGTATCCCACAACTTTGCTGAATTTAGATACTAGATCTAGTAGTTTTGGAGTGGATTCTTTAGGGTTTTTTATGTACAATATCATGTCGTCTGCAAACAGGGACAGTTTGACTTCTTCCTTACCCATCTGGAGGCCTTTTATTTCTTTGTGTTGTCTGATTGCAGTGGCTAAGACCTCCAGTACTATGTTGAATAAAAGTGGGGTCAGTGGGCATCCTTGTCTTGTTCCCAATCTTAAAGGAAAAGCTTTCAGCTTCTCGCTGTTAAGTATGATGTTGGCTGTGGGTTTGTCCTATATGGCCTTTATTATGTTGAGGTACTTGCCCTGTATACCCATTTTGTTGAGAAATTTTATCATGAATTCATGTTGAATTTTGTCAAATGCTTTTTCTGCATCTATGGAGATGACCATGTGGTTTTTGTTCTTCTTTTTGTTGATGTGGTGGATGATGTTGATGGATTTTCGAATGTTGTACCATCCTTGCATCCCTGGGATGAATCCCACTTGATCATGATGGATGATCTTTTTTACGTATTTTTGAATTCGATCTGCTAGTATTTTGTTGAGTATTTTTGCATCTATGTTCATCAGGGATATTGGTCTGTAATTTTCTTTTTGGGGGGTGTCTTTGCCTGGTTTTTGATATTAGAGTGATGTTGGCCTTTTAGAATGAGTTTGGGAGTATTCCCTCTTCTTCTACTTTTTGGAAAACTTTAAGGAGGATGGTTATTAGGTCTTCACTAAGTGTATTATAAAATTCAGCAGTGAAACCATATGGGCCAGGCATTTTGTTCTTAGGTAGTTTTTTGATTACCAGTTCAATTTCTTTACTGGTAATTGGGCTTTTCAGATTTTCTGTTTCTTCCTGAGTCAGCCTTGGTAGGTTGTATTTTTCTAGAAAGTTGTCCATTTCTTCTAGGTTATCCAGTTTGTTAGCATATAATTTTTCATAGTATTCTGTAATAATTCTTTGTATTTCCGAGGTGTCCATAGTGATTTTTCCTTTCTCTTTTCTGATTTTGTTTATGTGTGTAGACTCTCTTTCTTTCTTGATAAGTCTGGCTAGCGGTTTATCTATTTTGTTTATTTTCTCAAAGAACCACCTCCTGCTTTCATTGATTCTTTCTATTGTTTAATTCTTCTCAATTTTATTTATTTCTGCTTTAATCTTTATTATGTCTCTCCTTCTACTTACTTTGGGCCTCATTTGTTTTTCCTTTTCTAGTTTCATTAATTGTGAATTTATACTGTTCAATTGTTCTTCTTTCCTGAGGTAGGCCTGTATTGCAGTATATTTTCCTCTTAGCACGGCCTTCACTGCATCCCACAGATTTTGCTGTGTTGAATTATTGTTGTCATTTGTCTCCATATATTGCTTGATCTCTGTTTTTATTTGGTTATTGATCCATTGATTATTTAGGAGCATGTTATTAAGCCTCCATGTATTTGTGGGCTTCTTCATTTTCTTTGAGTAATTTATTTCTAGTTTCATACCTTTGTGATCTGAGAAGCTGGTTGGTGCTATTTCAATCTTTTTGTATTTACTGAGGCTCTTTTTGTGGCCTAGTATATGATCTATTCTTGAAGATGTTCCATGTGCATTTGAGAAGAATGTGTATCCTGTTGATTTTTGATGGAGTGTTCTTTAGATGTATGTTAGGTCCATCTGTTCTAATACGTTGTTCAGTGCCTCTGTCTCTTTATTTATCATCTGTCTGGTCGTTCGGTCCTTTCGAGTGAGTGGTGTGTTGAAGTTTCCCAAAATGAATGCATTGCATTCTATTTCCGCCTTTCATTCTGTTAGTATTTGTTTCACATATGTGGGTGATACTGTGTTGGGTGCATAGATATTTATAATAGTTATATCCTCTTTTTGGACTGACCCCTTTATCATTATGTAATGTCCTTCTTTGTCTCTTGTGACTTTCTTTGTTTTGAATCTTATTTTGTCTGATACAAGTACTGCAACTCCTGCTTTTTTCTCCCTATTAGTTGCTTGAAATATCTTTTTCCATCGCTTTACTTTCAGTCTGTGTATATCTTTGGGTTTGAAGTGAGTCTCTTGTAGGCAATATGTAGATGGGTTTTGTTTTTTTTATCCATTCAGTGACTCTACATGTTTTGATTGGTGCATTCAGGCCATTTACATTTAGGGTGGTTATTGATAGGTATGTCCTTATTGCCATTGCAAGCTTTAGATTCGTAGTTACCAAGGGTTCAAGGGTAGTTCCCTTCATTTCTAACAGTCTAATTTAACTCGCTTCGTATGCTATTACAAACACAACCTAAAGGTTCTTTTTTTTTTCCTCTTTTTTCTTCCACCTCCATTCTTTGTATGTTATGAATCATATTCTTTACTCTTTGTCTATCCCTTGGGTGACATCTATTTAGTCTTAGGAATACTTCCATCTATAGGAGTTCCTCCAAAATGCACTGTAGAGGTGATTTGTGGGAGGTAAATTCTCTCAGCTTTTGCTTTTCTGAAAATTGTTTAATCCCTCCTTCATATTTAAACGATAACCTTGCCAGGTAGAGTATTCTTTGTTCCAGTCCCTTCTGCTTCATTGTATTAAATATGTCATGCCACTCCCTTCTGGCCTGTAAGGTTTCTCTTGAGAAATCTGATGATAGCCTGATGGGTTTTCCTTTGTGTGTGACCTTTTTTCTCTCTCTAGCTGCTTTTAAAAGTCTGATCTTTGCCATTTGCATTATTATATGTCTTGATGTTGTCTTCCTTGGGTCCCTTGTGTTGGGAGATCTGTGCACCTCCATGGCTTGAGAGACTGTCTCCTTCCCCAGACTGTGGAAGTTTTCAGTAATTACTTCCTCAGTGACACTTTCTATCCCTTTTTCTCTCTCTTCTTCATCTGGTACCCCTAGTATGTGAATATTGTTCCGTTTGGATTGGTCACACAGTTGTCTCCATATTCTTTCATTCTTAAAGATTCTTTTTTCTCTCTGTATTTCAGCTTCTTTGTATTCCTCTTCTCTAATTTCTATTCCAATTACCATCTCTTGTACTACATCTCGTCTGCTTTTAAATCCCTCTGTTGTATGTTTCATTTCAGATATGGAATTTCTTAATGATTGAGTCTCCGTTTTAAATTTGTTACTGACTTCTTGAATATTTTTCTGTACCTCCATGAGCATGTTTATGATTTTTATTTTGAAGTCTCTTTCAGAAGATTGGTGAGTTTAGTTTCATTTGGCCCTTTTTGTGGGGTTTGTGAGATTTTGGTCTGAACCATGTTCTTTTGACATTTCATATTTCTGTGTGGTGCCCTCTAGTGCCCGGAAACTCTAGTCTGTGGAGCTGTTCAGCCCCTAGAGTGAGGTTGGTGGTCATAGGGGAGTGGAGCTGGTGCCTGGGGGGAGGAAAGATCTGTTTCTTGATTCATGTCTACCCTTCCTGTCTCCTGTGTCAGATCCAGTGGGCCGAGTACAAAGGTGTAAGCATGTGTGCTTGGTGTCTGTACCTTTTGTTGGTGGTGCCTCCCTCTGGCTGGCCTGACGCCAGAGCTGTGACTGCTGGTTTGTGAGCCGGTGCTGTCAGGCCAGGAGGAAAGCTCGGCAGGCTGCATATCACAGTGGGGGGCCTCGGAGCTGAGTAGCCATCCAGGGGGATGGAGCGCCTGAAGCTCCCCAAAGTTCCCAATATGGTGGGCAGAGCACACCCAGACAACCTCGTCCCTCTATCCCTTCTCCTGCGTAGGAAGCTCTGTGCAAACCCTGCCCGTTCAGCAGCCCTCTTGCTGCTAGGAAGCCTCTGAGACTGCCTACCTTTCTCTTGTTCTAGAGCATCCGAGTTTGAATCCCGTCTTCCAGAAATCTGTCTCTCAAGCACTCTGCCTGTCCCAGCTCCCCATCCTCCAGAGCACCACACAATGTAGGTTTCTGCTTGTAAAGTAGATCTCCAGGGCTAGGTGTTCAGCAGTCCCAGGCTTCCACCCCCTCCGTCAACTCCATTTCTTTTCCTACTGCCGGTGAGCTGTGGTTGGGGAAGGGCTTGGTTCCCACTGGATCAAGGCTTTAGTTCAATTACCATGTTTTGTGAGGTCTGCTCTGTTCATTAGGTCTGTATGCAGTCTGGTGCAGTCTTCTTTCCTGTTGCTGTTTTAAGGTTAGTTGTATTAACTATATTTTCAAACTATCTGTAGTTTTGGGAGGAGTTCTCTGTCTCTCATGCTGCCATCTTGAATCTTGTAGTATTAATTTTAAAGATACATAGTTTACTTTTTATAGTTACTTCAAGAGGTTTGTTTTCAAGGGGACTCTGAAGGCAATGTCCAAATAAATATTGTGGAGAGAATCATAAAAGTTTTTTTGTTTCCTGGCTAAGGAAAGACAATACTTAATTCATCATTTGGATCAGTGAATTCTTGTTTTTGTAGTTAGTTCCACAGATAATATCTTAGTATATTACTTTTCCTTACTTTTAATTTTCTTTCTGTTTGAAACATTTTTTTCCAGATCCTGTAGAACTTTAAAAGCCTTCTAATGATATAGCTTACCTTTTAGGCATAGTTCTAATGTCAAGAAACTTGTTCCTAGAATTGGAAAAACAAAACAATGAGAAACCAATCCACCACGAAACCAAAAATGAGAATAAAACATAAAACCAAACCCTTCAAAATGGACAAAGATATAGAAAAAGACATAGAAATGAAGCTGACAAATAATAAAATGGAAAATGTACTCTGTGGAAATTTAAAGGGAGTACCATGATTATGTAGTCTGAATAGTCCAGAAGTGCTTAGTAATGATATGATTATGTAATTATTAAACATTTTGTGAGTGGGGAGATTATGTTTCTTTTTTGAGTAACAGAATAAGAAAAGGGCTTTAAGTATGCAGGAAGGATGAACATTGAAAATGGAAATATATTGACCACTAATAAATAGTGGAAGAAGGTACTGAGATCTACGATATTGAGTCTCCAGTCTCTAAATTGGTGGGCCATTTAGAGGAAATAGTCAATACTTTCCCTGAATGGTTTAGGACTGGTGTCACAAACTTAAAAGCTTAGGGGCATGTGGATAGCATAATATTAGAATCAGTTAAGTATAAGATGATAAGAAATGATTGGGGCTTTGTGAGTGGCTTGTTTGTTTCCTGCTAGACATTCACTTGCCAGGAATTTATTTCACGATTTCTCCTGAGAGTTAACATTTAAAAATTTGAATGTAAAATTTGGAAAAGTAGGGTGAAATTGAGCCATTATTACTGTCATAAATCCAGTTGGATCAAACTATTTCCCAGTTAGCTTCTGTTTTGTGGCTTGTCCATAGCACTATTTCATTACAATACATTTTTTAGTAGTATGTTAACTTGAATATGAAAGTCATTTTATCAAAATATGAGATCAATAACTCTCTTTTGTATTTTGTTTTATTTCATTATATATTTCAGTCAATTTTCATAAAATGTTTTAGGACTAGAAAAGAAAAAACCCTCTATACTTAAAAAATGATCATCATTATAATTAAATTTTTCCACCTATCAGTTTTTACTTAAATTAGAATGTTATATTGCTTTATTATTAGATGTGCGATTTTTATTCTTTTTGACTCCCTAGTCTTAGTAAATTTTAAATAATTATTTTTTCTTCTAATAATAACCTGGTCTTATGTATTTTCCGCCTTTGGAAACTTTGAGGAGCAACATATATATTAGTAAAGTCTGAGTTAGGCAAAAACTTGAAGTATGACTAGAATTTTCTTGTTTTTTCCTCAGATAAAATTTGAACTTGCCTAGAATTTCTTTACCTTTCCCTAACTATCCTTACGGCATAATCTTCCTAGGTCATCTCCATGTTCTGGTTAATTCATAACCTGTATTTGTCTGTTGAAACTTGCTTATATTGTGCCCCTTACATCTTCATCAGGTTAATACTCTGATTAATTGACTCTGCTCAGTTATTTATTTATTTATTTATTTATTTATTTATTCATTCATTCATTCATTCATTCATTTGGGAAATGTTGAGAGCCTCCCATGAGCTAGGCATTGAGGATAAAAAGAGTAAGACCAGGTTTCTCTACAAGGTATTTGATTTGTACAGTATATACAAATTGAAGAAGTAGAATTTACTAATTCAGTAAATATTATTTGGCACAAACTGTTTACCAGGAATTATTTTCCAGTCATGGGCTTGCAGCAGTGAATTAAACAACTTCTGTGGTGTTATGGAGCTTATTCTAGTGGGGCAACTGACAATAAGCAGATGTATATAATTTAGAGAGAAGTATTTGAAGAAAAATAAAGCATAGGAAGAGATGGGTGAGGGCTTTGGAGAATAAATCATACTGCAAAGTTGTCCCCCCTTGAGTTAAAGGAGCTGTTTGTACCCCTGTATTAACATGTCATTGGTAGCTCTAGTCAGCCTAGAGCAATTGTCTGGAGAAGGGGGAGCAGCTGTGAGCCATTAATACCTGGGGGATGGGTATACTGAACCTGTAATGGGGACATCATAGTGTCCACTATAGCAGGATATCTTTTCTTCTCCTTACATCAATAAGTTTTGTCATTATTTTTCTTGGTTCATTTGCAAAGACAAAAGCTAACCTGTACCAGTACTTCTTTTTTTCAACTCACTAGATTAAGGTAAAATGAGTTAAATATGTGATAGTGACACACATACACACACAAACGTATTATACGTATTTTAAAAACAAGAATTAAATGGAATAATACTTCTGAGACTTTTAATGTGGACACTAGATTTAGAAATTTGATAATTCCACTTATTGTTTTTAATGGATTTATTAAGTGTTCCTTATTTAAGAATAGGCACTGAGGAGAAGGTCAAAGTACATGGGCTCAACTGTGGCCTTAAGTATGTATATATTGGCTGTATAACTGTGGGCATGCTATTTTGCTTTTCTTTACCTCAGCTTCCTTTTTTTTAAATGAAGCAAATACCACCTTAAGGGGATTTGTTAAGGGATTTTGATGAAGATTAAATGAGATCATATTAATAGAATATTTTAAATATATATGTTTTTCTGATTTGTATATAAACAGAATCTGATACATAAGAAAATAGTTGTTCATTCTAGGAAAACACAGATTGAAGAGTGGTAAGATTTATTATTTAAATTTCTTGGTATATTTTAAAACGAAGTATATTTCACATATATCCTTATATATAACACATACTTTCTCTAAGTCTTTAAATAATTACTGAAGTAAGTACTTACCAAAATTAGAGTTTCTATTCAGTCTATTAAATTAAGATTAGAGGGGGAAAAAACTAAGAATAGCTCTTCAGGAAGAATGTATAAAAGGAATATTTCATACGTAAGTTCTTGGAATTAAACTCCCACTTGGTCCTGATATGTTAGTAGGTTTTATTTTGCGAATATTTGTTTAGGATTTTGGTATCTATGTCAAAAGAGAGGTCTGTAATATTTCTTTCTGTCATGTGGCAACCTTGTTGATTTTTGCTATCAGCTTATTCTTTCCTTAGAAAACGAGTTTGGAAGTGTTCCCTTTTTTTTCCTACTCTCTGGAACAATCTTTATGTAATATTGGTATTATTTCTTCCTTAAATGCATTGTTAAGATCATCTTGCCCTAGAATCTCCTATGTGGGACTGTGTTTTTACCTTACACAAAAAATTTCAAACATATAGAAAGTTTAACAATCTTATAGTTAATACATGTATACCCACCTCTTCAGATCTGTGAACATTTTGTTATAATTGCTTTATTACATATCTACATTCCCATCCCTCTGCCCATGTATTATTTCATTTTTTGATTCATTTCAAAGCAATTAGAGACACCAGTATGCTTTCCTCTAAATATTTAAGCATGAATATCATTAAATATAGTTCAATATTTGTTTAATTTTTTCTTTTGAGGTAAAACTTATATGTAGTATGCATAAATCTTATGTGAACATTTGCTGAGTTTTAACAAATGTATACATCTGTGTATCCCAGACTCCCTCAACATATAGAATATTACCATTATCCTGGAAACTTTCCTTATGCTTTTTCTCAACTAATATTCATATCAACCATTATTCTGAATTTTTTCCTAATGTAGATTACTGCATATACTTCTATGTAAGGTTCTTTCAATTAGCATATATATTTTGAGATTTATCTGTGTTTTTGAATATATGAATAGTTCATACCTTTCTGTTGCTGAGTAGTATTCTATTTTATGAAAGTCCCACAGTCTATCCATTTTCCTGTTTATGAACACCTGTGCTAGATTTTGGTTGTTACAAAAAAGTTTCTATGAAGTTGTTAACTAGTCTTTTTATGCACATATGTTGCAGTTTGTAAGGGTTGGAGTCATACATTCAGTATATACTGAGTTTTATAATATATTGCTAGACTTTTCCCAAAGAAATTGTACCATTATACTCCTAAAACAATATATTAAAAAAGAGTTTCAGTTGCTCACTTTCCTGGTCAATATTTGATACTGTCAGGCTTTTAAAAAATTAGTTCTGGTGGGACTTTAGTTGTAGGTAGCTCATTGTAATTTGTGTTGCCCTGATGACAAACTATGTTGAATTCTTTTAATAGGTGTCTTGGCCATTCATACATCATCTTTTTAAAAGCATCTGTTCAGACTTTTTACCCATTTAAAAATGTGATTGTCTCTTTCTTATTGAGTTGGAAGTGTTCTTTATATATCACGGATATCAGTTCTGGTTTAGATACATGTTTTGGAATAATTTCTCCCAGTTTGTGACTTCCCTATTAATTTTATTAATGTTATTTTTGATGTTCAGATGTCTTTACAAATTTTAGTGAAGCCCAAATACATCAGTTATTTTTTCTTTTACGGTTATTAGTTTCTGTGTTTTAAGAATCCTTTCTCTACCTCTAAATAATGAAGATATTCTCCTATGTTTTCTCTAAAGGCTTTATGATTTTAGTGTTTATGTGATGTTTTATGTTAGGTTTATTTTGAATTAATTTTCATGTATTGTATGGACACAGATCAAGGTTAATTTTTTTCAGAAAAGGATATCTGTACTATCTGTTCCACACCATTTGTTGAAAAGACTTTCCTTTACACATTAATGACTTTGTTGAAAACAAATGGGAATACAGGCTATACTCATCTTATTGCACTTTGCAGATAATGAATTTTTTTTTTTTAACAATTTGAAGGTTTATGACAGCCCTGTGTGGAGCAAATTTGTCAGCATCATTATTCTAACACCATTTGCTCACTTCTTGTCTGTGTATCACATTTTGTTAATTCTGGCAATATTTCAAACTTTTTCTTTATTACAATAGTGTTAACAGTGATCTGTGATCAGTGATTGTGACTTGTTGAAAGCTCAGGTGAGGATTTGAGTTTTTTAGCAATAAAGTACTT
Organism: Phataginus tricuspis; assembly: GCA_029783875.1. Lineage (NCBI taxonomy): Eukaryota > Metazoa > Chordata > Mammalia > Pholidota > Manidae > Phataginus > Phataginus tricuspis. Next base: position 28,390,223 of record JAQQAC010006923.1, read on the forward strand.
TTTAATTAATTAAAGTATGTACTTTTTTTTTAGACAGTATTATGGCATACTTAAACTACAGTGTAGTATAAACATAACTTTTTTTTAACAATGTTTTTTATTAAGGTATTATTGATATACACTCTTATGAAGGTTTCACATGTAAAACAATGTGGTTACTGTATTCACCCATATTATTGAGTCCCCCAAACACACCCCAATGCAGTCACTGTCCATCAGTGTAGTAAGATGCCAGAGTCACTATTTGGCTTCTCTGTGCTACCCTGATAAACATAACTTTTATATGTACTGGGAAACCAAAAAATTTATTTGACTCAGTTTATTGTGGTGCTCTGGAACCAAACCCACAATATTTCTGAGGTATGCCTGTATAAGTGTAGGTCTTTTTCTGGACTACTTATTCTGTTCCATTGATCTACTTGATGATACTTAGGCCGTTACCATTCTGTCATGATTACTAGACTCTTAACTAGAGTAAGTCTTGAATTTAGATCATGTAAGTGCTCCAGCTTTTTTGTTAGTATTCAAGATTGCTTTGGATGTTCTAGTCTCTTTGTATTACCATATGCATTTTAGAATCAGCTTCTCAATTTCTACAAAAAATGCCTGCTGGAATTTGACTGAAATTGTGTTAACTTTTTAGAACAGTATAGGGAGAAATGACATTTTAACAATATCAAACCTCCTAATCCATGAATGTGGCATATCTCTATATAAGTGTTTTTTAAACAACCTTTTGTAGTCTTTGGTGTCTTTTGTTGAGTGTTTTTGAGTCTGTGTTCATGAGGTATGTGGTCTGTAATTTTCTTTTTTTGTAATCTCTGTTAGGTTTTGGGCTAAGAATATGCTGCCCTCATAAAATGTGTTGGGAAGTATTCTGTTTTCTTAAAGAATTTTGTAAGATTGGTTTTATTCTTTAAAAATTCAGTAGAATTCACCAATGAAATAATCTGTCCCTGTAGTTTTCTTTGCAGAAAGAGTTTTGATAAAATTAATTTCTTTAATAGAGATGGAATCATTTCAGATTTTCTGTTCAACTTTGTGTTAGTTTTAGTAAATTATATTTTTCAAAGAATTAGTTTCATATAATTCCATCAAAAGTTTCGTTAATATATAAATTAATATAATTACTATAATACATTTGGTGTAAAGTTGCTTATAATATTTTAAAAAGCCCTTAGTATCTGATAAGATGCTCACTATTTCATTCCTGATACTGGCAATTTATCTATTTTTTCCCCTTGATCAGCCTTGCTAGGGGTTTATCAATTTTATTACTTTTAAGAAATTGACTGTTTGGCTTTGTTTTTATCTATTTTGCATTTTTTTCTTTCATTCATTTCTACTCTTCACTCTTTCCTTCTACTTTCTTTGAATTTGATTTGCTGTTTGTTTTTGAACGTTTTGAGATAGAAGCCTTAATACTGATTTTCATCCTTTTCTTCTAATACATGCATTTAAGGTATACATTAATTTACAAGCATTGCTTCAGTTTCATTCTATATATTTCCCTAAGTCATGTTTTCATTATTGTCCATTGCAAATATTTTTAAACTTCCATAGTGACTTTTATTTTTGCTTCATGGGTTATATAGAAGTGTACCAATTAATTTTCAAGCAGTAGGGGATTTTCTCAATTTTTAAAAAGTATTCACTTTTAACTTAGAGAGTATGCCCTCAAAGACTTCAGTCCTTTGAAATTTGTTGAGACTTGTTTTATGACCCAGCACACATTCTATTTTGGTATGTGTTGTGTGTATGTTTGTGTATTCTGTTTTTATTTGAAAGAGTATACTATATATATCTATTAAGCCTAGTTGGTTGGTTAATTGTGTAGTTGAAATTTTCTATATGTCAGTAAATTTCTTTTTGTCTGCTTGAGCTATTGGTAAAGGTGTGTTAGTCTCCCATGTGATTATGGATTTGTTTCATCCATTAGCCTTATATGTTTCTGCTTTACATAATTTTAAGATTTGTTATTTGGTCCATTCAGATTTAGGATTGTACAGTATCTTCTTGTTGGTCTGACTTTTTAATTATTAACAATTGTTTATCTTCAGTGTTTATTGCCTCAAGTCTACTCTGATACTGGCATAAATAGGCCAGCTTCCTTTTAATTGGTTTTCAGATGGTGTATCTTCTTTGATTTTATATTCAGTCTTTCTGTGTCCAAAAGTAATCTTTCAGTAGAGTGTTTAACATAGCAACATATAATTTGAGTTTAAAGGTACCATCTTACTATTTGTTTTATATTTTATCCACATGTATATGCTTTTTCTCTCACTACTTCTCTGTTTCAATCAAATATTTTAATTATTTTCTTATCTCAGTTAGCTTTTAATGGCTGTCTTAGAAATTACTACATGATCTTTGAGTTACTACAGTATAATATAAATTATTACTTCTGCCACTTCTTGCATAATGACGATATCTTAGAAACTTTAACTCCATTCACCCAAGTCCTGACTTTTTTGTTTCATTATTCATTTTAAATCTACATATATTTTAAACTTAACAGACTAGTCATGTTTTATTGTCTTTGTTCATTCATATTTGCCAATATAGTTACCTTTTCTATGGCTCTTTTTTGCATTTCTGTGTTTTTTTCTAGTATCAGACATCTGAAAATGTCTTTATTTGGTCCTTCTGTTAGAAGAACTCCCTTTTGGTATTTCTTTTACTGATAAATTGTTTTTCTGAAATCTCTTTTATTTCAGTTTCATTTTTCAAACATATTTTTAATTGTGAATAGATTTCTTTATTGGCACCTGTTTTTTTTTCAGAGTCAAGTAAAAGGGTAGACTGTATTTATAGCTAATGCTGTTTTCTATTTTTTTCTACCCTCGTGATATTTACCATTATGTCTTAAGGTACTCAAAGTATTATGGTATACTTTGAAATGTTTAATTAAATTAATTAAATGTTTCTGTTATATAGTTAAATAACATTGCCTCCTGCTATTCATCATTTGTGTTGAAAGTTATCTCTTAGTCTATTGATTGTTGCTTCTTGAAATGTTATTTTTTTCCTCTTGCTGTTTAATGATGTGGCTTTATGTCTGTTACTGATGTTATGAAATTCTTGGTTATTATCACTTCAGATATTGCCTCTTTCTTATATACTATCCTTTCTTTTGGAATTTCAATGATATGTATGTTAAACTTTTAATTGGATTCCATATGCCTCTTATACTCTATTCTGTATTTTTCAACCTCTATCTCTGTTCTTTGGATTGGATATTTTCTGTTCACCTCTGTTCTGGTTTGCATTTGTTCTGTCCAATCTGCTGGAGGCACCAAGTACTGACAACACTTCTGGGAAATTTTGCTAAAAAGAGTAAGGATATAGGAGCAGTAATTGGACCATGTGTGAATAAAGAGAGAGCCTTGCTTAATTGTTTTTGGTTAGAACATACTAGCATGTTTAAGTTACAGTTGGAATGATTCAATAGAGAAGAAAAAATTGAACCTGGGAGAGAAAAGGAAGATGGTTTTGGATAAAACTATTTGAAAGGGGAGAGAAGACATAATCCAAAGCACAACTGGAGAGACTTTCCTTTGATAGAAGTGGAACATAAAAAACAATCTCTCTTGGGACGTAGAATTCTGGCTTGACCAATGACAAATACACAGCTGCTATGAGTTTCTACACTTAAACTTTGGGTGTATGTGTGTTGGGCACATGGGGAAATTGCCTAAGAAATGTAGAGTTAAGTAAAAGGGTAGACTCTATTTATAGCTAATGCTGTTTTCTATTTTTTTCTACCCCTGTGATATTTACCATTATGTCTTAAGGTACTCAAAGTATTATGGCATACTTTGAAATGTTTAATTAAATTAATTAATTAAATGTTTCTGTTATATAGTTAAATAATATTCTATAAGCATAATTATTTGTTATGCATTTAAACTTCATTCTTAATAGTATTTTGAATAGAAAATCAAGTTTTTTAACATTTTCTCATTTTCTTTTACAGTTTTGTGAGTACTACAGTAGCACAACCATGTTTCGGAATAGTCTCAAGATGCTTCTTACTGGAGGGAAATCAAGTCGTAAAAACAGATCAAGTGGTAAGGGGCTACACTACATTTATTTTCTGTGATCTTTTAATTCTTTTAGGGATCTGAATTAATGCTACAACACCTTTGACAGTTTACTTGATTTAGAAAAAAAGTTTACATTTCTATAGGCTGTCATACTCTTACTCAGAGGAAGAAACACTTGAACACTTACCAGGAACAGTTAGGTAAAGGAAGGAAGGAAAAATTTGTTTCTAATATGTGAGAGTAATGCTTCTAACTAAAAACCTTATAGATCTAAGTATACTTGTTGAATTAACATGTGAAATTATTTCAGTCCTAGGAACTCCAAGGAATGAGACTATAAAAACAGGAACTGTCTTTAAAGAGTTACATAGAAAGTGAAATATAAATTGAAGATTTTTATAGTTATTAAAGTTTATAAAAATTTAAGAACAAGGGAATAATTTTTAGGCTTTTAAAGTAAAAACTAACCAAAAGTACATACACTTTTTCTGAAGAAATATTGAAGAGAAATATACTAAATGTCTTCTGTTAATGGATTTTAGGTAAATTATTTTAATCTTCTTAATTTCCTAAGTTTTCTGCATTTTATAGATTTACATTGGTAGTATATTCATTATCATTCAATTAAAAATGTTTTTCTTAGCTCCTGTTGTGATTTCTTCTTGACCCATAGGTATTTAAATTATAATTATTTGCTTCCAAATAGTTGATGATTTCCTGGTTATCTTAGTATTAACTTAGCTTAATTGTACTATTATCAGGGACCTATCATGTATTATTTTATCCTTTTGATATTTATTGAGATTCACCTTACAGCTTAGCATATGATCAATTTTGGTGAATGTTCTGGATACACCTGAAAATAATATGGATTCTACAGTTATTGGCTTCATTGTGGGTCCATTTTATTAATGTTGGTCCTCAAATTATCCTTGCTTAGTTTTTAAAAATTACTAACCAAGAAAGGTGTGATTAAATCTCACACCAATATTGTGGAATTGTCTATTTCTCCTCCTAGTTCCTGACAATTTTTGCTTTATGTATTTGGAAGCTATCTTATTAGATGTATTGAAGTTTAGAGTTGCTATATCTTCCTGGTGAATTGGCTATTTTACCATAATGAACTGTCCCCTTTCAACTTAAAAACAATCTGCAGTAAGAATACAAAATTAATACACAGAAATATGTTGCATTCCTATATACTAACAATGAATTAGCAGAAAGAGAAAAGCAATTGCATCAAAAAGAATAAAATACTTAGGAATAAACCTAACCAAGGAGGGGAAAGACCTATACCCTGAAAAATACAAGACACTCATGAGAGAAATTAAAGAAGACACCAATAAATGGAAATCTATCCCATGCTCATGGATAGGAGAATGAATATTGTCAAAATGGCCACCCTGCTTAAAGAAATCTACAGATTCAAAGCAATCCCTATCAAAATACCAACAGCATTCTTCAATGAACTAGAGCAAATAGTTCTAAAATTCATATGGAACCACAGAAGACCCCGAATAGCCAAAGTAATCCCAAGAAAGAAGAACACAGCTGCTAGGAGTATGCTCCCTAACTTCAAGCTCTGCTACAAAGCCACAGTAATCAAAACAATTTGGTACTGGTACAAGAACAGACCCATAGATCAATGGAACAGAATACAGTGCCCAGATATAAACCCACATGTATATGGTCAATTAATATACAATAAAGGAGCCATGAATATACAGTGAGGAAAAGAGCCTCTTAAACAACTGGTGCTGGGAAAACTGGACAACTACATGTAAGAGAATAAAACTGGATTATTGTCTAACTCCATGCATGGAAATAAACTCAAAATGGATTAAATACCCAAATGTAAGTCATGAAACCATAAAAATTTTAGGAGAAACATAGGTAAAAATCTCTTGAATATAAATTTTCCTGAACACATCTCCTTGGGCAGAGGAAACAAAAGCAAAAATGAACAAGTGGGAGTGCATCAAACTAAAAGTCTTCTGTACAGCAAAGAACACCATCAGCAGAACAAAAAGGCATCCTATAGTATGGGAGAATATATTCATAAATGATTTATCCTGTAAGAGGTTAACATCCAAACTATATAAAGAACTCACACTCCTCAACATCCAAAAAACAAATAACCCAATCAAAAAAATGGGTGGAGGATATGAACAAACACTTCTCCAAAGAAGAAATATGGATGGCCAATAGGCACATGAAAAGATGCTCCACACTGCTAATCATCAGGGAAATGCTGATTAAAACCACGAGATCTTACCTCATCACAGTTAGGATGGCCACTATCCAGAAGAAAGAAACAACAAGTGCTGGTGAGGATGTGGAGAAAGGAGAACCCTCCTGTACTGTTGGTGGGAAAGTAAATTGGCTCAACTGTTGTGGAAAGCAATATAGAGGTTCCTCAAAAAATGAAAACTAGAAATACCATTTGACCCAGTACTTCCACTCCTAGGAATTTACCTGAAGAAAACAAGATCCTTGATTTGAGAAAACATATGTACCCCTATGTTTATTGCTGTATTATTTACAATAGCCAAGATAAGAAAGCAACCTAAGTGTCCATCACTAGATGACTGGATTAAGAAAAGATGGTATATATACACAATGGAATATTATTTAGCCATAAAAACAAAAGAAATCTTGCCATTTGCAACAACATGGATGGATCTAGAGAATATGCTCAGTGTAATAAGCCAGGTGGAGAAAGACAAATACCAAATGATTTTACTCATTTGTGGAGCATAAAAACAAAGCAAAACTGAAGGAACAAAATAGCAGTGGACTCACAGACACCAAGAAGGGACTAGTGGTTACCAAAGGGGAGGGGTTGGGGAGGAAGGGTGGGGAAGGAGAAGGGGATTAAGGGCCACTATAATCATAATCCCAATAGAGGTAAGTCATGCGGAAGGCAGTACAGCATGGAGAGGACAATTAATAACTTTATAGCTTTTACTACACTGATAGACAGTGACCACAATAGAGGAGTTGAGGACTTGACAATATGAGTGAATATTGAAACCACTGTTTTATTTATGTGAAAACATATAATAAGATTGTATATCAATGATATTTTAATAAAGAACAACAAAAACAATCTGCAGTAAGACACCATTTGGTTCTTTTTATTATTTCCAGTTCTTTGCCAATATTCTTGATCTTGTCTCTTACTTTCCTGAGCTTAGTAAGTCTGTATTTATATCTATATTTGTCTAAGAGTCTGTTTCTCATAACTCTTTAAGTGTGTCTGTTTCTATTGTCTATTACTTTCGTTTTTTACTATTCCTATTTTATTTCCTCCTTTGCTTAGTTATATATTTTTTAAATAAGCTTTTCATTTTGGGTTAATTTTAGATTTATAAGAAAGTTGCAAAGATAGTACAGAGAATTCCTGTATACCACTTACCCAGTTTTTCCCATTGTTTCATCTTATGTTACCATGGTGCATTTATCACTAAGAAACCAACATGGGTGCTTACTGTTAACTAAACTCCAGACTTCTGTTTTGGATTTCATTCGTTTTCCATTAATGTCGTCATTCTCTTCTAGAATCCAATCTGGAGAACTACATTGCACTTAGTTATTTTTTCTCCCCAAACACTAATTGGATTGGCAGAAGACTAATAATAATTGACATTACCCCTCTGGTCACTTTTTTTTATTTTACACACACACACACACACATACCACTCTCTCTCTCTCGCTCTCTCTCTCATATATGTGTCAGAGATCTAAGCTGTCTCCTATTTTGACCATCTCCTAATTTGAAGAAATCATTTATCCAAATTTTGTTTTCTGTCCTAGTATCAGGATTTTCTTACACACCTTCAGTTTTGATGCTAGCACAAGCATTTTCTATCACTTCACAATTACTTCATATAAGATAACTAGTAGAAAGCAATAAAGCCAGATTAAGATGCAGGTGCTGGATAGTCTTTTGACCTGAGTACCAGATAGACTCATTTCTACATACTATCCTTATTAGAGGGAGGCATCAAGTTTGTGCTTTAGCAAAATTACAAATTATTGTATCCTCGACTTTTGAGTAGTATAGTGGAGATCAAATTGTTAAATCCATACATGTCGCTATTCTGCTGTGGCATTAAAGCTGATTCCTTTTATTTACTATGTAATTATGTCAATAATGATTTTTTGGGGAGTCTTATTCTAGCATTTATTCTTCTCCATGGGTTTTAATGTAAAATGTTTATAATTTAGAGTAGTTATAAAAATAGTGATTTGTATTCTGTATGGAAAAAACCCTATATACTTTTTTCCAAACATACTCCAAGGCAAGAATTCCAAAGCAAGAATAATTTTATGTTAAAAGAAAAAGTGTGTTTATGGAATTACATCATTAATGTTTTCATCATTAGTTTTTTGTTTAATCATTAATAAATAATTGGGTGGATACTTTATTATTTATATTAACTTTGGCTCATGGCTTATTTCTATAATTAATAAGGTAAGTTTTCTCATAAGCATCATAATTTGTTTTGTTTTAGGAAACCAACTTAATACTTTGTTTAAAAGGCATTTATAATAAAAGAGAAATCACCTGTCTTAATTTGTCTTTTAAGTAGTTAATCTGAACTTCTATGTGGGACACTAGATAAATATTTCACAGAAATAGATTTATATCAAATAATAAAAAGTGAATTTTCTTAAGCAAAGTTTAAGGATATGGTAAGCAAAGTTTAAGGATATGTTAAGGATATCAGCTTTGAATTTTGTAACTTAATTCAGATTTATAATGTAAAAATTTCTTCTGATGTGTATAGGACTAGGTACTCCTAAGTTTTGTGAAAAGACAACTATGGCTTTTTTGAAAATATATGCATTTCTGTGTTTTCTAAGTTAAATGTTATGTTTTTCTTTTGTCTTAATTTTATTATTTAAAATCATGGAAGTAATTAGTAAAAGTTCAGATATGTTTCTTTGATGCAAATAATGCCATTATTTGATGTCATTGTGTCATTATTTTGGTAAACCATTTTTCAAGTATGAGGGGGAAAATACTATTTTTCTAGTCAGGAACTCAGTAAGTGTAGTACCCTAAGCATAGCACAGCTGTTGGGAGAAAAAAAAATTATTCAAGACTGTCTCCCAGCAAAATAAAACATAAATGTGAGGAAGGCAGGAGATGCAGAAAGAATAGTGAGCCCAAGTGAGTAAAACTTATAGTTAAATATAAATAATTCCTAATAATGTACAACAACAAGTAGAATTTATTCAAAGAATGCAATGGTGTTTCTATGTCAGAGAATCAATAGAAGTTTTTAACTTAAAAAAAAAGTTAAAAACCACATTATTGTATCATTATATTCTGAAGAAGCATTTTATAAAACTAAACAGCCATTAAAAATATCACTAAAAGATACTTTAAATGTAATAAAGACCATTCACCAAATACAACAGATAAATAATCACACCAAACAAAGAAATGTAGCAGCCATTTCCATGAAAACAAATATATGGTAAGAAATTTCTTCTTTACCATTCTTTTTCAAAATTGTTTGGAAGCTTCCTAGTATACACGAAAGACAGGAAAATAAAATAACTAGTGTAAATATTGAAAAAAACAGTGTCGGCTGTATTTTTAAATGAGGTGAAAACCCCAGAGAATCCAGTGAATATCTATGAGAAATAATGATATAATTTGGCAAGGTGGTTGGCACTTTTAGCTCTACCAATATTTACTGTTTAGAAATGTAAATGAAAAAAATTACATTCACCATGATGACAATTATTAATTCTCAGGAATAGATTTGACAAGAAACCTCACTGAAGTGGTCAAGACTTAGGCAAATGGAAAGACATATGTCTCTGGATATACACATAAATTTATTGCAATTCCATTCAGGAAAACAGCAGATTCATTTTCAGTTGGGTAAAATAACTTTAAAATTCTATGGAACTTTAAATGAAAATAACCAAAGATGAAAAATGTAATCGATTTTGGTAGTGTGACTTATAAGGTATTAAAACAAACTATAAATACATGGCCACATAGTTAGACAAATAGCCTAGGTAAGTCTAGGAGAGAGCAAGAAAAACCATGGTATTAATGAGACCAAGGGTATTATTGCTGCTTCATTTTGTGGAACCATTGAATGCATTGTATGAAACTCTGCCTTTATAATCAAAAAATACCTTCTAAATTTTCAATCAGAGCTTGCCATGATTGAGACTTGAGTGAGAAATAGAAGCAACGTACTAGACTTTTATGTCATTGTATTCTTGTGTTATGTTTTATGACTAATTCATGGTGGACTATTCCTCATGTTGTTTTCCAGGGTTTGATTATAAGCTCATCTCAGGTTGAAATTGTTTTCTGTGGGCATCCTGTGCTGTTGACTGTTGAAAGGGTCCCTTCTGCTAGGCACTGCACTGGTATTACAGGCCATGGACTGATTTTATAGTGGCAAAAAATATTATAACATAAAGTTTACCATTGTAACAATTTAAATTGTCCAATTCAGTAGCATTAATTACATTCACAGTGTTGTGCAACAGTCACCACTATGAACCCCAAATTTTTCATCACCCCAAACACAAACTCTGTACTCATTAAGCATTAACTCCCCTTTCCCCCTTCCCTCCAATCTCTGATAACCTGTAATTACTTTGTCTCAGTGTATATGGCAAATTTTGTTTATCCATTCATCCCTTAATAGGTACCTTTTTCAGCTTTTGTGAATAATGCTGCTGTAAACGTTGTCATACAAGTGTCTGTGTCTCTGTTTTCAGTTTTTTTTGGAATATATCTAGAAGTGGAATTGCTATTCATATGGGGAAAGTGTTCTCATTTCTTTGAGGTAAATGTCCAGATTTGAAACTGAAAGACCTATTTTTGTTGCCTGTTTAGTTTTTGAAGAAAATGCCAACTCTTTTCCAGTGTGGCTATACTTTTTTACATACCCACCAGCAGTGTATGAGTGATCCAATTTCTTGTCTTCCTCACCAGCATTTGGTGGTGTCACTATTTGCATTTTTCTTATTTTGGTAGGTGTGTATTTGTTTCTAATTGTGGTTATAATTTGCATTTCCTTTGTGGCTAATGATGTTAAGCATATTTTCATGGGTTTATCTGACCTCTGTATGTCTTTGGTGACATACCTCTTCATGGCTTTTGGATATATTTTAATTGGACTGTTTTTGTGTGTGTGTTGAGTTTTTTTTTAAATTAAGATATCATTGTTGATATACAATTTTATGCTCAAGTTTCACATGGGCAAAATTGTGGTTACTACCTTCCACCCTGTTATCAAGTCCCCACCACATACCCCATTACAGTCACTGTCCATCAGCATAGTAAGATGCTATAGTAAGTCATTACTTGTCTTCTCCATGCTATATTTACTTCCCCTTGCCCCCCCTATATTATGTGCACTAATCATAACACCCCTTAATCCCCTTATCCCTCCCTTCCCACCCACCCTCCCCAATCCCTTTGCCTTTGGTAACCTGTAGTCCATTCTTGGGTTCTGTGAGTCTGCTGCTATTTTCTTCCTTTAGTTTGGCTTTGTTGTTATACTCTACAAATGAGTGAAATCATTTGTTTCTTGTCTTTCTCTGCCTCTCTTATTTCACTGATCATGATACCCTCTAGCTCCATCCATGTTGTTGCAAATGGTAGGATTTGTTTTCTTCTTATTTCTGAATAATATTCCTTTCTGTATATATACCAAATATGCTTTACCCATTTATCTGTTGATGGACACTTAGGTTGCTTCCATGTCATGGCTATTGTAAATAGTGCTGCAATAAACTATTTTGTGGTGCATATGTCTTTTTGAATGGTGCAAACTAAAGTGGTGCATATGTCTTTTTGAATCTGTGATCCTGTTTTTTTAGGATAAATTCCTAGGGGTGGAATTCCTGGGTCAAATGGTATTTCAATTTTTAGTTTTTATGAGGAACCTCCTTATTGCTTTCAACAATAGTTGAACATTTTTACATCCCCACCAGCAGTGTAGGAGGGTTCCCTTTTCTCCACATCCTCACCAGCATTTGTTGTTGCTTGTCTTTTGGATGTTGGCTATCCTAACTGGTGTGAGGTGATATCTCATTGTGGTTTAAATTTGCATTTCTCTGATAATTAACGACATGGAGCATCTTTTCATGTGTCTGTTGGCCATCTGAATTTCTTCTTTGGAGAAATGTCTCTTCAGATCCTTTGCCCATTTTTTAATTGGGTATTTGCTTTTTTTTGTTGAGGTGTGTGAGCTCTTTATATATTTTGGATGTTAACCTCTTATTGGATATGTCATCTATGAACATATTCTCCCATACTGAAGGGTGCCTTTTTGTTCTACTGATGGTGTCCTTTGCTTTACAGAAGCTTTTTAGTTTGCTATAGTCCCACTTGTTCATTTTTGCTTTTGTTTTCCTTGCCTGGGGAGATATGTTCATGAAAAAGTTGCTCATGTTTATATTCAAGAGAGTTTTGCCTATGTATCTTTTTAAGAGTTTTATGGTTATCATGACTTATATTCAGGTCTTTGATCCATTTTGGGTTTACTTTTGTGTATGGAGTTAGACAGTAATCCAGTTTCATTCTCTTACATGTAGCTGTCCAGTTTTGCCAACACCAGCTGTTGAAGAGGCTGTCATTTCCCCATTGTATGTCCATGACTCCTTTGTATAAATTGGCCATAGATGTGTGGGTTTATATCTGGGCTGTCTATTTGATTCCATTGATCTATGGGTCTGTTCTCATGCCAGTACCAAATTGTCTTGATTACTGTGGCTTTGTAGTAGAGTCTGAAGTTGGGGAACATAATTGCCCCTGGTTTATTCCTCCTTGTAAGGATTGTTTTGGTTATTCGGGATCTTTTGTGGTTCCATATGAATTTTAGAACTATTCTAGTTTGTTGAAGAATGCTGTTGGTATGTTGATAGGGATTGCATTGAATCTGTATATTGCTTTAGGCAGGATGGACATTTTGACAATATTAATTTTTCCTACCCAAGAGCATAGGATGTATATCCACTTATTAGTGTCCTCTTTAATTTCCCTCAAGGTGTCTTGTAGTTTTCAGGGTATAGGTCTTTCACTTCCTTGGTTAGGTTTATTCCTAGGTATTCTTTTTGATGCAATTGTGAATGGAATTGTTTCCCTGATTTCTGTTTCTGCTAGTTCATCAGTAGTATATAGAAATGCAACAGATATCTGTGTATCAATTTTGTATTCTGCAACATTGCTGAACTCAGTTATTAGTTTTAGTACTTTTGGGGTGTATTCATTAGGGTTTTCTATGTACAATATCATGTCATCTGCAAACAGTGACAGTTTAACTTCTTCCTTACCAATCTCGATGCCTTTTATTTCTTTGTGTTGTCTGATTGCTGTGGCCAGGACCTCCAGTACTATGATCAGTAAAAGTGGGGAGAGTGGGCATCCTTGTCTTGTTCCTGATCTTAGAGGAAAAGCTTTTAGCTTTTCACTGTTAAGTAAAATGTTGGCTGTGTGTTTGTCATATATGGCCTTTATTATGTTGAGATGGTTGCCTTCTGTACCCATTTTGTTGAGAGTTTTTATCGTGAATGGGTGTTGAATTTTGTCAAATGCTTTTTCAGCATCTGTGGAGATGATCATGTGATTTTTGTCCTTTTTATTGATGTAGTGGATGGATGATATTGATGGATTTTCAAATGTTGTACCATCCTTGCATCCCTGGAATGAATCCAACTTGATCATGATGGATGATCTTTTTGATATATTTTTGAATTTGGTTTGCTAGTATTTTGTTGAGTATTTTTACATCTATGTTCATCAGGGATATTGGTCTGTAATTTTCTTTTTTTGTGGTGTCTTTGCCTGGTTTTGGTATTAGAGTCATGCTGGCTTCATAGAATGAGTTTGGAAGTATTCTCTCCTCTTCTAGTTTTTGGAAAACATTAAGGAGGGTGATTATTAGGTCTTCTCTAAATGTCTGATAAAATTCTGCAGTGAAGCCGTCTGGTCCGGGCATTTTGTTCTTAGGTAGTTTTTTGATTACCAATTAAATATCATTGCTAGTAATTGGTCTTTTCAGATTTTCTGTTTCTTCCTGGGGTCAGTCTTGGAAGGTTTATTTTTCTAGAAAGTTGTCCATTTCTTTTAGGTTATCCTATTTTCTAGCAAATAATTTTTCATAGTATTCTCTAGTAATTCTTTGTATTTCTGAGGTGTCCATAGTGATTTTTCCGTTCTCATTTTTTATTCTGTTTATGTGTGTAGACTTTTTTCTTGATAAGGCTGGCTCTGGGCTTATCTATTTTGTTTATTTTCTCAAAAAACCAGCTCTTGGTTTCATTAATTCTTTCTATTGTTTTATTCTTCTCGATTTTATTTATTTATGCTCTAATCTTTATTATGTCCCTCCTTCTACTGACTTTGGGCCTCTGTTACATCCATCTGTTCTAATATGTTGTTCAGTGCCTCTGTCTCCTTACTTATTTTATGTCTGTTTGATCTGTCCTTTGGAGTGAGTGGAGTGTTGAAGCCTAGAATGAATGCATTGTATTCTATTTCCCCTTTTAATTCTGTTAGTATTTATTTCACATATGTAGGTGCTCCTGTGTTGGGTGCATAGATATTTATAATGGTTATATCTTCTTTTTGGATTGACCCCTTTATCATTATGTAATGTCCTTCTTTATCTCTTGCTCTTGTTACTTTCTTTGTTTTGAAGTCTATCTTATCTGATACAAGTGCTGCAACTCCTGCTTTTTTCCTCCCTGTTGTTTGCATGAAATATCTTTTTCCATCCCTTCACTTTTAGTCTGTGTATGTCTTTAGGTTTGAAGTGAGTCTCTTCTAGGCAACATATAAATAGGTCTTGTTTTTTTTAATCCATTCTGTAACTCTATGTCTTTTGATTGGTGTATTTAGACTATTTACATTTAGGGTGATTATCGATAGATATGTACTTATTGCCATTTCAGACTTTGGATTTGTGGTTACCAAAGGTTCAAAGACAGCTTCTTTACTAGCAGTCGAACATAACCCACCGTTTATGCTATTATAAACACAATCTGATGATTCTTTTTTTCTCCATTCTTTTTCTTCCTCCTCCACTCTTTATATGTTAGGTGTCACATTCTGTACTCTTTGTATATCCCTTGACTGACTGTGTGGGTAGCTGATTTAATTTTGCATTTGGTTAGTAATTAATTGGTCTATTTCCTTTATAGTGTGGTTTTATTTTCTCTGGTGACAGCTATTTAGCCTTAGGAGTACTTACATCTAGAGCATTCCCTTTAAAATACCTGTAGAGATGGTTTGTGGGATGTAAATTCCCTGAACTTTTGCTTATCTGGAAATTGTTTAATCCCTCCTTCAAATTTAAATGGTAATCTTGCCTGGATAGAGTATTCTTAGTTAGAGGCCCTTCTGTTTCATTTAATTGAATATATCATGCCACTCCCTTTTTGCCTATAAGGTTTCTGCTGAGAAGTCTGATGATAGCCTGATGGATTTTCCTTTGTAGGTTATCTTTTTTCTCTTTCTTGCTGCTTTTAATATTCTGTCCTGTCTTTCATCTTTGCCATTTTAATTATTATATGTCTTGGTGTTGTCTTCCTTGGGTCCCTTGTGTTCGGAGATCTGTGGACTTCCATGGCCTGAGAGACTATTTCCTTCTCAAATTGGGGAAGTTTTCAGCAATTATTTCTTCAAAGACACTTTCTATCCCTTTTTCTCTACTTCTTTTGGTACCCCTATAATGTGAATATTGTTTTGTTTGGATTGGTCACACAGTTCTCTTAGTGTTCTTTCATTCCTAAAGAACCTTTTATCTCTCTCTGCCTCAGCGTCTTTGTATTCCTGTTCTCTAATTTCTATTCCATTTACTGTCTCGTCTATCTTATCTAATCTGCTTTTAAATACCTCCATTGTATGTTTCATTTCAGCTAGTGTATTTTTTAAGGTGTCTCTCCCTTCTGAATTCATCCCTTAGCTCTTGAATATTTTTCTGTAGCTCCATTAGCATGATTATGACTTTTATTTTGAATTCTTTGTCAGGAAGATTGGTGATTTCAGTCTCACCAAACCCTCTTTCTGGTTTTTGAGTGATTTTGGCTTGAACAAGGTTCTTCTGCCTTTTCATAATACTGGAGCGATGTCAGTAGTCGCAGGCAAGCAGTGCCAGTGCCTACCCTAAAGAGCGAGCTCCTCCTTGCTTCCAGGCCTCAGTACCTATCTCTGCTGTCAGTTCCTGTGAGCCACGTGCAGTGAGCAGCCTCTGCATTAATCCCCTAAGCTGCCATAGATGGGCTGCCCTCCGGCTGGCTGGAGTTGCTAGCGAACGGCGCCAGTGCCTGCTGGCAGGACAAAGCCCTTTCCTGTTTCTCGAGCACAGTGCCTGCATCTGCTGTGGGGCCCAATGAGCTGCGTGTAGGGATCAGCCTCTGGGTTAAGCTGTATAGTTGCCATAGGCAGGGCTGTCCTCCAGCTGATCTGGAGCGATGGAGGGGGGTAGTGGGTTTGCACATGGGTGCCCATGGGGAGGAAGAAGCAGCAGGCTGCTTATCACAGTGTGGGGCCTCGGGGCTGCATTTCCAGCCAGGGGGATGGAACGCCTGAAGCTCCTGAATGTTCCCAACCTGCTACACTGAGTGTACTGGGACGATTTTGTCCACCCTTTCCTTCTCCTGAGTCTTTGCCCCTTTAACAGCCCTCTTACTGTTGAGAAATTTTTCAGAGCGCCCGCCTTTCTTTTATCCCAGAGCAGCTGGTTGTGGAAATCTGTTGGCCACACACGGCTGGAGTCTCAGTCTCTGACTTTTGTTTTCAACCCCTTATCTCTATAGCACCATGCAGTGTGGGTTTTTGCTCCCAGAGTAGATTTGTAGGGCTGAGTATTTAGCAGTCCTGGGCTTCTACTCCCTCCCCACTCTGATTCTCTTCCTCCTGCCAGTGGGCTGATGTGGGGGGAGTGCTCGGGTTCTGTTGGGTTCACGGCTTTCTTATTTTACCCTTTTCCGTGAGATGTTCCCTTTTCCCAGATGTAGACTGTCTGGTACAATCTTATTTCTGGTCACTCTTTTAGGAATAGTCGTATTTGCTATATTTTTGTATTATATGTGGTTTGGGGAGATTTCTGCCTCACTTCTAACACTGCCATCTTTTTTCCCCTTGTGTGTTGAGTTTTAAGAGTTCTTTATATTTTTTAGCCTTTGTCAGATATGTGGTTTGCAAATGTTTTTTCACAGTCCATTAGTAGTCTTTTTATCCCCTTCACAGGTTTTTTTTGTAGAGCAAAATTTTTTAACATTCATAAAGTCCAGTTTATCAGGTTTACTTTTTTTTTTTGATGGACACGTTTGCTTCTCTTTTGCTGTTTTGTTTGGGTTTTTTAATCAGGTTTACTTTTATGTATAGATCATACCTTTGGTTTCTGTCACCCAGTGTTTATTACTTAAGCACTAAGTCCTGGTTGCATGATATTTGAGTTTGAGTTAAATTCTCTTTATACACCCCATGAGAAAAAAAAAAATGTGAAAATAGGGCACTTGTTTAGAAGCATTTGTTATTTGTGGATTTTGTTTTGTTTTTTTCTGTTCAGTGGGCTTTGAAATTAATTAAAATGTTCATTGCTCTGTGAATAATGAATGTTCATAGTAAACGATATAGAAATATGCATAATATTTAATGCAAATTATGCTATAAAATATCTTTTCGTTCTGTGGGACACTATGTTTTATTAAACCATGAAATTATAACATACGCTTTTCAAGGGTTTTCACCTTTTATGTAACCTGCTCCAACAGATTTGGTTAGAAAGTTCACCCTGTTTAATGAGGAGAGGATTTTATTTATATAATTATAAAGCTACAAAATATTTTGTAATAAAACCTAAATCTGTCATATATTTATTGACTACTTTTTTCCTTTTCTATTTTTCTGCCCATCAATTTGCCCAATTAGTGGTTGGCTATTGAGATACTCACTCCCTATGAAATTCATTTGTCCGTGTCAATTAACATAGGCTGTCATAGTGAAAGTCATTAGACTAAGTGACAGAACGTGTCCATATAAGAGAGAATAAGGATTTCTATTTGGTGGTAGTGGACAGTGAACTATAAAAATAAATATGACTGGAGAGTCAGAATATAACTTGAAATTGCATTTTGAAACAAATATGATTTCACTGGTTTTGTTTATATTTGAGATATTTATAGCAGTTCAGTAATTAAACTAGTAGCATTTCTCACCAGAGAGAGACATACTTAACAATCACATTTTAACATCCATTTCCAGTTTTATTTTCATCCTATTTTTTCAGATGTTTTAGAGTTATGCTAACTTCACAAGATGAATTGTCATGATTTCTATCTTTACTGTGCTTTATGTATAGCCATACCTGGTTTTATGAGTCTTCAATTTATCGTGCTTCACAGATACTGAGCTTTTTACAAACTGAAAGTATAAGGCAACCCTGTGTCAAGCAAGTCTGTTGGCACCATTTTCTAATAGCATTTGCTTACTTTGTGTTTCTGTTCCATACTTTGGTAATTGTTGCAATATTTCAAACTTTTTCAATATTATTATATTTGTTACAGTGATCTGTGATCAGTGAGTATGACCTGAAAGCTCAGTTATTTTTTAGTAACAAAGTGTTTTTAAATTAAGATATGTACATTGTTTTTTTTAGACAATTCTGTTACACACTTTGTAGTTACAGTGTAGTGTAAACATAACTTTTATATGAGCTGGGAAACCAAAAAGCTCATTTGAGTCCATTTATTGAGATACTTGCTTTATTGAAGTTGTCTGGAACAAACCTGCAACATTTCTGAGATATGCCTGCATCATATAAGTTATTTATTTATTCCTTGAAAATTTAGTAGAACTCAAACACAAAAATGGCTGACCTGCGCTAGGTTTTTTGGTTGATTTTTGACAGTATTTTCTATTTTATTGTCATTGATCTAATTAGGTTTCCTTTTGGATATTTGAATAATTTATTATTTTCCTAGAAAATTTTCCATTTTAAGATTTTAAAGTTTACTTGCATAAAGTTATATATATTGTGTTCATTAGACAACAGTTTCTCCTAATACTGAATATTTTAATATTTTCTATCTCTTAGCTTTGTCTTAGGCTTATCTGTTTTATTAATTTTCTCAGAAGATCAAACTCAGATTTACTAATTTTGTTTTTTCCTTTTCATTTACATTATGAATTTTTCTATGATACAGCTTTTGCTGCATTCCATAAATTTTGACATGTAATATTTACATTAACTTTTTACACAGTCTAGTTACAATTGATTTTCTTTTTGACTTGTGTGATTTAATCAGCATAAAATTTTCCAAGGGATTGTTTGTTAACTTTTAAAGCAGTGATTGGCAAACTAATCACCTGTATTTGTAAATAAAGTTTTATTAGAACATAACACCCTTTTGTGATAGAGACCGTATAGTCACAATCCTGAAATAGTTAATGATCTGGTCCTGTAAGAAAAAGTTTGCCAATCCTTGCTTTAAAGTATTGAGAGGTGTTTTTCTTGGCTGAATTTTGATCAGATTTTATAACTATTTAATGGGTGCTGGAAAGCAAAATGTATTTTACATTGATAGGACAAAAAATTTGTTTTTAATTTTTAAAAAAAGGTTTTGCTTTTTTCCATATTTATTAAGTAAATTTTAGTAATTTTTAGCCCCTGTATGTTAATTTTTTGCTTAGTTGAGCTTCAAATACTTTTGCCTTAAAATCTATTTGAATTTTGCATTTTAGGTGTATCTCTTATAAATATCATGCAATTTTGTCTTTTTGTTAAATCCAATCTAATGTTCCTTTTTAAAGTGTTATGTTTAGTCCATTTAAAATGGCTGTGTAACTATTGATGTGATTGGTTTAAGTCTCTCACTTTGCTCTTTGTGTCTTGCATTCCACATGTTCCTTGTTCCTTTTTTTCTTGCTCTCTGTCATTTTTAGGATTTATCAAACATTTTTTAATACATCCTCTGTTTTCTTGGCCTTTTAGCTAAAATGTTTCTTGGAAATTTTTTTTAGGAGATTACAATATGCATCTTTAACTTTTTGTGTTTTAACTCAAATTTTTATTTTACAATATTGTGAGCTCTGTGAGAACGTTACAATATTTAATCCTGTTTATATCCCACTCGTGGTTGTCCTGTATTTTACTTTCACTATAAAGTATATCCCACAATACATTGTATTATTGTTGCTTTATGTGGTAAATATAAGATGTTTTTTAAATATCTTTTATACTTACCTATTTGTTTACCTCTTCTAGGATCCTTCATTCCTTCTTACAAAATGGTGTTTTACCTGGAATAATTTTTTTTTTCACTCTGAAGAACTTCCTTTGTGTTTCTTGAAATGTAGGTCTGCTGGCAATGAATTATCTTAATTTTTGCTTTCTCAGTTTTTATTTTGCCTTCATTTTTGAAGGATATTTTTCTCTGGGTATAAAATTCTAGATTGTCAATTCTTTCAACACTCTGAAGATGGTCTTTTATCTTTTGACTCATTGTTTCTGATGGGAGGTCAGCCATGATCCTTACTGTTTTTTCTGTGGAGTATAATGTGACTTATTTATTTACTTAATTTGGTTTGGCTGCTTTAATTTTTTTCCCTTTGTCTTGGCTTTTAGCATTTGGCTATGATATGTCTAGGTGTATGATTAACTTTCTGAAATCTTGCTTGGATTTGGGTGAGCTTCTTGAGTCTATGTGTTAATGTCTTTCATCAGTTGTGGAAGACTTTAGCCATTATTTCTTTTTCTTTTTGTTTTTTACAATTAATTTTATTTTAGTATCATTAACCTACAATTACATGAGCAATATTGTGGTGATTAAACTACCCCCTTCATCAGGTCCCCCCCACCAACCCTATTACAGTCACTGTCCATCAGTGTAGTGAGATGAGAATCACTACTTGTCTTCTCTGAGCTGTACAGTCCTCCCCGTGCCCCCCCACCCTATGTCTGCCAATCGTAATGCCCCTTTTACCCTCTTATCCCTCCCTTCCCGCCCTTCTTCCCCAGTCCCTTTCCCTTTGGTAACTATTAGTTCGTTCCTGGGTTCTGTGAGTCTGCTGCTGTTTTTTCCTTCAGTTTTTTTTTTCTTTGTTCTTATACTGCACATATGAGTGAGATCATTTGATACTTGTCTTTTTCGGCCTAGCTTATTTCACTGGGCATAATACCCTCCACCTCCATCCATGTTGTTGCAAGTGGTAGGATTTGTTTTTTTCTTATGGCTGAGTAATATTCCATTGTATATATGTATCACATCTTCTTAATCCATTCATCTACTGATGGGCACTTAGGTTGCTTCCATTTCTTGGCTATTGTAAATAGTGCTGCAGTAAACATAGGGGTGCATCTGTCTTTTTGAAACTGGGCTGCTGCATTCTTAGGGTAAATTCCTAGGAGTGGGATTCCTGGGTCAAATGGTATTTCTATTTTGAGTTTTTTGAGGAACCTCCATACTGCTTTCCACAATGGTTGAACTAATTTGCATTCCCACCTGCAATGTAGGAGGGTTCCCCTCTCTCCACATCCTGGCCAACATTTGTTGTTGTTTGTGTTGTG
>JAQQAC010006923.1:28416832-28441360 GCA_029783875.1 Phataginus tricuspis
ATTGTTTTATTCTTCTCAATTTTATTTATTTTTTCTCTGATCTTTATTATGTCTCTTCTTCTGGTAACTTTGGGCCTCATTTGTTCTTCTTTTTCCAATTTCAATAATTGTGTTTTTAGACTGTTCATTTGGGAATGTTCTTCCTTCTTTAAATGGGCCTGGATTGCAATGTACTTTCCTCTTAAAACTGCCTTCACTGCGTCCCACAGAAGTTGTGGCTTTGTGTTGTTGTTGTCATTAGTCTCCATATATTCTTTGATTTCTGTTTTGATTTGGTCGTTAACCCATTGATTCATTGATTTTTTCTATTGTTTTATTCTTCTCAATTTTATTTATTTCTTCTCTGATCTTTATTATGTCTCTCCTTCTGGTGACTTTGGGCCTCATTTGTTCTTCTTTTTCCAATTTCAATAATTTTGTCTTTAGACTGTTCATTTGGGAATGCTCTTCCTTCTTTAAATAGGCACGGATTGCTATATACTTTCCTCTTAAAACTGCCTTTGCTGCGTCCCACAGAAGTTGTGGCTTTGTGTTGTTGTTGTCATTAGTCTCCATATATTCTTTGATTTCTGTTTTGATTTGGTCGTTAACCCATTGATTCATTAGGAGAATGTTGTTAAGTCTCCATGTATTTGTGAGCCTTTTTGATTTCTTTCTAAAATTTATTTCTAGTTTTATACCTTTGTGATCTGAGAAGTTGGTTGGTAGGATTTCAATATGTTTTAATTTACTGAAGTTCTTTTTGTGGCCTAGTATGTGGTCTATTCTGGAAAATGTTCCATGTGCACTTGAGAAGAATGTGTATCCTGCTGCTTTTGGGTGCAGAGTTTTGTAGATATCTGTTAGGTCCATCTGTTCTAGTGTGTTGTTCAGTGCCTCTGTGTCTTTACTTATCGTCTGCCTGGTTGATCTATCCTTTGGAGTGAGTGGTGTGTTAAAGTCTCCTAAAATAATTGCATTGCTGTCTATTTCGTCCTTCACTTCTGTTAGTATTTGTTTCACATATGCTGATGCTCCTGTGTTGGGTGCATATATATTTATAATGGTTATATCTTCTTGTTGGACTGACCCCTTTATCATTATGTAATGTCCTTCTTTATCTCTTGCTACTTTCTTCGTTTTGAAGTCTATTTTATCTGATACAAGTACTGCAACACCTGCTTTTTTCTTTTTGTTGTTTGCTTGAAATATTTTTTTCCATCCCTTCACCTTTAGTCTGTGTATATCTTTGGGTTTGAGGTGAGTCTCTTGTAAGCAGCATATAGATGGGTCTTGCTTTTTTATCCACTCTGTTACTCTGTGTCTTTTGTTTGGTACATTCAGTCCGTTTACATTTAGGGTGATTATTGATAGATATGTACTTATTGTCATTGCCGGCTTTAGATTCGTGGTTACCAAAGGTTCAAGGGTTGCTTCTTTACTATCTGAGAATGTAAGTTAACTTTCTTGTTAAGTTATTGTGAATGCCGTCTGATGTTTCTTTATCTCTCCCTTCCTATTCTTCCTCCTCCTTTCTTTATATATTAGGTGTTTTATTCTTTGCCTTTAGTTGGTATTTGGATGGTCTGCTTTCTTTGCTATGCTTTTATTTTCTCTGGTGACATCTTTTTAGCCTTAGGGGTGTTTCCCTCTAGAGCAGTCCATTTAAGATATCCTGTAGTGGTGGTTTATGGGAGGCAAACTCTCTCAACTTTCTTTTATCTTGAAATTGTTTAACCCCTCCGTCATATTTAAATGATAATCGTGCTGGATACAATATTCTTTGTTGGAGGCCCTTGTGTTTCATTACGTTAAATATATCATGCCATTCTCTTCTGGCCTGTAAGGTTTCTGTTGAGAAGTCTGATGACAGTCTGATGGGTTTTCCTTTGTAGGTGATCTTTTTTCTGTCTCTAGCTGCCTTTAATATTCTGTCTTTATCTTTGATCTTTGCCATCTTGATTATTATGTGTCTTGGTGTTGTCTTCCTTGGGTCCCTTGTGTTGGGAGATCTGTGGGCTTCCGTGGACTGTGAGACTATTTCCTTCCCCAGCGTGAGGAATTTTCAGCTATTATTTCTTCAAAGACACTTTCTATCCCTTTTTCTCTCTCTTCTTCCTCTGGTACTCCTATTATGCGAACATTGTTCCGTTTGGATTGGTCACATATTTCTCTTAATATTCTTTCATTCTTAGAGATCCTTTTATCTCTCTCTGCCTCAGCCTCTTTGTATTCCTGATCCCTGTCTTGCAATTCCTTGATCGTGTCTTGAACCTGATTCAATCTGCTGTTGAGCCCATCAATGTCTTGTCTCATTTCTGCATTGTCTTTCCTCACTTCCCTCACTTCCTCCCTCAGCCCTTGCACATTTTTTTTGTAGATCCGTCAGCATGGCTATGACTTTTATTCTGAATTCTTTTTCTGGAAGACTATGCATGTCGATTCCCTCAGATTCTGTCTCTGGGGTGGTGTTTGTCTGTAGCTTTGTCTGTATCATATTCTTCTGTCTTCTCATGACTATAGAATTAGTTGTTGGTAGTTGTCACGTATGTCCGCTCGGCTCTTTATGACTTTAAAAAGGAAAGAGAAGAGAGGAGAGAAAAGAAAAAAAGAAAACAAATAGAAAAAAAAAATACTTCTACTAATAAAAAAAGTAAAAAAAGAGATAGAAAAAGGAAAAGAAAAAAAAGAAAAATAAAAAGCAGCAACACGTAAAAAAAAAAAAAAACAACACAAACACAAAAAAACAACAACAAAAAAAAAAACACCAAAATTCCCACCAGGGGTGGTTTGTGTGTGAATGTTGTAGGTGGCGCTATTGCTCCAGTATTCGAGAGCCGCGTCGCTCCACACGGCCCTTTAAAGCTGTGGCTGGGGTGAGAATGAATGGGAGGCTGTTGAAAGAGAGGGAAAGAAAAAAAGGAAAAGAAGGGAGAAAAAACAATAACTAGAAAGAAAGAAAAAATAAAGCCACTGAGAGTGGGTTCTGTGTGAATGCTGTAGGTGGCACTGTTGCTCCACTATTCCAGAGCCATGGCCGCGCTGCTCCGCAAGGCCCTTTATAGCTCTGGCTGGGTTGGCAACGAATGGGAAGCTGTTGATCTCTGTGGGGGTCTTAATAGCAGCCACCCTTTCCCAGTCGCCAGCTAAGGGTTCCATAGCTCCCCAGGACTCCCAGCCTGCTGGGCTCAGTTTGCTGGGCTATCCAGCCCCTCTACTGAGCTCCTGTCTCTTTAAGACCGCTGAGAATGAGCGCGTGCTTTTCTTCCCTTTTTTTTTCCTTTCTTTTTCCTTCCCGGAGCCTGCCGCTGGCAACTTGCACTTTCCCGGCTGAGACCCTGTGCCCTCTGTCTCTCCAGTCTCCGCTATAGCGCAGGCTGTGTGTCGGCGCTCCCGGCGCAGACTTCCACTCCCTCCTGGCTCTGAATCTTCTCCTCCCACTGGAGCGCTGGGGGAGAGGAGCCCTCAGTCCTGCTGGGTCACGGCTCGGTCCCGCTGGGTCGTGGCTCCGTACTTTACCCGCCTTGCTGGGACTCCCGCCGGAGTGCTGGGGTGGAGGAGCGCTCGGGTCTCGCTGAGTCGCGGCTCCATCCGCCTCGCCGGGTGCCGAGTCCTCTCTCCGGAGTGTCTGACCGCTGGAGCTCTGGGGGGGCGGAGTGCTCGGTCCCGCCTTTTCGCGGCTCCGTATCTTGTCCGTCTCACCGGCTGACGAGTTCTCTCAGGTGTACCTGTACGCTGTGCACTTTCCTGTGTATTCTGGTCTCTCTTTTAGGGATAGTTTTATTTGTTGTGTTTTCGTGAATAAATATAATGTTGGGAGGAATTTTTCTGCCTGTCTGTTCACGTCGCCATCTTCCCGGAAGTCCTAGCCATTATTTCTTAAGGAGTTTCTTCTATTCCTTTTTCATCTGTGTTTTAGTACTTTACTTGGGTGTTAGATTATTTTAGTTATCCCTCATGTATTTCAAATTGTGTTCTTTTTCTTTGATTTTTTTTTTTCAATTTTCCTCCCTTTGGTTAATTTATGTTAGCCTGCCCGCACATTTATTGATACTTTCTTCAGCTGTGTCTAGTCAGTTTCAAGCCCAATTAGTTCTTAATTTTGATAGTATTTTTCAGTTAAAGATGGTTCATTTGGTTCTTTAAAAGATACACCATTTCTCTTTTGGAGTTTTTAGTCTTTTCATCCATTTTTTTTTTCTCTTTCAACCTCTTATTTTTTAATACATAATAGCTAAAAATTATGGTTTAATAGTTGATGTTCTGCTAAGTTTAACATCTAGGTAATGTGTGCATCTGCTTCTTTTAATTATTTTGCCACTTGATTATGGATCACATTTACCCATTTCTTCACACATCTCAACATTTTTCT
Organism: Phataginus tricuspis; assembly: GCA_029783875.1. Classification (NCBI taxonomy): domain Eukaryota; kingdom Metazoa; phylum Chordata; class Mammalia; order Pholidota; family Manidae; genus Phataginus; species Phataginus tricuspis. The sequence continues at coordinate 28,421,184 of JAQQAC010006923.1, forward strand.
GTTGTTTACAGATGTGTTTAAAAGAATTGAAGTCAATAATAGAGGCTGAAATAAATAATAATTTTCCCTAGGAGAGAAAGCCTTTTCTTCGTAAGGCAGTTAATGATAAGGTTCTGATCTCTTGGATTTGATGGAGGTGTTGAAGGGAAAAGGGATAGATTGCAGTTTTGTTTGTTTCAGTTCACATGTATTTCAGATGTCTAGGGTAAGGCCTGTTCTATGTATATGTCAGTCCTCTCCCTTTAGCAGGACTCTGGGATCTAAGTACCATCTGCTTCTGAGGTCTCCAACTTTATGTCAAGCTTTCAGTCTCCCAGATTGTTGCCACCATGAATGTGGTAGAAGTCCTGTATGGAGGGAGAATCAGTAGTCAGGAAGACCAGGAGTTAACAAACATAACCTGAAGGCTAAACCTGGCCTACCACTGGCTTTTGTAAATAACATTTTATTGAGACAGAGCCATACTCGTTTGTTTATGTATTGTTTATGTCTGCTTTTATGCTACAAGAGCAGAGTTCTGTAGTTAGGACAGTAAAAATATTTACTGTGTGGCCCAGGAAAATTTGCTGACCCTTGTTCTATACTGTCAAGCCAGTTCACACTGTCATTAAAATTTTTCTGATTTCTCTCTCTCTCAGTGGAATCTTTGTCTATGGGAGAAAAGTTTTCTTCCACTACCCATGCTCTGACTTAGTAAAGGTCCATAGTAATCGTACATAAACTTCATTCCATTAGATCATTCCTAATCTTAGAACTATACAGTCAATCTCAGTAGGTCTTAGAATAAAGTTCAAAGTCTTTCACTAACCTTAAGGAGCCCTTGTTAATATAAATACTGTCTGCCCCTCCAACGTTCTTCTTTTTTGTTCATGGCAAAATTGAGGGAAGTACAGTGATTTCCCATATAACCTCTGTCCCCATGCATATAACCTTTTTTAACACTTAGTGGTCTTTCTTTTCAGTCTTCATACTGGGCTTTCATTTTAGCCTCCACCATTTTCAAACTCCATCCAATTACCCTTTCAAGCCTTAAGTAAATATCATTTTTTGAGGTATTTTACTTTGTTTGCTTGGTTTGCTTTTATTTTTTTATCTTCCCAAATAAATGTAAGCCCTATTAGTTCATTGACTTTCTTGCTCCTAGTACCTAGAATAGTGCCTGAGAATTACTAGATCAATAATATTTGTTGAATGAATGAATAAATATACAACTTTTTCTGACTCATCATTACCTACACTCACTTTTATCCTGCTGCCATATTGATTTTCCTGAGGTATTAATTAGAAAATTCTTAGCTTGGCAGGACCTGACCGCACCGTGAAAATGTCATGTTTATTATTAGAATGAGACTGAAAGACTTGCATGGTAGTAACCCCATGGTTCAGCAATTTTCAAATGAAACGTTTTCTGTAAAATTATTTTGTGTAATCAATGGGATATATCAGTGAGGTAATATTAATAAAAACATATGATAAAGATATAGCTATGACACTAATTGTATTTCTATAAATAATGTTACTATCCTCAGGTGAGTCTATGATATTGAAATATCCTTTTCTTGTGTATGAAGAGATTTGTTAATCTCTTCATACAGTTAGTTCAGATTCAACATACACTTGTTGAATAATTTATTATGTGCCTTGCACTATATTAAATAACCTAAATTAGACTTTGAGCTCCCTGAGAGAAGGACCTGTCCCCTAACAAACCTAATTAACCTTTAACCTATATTATACTCTTATTACTTAATCTACCTTAACTTGAAATATGTGTGACATTTGAAAATTGGGGAAAGATTCCCTTTTTTGCTCACTAAAGATTTTAGGGAACTATAGTTTTGATTAGGAAAGGACTTGGTAAATATTTATAATATTTATAAATGTTTATACATTTGTGGTTATTGTAAAGCATTTAGGTAGTAGTCTGTGCTCAGACAAAGAATGTTGCTGGAAACAGAGACATGTCATTAATTTTGTATCCTTGTCCATCCATATTTATTAAAAATATTTGTCATGTGTTATGAATTTCCTGAAAAAGCCATCGTAACATTATTTTATTTTGTGTTTTGTTTTAAAAAAAATCAGATAAAACTGGTTTTGAAAATAACTTAGTGATCCTTTAGAGTAGTGCTATTCAGTGGAACTTTCTGTGATGATGGATATATTTTATAAATCTGCATTGTTCATTACTGTAATGGAAAGAACTATCAATGACTGCCCCCAAATTGTGGTTCATTAAATCATTGCACAAAAATTTTTTAGATCTCAAGACTGTGTACTGTGTAACTAAGCATTGCAGTACATGCTGGGGATAGTTCTCAGGGATCTCAAAGTCTAATAGAGGAGAGAGGTTCTTAAACCAACAGTGACAGTATAATTGGGTGATAGGTAGAAGGAAGGGGAATGCAAGTTGAACTTTGAAGGTGTATGTGTTAAGGATGCACATATAAAAAGTAGCATTTGCTTGTAAATTAAGATAGGAGACCATTTTGTGCATTCTAGCAGCCACAAGAATTCTCTCTTCCTGGACTTAAGGTGAGTTAGAAGGTTGCTAAAAAGAATGGACAGTTAATCACTCATCAGTTAATAAAAATTTTTATATGCCATGGTAAAGAGTTCAGATTCTTTCCATTGCTGAGTTTTAAATTGGTAAGTAAAGATTTTAACATGTAAGTCAGTATTTCTGCTTCTTGATTAATGAAGTTCAAATTTCTATAGGTAATAGGAATTTTATGTTAAAATTTAAATTTGATTACATCCTATATAGTCTTTTTCTTGGTCAGTTTCATATACTGTTTAGCAGTTAGAATGGGTAGAGTTACCAAAGATCCAATTTAGAATGACTGAGATATGAAGGGGATTTATAAGTTCACATAATGAAGAATTCTGGAGTTGTGATTATACGTAAGTTGATTGTGAAACTCAGCAGCATTATCAAGTACTCAGTTTCTTTCCATCTTTCTGCTCTGCCATTTTTAGCATATTGATTATTATTCTTAGTGTTGTCCTTACAGTTACAAGGGGACTGCCATTCCTTCAAGTTGTATAGCATTGTTCAAAAGCTGGTAGAACAACTGGGTTTTCTTGGGTTTGTTTTTAAGATTATGGAAAACTTCCCTGAAAGCTATCTCTCTCCCTCTTCCTATTCTCTCCTCACATCCCACTGGCCAAATTATAGCATATAACCATTCTTAAACCAGTTAGTGGAATTGCAGCTATTGTTATTAAGATTCATTTATTGATTAAGGTTTGCCTCCTGAGGCTCAGGAGAAAAGCAGCTTCCCTTGAAGCAAATACCAAAAGTAAAATCAAGGTTCTGTTAGTATGAAGGAAGCGATTGGGTAAGCAACCAGTGGAGTTTGCCACTTTGTTTTACTAACTTAGTTATGTGTTTCGTTTGTTATTTTTAAAACTAAGAGTCTTTCCCATACCAAGAGTTTGAGGATAAGCCTATATTTGCCTCCAGATAGGAAAGACAGAACCTCTTTGCGTTTGTCCTCGTTAATACTAATATATTGCTATGAAGTTTTTCATAGGACACTGTCAGTGTACAGGGAAAGGACTCCCATCTCAGACTGGAGGGAAGTGGAACAATTCTTGGAGAAGGTAGTGACTGTCATTGAGCCTAAATAGCAGTTAGCCAATTTGAGAAATTGGGAAAAGTAAGTTTCAGACAAAGGATACAGGAAGTATAAAGGCATGACGAAGTTGTAAGAGATCTTGACACACTTAGCGAACTACATACAGGTAGGTAGCTTGGTACTTTAGTTGGTTCCCACTTCTTGTATCTGCTTCTTTCTGCATGTCTATTTCATTCTTTTCTAATCTTACACATTACTTTTCTCTGCTATTCAGTTCAAATACTAGTAGAATATGGCTACCAGCAACACTTGACTTCTATCTCTTATAATCCAGGCATCCAATACTGACACAATTATATTGTTTTCAAATCCACATGCCAATAGGTACGTTAACTCTAGCCTAACTTTCGCCTGGCATCATGCGCAAATCACACTTTGGACTTGGGTTAGGACAAGTTTGTGATCGTTTCAGCTTGGATTAGTATAACTCTGGGGCAGAAAATGTGTTCCCAGCCCAAGGCAAATTACCTTTGAATCTGAGAGCTGTCAAAGGGAGAAATAAAGTGAGAGAAACCCATTTATTGCCTATGAGCAGTCATCCACTTCTTGCACATGTGTTGTGTGACCCAGCTGCAAAAAGGGGCCTCACCCATATGCCCCAGTCCACATATGCCCTTGCTCCCCCCACCCTTGTTGATATGGAGATGGACTCCAACCCTTGGAAACACCTGTTGCTATGGAGATGCACTACGGCCAGGCAAGAGATTCTGGAAATACTGCACTTTTACCCACAGCCCACCCCTCCAGAAATCTCACCTCACAGTCTTCTCATTCCTCATCTTCTGCAGTGGCCCCTGTGTGGGAAAACTGGAGCACTGCAACCAGACTAGTAACATAAAATAACAAGAGTAAAATCATAATAATCCTCAATCCGGAGGATTCAGCTGGGTTCAAAATCCTATGCAGATTAAGTCCATACCTCACCCATTCCAGAGGTAGTCAGTAGCTGAATGGGTAGGGAGTTCAGAGCAGTCATCATGAGGCCGCTGCAGCCAGGGAGTGGGTCCAGGCCACAGGGACTGTAAAAGAAAAGAAACTTAAGGGCAATAAGATGTATATTTTAACGACACCAGCATAGGCAAGTCCTGTCCATCAGGTAGGATGCATGCAAGAGAGTGGTCCTGTGATAGGCCAGTGGCAGGAATGGGATCTTGTCCTGCTCTAGTGTACCAGACCTTCACTCCCCTCCCTGTGGGATTTACAGATGGGTCAATATATAGAGCTATGGGAGGTACATGAACTGGCCATAAAGATAAAACAAACTTCCCCATTAAATGCGCCCTGTTTGGCCAGTGTAGGCATCTGTGGCTTTTGGGTCCAGTCTCACACCCGCACCTCGACAGGATAGGTGGTTATAACCTTGGTCAGAGCTGTTCTGGTGATAAGCTCCATAGCCAGCAAGGTGTGGTACATAGCAGCTAGTTGCTTCTCTATCAAGGTATACAGGATCTCTGTTCTATTCCATAGTTGTGACCAGAATCCAATAGGTTGGCTGATCGATTCAAGCCACTGCCAAAGGCCCCATCCATAACCATCTTCAGTTACATGAATATCTAGTTCACAGGGCCTTGATGAATTCATTACACTCTAGGCCTGAATGGCCTTGACTGCTCACTTAGCAGCAGTAAAGGCAGCTGCACATGTTTCATCCCAGTCCTACCTGATGCCCTTTTTTTTTTTTTTTTTTACCTGATGCTCTTTTGTACCAGCTGGTATAAGGGCTTTAGAATTTTTGCCAAGTGTGGGATAAACACTCCCCAGTAGCCTAAAAGACCCAGAAACTCTTGTAATACTACCATAGTGGTAGGGGTAGGGAAACCCTGGACCTTGTCTATGACTGCTTCTGGGATTACTTTAGTTTTACCCAACCAGACAACCCCCAAGAATTTTACTGACAAACCAGGTCTCTGAACCGTGGTGCTGTTCACAGCCCATCCTTTCTGCTATAGATGTTGCAGCAATCTAGGAACTTCCCCTTCTAAATCTGCAAGAGAATCAGACACGAGCATGCTACCATCAATGTAGTGATACAGTCTCACTGTGGTTTCTTCCATGTGGCCAAGTCCTGGGCTACCAGTCAATGACAAATGGTAGGACTGTGGAGGTATCCCTGTGGAAGGACGGTGAATATTCACTGCCAGCCTTCCCTCTTGAAGGCAAACTGTTCCTGACTTTCCTGTGCTATGTCAATAGAGAAGAAAGCATTAGCAAGGTCCACAACATAATGGTACATCCCTAGTTCATGACTGAGGGTATCCATAAGTCTGCTCTAGAGGGGACAGCAGCATGCAGAGGGGGTGTGACTTTATTCAATTCCCTGGTAATCCACAGTCATATGCCAGGGACCATCTGGCTTTTTCACTGGCCACACCAGGGAATTAAAAGGACTATGAGTGGGCTTTATGATGCTCAACTTCTCCAACTTCTGTAGAGTTTCTCCAGTTTCCTTGTGTCCCTTAGGCAATTTATAGTGCTTAGTATTTGTCACCTGCCGAGGTACAGGCAGAGCTACACAGGCAGGTGCTTAGCATATCCCCTCAGGACTGCCTTTACCACACCTACCCTCAATTTGAACTCACCTGCAGTGATCTGTAATTACAGGCTCTGCTGTATATTGACCCCCAAAATATATTCAGGGATGGGAGAAATGTACACAGTATACTCCTTTGGGGGTGAACGCCCTATCCCCAATGGGATTTGGGCTTTCTTCTAATTGCCTTACCCCCATAGCCATCAATCACAGCAAGGGTCCAAGGAAAACACTCAGGGTTGCCATAAATCAGCATTTAGCTCCTGTGTCCACCAGTGCCAGGACACATTGTACATTCACAAGGGACAAATAAATTGCTAATTCTACATGTGACCTCCACAGTCACCACCATGTCCCCCAAGGTGGGAGCCTTGACTCAAAGTGATATGGAGGATCTGTATGGAGCGCCAGATTTCTCATTCCTATGGTGAACAACTCTTCATTGGGGCCCTATAAAAATATTATAGATGATATTTTTCATGCCCAACTATTGTAACACCTGCTGGAACTCTGCATACGTTTTCCAACTAATGGGTAAGTATGGTAATCACCCTGATTAGACCAAACTGCCCTGATGGCTGCTGTCAGCCAATCCAGAAGCGTCTGATTCCCTAAGGTATGACAGGCACTTTGCAACCATTGCTGGAGGGAAGGCTGGGTCATCACGGAAGCCAGTCATATTTCAGAACCCAACATAACAATGTTTTCCACCCCCGTATCCCAGAGACACAAAAGCTATGTAGGCAGAGGTTCCAACAGATTCTACTGAAACCAGATGCTCATGTCTACCAGCTCATCCTTGGTATATGGGTGGAGTATGGTGTGCTCCACAACCTGGGGAGGGAGCTGCTTCTACCCCTGAGGAGCCTGTGGTTGTGCGTTTTATTTTTCCTTAATTATAACTGGGTGGGTCTTTAATATGGAAGAGGCTGGTGCCTTGGACAATAGCCTTGGCAACAGTTCAGCCCTCGGCCCCACCCCCTCATCCTTCCCTAACATCTCTACCATCTCAGGGGTTGAAGGCACCGCTCTTTCCTCCTCCTGCCCCATGGCCTCCTATAATGCAGATTCTCTTGTTGCCATCTCCCTTGCTGCTAATGTATCTTCCAGGAGTGCAGCCTGTCTTCTCAATAACTGTCTCTCTTTCTTAAGGGCATCCCATAGGTCATCAACCAGCTCCTCCAAGTGATGTTGAAGTGTGTCTCTTTCCTTGGTAACCCTTTCCACTATCCTGAGAAACAAACATCCCATAGTCCTGGCTGCTACATGGCCACTCAGGGCCTCTAAACAGTTTTCTATCTCATTGAAGGCTAATTCCACAGCTTCTGGTGTCTCTACCCTTCTCCAATTCTAGGGAAGGCTCTACCCATCTAGGTGCTTTATTCTAGACCAGTTCCCCACTAGGTGCTCCCCAAGTGGAAGCCCCATGGATAGGTGGCTCCTGGGTGAAGTCGCACCCTCCACTGCTGCCAGAGGTAAGGGTGAGTCATCACCACCCCCACCTCAGCAGCAACTGGGGCCTCCCCACATTCACAGGGGTTTTCCAGATATCTTTCCAGCATCTCTAGGGCATCCCACCCAAAGGTTGCACCCATGAAGACAGATTTCGGGTTCAGGGATTCTGCTGACTGTGCCAGGGGTTAAAATATGTTCCCAGCCTGGGGCAAATTACCTTTGAAGCCGAAATCAGTCAAAGGGAGAAATAAAGTGGGAGAAACTCATTTATTGCTTAAAAGCAGTTGTCCACTTCCACTCGCCCGTGTCTCTCACTACTCAGCTGCAAAAAGGGGCCCCACCCAACCTCTCCTGTCCAGATAGGCCCAATCTCCCCCTTGTAATTCCCTATTGATATGGAGACAGGCTGCTTCTCTCCATCCCTGGCAAACACCTACTGATATGGAGATATGCACTAAGGCCTGGTGAGAGAATCTGGAAATATTGCAATTTTACCCACAATTAGATACCTTATTCTAGTGGACATTGTAACAGAGGGAGGAATAAATTAGTAGATGGAGTGAGAGTTGGTAAAGGGCAGTTGCCAGAAAGGGGTGTGTAATGGTGGGTGGGCAAAAAGCCACATGTCATCTTTAGGAGCCATTGCAGCAGCATCCAGGTGAGAGGTAATAGCCTGAAATAAGAAGATGGCAGTGGGGGTAGACAGATATCAATAAAGAATCAATTGAATTTGAATGATTGGATGTGAGGTCAAATGAAGGAGAAGCCATAGACTTACTCATTTAATCACTCAACAAAAATATTTACTGAGTGTTTGCTGTGTGCTAGATTCAATTTGAGGTACTGGCAATGCCATAAAACAAGTTACTGTCCTTGTTACGTAGTAACTCACAGAACTTGTGACACCCATGTTTCTGGCATAGATGACTGGGAGAATGGTGGTCCCAGTCACTTTAGGTTTGAGGGGAAATGTAATAAATTCATTTTTGGAGGTACCTACATGTCTGTCTTACATAGTGTGTAAGTTTGGGTGGTGATGGGATATCCAAGGAAAATAAGAAATCTAGATTTGGAAGTCATGACCCCACAGTGGTGGTCGAAGTTTTAAAAACTTAACATAAAATTTAGTTTTGCATGTGTATGTACAGTTAATGAATTTTAACACACATATAGATGTGTGTAGCTGTCACCATAGTTAGTATACATCATGGTAGAGCTACATTATGACATCCCTTTCTAGTCACATACATTCTCCTACTCCCAATCCTGAAAACCAATGAGCTATTTGTGCTCTCTCTGTTTTTTTTTCTTTTTTTAGAATGTCATATAAATGGAAACTGGAATAATATTAAGACTGGTTTCTTTCATTCTGCCCAAAGCCTTTGAGAGTTGTCCAAGTTGTTGTGTCCAGCAATAGATTGTTCCTTTTTATTGCAAAGTGGTATGCCATTGTATGGATGTGTCAGTTTGTTCACCCACTGCAGAACATTTGGGGTGTTTCTAGCTTTTGGCAATTATGAATAGAACCACTATAAACTTTCTCGTACAGGTTTTTGTGTGAACATAAGTTTTCATTTCTCTAGGGTCAATGCCTAGGGGTGGGAATGTTGGATTATATTGTAGGTGTATGTTTAACTTTATAAGAAACTGCCAAATTATTTTCCAGAGTGGCTGTACCATGTTCATTCCCACCAGCAATGTATGAGATGATAATTATTGCACATCTTTGTTACTACTTGATATTGTCAATATATATATATTTTTATTTTAGCTGTTATATTAAGTGTGTAGTGGTATCTCATTGTGGTCTTAATTTTCTTTTCTCTAATAATGTTGAACATCTTTTCATGTGCTTACTTACCTTTCTTGTGTCGTCTATGGCCTCCAAAGTGTCTGTTCAAATCTTTACCTATTTTTAAATTAGGTTGTTTGTTTCTTACTATTGAGTTTTGAGAGTTCATTGTATATTCTAGGTATAGGTCCTTCATTGATTATGTCATTTGCTTTTTTTGTTTGTTCTCATAACAGTGGTTTTTGCAGAATAGAAGTTTAAATTTTGATGAAGTCTCATTTATCTTTTTTAAAGCTATTAGTGATATTTAAAAATTTTGGTTTCTAGTTGTGCACTGCTAATACATGAAATATATATATGCATATATATATAAATAAATGGTTTTTGTTTTTTGACTTTGTACTGTGACCTTGCTAAACTCACTTCTTTGTTCTAAGAGGTGGTTTTTTTGGTTGGTTGGTTTTTTTGGTAGATTCCTTTGAATTTATTAGGTGGACAATAATGTCTTCTGAGAATAGGGATGGTTTTATTTTTTCCTTTCCAGTCTGTATTTACTGACTAGTACTTCTACTATGATGTTGGCTTAAAGTGTTGAGAGTATGTGTTTTTGCCTTGTTCCTGAATTTAGACATGAAACATTCAGTCTTTGACCACTAAATGTATGTTCTTTATCAAGTTAAGAAAATTCCTCCTTTCTATTCCTAGTTTTCTAGTTTTTGTCATGAATGGATGTTGGATGTAGTTAAATGCCTTTTCTGCCTTAAGTGATATGGTCATGTGATTTTTCTTCTTTGAATCATTGATATGATGGTTACTTTGATTTCCAAATACTAGTTTATCATTCTCAAGATAAACCCCTCTTACTTAGTACTTTTTTGTACACTATTGGATTTGATTTGCTAATAATTTATTGAGGATTTTTATTTCTGTGTTCATGGGGGATATTGGTCTGTAGTTTTCCTTTTTTTTTTGTAATGTTTTTATCTGTTTTGATATCAGAGTAATTTTGTCCTCATAAAATGAGTTGGGGTTTTTTCCTTCTCTTCTATTTTCTGAAAGAGAGTGTAGAATTGGTGTTATTTCTTTAACTCTTCAGTAGAATTCACTTGTGAAATCATCTGGGATTAGATATTTGTTTTACAAATGTTTTTAAGCCACAAACTTAATTTATTTAATAGTTTTAGGAATATTCAGGTTACTATTTAATCATGGGTGAGTTTCATTATTTACTTATTAAAAGAAATTAGAAGACCAAGTTTTGCTACTGGCTGGTTATATGACCTTGGGAAATGTACTTTAGCATTAACCTCTCTGGTTCTTAATTTGTCCATCTGAAAAATTAAAGAGGTAGATTCATTTGTCTCTAAGGTATCTCCCAGTTTTAAAATTCTGTAATTCTGGTAGGTAAGAGTTTATGTCTTTGAAGTTTATGTAAAATGATTGTGGACCTGTTTATTTTATCTGTCAGCTTTTGAACATTGCTTACTTAGATTCACTTCTTTTAATATTTAAGTTCTGTATTTTCTTCTCATTGATGGATGTTTTGTTGATGGAAAGGTATGGTTAGAGGCAGGACTCTTTATACATGATATGGTTATGTGAAAAATTACTTTCATAAGCTATTTATGTAAGAAGATATAAGATACATTTGTTTTTAATGTTATACTTTCTTGAAAAAATTGAGTTTAGAATTTATAAATGTTAGAAATGTATATCTCTTTTGGTGATTATCCTTCTGGTTTAAAAAGCTACTCATTTTTTGGCTGCTTAATAGAGACAATGTCTGTAGAAGTATTTATGTAAAATTCATTTTTAAAAGTTGCACATTGTTGTGCATTCTGTCCATTTATTGAGTTAAAGCAAAGTGAAAGTAGCATACAGATCTGCTGAAGGAAACATTAAGTTGCAGGCTGCAGCTGGAGGATTTTACGTAGGCACCTGTGGGTTTGAGTGCGTTCAATATACAGACTGCAGTAGGAGGCTGGCACTGCCTCTGCTGACTCCAGTACACTCCTTCACTGCTGCTCTGCCGATTTCTCCACTGTCCAGAAGACAAACAAAATGGTGCAGCACGTAGAGGGCGTGGGAAAAAAATAACCATCAGTATGAACCAAAGGTGGGTTTGCTACACTGAATAGCAGAGAAAATAGTTTAACACGATTACAAGCTTGGATATATAGTTCAGTATGTCAGTTATCCTTAACTGTTTTAATGTTTGATTATGCCATTCAAGAATGCAAATGTACAGTTCTGAAATGTGCATGCCCTCCAGATACTGAGGCTTCAGGTATATTGCATGTGTAGCATTAATAAATGCATGCATGGAGCTTATAAACAGATTTATATTTGTACTGAATATGTGTAATGTGTATACACACACACACACATGAAGGTTTTTTTCCTAGTAATACTAGGTTTTTTTAAACAAGCACTTACAGGTTTTAGGTTTTTTATGTTACACATTTGTCACAGCTGCTACCAATGTCTCTGGCCTTATATTCATTTTATAATAGTAGAGAGCATTGGTAGGGGATTCTCTGGTGAGATGGGGAATAAGTAGAATGAACACGAGTTGGCACTTCATATTTTATTGATGACTGTAATGCAGTGTGAGTTCGCATTGCACATAGTCATGATTTAAATGATTACTTCTTTTATGAAAACAAACTGTTTGTAAGAACAGCCATGTTGTAGACAGTGAGTATAAAATAAGGAGAGGAAGCAGGACAAGTAAAATTTCTCTGTCCTTGGTTTCTTGAGCAATGCTCAGCATTGACTCCTGGCGCTGTCATTTTAGAAGTACAGTATAGAAACAATTGAACATCAAGCATAGAAAAAAAAAACATGGAGGTTTAGTTTTCCACTCCCTCACAGAAGCACTTTACTTATGTACTCATATATTTTGGGTTTTGGTGGCTGCATGTTACTGGGGAGCTGTCCAGTTGAGACAAGATATATTTACTTAAGCCACACCCAACAGATTCAGCTTTTTTATGCATTCAGACACTGTTTTAATCCTTACTCATTTATAACCATCATATGTGGGAAGCCTTTGAGTTGTAAAAAGAAAGAAAATACTAGATTCACAGGTTCCAGCTTAATGTGTCCTTGAATATCAGAGTTGTTATATTAATAGCACAGAAGAACAGTATTTAAGTTATGCAGCATTATCTCTAGCAGAGATAGAGAGGGAGAGAGAATATTTGTATGGTTCCAGTACAGTGTACTGTAAGTATTCTGATCATATAGGTAACAGTGCTGCTGCTATACTATTTTCTTTTTTAGTATCCTTAGTGTTAAATTGGGGTATGACATTTATAGTTCAGATTTTCTGTTTGAGAAAATATTTGTTCAAGCATTTTAAATACTTCACTTACAGTTTTTCTGTGCTTTAACATTTTTGCAAAAGATTAAGCCTAAGTTTAAAATCTATTTATACTGTTTTATTCTGTACTAACAACATGTTGTTTGTGATAAAAATGAAAAACTTTATGACTGTTTGCCACTGTATTGGATTACCTCACTCACTTTACTGTAGACAGAAATAACAAGAATCATCATTCATCTTAGTAGTCTGCAGAGTACTCATGTTCTATATTTTCACTAACTTTTTCTTTAAATTCACTCCATCTTCTCCCCAAAAAGAAAAATAACTTTTATCTGTACTATATTTCCTTAATTTTACTGAATAACACAGAAGAGTAATATGGGATTTTTATGTGCAAAATTTAGTGACAACATAGGTAACTGTAGATTGAAACATACTATGTTATTGGAACGTTTTGTGGATCTAAAATGTTGTATAATCCTGATGGAATATTGCAGATGAAACGAAGAAATCTGATTGGTTCCTCACAAGACACACAGCCTTGAAATCCATTCTAAGGAGGTTTCTACAGCAGCCTGGATGGCTAGTTAGTAACACAATTGAAACAAAATGCCTTGGAGACAGGGAGGGGTTAGGAAGAGACTGAAGTTGTTAAAGCACTTCAGTAATCCTTATCTTTTAGCATTTTGGTTTCCTTGCAGGTTTTTTTCCCTTTCAGTCTCTTTTTTGCTTTGCTTATTATTACTACTTCTAGGGAATGTTCTATTACATTAACAAACTTTCTAAGTAGTAATATTTAATGAACTAGGAGAGTTGCTTTAAAAGGAGTTTTATGTGTAGTGATAGAATGGGTTAATGAATATAATTTCAGAATATTAAATATGAATGAGTGGACTTGTTGGGGGAGGGGGGGCTTATGATGGAAAAGAGTTATGAAGTACAGGACACTAATAGGAACTCTTTGGCCCTACCCTTCCCCATCATATCAAAACTGTATTAGATAATTTGTCATCTAAGACTTCAGTGATGCTTGGTGAGGGCACATTGTTACTGACATTCAAACAGCAGGCTATTGCAAGTCAAAACAGGTGGAGAATTGTTTGCTGTCTGCTGGCTATTAGAAACACCCTTGAGATGTGAGAACAATATATATTAGCTTTTATATATTTACTATTCTTGCCCAAATAATCTGCCAGAATGTACTTGTAAATTATAGTACCAGATATTCAATATCTTTTATGAAAATACTTAAAATATACTTAGAGTTTATCCTATTAAAATTTGAGAATTCTTTGAACATTTATTTATGTCAACTTCATTTATAGGATGTGGGGGAGGGAAAAATTGCTGTGAACTGTGAACAGGAATGAGCATTTAAATTAAGAGAACTAATTATATTGAAAGGAAGTAGAGAAGCATCTTAGAGCATATTTAAAAAGTCATATCTTAGGTATAGATCTGTTCTGATAAAAACCAACTACATCTTTTAGGTTCCATTTCTGTGCTTATTTTCTAAATTATCCGATATGCTAATAGAGTCAGGCTGAAAGCAGCTGGCTGCTGGTGTTACAAGCTGAAAACAAAATGGCTGGCAAGGATTAGTACTATAAATTTGTGATAGAGAGCTGGATACAATTAAGATATCCTTTGTTGAAGTAGAATGTTACAGACTAAGTTGATGAGGGAATGACTGTTGCGCTAGATGCTTTTGACAAAAAAGAACATAATTTTATTAAAGAAAATGTGCAAATACTCTATTATAGCATAAAAACAAAAGATTTTATGCTGTAAATAGTAATTCATTTTCAACTAAGCAATAAAAAAACTTGTTAATATTCATTTACCATCATTGTCTTTGTAACGCTAAGATCCAGGTAGTTTCTGAAGATATTATTTATTAATTTTTCAGATTAACAGGGTGGTTATGGGTAAAAGAAATTAAAAATGAGTACATTCTTCAAATGGGGGATAATTTAGAGATAAGTTTATGGGACTTTTATTTATGAACTTTTAGATTATAGATTTATTTATGAATCTTTTGGAGGGATAGAAGAAATAGAATAATGGGAAAATTTAGAGATAAGAGTGAAAATATAGTTCATAAAATGACAATATCCACAGATGTGTATATTAATAAAGATTTTCCTCTGTATAACCATAAGCCTTTTCCACTGATTTTTAGTAATCGTTGAAAGAGTAAATGACATTAAAATTGTTGATAGTCTGGGATAGATTGAGAAATAGCTTCAGAAATTGTTAATTACTTAGGTTGAAAACACATTAGCTCATAGGTCTGTCTCTCACGGTGTAATGGTTATGTACTATAAGAGGGCAAACAATGTAAATTTGGTATCTCTATTTCTCTAGCACATAGTACAATGCCCTTGGATTTAGTGGGTGCCTTAGTGTCTGATAAATGAGTAACAATAGCAAACACTTTGGTGTGTGTATAAAGGCATACATACATAATTATCCTCATTTAATTTTCACAACCTTATGGGATAAATTCTATTATTTTATTTTACTCATTTAGCAGATAAAGAGAGACAGAGAAACAGAAGTGACATGGCCAAAGTCGCACCGTAAGTGTTGGAACCAAGATTTGTACTTGGGTGGTTCTGAACCCCATCATCTCTCCCTCCAGTAACTGAAGATAAAGATTCCATGGTACCCTTAGCTCTCAGGAGCATACAGTTGTGTACATAATCTGGCAGGAACTGCAGAGCAGAGAAAATCTTTCTGCAGTATCTCTTTCAAAATCGCTCTGATGTTTTGTTTTCTTAAGTCCTTTTTCTATCTCTTAGCTAGAGCTGATGGCACATTATCATCAGCAGCTAATGTAAATGTCAGTTCTTAAAGCTATTTAAACATCCATAGCAAGCGTATTCAGCAAGTAGGTAGAAAATACTTAAAACTTTCTACACTTCCTCAAAATGGCTGCCAACATCTAATCAATCATCAAGACTGATTGATTAAAACTCCCAAAATTTTTCAACTTTTTCTTCTCTTCTTCCATTTTCACTTCCATTTTAGGATTTCCTCTTTTCTCACTTAAATTACTGTGTCTCCAGTTTCCACTAACCCTTTAGTCCATTTTCTATTTTGCTGTAAGAATGAATTTTCATAAATATAAATCCCCATAATTTAAAAATAAAATATGGCATGACTTTTACTAGTTCTTGTTGCAGTAACTGTGCAATGACGGATGTACACAGAGACAATACACAGATTCATAGACAGATTTAGAATTTGGTTTGAAAAAAAAAGCAATATGTTTAAGTCTCCTTTATCAGAGATGAAAAATGCCAATATCAATGTATCCACAAATAATTTTTATTTTAGTGTTGTGCCTGTTTTAAATTTAAAATGGTATCATTCTATTACTCTGCATCTTGCTTATCTCTTGTTGATATATGTGGACTTGGTTTATTTCTTTTTTGTGTTGTATAGTATTCAATTTTATGAGCACATTTCTTTTATCCATTTCTCTCCTAATAGAAGTTTGAGTTTATGCCAGTGTTTATTTTGTGTTTTATTTTTTGCTGCAGTGAATATCCTTACACACTTACCAGTGTTTTTCTGGGGACTATACCCAGAAATGGAATTGCCAGATTGTAGGTTATTTATATTTTCACTTTTACTGGATAATTTCTCTCCTCTGTCACTGTACCATTTTACATTCTTCTCAGAAGTGTTTGAGAGTTCCTGTTTTGCCATATCTTTGGCAACAGTCATATGGTCAGACGTCTTCATTTTCCCCAACCTGGTAGGTGAAAAGTAACATCCTACTGGTTTATTTCTATTTCTAGCAAGAATGAATATCCTTTCATGTGTTTATTGGCATTTCAGATTTCCTCTTTTGTTAATAACTTCCTCATGTTCTTTAAGCTTTTTTCTCTTGGCTTATTTATCTTTTTCTTACTGATTTATGGATACTTTTTATATATTTTAACCTGGGTTCAACAAATTATAGCCCATGAGTTAAATCTAGCCCACCACCTGTGTTTGTATAGGCTGTGAGCTAAAGATAGTTTTACATTAATTTAAATGACTCAGAAAAAAAATGAATAAAATATCACGTGAAAATGATATGAAATTCACATTTCAGTGTCCATAAGTAAAGTTTTATGGAATACAGCCATACTCACTTATTTACATATGATTTGGGGCTGCTTTTGTGCTAAAATGGTAGAGCTAAATAGTGAAGCAGAGAACATGTAGTCTGCAAAGCCTAAAATATTTCTTCTCTTTACAGAAGTTGGTAGATTTCTGTTCTGAGTTGATTCTTGGTCTGTGACAGATATTGGCTCCCAGTCTCTATTCTGCTTAAAATTTTGCTTTTCGTTATAAGTTTAAAACTATGTCTAAACTTATCTTGAGCAGAAGTTTATTTATCATTCTTTTTCCCCATGTGTTGTTTCAGAAGACTTTCCTTACAGATCATAAATATATTTGCCTATATTTGCTTAAAATGGTTAAAGTTCTTTTTCATTTTCAGATTTTTAGTACATTTTGATTTTTCTCTTTTCCTTTTTCTCTTTAATTTTTTCGTAATGTGATTATAGTGTAAGAAGAGGATCTAATTGTTTTTTCTCATGATGAAAGGCAATTTTCCCACATCTGTTTATTGTTGAATAACCTTTCCTTTTGCCAGTGTTTTATTTATTTTTATTTTTTATTAAGGCATTATTGATACACACTCTTACGAAGGTTTCACTTGAAAAAACAATGTGGTCACTACATTTACCCATATTATCAAGTCCCCACCTATACCCCAATGCAGTCACTGTCCATCAGTGTACTAAGATGCCACAGATTGACTGTTTGCCTTCTCTGTGCTACAGTGTTTACCCGTGACCCCCCACACCATGTGTATTAAACATAATACCCCTCAATCCCCATCTCCCTGCCTCCCAACCCGCCCTCATACACCCCTCCCCTTTGGTAACCTCTAGTCCCTTCTTGGAGTCTGTGAGTCTGCTACTATTTTGTTCCTTCAGTTTTGCTTGGTTGTTATACTCCACAAATGATGGAAATCATTTGGCATTTGTCTTTCTCTGCCTGGCTTATTTCACTGAGCATAATATCCTCCAGCTCCATCCATGTTGTTACAAATGGTAGGATTTGTTTCTTTCTTATGGCTGAATAGTATTCCATTGTGTGTATGTACCACATCTTCTTTATTCATTCATCTACTGATGGACACTTAGGTTGCTTCCATGTCTTGGCTATTGTAAATAGTGCTGCGATAAACATAGGGGTGCATATGTCTTTTTCAGTCTGAGAAGTTGTATTCTTTGGGTAAATTCCAAGGAGTGGGATTCCCGGATCAAACGGGATTTCTATTTTTAGTTTTTTGAGGAACCTCCATATTGCTTTTCACAATGGTTGAACTAGCTTACATTCCCACCAGCAGTGTAGAAGGGTTCCCTTTATCTGCATCCTCACCAGCATTTGTTGTTCTTAGTCTTTTGGATGCTGGCCATTCTTACTGTTGTGAGGTGATATCTCACTATTGTTTTAATTTGCATTTCCCTGATGATTAGTGACATGGAAATCTTCTCATGTGTCTGTTAGCAATCTGAATTTCTTCTTTGGAGAATTGTCTGTTCATATCCTCTCCTAAATTTTAATCAGGTTATTTGCTCATGTGAGTTCTTTATGTATTTTTGATTTAACCCCTTGTCGGATATGTCATTTACAAATATATTCTCCCATACTGTAGGATGCATTTTTGTTCTGTTCATGGTATCCTTTGCTGTACAGAAACTTTTTAGTTTGATGTAATTGCATGTGTTTATTTTTACATTTGTTTCCCTTGCTCGAGGAGATGCGTTCAGAAAGAAGTTGCTCATGCTTATATTCAGATTTTTGCCTATGTTGTCTTCTAAGAGTTTTATGGTTTCATGACTTACATTCAGGTCTTTGATCCATTTCGAGTTTACTTTTGTGTATGGGTTAAAAAATAATCCAGTTTCATTCTCTTCCATGTAGCTCTTCAGTTTTGCCAACACCAGTTGTTGAAGAGGCTGTCATTTCCCCATGGTATGTCCATGGCTCCTTTATCATATATTAATTGACCATATATGGTTGGGTTTATATCAGGGCTCTCTGGTCTGTTCCATTGGTCTATGGTTCTGTTCTCGTGCCAGTACCAAATTGGCTTTGATTATGTGGCTTTGTAGTAGAGCTTGAAATTGGGGAGCATAATACCCCCAGTTTATTCTTCTTTCTCAGGATTGCATTGGCTATTCGGGGTCTTTTGTGGTCCCTTATGAATTTTAGAACGATTTTCTCTAATTCATTGAAAAATACTGTTGGTACTTTGATAGGGATTGCATTTAATCTGTAGATTGCTTTAGGCAAGATGGCCATTTTGACAATATTCATTCTTCCTATCCATGAGCATGAGATGTGTTTCCATTTATTGGTATCTTCTTTAATTTCTCTGAGGAGTGTCTTGTAGTTTTCAGTGTATAGGTCTTTCATTTCCTTGGTTAGGTTTATTCCTAGATATTTCGTTCTTTTTGCTGCAACTGTGAATGGAATTGTTTTTCTGATTTCTCTTTCTGCTAGTTCATCATTAGTGTATAGGAATGCGACAGATTTCTGTGTATTAATTTTGTATCCTGCAACTTTGCTGAATTAAGATATTAGATCTAGTAGTTTTGGAGTGTATTCTTTAGGTTTTTTATGTACAATATCATCTTATCTGCAAACAGGGACAGTTTAACTTCTTCCTTGATAATCTGGTTGCCTTTTATATCTTTGTGTTGTCTTATTGCCGTGGCTAGGACTCCAGTACTATGTTGAATAGAAGTGGGGAGACTGGGCATCCTTGTCTTGCTCCTGATCTTAAAGGAAAAGCTTTCAGCTTCTCGCTCTTAAGTATAATATTTGTGTTTTTTTGTTGCTATTTTTTTTCAGAGATTTTTTTTTCTCAGCACTGTATTTTATTTTATTTTTTATTTATTGATTTTTGGTTTACTTAAATTTATTTTGGTATCATTAATCTACAACTACATATGCAATATTATGGTTATTAAACTACCCCTTCATCAGGTCACCCCCACCAACCCCATTACAGTCACTGTCCATCAGCGTAGTGAGATGCTATAGAATCACTACTTATCTTCTCTGAGTTGTACAGCACTCTCCGTGCCCCCCCAACATTACATCTCCTAATGTAATACCCCGTTTTTTCCCCCTTATCCCTCACTTCCCACCCATCTACCCCAGTCCCTTTCCCTTTGGTAACTATTACTCCGTTCTTGGGTTCCATCCATGTTGTTGCAAATGGTAGGATTTGTTTTCTTCTTATGGCTGAATAATATTCCCTTGTGTATATGTACCACATCTTCTTTATCCATTCATCTACTGATGGACACTTAGGTTGCTTCCATTTCTTGGCTATTGTAAATAGTGCTGCGT
>JAQQAC010006923.1:28446360-28466853 GCA_029783875.1 Phataginus tricuspis
AGAGTTCTGTAGATATCTGTTAGGTCCATCTGTTCTAGTGTGTTGTTCAGTGCCTCTGTGTCTTTACTTATTCTTTTCCTGGTTGATCTATCCTTTGGAGTGAGTGGTGTGTTAAAGTCTCCTAAAATAATTGCATTGCTGTGTATTTCGTCCTTCACTTCTGTTAGTATTTGTTTCACATGTGCTGACGCTCCTGTGTTGGGTGCATATATGTTTATAATGGTTATATCTTCTTGTTGGACTGACCCCTTTATCATTATGTAATGTCCTTCTTTATCTCTTGCTACTTTCTTCGTTTTGAAGTCTATTTTATCTGATACAAGTACTGCAACACCTGCTTTTTTCTCTTTGTTGTTTGCATGAAATATCTTTTTCCATCCCTTCACTTTTAGTCTGTGTTTATCTTTGCGTTTGATGTGAGTCTCTTGTAGGCAGCATATAGATGGGTCTTGCTTTTTTATCCACTCTGTTACTCTGTGTCTTTTGATTGGTGCATTCAGTCTGTTTACATTTAGGGTTATTATTGATAGATATGTACTTATTGCCATTGCTTGCTTTAGATTCATGGTTACCAAAGGTTCAAGGGTTGCTTCTTTACTATCTAAGAATCTAACTTAACTTTCCTGTTAAGTTATTGTGAATGCCGTCTGATGTTTCTTTATCTCTCCCTTCCTATTCTTCCTCCTCCATTCTTTATATGTTAGGTGTTTTATTCTTTGCCTTTAGTTAGTATTTGGATGGTCTGCTTTCTTTGCTATGATTTTATTTTCTCTGGTGACATCTTTTTAGCCTTAGGGGTGCTTCCCTTTAGAGCAGTCCGTTTAAAATATTCTGTAGTGGTGGTTTATGAGAGGCAAACTCTCTCAACTTTCCTTTGTCTTGAAATTGTTTAATCCCTCCATCATATTTAAATGATAATCGTGCTGGATACAGTATTCTTGGTTTGATGCCCTTGTGTTTCATTACGTTAAATATATCATGCCATTCTCTTCTGGCCTGTAAGGTTTCTGTTGAGAAGTCTGATGACAGTCTGATGGGTTTTCCTTTGTAGGTGATCTTTTTTCTCTCTCTAGCTCCCTTTAATAGTCTGTCTTTTTCTTTGTTCTTTTCCATCTTGATTATTATGTGTCTTGGTGTTGTCTTCCTTGGGTCCCTTGTGTTGGGAGATCTGTGGGCTTCCGTGGACTGCGAGACTATTTCCTTCCCCAGCATGGGAAAGTTTTCAGCAATTATTTCTTCAAAGACACTTTCTATCCCTTTTTCTCTCTCTTCTTCCTCTGGTACTCCTATAATGCGAATAGTGCTCCGTTTGGATTGGTCACACTGTTCTCTTAAAATTCTTTCATTCTTAGAGATCCTTTTATCTCTCTATGTCTCAGCTTCTTTGTATTCCTGTTCCCTGTTTTGTATTTCATTGACTGGGTCTTGAACCTGTTTCAGTCTGCTGTTAAGCCCGTCGATGGCTTGTCTCATTTCTGCTTTGTCTTTCCTCATTTCCTCCCTCAGCTCTTGCACATTTTTCTGTAGATCCATCAGCATTGCTATGACTTTTATTCTGAATTCTTTTTCAGGAAGACTGTGCGTGTCCATTCCTTCAGATTCTGTCTCAGGGGTGTGTGCCTGTAGTCTTGTCTGTATCATATTCTTCTGTCTTCTCATGACTATAGAGTTGGTTGTTGGTAGTTGTCACGTATGTCAGCTGGGCTCTTTATGACTTTAAAAAGGAAAGAGAAGAAAGGAGAGAAGAAGAAGGGGAAGACAAAAAAATTAAAAAAGAAAAAAATACTACTAATAAGAAAAAAGTAAAAAGAAAGAGAGAAAAAGGAAAAGAAAGGAAAGAAAAAGCAGCAACACCTCAAAACAAAACAAAACAAAACACGCCCACCGGGAGTGGGTTCTGTGTGAATGCTGTAGGTGGCACTGTTGCTCCTCTATTCCAGAGCCGTGGCTGTGCCACTCTGCAAGGCCCTTTATAGCTCTGGCCGGGGTGGGATCGAATGGGAGACTGTTGATCTCTGTGGGAGTCTTAAACGCAGCCACCCTTTCCCAGTCCCCAGTTAAGGGGTCTGAAGCTACCCAGGACTCCCAGCCCGCTGGGCCGAGTGTGCCACGGAAACCTGGCCCCTCCACTGGGCTCCGTCTCTTTAAGACCGCTGAGAAAAAGCGCGCGCTTTTCTTCCCTTTTTTTTTTTTCCCCTTCTTTTTCCTTTTTCCCTTTCTTTTTCCTTCCCAGAGCCTGCTGCACACAACTGGCGCATTCCCTGCTGTGACCCTGCGCCCTCTGTCTCTCCAATCTCCGCTACACCACGCATTGTGTGTCGGCGCTCCCGGCACAGACTTCCACTCCCTTCCGGCTCTGAATCCTCTCCTCCCGCCGGTGAGTTGCGGTGAGGGAGCGCTCGGGTCCCGTCGGGTCGCGGTTCCGTATCTTAAACCGCCTCACCGGGTGCCGAGTCCTCTCTCAGGTGTATCTACCCGCCGGAGCTCTGGAGTGGGAGAGTGCTCGGGTCCCGCCGGGTCGGGGCTCCGTATCTTACCCGCCTCGCCCGGTGCAGAGTCCTCTCTCACAGCTACACGCTGTGCCCTTTCCTGTGTATTCTGGTCTGGCTTTTAGAAATAGTTGTATTTGCTGTGTTTTCGTGAATAAATATAATGTTGGGAGGAATTTTTCTGCCAGTCTGTTCACGTCGCCATCTTCCCAGAAGTCTGTTCCTAGTTTTTTTAATTGTGAATTTAGAGTGTTCATATGGGATTGTTCTTCTTCCCTGAGGTAGGCCCGTATTGTAATATACTTTCCTCTTAGCACTCCCTTCGCTGTGTCCCACAGATTTTGTGGTGTTAAATTATTGTCATTTGTCTCCATATATTGCTTGATCTCTGTTTTTATTTGGTCATTGATCCACTGATTATTTAGGAGTATGTTATGAAGCCTCCGTGTGTTTGTGGGATTTTTTTTTTTTTTGCATAATTTATTTCTAGTTTCATACCTTTGTGGCCTGAGAAACTGGTTGGTACACTTTCCATCTTTTTTAACTTACTGAGGTTCTTTTTGTGGCCTAGTATATTATGTATTCTTGAAAATGTTCCATGTGCACTTGAGAAGAATGTGTATTCTGCTGCTTTTGGGTGTAGAGTTCTGTAGATGTGTGTTAGGTCCATCTGTTCTAATGTGTTGTTCAATGCCTCTGTCTCCTTATTTTCTGTCAGGCCGATCTGTCCTTTGGAGTGAGTGGAGTGTTGCAGTCTTCTAGAATGAATGCATTGCATTCTATTTTCCCTTTTAATTCTGTTAGTATTTGTTTCACATATGTCGGAGCTCCTGTGTTGGGTGCATATATATTTAAAATGGTTATATCCTCTTGTTGGACTGACCCCTTTATCATTATGTAATGTCCTTCTTTATCTCTTGCTACTTTCTTCATTTTGAAGTCTATTTTGTCTGATACAAGTACTGCAACACCTGCTTTTTTCTTTTTGTTGTTTGCATGAAATATCTTTTTCCATCCCTTCACCTTTAGTCTGTGTATATCTTTGGGTTTGAGGTGAGTCTCTTGTAAGCAGCATATAGATGGGTCTTGCTTTTTTATCCATTCAGTAACTCTGTGTCTTTTGATTGGTGCATTCAATCCATTTACATTTAGGGTGATTATTGATAGGTATGTACTTATTGCCATTGCAGGTTTCATACTTGTGGTTACCAAAGGTTCAAAGTTAACTTCTTACTATCTAAGAGTCTAACTTAACTCACTTAATATGCTATTACAAACAGAATCTAAAGGTTCTTTTTTCTTCTTCTTCCTTCTTTTTCTTTCTCCTCCATTCTTTATATAGTAGGTATCATATTCTGTACTTTTTGTCTATTCCTTGATTGACTTTGGGGATAGTTGATTTAATTTCTCATTTCCTTAGTAATTAATTGTTCTGCTTTCTTTACTGTGGTTCTGTTACCTCTGGTGACAGCTATTAAACCTTAGGAACACTTCCATCTATAGATGTCCCTCCAAAATACACTGTTGAGACAGTTTGTGGGAGGTAAATTCTCTCAGCTTTTTCTTATCTGGAAATTGTTTAATCCCTCCTTCAAATTTAAATGATAGTCTTGCTGGATAACGTAATCTTGGTTCGAGGCCCTTCTGCTTCATTGCATTAAATACATTCTGCCACTCCCTTCTGGTCTGTAAGGGTTCTACTGAGAAGTCTGATAATAGCCTGATGGGCTTTCCTTTGTATGTGATCTTATTTCTCTCTGTGGCTGCTTTTGATAGTCTGTCCTTATCCTTGATCCTTGCCATTTTAATTACTATATGTCTTGATGTGGTCTTCTCTAAGTCCCTTGTGTTGGGAGATGTGCACCTCCATGGCCTGAGAGACTATCTCCTTCCCCAGATTCGGGAAGTTTTCAGCAATTACCTCCTTAGGGACACTTTCTATCCCTTTCTCTCTCTCTTCTTCTTCTTCTGGTACCCCTATAATGCGAATATTGTTCCGTTTGTATTGGTCACACAGTTCTCTCAATATTCTTTCATTCTTAGAAATCCTTTATTCTCTCTGTGCCTCAGCTTCTTTGTATTTCTCTTCTCTAATGTCCATTTCATTTATCATCTCCTCCACTATATTTAATCTGCTTCTAATACCCTCCATTGTGCTCTTCCACAATTGGATCTCTAACTGGAATTAATTCCTGAGTTCTTGAATATTTTTCTGTGCTTCCATTAGCATGTTAATGATTTTTTTTAAATCCCTTCAGGAAGATTCATGAGGTTGACTTCATTTGAATTTTTCTCAGGTGTTGTATTCATAATTTTACTTTGAACCAGGTTTCTTTGGCATTTCATATTTGTATATGGCACCCTGTAGTGCCCGGAAGGTCTACTCTCTGGAGCTGCTCACTCCCTGAAACAATGTCGCAGGTCGCAAGGGAGTGGTATTGGTGCCTGGGCATGAGGAAAGAGCTGTTTCCTGCTTCCCGGCTCCTATGCCTGCCTTCACTGCCAGAACCAGTGGGCCGAGCACACAGGTATAAGTGTCTATGCTTTGTCTTTGTAGTTGCTGTAGATGGGGCTTCCCTCTGTCTGGCCTGATACCAAGGTTGGGTTTGCCGGTTTGTGAGCCAGGTGGAGCTAGCCAGGAGAAAGGCTCAGTAGGCTGCATATCACAGAGGGGGTCCTTTGAGCTGTGTAGCCAGTCAGGGAGCTGGAGCTCTTGAAGATCAAGAAAGTTCCCAACCTGCTGGGCAGAGTGCACCCAGAGAATTTTGTTTATCTCTCCTTTCTTCTGTGCAATAAGCTCTGTGCAATCCTTACCCCTTTAGCAGCCCTGTTGTTATTAGGAAGTCTTTCAGACTGCCTGCCTTTCTTTTGTCTCAGAGCAGTTGGATATGGGTCTCTACTTTCCACAAGCAGCTGGAATCTCAGTCTCTCCAGGTATTCTGCCTGTCTTAGCTTTCCAACCCCCTAATCATGAGAGTACCGTGAAAGCACCATGAAATGTAGGTTTGTGTTCCCAGAACAGACCTCTGCAGTTAGGTATTCAGTAGGCCTCTGCTCCCTCCCCACTCCATTTCTCTTCCTCCTGCCAGTGAGTTCAGGTGGGGGAAGGACTTGAGTCCAGCTGGGCCACAGCTTTGGTACGTTACCCCGTTCCGTGAAGTTTATTCTTTTCTCCAGGTGTATGCAGTTTGCTGCAGCTGTTTTCAATGTTGCTCTTTCAGGATTAGTCATATTATATTTTCGTATTATATGCCGTTTTAGGAGGAAAGGTCTGTCTCACCTCTCGTGCCACCATCTTTAATCCTCTCTTCACCGGTGGGGTTTTTGGGGGTTTTTTTTTGCTATTATTAATGTTCAATTACATGAGCAATATTATGGTTGCTAGACTCCCCCGTATTATCAAGTCCCCACCATATACCCCATTGCAGTCACTGTCCATCAGTGTAGGAAGATGCTATAGAATCACTACTTGTCTTCTCTGTGTTATACTGCCTTCCCTGTATGCCAGCCCGGCCCGCTACATTATGTGTGTTCATCGTAATAACCCTTTTTCCCCCATACCCCCCCTTCCCACCCATCTTCCCCAGTTCCTTTCCCTTTAGTAACTGTTAGTCCATTTTTGGGTTCTGTGAGTTTCCTGCTGTTTTGTTCCTTCACTTTTTTCTTTGTTCTTATACTCCACAGGTGAGTGAAATCATTTGATACTTGTCTTTCTCCGCCTGGCTTATTTCACTGAGCATAATACCCTCTAGCTCCAACCATGTTGTTGCAACCATGTTGTTGGTAGGATTTGTTTTCTTCTTACGGCTGAATAATATTCCCTTGTGCATATGTACCACATCTTCTTTATCCATTCATCTACTGATGGACACTTAGGCTGCTTCCATTTCTTGGCTATTGTAAATAGTGCTGCAATAAACATAGGGGTGTATATGTCTTTTCCAAACTGGGCTGCTGCATTCTTAGGGTAAATTCCTAGGAGTGGAATTCCTGGGTCAAATGGTATTTCTATTTTGAGTTTTTTGAGGAACCTCCATACTGATTTCCACAATGGTTGTGTCAGGGTTTTACTAGCCTCTCCCCCGCCGGTCCTGCTCCTCCTTCAGGACCACAAGCTCTTTGTGTTACAAGCTCTTTCCGCAACCCTCCGATCCAGCGGAGGGGAGGAAGGGACGGAGAGGCGCGCCCCGACAGGCGGAGCAAGGGAGGTAAGAGCCGACTGTCCGCCCATTCCCGCAGCCTCCGCCGCTGGCCGCTGGCCACTTGCCGGAGACAATCAGACGCAACGGGGAGCTCAGTCGAAGCAAGAACTCGTTTATTGGGGCTCAGGGCACGGAATATATAGGGTGAAGTCTCTCCTGATTGATACTTGTTGTGTGCATGCGCAGCTGTCTCTGACGTAAGAAGCGGACCGGAGTGGGCGCAGCTAAACCCCATGGGGCTTTCAGCGGCCACCCCTGCGGTGCTGCTGAGTTCTCAGCGGCCATCTTTGGCGTGGCTGAAATTTAATTCAAAGGTAGTTCTCAGCGGCCACACTCGTGGCGAGGCTGAGATTCAAAGGCAGTTCCCCACAGGTTGTACTAATTTACATTCCCATGAGCAGTGTAGGAGGGTTCGCCTTTCTCCACATCCTTGCCAACATTTGTTGTTATTTGTCTTTTGGATGGTGGCCATCCTAACTGGTGTGAGGTGATATCCCATTGTGCTTTTAATTTGTATTTCTCTGATGATTAGCGATGTGGAGCATCTTTCACGTGCCTGTTGGCCATCTCAATTTCTTCTTTGGAGAAGTGTCTGTTCAGCTCCTCCACCCATTTTTTAATTGGCTTATTTGCTTTTTGTTTGTTGAGGTGCGTGAGCTCTTTATATATTTTGGATGTCAACCACTTATAGGATATGTCATTTATGAATATATTCTCCCATACTGTAGGATGTCTTTTTGTTCTATTGATGGTGTCCTTTGCTGTACAGAAGCTTTTTAGTTTGATATAGTCCCACTTGTTCATTTTTGCTTTTGTTTCCCTTGCCCGGGGAGATATATTCATGAAGAAGTTGCTCATATATATGTCCAAGAGATTTGCTGGTGTTTTTTAATGCTACTTTTTCATAGATGAACTATGTTTATTTACATATGAATTTGTTTTCTGTGTCTTTATTCAGTTCCTCTGATTAAATATTTCTATATTCTACGTCATCCTAATGAGTCTTGTTATTCAGCCACTTAACCATTGTTGTATTCACCTTTCCTAGTTCCTTAGAAGAAAAATACATAATGGTAATGCTCTAGTAAGAACCTTAGTAATGATAAGTTTAGGAAAACAAATATTGGTTTTGAATTTTGTTTATTATATGTACCAAGGTCATATTGTTAGCTTTAATAGCACGTTTTCCTTGGGACATTGTGATTCTCAAATTATTATTGCCATAATTATCACAATCAAGTAATACAGTAAAGATTAGTTGCCTAAAAGGGAATGATGTTTTGCTAAATACTTTAGAAAACATATTCATATATAAACATAAGCCAGTAACAATAAAATATTATTTAGGCATACATAGAGGATAAACTAAGTATAATTTATTTAAAGAATTTTGAGGCATATTTAGAGAATAAATGATTTTTTGGCCTTTTGTTTCTTAGGTTTTTCAATGAGTGTCAGTATATTTAATCATGCTAGTCAAAACTAAGTATGTGCCTTTTCTTAGGGTGAGGTGGGAAGGGAAGATTTTTAGTCTGTGGCTATCATTGCGTGTTTTTAGGGAGTAAGAGGAATAAATATAAAGGTTAATTTTATTGTGAATTGTGTGACATAAAATAAAAATTATTACTAGTGCTTTTCAAACTTATCCTCATATACAAGACAGGAATATGGGGTGAAAACCATTTTATCCTGAGTCCTCAGGTATATCACAGTTGTTTCTCAGGTTTTTGCTCTAGATACCTGTGGGCAGAGACCAGAAAATGAAAGAAAGTCAGTATTAGTGAAACAAAGGGACATCTACTTAGGAATGAAGCTGGAAGAGTAGAGCCATTATAGACTGTATTAAGAATTTTTATATTTTCTGATAGAAGATCATTTAAACATTTTAAACATTAAGTGTCATAATTATTAGACTCACCTGTTTTGTGGATAAATATTTAGAAGAAAGTGGATGTAGAAATGGCCGCAGGTTGGAGATGGAGACGGGTGCCTTCTAGAGACTTTTAGGAAGGAAAATTAACTATATATGGTGATGAATTCATTGAGTCATGAGCTCTGATAGAGATGATCAGGTTTGAAGGAGCGAGAAGAAAGTATTTCATGTTTAGACTTTCTGAGGTTGAGGTGTATTTGAGACATTAGAGATTTGAAAAAGGGAGTTGTTATAAAGGTGAACCTGTCCTTTTTTCACACAAATAGATGAATAAGGATGAATAGATGAATGTCCTTGTAGAATAATGGCTTTAAAATTACAACATAAATACTTGGGTTGAGAATTGAGAATCATTACTGAACTCTTATTTGAGAATGATGTGTTTGTTTTTTTTTTAATTCAAGAGATTAAGTAATTTCACTTCTGGCTTTTCCCTCCATCTAGTTCTAGATCTAGAATCAATGAGGTGCTAGAGGTCAAGATTAAATCAGATTTTAAGTTGAATCCATGGGTAAAGTGGCTTATTATTTCTCCTTCCCAATCTCCCATCTTCTAGTCTCTGTCTTAGTTAATGGCATTATGATAGTCCATTTAAATTCCCAATCAAGAATTCTAAGGCATCTAGAATACCCTTCTTTCACCCATTTCATTCATGGAAATTAATTCAGTAGCTATTTTTTTGAGCACTTAGGACGTATCAGATTTCTAGGCCTGAGGGATTAGAACAGTGAATACACAATTATTGCCCTCATGGAATTTACCTTCTAGTGGATAAGATTGTCAAAATTAAGAGAAATAAAATACTATATTAATGATAATTACTGTGGAGAAAAATGAAGCAAGGAAGGGAGAAAAAAGTATTTCTGTATAAAAAAGTATTGGCGGTACAATTACAGATGGGATGTGAGGGAAAAAGGCATCATCGAGGAACATTAGGTACCTACCTGAAGGAGATGAAGTACAAGCCAAGCTAGTATCTGAGAGAAAAGTATTCTAGGCAGAGACCTTGATATGGGAAATCTTTGAAGAGTTTTGAGAAGAGTGTCACGATCTAATTTGTGTTTTAACAGAACCATTCTGTACACTGTGTTCAGAATAAAGCCAGGCTGGGTCAGAAGAAGAGAAACCAGCTTATAGTAAGGACGTGGTTTAGACTAGGGGAGAAGTGGCAAAGGGAGAGAAGCAGCTTGGATACATTATGAATGAACAGATGAGAAGATTTACTGTTGGATTACATGTACAATGCAAGAGAAATAGAGGGGTTAAGGATGACTCCAAGGTTATTGACTTGAGCAACTAAAAGAATGAAGTTGCTATTCAGAGTTGAGGAAGATTGTGAGAGGAGCAGGTTTATGGAGGCATATTAGGACATGTTAAATTTCGAGATGCCTTTTTAGTATTCAAAGGAGAGGTGTAGAGTAGGCAGCACTGTATGTATTGAGTTTGTTCATGCACAGGGCCCAGGCTAGACATACAAATTTGGAAATCATCAGCATACAGATGAAACGTAAAACCATAGATCTGTTTGAGGTAAACAAGGGAGTATACATATCAAAGACTACAGATTAGAAAAGTGAGCCTGGGACACTACACCATTTAGAGATTGAAGGAACAAGCCAGGGGGACAGAAGGAGCCACAGATGTAGGGTAGTGTGGTGTCTTGGAAGTTAGGTGAAGAGAGAACTTCAAGTAAAAGAATGATTAACTGCATCAGATGTTGATAAGTCAAAAAATAAGAAAACTGAGAACTGACGATTGGATTTAGCCATGGACTTCATAGGAGATCTTGGTGAGTGTGAATTTTCTGGAGTGGCAGAAGCCTGAAAGGGGCAGACTTGAGAAAGAAGGGGAAAAGAAAATTGATGATAGTGACTAGAAACAACTCTTTCAAATGAATATAAAGTCTTTGCAGTTTTGTGTCCCAAATATTCCATGAACCTGCCCTTTTGTCTTTCTTCACAATAGTGATGCATTTATTCAGGCTTCCCTCTCCTCCAGGCTTACTGCAGGGATCCCATTGCCTTTAACCTGTGACTCTATAGTGCCAATGTTCATATACTTGCCAAACTTAACTTTTGAGAACACTGGTCAGAGCATGCAATTCCTCTGCTTAATGCCCTTCATTTTCTTCCCCACACTTATAGGATAAGGTTCAAATAGGTCATTATGAAAAATGATTATGCCTTTTGTGATTATACCTCTGCCAACTTTGCTGCTTTTATATCTTGTCGCATCCCCATACTTTCTGTGCTCTAGCCATATTAGACTCTTTGAATTTCCCTAAGTGCACCATGTTCTTTTTTTTTAACTGTGCCAATATATATATATATATATATATATATATATTTGGTATTATTAATGTACAATTACATGAGCAACATTATGGTATACTCCCCCTATTATCAAGTCCCCACCACATACCCCATTTCAGTCACTGTCCATCAGCATAGCAAGATGCTATAGAATCATTACTTGTCTTCTCTGTGTTATACTGCCTTCCCCGTATCTGCCCCCCCCGCTACATTATGTGTGCTAATCTTAATGCCTCTTTTCCCCCCTTATCTCCCTCCCCACCCACCCTCTGCAGTCCCTTTCCCTTTGGTAACTGTTAGTCCATTCTTGGATTCTGTGTGTCTGCCGCTGTTTTGTTCCTTCAGTTTTTTATTTGTTCTTACACTCCACAGATGAGTGAAATCATTTGATACTTGTCTTTCTCCACCTGGCTTATTTCACTGAGCATAATCCCTCTAGTTCCATCCATGTTGTTGCAAATGGTAGGATTTGTTTTCTTCTTATGGCTGAGTAGTATTCCATTGTGTATATGTACCACTTCTTCTTAATCCATTCATCTACTGATGGACACTTAGGTTGCTTCCATTTCTTGGCTATTGTAAATACTGCTGCAGTAAACATAGGAGTGCATATGCCTTTTTCAAACTGGGCTGCTGCATTCGCACCATGTTCTTTTATTCCTCTCTGTCTTTGCCTGTAAAATCTGGTACTGTTCCTGAACATCCCTTCTTATACTTAAGAAGCTGTGGCTTCCCTGAGATCCAGGTTAATGTGAAGCAGAGGCTGTTACAGTTTTTAGAATCTTAGGAAACTATACATCTAGATGATATCATCTAGGTAGCATAATTTACCAAGCCCAGCTCAAAGACGTAAGTTTAGACTAGTTAACCAAAAGTTAAACTCTTCTCCACATTATACAATATTATCCCAGGTTAGTCCACAAACCCCCCATGTCACCAAAGTAAAGTACAATCAGTAATAAACAGAAGAAAAGAGATCAGAAGTGAACCTATGAATATAACTCTTGTCCTCAATTTAGAGATCGTATCCTTCTGTACAATTGGTATCTTCTACCACAGCATCTATTGGCACTAGAAAATTTCAGGTGGGTCCAGTTTATCAGTATACCACAGTACCACTTAATTTCTAATGTTTCTCAGCTTTGGCTGTACATTGTAATCATCTAGGGAGTTTTAAAAAAATTTTCATGCTTCTCAGTGATTCTTACTCAATCTGGGGAGTAGCTTGAACATAAAGGACTTTTTAGAATCCTTGGATTCCTTAATCAGTCTAATGTGCAACCAAGATTGAAACCCATATGTATCCCCCTTAGCATCCAGTTTCAACAGATAAGAACACCAAAAATAAAAAATATACATATATATATATATACATACACACACACACACACACACACTTATTGTGTGTATATATACATTTATTGTTGATATTCAGTTATGTTTTTAACTGTTGTAAGTTGCTGTGCTGGACTTTTTTTCACACTCCAACTTCGCAAAGTTAAAAAAGTATAAATTGACAAAAATAAACTCAAACTTCCTTCTAGCTCTGTCATTCTATGAATCTAAGAAGTGCTTATTTGTAGAGATAATCTGTGCTTACTAGGAAACTCCACGTAGAGGAAGTTGTTAAATTAGGCTCAAGAATTTGAGCGAGCTATACTGAGTTCCAAATTTGAAGGGAAGACATTTGGAATCAGATTATTTCAAATGCACCTTGGAATTTTTTCATCCTTTTTTTGGTTTCCTACAATTGTACTGTTAGAGTTTTCTAACCTGTCACAGTATGTTTGTGTATAGATGTAAAATAAACTATATTCTCTTTTGCAAGGAAGTGGCATAGAGTGGTAGACAAGAAAACAGACTATAGTATCAGGCCTAGTTTCAAATCCTGAATCCTACACCTACCAACTCTATAACTGTGGCCAAGTTTACTTAGAGTCTCAACTCCTATTTCCTGATCTATTAAAATGAAAATAATATTTATTATTTATTTTGTCATATAGGTTTTATTGAGGATTGAATAACATAAATTTGTGAAACATTTAGCATTGTGCCTGACACATAGTAAGGGCTGAATAGGTAATGGCTATTTTCATTAATGGTGGCACAGTCCAAGAAGCTAGAGCCTCATTTTTCCTTTTCAGTTGTCTAGGATCTATAGATATGTACACATATTTAGTTTAGTTTTATGTTAGTGATAAGTATGTACTCTTGAAATGATATGATAAGGATGGCAATTTGCCTCTGTGGTTTTCTCCCCAAAACCTATAGCCCCAAGATAATCATGAGGAAAGCATCAGGCAAACCCTGAGAGACATTCTACAGAATTCTGACGACTACTACTCAAAACTGTCAAGGTCACCAAAAACAAGTCTAAAGAGCCTAAGGATATATAATGACTAAATGTAATGTATTGTGGAATGGAAAAAAAGACATTAGATAAAAGCTAAGGAAATATAAATAAAGAGTGGACTTCAGTTAATAATAATGAATCAACACTGATGCATTAGTTTTGACAAACGACTAAGTGGAACACCAGGTTTATGGGATCTGTTTGTACTATTCTAGCAACTTTTCTGTAAATCTGAAATTATTTTAAAATAAAAACTTACTTAAAAAAACAATAATATATAATCATACACACCTTTAAATTTAATGTTGCTCTATTAATTTAATTCAGTGTTAGGCTTAATATTTTGTATATTCATTGTGCACCTTGCAAGCACAGTCATCAACTTTTAAAATACTGACATTATTTTGGTGATTGTTCCATTTATGGTTAGCAAGTCTATTTTGTTTTCCTGTTACTAGTCATCATCATTGATGCATAGATACATCATGAGAATCAAAACATTATGTGTTTAACAGAACTTTTCTTGAGTTACAGATCAGATCTCTTGGACATTTTTGATGCCTTAGGCAAATGTAAATTAATAACTCATCTTAGGGAAGTTACTTTTCTTTTTTAGATTTAGAGTATACAAACTAGGTCTATAAAGCCTGTGAACTTGTCATTTTTATATTCTGGCAAGCTTTGAAACTATTTTATAGTATACTTCTGAAGAGCACTAGCTATAGTGATGATGGCATTATGTTAATTAGTATATTTTCTTTGGTATAGAGTGTTTCCTTTTTTTCTTTAGAGGAAGAGATGCTA
This sequence comes from Phataginus tricuspis, assembly GCA_029783875.1. Classification (NCBI taxonomy): domain Eukaryota; kingdom Metazoa; phylum Chordata; class Mammalia; order Pholidota; family Manidae; genus Phataginus; species Phataginus tricuspis. Next base: position 28,460,454 of record JAQQAC010006923.1, read on the forward strand.
TAGATGTTTTCTTAAGAACTAGAGCACTTTTAGATGGATCGGGGCTTACCTATGAAAATTCTTACTGATAATAAAGATCACTGAGATTGATGTGGAGTGTGAGGTCATAATGCTTTGGAATAATGCTGCTCATCTTTTCTTTATATAGTAGTAGCTGGGATAAGAAAAGAAAAACACTGAACTCCTTAAACTCCATCTTAACCTGTATCTCAAACCACATTATTGTTTTTTTCTTGAACCTGATTTGATTTGATGAGCATTAATTTTAGAGCTGACCCTTGACAAAATTAATTTAATATATATATATTTTAAGAAAACACGCTCCATATCAGCCTCCATTTGGCACTGAAAATACCAAGATGAAAAAGGCTTTCAAAGGCACACTTAGAACATTTTATAGTCCAGAGATAGTCATGTAAATAATGGACTATTACACAATGTGGCAGTGCTGTGAAACAGATATGTAATGTGCTATGGGAGCACCAAAGAGGGGGCAATTAATTCTTTCTGGTAGACATCTAGGAAGTCTTTATAGGGAAGGTAGGAAATGACATTTAACCTATCTTTTGGTGAAGGGACATGGTTATTGATAATGATGATAGATGAAGATTCCAGTTATCATTTAATAAATGTTTATTTAGTGCCAGGTGGCACACTGTGTTTTGTGTATATTACTACTGTGTTTGTTTCTAACCACAAATCCATAGGGTATTACTGTATCACCTTCACAGAAAAGGAAACTGAGGTTCAGAGACTTTAATTCATTTTCCTAAGATCATAATAAATAATAATAGTTAAAAGATTGAGTCCAAGTCTGCTCTGCTAGACGCTAAGCACTGTTAATATATGTTGAATACAATTTTATTATATTGTCAAGTAAGGTAACTGAATTTTAGGTAGAGGAAATAGTATGAATAAATTGATGGATACCTAATGCTTTTCCTCACTGAATATCATCAAGTAGTTTGGTGCTGCCAGATATAGTGAAATGTATTGTTTAGGTTTTATGGTTGCAAGTAACAGAATATTTGACTCAGAATTGCTTATATGAGGGTTTGGCAGACTTTTCTGTGAAGGGCCAGATAGTAAATATTTTAGGCTTTGCAGGCTATATAGTGCAGATACTGAACTCTCTTTGTAGTATGAAAGCAGCCATGGACTGTACATAAATGAGTGATCATGACTGTGTGCTAACACAACTTTATTTATGGACACTGAAATTTGAATTTCATGTGATTTTTATGTGTCACAAAATCTTTTTTTTTTCCAGTCATTTAACAATGTAAAAACCATTGCTAGCTCACTGGCTGTCCAAGAATAGGTGGCAGGCCAGATTTGGCTTGTGAGCTAGTTTACTGACCTCTAGTTTATATAATGGAGAGGTTTTATTGGATTGTGTGATTGTAGTCCAAAGATCCAGTCTTAACAAGAACTTTGTTATCCATGTCTTTACCCTAGTTTTCAGACTGTTAATTTTATCCTATGGTTTATTCCTCTTGTGTTTACAAGATGGTAACCCATGGTCTCCAGGGGTTGTCTTCCATGTCTAGGGAGAGGCAATATCTTTTGCAAAAGCTCTTTCTATTCTTTCTTGAATTTAATCCTATTAGGTTTCACCCCTGCCACTCCAAAGGACCCATGCTAAATCAGCTACGTGACTAAATTTAGTAACCAATTCTCTGTTCATATTACTTGACCTGTCAACATTCGATCTCTCCCTTCCATGCTGGATTTAATTCAGTATGCTGATAAAAAGTAAATGTTCTCTGATGATTACTGTAAATCGAGGAAACCTAAGTTCTGATTTTAAAAGTTAGCACTTACGTCAAACAGTCAGGTCTTTTCTTTTTGTTTCTGTACCTGTTACATCTGTGGGTTTTCCTCTGTAAAGTTCACAATGTATGTGAAATAAGTCTTTAACTCAGGTTTGGTTCTAACTTCACAAACACAGCCCTGTTCAACCTTCTACACTCCAGGGTGAGGTAATCAGTGTTATGCAAATTACTTGACTTGCCTGATGAAGGAAGGTCTTCTGTTTTGTCCATAAAAGCAGATGTAGTATTATGTGTGGGAAGTCTTATCTGTACTGAAAGAATTGTGTGTTAAGCAAAGCAAAAGCATTTAAAGTACTGTATGTCATTGCAGTCCTGCTGTTTTGGATAATGGAGTCATTGATTCCATAAGCATTCCAGAAACACTTTTAAAGAGGTTGAAATTTTTTTCTCCACCATCTTGGGGCAGTGGTGAGTTTATTATTTTTAAAAATATCTATTTAACGGTTTACTTTTACCTGAGAGTTATTCTCAACTCTTAGGATTTGTCTCCATCGGAGTAAGACATGGTTACAGTTTCTGTCTTAGAGGAATGAATTGCTCAGATTAACTGCAGTGTATTTCTAATGTAATTTTTTAAATTCGTGCAATTAAGACATTTTAGATTATAAATGTGTCAAAATTTATGACTTGCTGTCTTTTCATTGGCTTGCTGACTCAAAACCTGTCTTAAACCATTTCTTACCTGAATTTTTCCTGGGTTGTTTTACCTTCTGCAGGATCATTGAATTTAATACTGTTTGAAGCCTTGTTTTTGTTTTCAGTTTTCTCCTCTTTCTGTTTAGGAAGACTGTGCTATTGAGGGGAAAGTCTGTGTTCTCTTCATATTACTTCTCATATACTTCAAGGACATGTTTTGATGTTAAAACAGAATGTGATACATATATATGAGAAAATATATATGTAATATTAAATATATATTTAATATTACATATATATAAATCAGAAAAATGAAAATTAAAGATATGACTGAATATGAGTGTTTGTTCATTGTAGCTGATTCTCAAGTATGAAGGAAATGAAGGATATTTGCATAAAAAAATTAACTGGAAGGAAGGAAAATTGACTAGGACTGTGTTTATACATCCTGATAGCTGATACAAGATGCCATAGATTTCTGGTATTGTTTTCTATTTTGATAAAATGAATCTTTATTCCACAATAATTCAGAACTTCATAATGCTTTATCTTTTTTATCTTTTGAAAGACCTGGGTTATTTGACCATAGAATTTCCCACAGTACAAATTTCGTTGATTGGGCACTTGGGAACAATTGGACATTTTCCTCTGTTTGCCTTTGTTTTTCCTGAAAACTAATAGCTAGATTCAGGTGTTTGACTGGACTCAGGTTTGATTGTTTTGGCAAAATTATAGTTATGTTCTTATCATCAGGAGGCATATAGTATCTGGGTTGTACTGTTTTACTCTTTCTTGATGTTATTAGCCATGGATCTGAATGACTGCAGGACTATTAACTCATTACAAATTGTGAAATAGTAATATTCTAATTCTGTCTTTTGTTTCCCATTTTATTATTTGGAATAATTTTTATAAGTAGAGCTCTCTTACACTCTTTGGCTACCAGTACAGTTTATATAGGAAATGTAGAATGAATTGCTTGATTCTTTCCTTTTATTTCCCTGGTTTTCAAGATAATGAACTGGGTCCTGTCAGCCTCGGAAGGTGACTAGTTAGTATGGTGGTCTTGTTTTTTAAACACCATTAAGATCTCAGGGCCAGTGAGGTCTTTTTCACTGAGTCTTTTTGATACGACCCTAGTTGTACTTTTCTTTGGTAGCTTCCTTACTGTTGAATATGTCAGGCTGTTCCAGGCTTATCCAGTACATTTCCTTTACTAAGCCAGTTCTTTAAGAAATCTTGGTTTCTCTTAATGGACAATGGCATTTCAAGATCACAATCTGGGCCCTAGGGATGATCAGTGCTGCTCTGTCAGTCACTATGTCTAGGCATACTCAGTGGATAGAGCTAGGATATACCTGTGATTTATAAGATCATACTCATGTTTCCAATATAGATTCAATACTGCAGAGTTTTTAACTTAACTACTTCCATATTATTACATCTAAAGTTCTTTTTTCCACATTGAGAATTCCAGTTCTCAAGATGACAGCATTACCATGACCCATAATTACTCGTTTGCCTTATCCCTCTATATAAATACAGTGGCCTTGTCGCAGGTCGAGTTTGTTCTCCTCAGGTCTTTTCCCTACCAAAACAAAGAATTGAAAAGCAGAGACACAATAGTGAAGCAGAGCGAAAGTTTTATTTGAATACACTCCAAGGGAGGTGGGGCCGGAGTCAAAGTAGACAAAAGCCTCAATGTGTTAGGTGGGAGGCCTTTACATTACATTCTGGCTAGGAGGCACCTAAACTTTGATTGACAAGGTGAGGTTATTTGATTGATGGTCCATCTATATAGCCATCCCTCTCAGTGCGCATTTCCTTTCTCATGATGAGGTGTGGTTTGGACAATTCTTAGTTTTGTTCATTGCGCTGTGTTGGGATCTGGTTGGGACCAGGGAAGGAAGTTACCTCCCTGCAAAGCCTTTGTTGTCTTCATGTGGGACCCCCTACATGGGCCGAGTTTGGGTATTTTTTCCTTGAACATTATCTTTCCCTTCCCTGGCTGCTCAAGTCTGTTTCTACCTAACAGTCTCAGAACATTACTACCACCAATTTTGATTACCAAAATCAAAATTTTTATGTTTGTCTATGCTTTCTCCATTCTCCCCCATTTGTTTATGGTTTTACTATATCTACATCATCAGAGCTTACAGCCTTTACATACCGTAATCACTCCACTTAAAAATCCTCATTTAGTCATAATTCTACAATCAGTTTTATATTTAATGCCCACCACCAGTCCTTATTTCGATGTCTCTGTAGTCACTTGGTTGCTTAAAGTTAGTTCTCTAGTAGAGCTAGGAAGATCTCATGGGAAGTGTTCCCTGGGTTGTTGAAAACCATTTGTCTTTACTATTTATACTTAAAGGTAGTTTTATTGGATGTAAAATCTTTGGCTCAAATTTTCTTTTTTTGTGTGTTTTAAATAGATTATTCCATTTTCTTCTATTATTTTCCTTTTAAAAGTCATGTAATGTTTTTACCTAAATGCCTGAAGGTCTTTCTTTATTCCTTTTTTCTTTAAAGTCTAATAATTTTAGTTGAAAATGTCTTGGTGCATTGATCTAAGTTGATGAGCTCAAGTACACAGAGTGCACTTGCAATATGTAGTTTTAAATATATATATATATATACACACTATATACACACATATCTATATGCATATATATATACACACACATATATGTATATACACACACGTAACTATATATTACACATAGACACTTTTTTTCTGGAAAGTTTTCTTAGATTGTAGTCTTTGGTATTCTATTCTCTGGTTTTCTTCTTTAGGGACTCCTATTTTTATTCTTTTTTTTTTTTTTTTTTAATAATTTATTTTATTTTAGTATCATTAACCTACAATTACATGGGCAATACCGTGATGATTGAACGCCCCCCACACCAGGTCCCCCCCACCAACCCCACCACAGTCACTGTCCATCAGCGTAGTGAGATGAGAATCGCTACTTGTCTTCTCTGAGCTGTACAGTACCCCCCGTGCCCCCCCACCCTATGTCTGCCAATCGTAATGCTCCTTTTACCCTCTTATCCCTCCCTTCCCATCCATCTCCCCAGTCCCTTTCCCTTTGGTAACTGTTAGTCCATTCGTGGGTTCTGTGAGTCTGCTGCTGTTTTGTTCCTTCATTTTTTTATTTTTTATTTTTTCTTTGTTCTTATACTCCACATATGAGTGAGATCATTTGGTACTTGTCTTTTTCGGCCTGGCTTATTTCACTGAGCATAATACCCTCTAGCTCCATCCATGTTGTTGCAAATGGTAGGATTTGTTTCTTTCTTATTGCTGCGTAATATTCCATTGTGTATATGTACCACATCTTCTTAATCCATTCATCTACTGATGGGCACTTAGGTTGCTTCCATTTCTTGGCTATTGTAAATAGTGCTGCAATAAACATAGGGGTGCATCTGTCTTTCTCAAACTGGGCTGCTGCATTCTTGGGGTAAATTCCTAGGAGTGGGATTCCTGGGTCAAATGGTATTTCTATTTTGAGTTTTTTGAGGAACCTCCATACTGCTTTCCACAATGGTTGAACTAATTTGCATTCCCACCAGCAATGTAGGAGGGTTCCCCTCTCTCCACATCCTCGCCAACATTTGGTGTTGTTTGTGTTTTGGATGTTGGCCATCCTCACTGGTGTGAGGTGATATCTCATTGTGGTTTTAATCTGCATTTCTCTGATGATTAGCGATGTGGAGCATTTTTTCATGTGCCTGTTGGCCATCTGAATTTCTTCTTTAGAGAAGTGTCTATTCATGTCCTGTGCCCATTTCTTAATTGGGTTATTTGCTTTTTGTTTGTTAAGGTGCGTGAGTTCTTTGTATATTTTGGATGTCAACCCCTTATCAGATACATCATTTATGAATATATTTTCCCATATTGTAGGATGTCTTTTTGTTCTACT
>JAQQAC010006923.1:28471853-28551749 GCA_029783875.1 Phataginus tricuspis
CGCCACTATAGTTCTAGCTGGGTTGGAAACAATGGGAAGCTGTTGATCTCCGTGAGGGTCTCAATGGCGGGCACTCTTTCCCAGTCGCCAGCTACGGGGTCCAAAGCTCCCCAGGACCCCCAGCGTGCTGGGCTCAGTTCGCGGGGCTATCCGGCCCCTCTACTGAGCTCCTGTCTCTTTAAGACCGCTGGGGTAGAGCGCGCGCTTTTCTTCCCCTTTTTCTCCTTTCTTTTTCCTTCCCGGAGCCTGCCGCGGGCAACTTGCACGTTCCCAGCTGGGACCCTGTGCCCTCTGTCCCTCCAATCTCCGCTACACCGCAGATCTCCACTCCCTCCTGGCTCTGGATCCTCTCCTCCCGCCGGAGCACTGGGGGAGAGGGGCGCTCGGTCCGCTCGCGGCTCCGTACCTTACCCGCCTTGCTGGAACTCCCGCCGGAGTGCTGGGGTGGAGGGGCGCTCCGGGCGCAGACTTCCCCTGGCTCCCGGCTCTGAATCCTCTCCTCCCGCCGGAGCGCTGGGGGAGAGGAGCGCTCGGTCTGCTCGCGGCTCCGTACCTTACCCGCCTTGCCGAGACTCCCGCCGGAGTGCTGGGGTGCAGGGGCGCTCTCCTCTCGCTGGATCGTGTTTCCGCCGCCTCGCCGGATGCCGAGTCCTCTGTCCGGCGTGTCTGGCCGCTGGAGCTCTGGGGGGGAGAGCGCTCGGTCCCACCGGATCGCCGCCCGTCCATCTCACCGGCTGCCAAGTTCTCACAGGTGTAGCTGTACGCTGTGCACTTTCCTGTGTATTCTGGTCTCTCTTTTAGGGATAGTTGTATTTGCTGTATTTTCGTGAATAAATATAATGTTGGGAGGAATTTTTCTGCTAGTCCGTTCAAGACGCCATATTCCCTATTTTTATTCTTAAGCTGAATCTTTTTTGCCTGTTTCCCATATTTTTTCACCTTCTTGTAAATCCTTTTTAATTTATTTCTTCTTTTTTGAAAATGTGTTAAAGATTTTCTTCCTTTTTACCTTGTGTTTCTTTTAAGATCTTTGGTTATGTTTATTTGCTCTTGTTTCTTGTAGTTTAGTCTTCATTACTGAAATGACTTTTGTTTTGTTGTGAATTCTTTCTTGGTTTGTGTATCCTCATTTCTGAGTTTTTCTGATTCTGATTTACATTGCTCTTTCATAAAACATGTAAATGTAATTTTTATTATAGTAAAACATACAACTATGGGATTATTTGATGTACATTAGGCAAATGAGCAGCTTTAATTAATTTAAACATTAAGCCTTTAAATCAAGGCTTCTAAAATGGAATTTCATGAATGAACTTCAGAATTGATAACATTGCTTCATTATATGCAAAGTAGAGTGTATATGTATGGGGGTAGGGAAAGAACATCTTCACTTTCTTTAGATTTTCAAAAGGGAGTGTAAACCATCCTCACAAAAACAAGGGTAAGAACCTTTGGTTTATAGGAAAAATTCTTATATATGTTAGTGATTGAGATTATAAGAAATGAAAACAAATGATATTGTTTTTTAAGATACAGTTGGCACCAGAGAAGATATTACATCAGTTTCATTACCTATTTGCTTATGCTCTTCTAATTTTATACAGATGGAGGGAGCGAGGAACCACAGGATCGAAGGCAGTCAAGTGTAGACTCTCGCCAGAGCCGCTCTGGGCAAGGTAAAATTTCACTAAATTTATTATTAAATCAAAAAGATTTATCAGCTATTCCTTTCTAGTTCTTAATCTAAGGACTCAGGTTTTCATTGGGTCTAGTTTAGATATTCTAATTTATCCTTTAAGGCTTTAAATGTTACAGTCTGGAAGTTCTCTATGATAGCATTTATTCAAGATAAAATAAAGAATAGTCTCATGTCATTTTGTAACCTTGGAGCATTATGGTATATGTCTGGATATCACTTTTGGAATATAACCAAAAATAAATCTTAAACAGTGACATTTATATTATCACATTGGTGTCTTAAAATTTTGTCAATACATTTGTTGTCTTAGCTCTCTCAGAAGAAATGTTTTTTGATTATAACTGCTGTCTTAAATTAGGATCTTCTTACTTATTTTCCTTTTCTGTTTAAAATTCCAAACTAGATAAAAATATTCTGTATCAGTGAGATTTCAGCTATGCCTTCCCTAACTTATTTAAAACGGCATGATTAGTACCCCCACATTCCTTTTTCTTTATAGTTCTTATCACCTTTGTGTTTATTTTATTTTCTGTCCAAAACTAGAATGAGTGTTCCAAGATTGCAGAGAGTTTTGTCTGTTTTGTTCATTGCTGTATTTCAAGTGCCAAGAATAAATACCTGGTATATAGTATTTACTAAGTAAGTATTGTTGAATGAATAATCTCAAAGACAGTGAGAACTGAGACCCCCAACTGACTATAAATTTCAGGCAGTCATTACTGAGTATGCATTTTAGAGAATCTTTATTACAAATAAAATAAAGCTTAGATTTACAAATGTACAGTGTTTCAATCATGTAAAAGCTCCTGGTTCATTTATTCCATAATCCTGTTCCTTTTTTTCACCAGTTTGGCTGTTCTCAAGTTTTAGAGTTGGGATATTTATAAAATATCTATATAAAATTATTCTTTGCAGAATAAAAAGAGGAGCAATATATTTAGTTTGATTTGGAAATTTTAAGTGCTAGTACTTACTCATTTTTAGATAATATGCATGTATTATAAATATGTCAGGAAGTTGTCTAATTTTTCACCTTTCTCCCCCTTAAATTTGATAATAAAAAATAAAGTAAGAAAATGAATTGTAGTATATAAGTTTATCAAACCAACACATTATACACCTAAAGCTTATATAATGTATGTCAGTTACATCTCAATAAACTTGGTTGGGGGTAGAAAATGAGCTTATGTATATAAAACCCTAAAAATAAAATTAGTATAAATTAATAGAAAAAAATCTTTATTAAATGTCACAGATATAGATATGGGAGGTTATTAATATAACGTGTGCCCTCTGAGCTGTGTCAGTTAAAATATTTTTTAAATTAATGAGTATAATTTAATTTTAATAACAGAAGTTAAACTTAATAACAATCAGGGATTTCCATGATCCTGAGCACTACTACCCATTAAAAGTCAGCAGGAATTTTGTCATTATCAGAGTTAACTGATAGTAAAAGCATCTTTCTTACTTTGTTGGAGATTTTGTTTGTAAATCTTTATTCAAAAAACAGAAATAAAAAATACAAAGCCACCTATAATGAGTTAAAATGAATGAGAATCCAGTGGTTACCAATAATAAAGAGATGGGATGAACACACACTTCTACTTTTGCTTCTTCCAGAAAGGCACCGAAAGATCAGTAAAGGGGGATTACAGAGGAGCCAACTACAAAAAAGTTTTAGAAATTGGACAGTATATGAATAATTGAAAACTGAACCTTCAACTCAGTAGCAGAGAAAATCAAGGAAACAACTTTATTGACCCTCCAAAAGCCTCAAAAACCTCAAGAATGGTAGGATTTGGAAGTAGAGGTGAAAGAAAATCACTGAAAGTCATTTGAAAAAGCACTTGGTTCCTGGGACCTCCTCCTCAAAATTAGCTAACCAGTCAGCTGGGCAAGCGCCCGGCTCCTCACCCCTAACCTTGCAAAGCCCAGAAATGTATTTTTTAGAGAGAGGAAAAATAGATTTCCTTTAGACTGGGACACATCAGGCATAGTTTAGGGCAGAAGTCCTATACTGAAAAGAAGAGATTAGGATCCCAACAGCCTTTGTCCTACTGGGCTACCCGGATGCTGGCAGGTAAGCTTTAACATTCCAGACAGGAGGCTGAGAAGTCTTTTCTGAGGAATCTGACTAAAAAGAGGGACTCACAAATATAGTCATCAGAGATTCCTTAAGTAGACAGCCTAGCTACATCACTCAGTGTATCAAAGCTCTTAATCAGCTTTTTAGTCCTCTTCTCTTAAATATGAGCAACTAACTCAGGTAACTAGATATTTGAGGAAATCCTCTAATATATGAAAGATATTAAAATAGGATAAAGCAAATTGGAGAGAACAGAAATTTCACGAAAGAAAATAACAACCATTATTAACATCCTCAGGGAAATAGGAGAAAATAATGCAGCCATGAAAACAAGAAGGAGATACTATTAAAGAATAATATTCTGATTTTTAAAGGAGGTTCTTAGACATTAACACAATTAGACATTGTGATTGCAGACTTCAAAAGCTTTCAGAAGTATTAGAATACTGATGTTTAGGAAATCTCTGAAAAAGTTGAACAAAAGGACAGATCATAGAAAAGAAGTGAGGAATGTTAAGAAACTTACAGGACCCATCCAGGAGTTTCAATATTTGAATAATAGTCATTCCCAAAAGAAAGAACAGAGAAAGTGGGAAAGAATTCATCAACAAAATGACAAGAGAATTTTCTTGAGCTAAAGAACATCAGGTTCCTGAAAAGGCATACTGTGTTTTCTCTACAATAGTTGAACATAAGCACAAATGAAGACACATTATGGTGAAATTTCAAATCAGTGTACCAAAAAGAAGATCTTTCATGCTTCCAAAGAAGAAAAAACTTGTCATGTAAAAAGTAACAGGAATAAATTGGCTTTGGACTTCACAGTGGGAACATTAGAAACTGAATGAGAAATGGAGCATCACTTTCAAAATTCTGAAGGAAAATAGTTCCAACCTTAGTATTCCGTATTCATTGACACTATTAATCAGATAAAAGAATAAGATGTTTTAAGACATACACCCTTTTTTTGTTCGTTTTTTGCCTGCCTTGTACCTTTCCTTAGGAAATTTTGGAGGATGTGATCCATCAAAATGAGAAAGTCGGCCAAATAAAAGAAAGAAATGGGTTACAGGAAATAGGAAATTCAACAAAGTAGAAAGGTAAACAAACTTCACAATAATGATGAAATGACAGGGAGAGAGGGCAACTAAAACAGATTGGAGTAAGTTAGAAGCCTCCAGAAGAGTAATCGTTAGGAAAATGAAATTGATAGAAACCTGGTGCATTTAATTAGGTTTACAAGTTTTAGACAACTGACAAAAGTCTCAGGGTTGAATTAGTGTTAAACACTTAAGCTAATAAGTGGAAAAAGTTCTAAACTCGAGGGAAAACAAGTAATGTGTAAGAAAGTAGATTTCAGAATAAGTCCTTAGTCCTTTGGTCAGTGTCTGAGGTAGCTGGTGTCCATGTTGTCACCTCCAGTAATACATATACCAGTTTACTCCAGTGTGGTATAGATACTTGATTTTATTTGGACCATCATGGTGTGGAAGCAGTGCTCATAAAGCAAGGTGAACAAATCTGGCCTATGTGGCCTGTTTTTGTACACTTGCTAGACATGATTTGCTAAGACCATTTTAATTATTTTTACATCTGTGTTCATGTGGAATATTGACCTTTAGTTTTCTTGTCTTATAATGTCTTGTCTGATTTTGCTGTCAGGGTAATGCTGGCCTTATAGAATAAGTTGGAAGTTGAAGGGTATTCCACATTCCACCTTTTCAATTTCCTGGAATATTGTGTGTGGAAGAAGTATTAACCTCATCCTTAAATATTTGATAGACTCTCTCAGGGTAGTCATCTGGGCCTGGAATTTTCTTTGTGGAGAAGTTTAAAATACAAATTAAGTTTCTTTAAGGAAATATAGAACCATTCAAATTATCTGTTGCTTCTTGAATAGTCTTTTAAAATCTGTAGAATCTGTATTGATGCCACCACTCTCATTCCTTATATGGATAAGTTGGGTACTATTTTTCTCTTTTTTCTGATCATTCTGGATAGAAATATGTAAATGTTATTCATCTCAAAGAATCAGTTTCAGTTTACATTCATTTTCTGTGTTGCTTTTCTGTTTTCTGTGTCATTGATTTCTGATTTGCTCTTTTTATTTCCTTTCTGCTGCCTGCATTGGGTTTAATTTTCTGTTCTTTTTCTAGTTTGTTAAGGTAGAAGCTGAGGTCATTGATATTGGAACTTTCTTTTCTAATAGAGGAATTTTTAGTGCTACACATTTTCCTCTATATTTCTTTAGCTGGATTCAGACTTTGATGAGTAGTATTTTCATTTTCATTTAGTTCAGAATATGGTCTAGCTCTCCCTTTGATTTCTTCTTTAATCCATGTGTTATTTATGTTGATTTCTAATTTAATTTCACTGTGGACAAAGAACACAATTTTATAAGTTCAATCACTTTTTATAGAGACTTGTTTTATGGCCCAAGAAATGCTCCATCTTAAATGTTCTGTGTGCACTAAAAAAGAATGTCTGCTATGCTTATATGGGGTAGAAGGTTCTGTAAATGTCAATCTGGTCAAGTTGATTGATAGTGTTGTTCAGGTCCTCTATATCTCTGCTGATTTTCTTTTTTTTTTTATTATTTATTATTAAGGTATCATTGATATACAATCTTATGAAGGTTTCACATGAGCAACCTTGTGGTTACTACATTCACCCATATTATCAAGTCCCCCCACACCTCTTTGCAGTCACTGTTCATCAGTGTAGTAAGATGCTATAGAGTCATTACTTGTCTTCTCTGTGCTATACTGCCTTCCCCGTCACCCCCCTGCATTATGTGTTTTAATCATAATACCCCTTAATCCCCTTCTCTCTCCCTCCCACCCCCTTCCTTCCTTTTGATAACTGCTAGTCTCCTCTTGGAGTCTGTGAATCTGCTGCTGTTTTGTGCCTTCAGTTTTGCTTTGTTGTTACACTCCACAAATGAGTGAAATCATTTGGTACTTGTCTTTCTCTGCCTGACTTATTTCACTGATCATTATATCCTCCAGCTCCATCCATGTTGTTACAAATGGTAGGATTTGTTTCTTTCTTATAGCTGAATAGTATTCCATTGTGTATATGTACCACATCTTCTTTATCCATTCATCTACTGATGGACACTTAGGTTGCTTCCATATCTTGGCTATTGTAAATAGTGCTATGATACACACAGGGGTGCATATGTCTTTTTGAATCTGGGATCTTGTTTCCTTTGGGTAGAGTCCTAGGAGTGGAATTCCTGGGTCAAATGGTATTTCTATTTTTAGTTTTTTGAGGAACCTCTATATTGCTTTCCACAATAGTTGAACTAATTTACATTCCCACCGACAGTGTAGGAGGGTTCCCCTTCCTCTGCATCCTTGTCAGCATTTGTTGTTTCTTGTCTTTTGGATAGTGCCCTTCCTAACTGGTGTGAGGTGATATCTCATTGTGGTTTTAATTTGCATTTCCCTGTTAATGAGATATGTGGAGCATTTTTTCATGTGCCTGTTGGCCATCTGAATTTCTTCTTTGGAGAAGTGTCTGTTCAGATCCTCCACCCATTTGTTTTTTTGCTTTTTGGGTATTGAAGCATGTGAATTCTTTATATATTTCGGAGTTTAACCCCTTATTGGATATGTCATTTACAAATATATTCTCCCATACTATAGGATGCCTTTTTGTTCTACTAATGGTGTCTGTTGATTTTCTGTCAACTTGTTCTGTCAGTTATTAGGAGAGGAATATTGAAATCTCTTGACTATAAGTGTGGATTTATCTATTTTTTCTTGCAGTTTTAGCACACTCCCCATACCAGTGGTCATGTAGTTAGAAAGGATTCCTCACCCTCAGAGATTTAAGTATCCCCTCAGCTACAGCTGCCTGTAGTGAAATAGAGTTTGCCTGGGGGCAGAGCTAGAAGACAAAAGAAAGAGAAAAAAGCCAGGGGATTCCCCCCCCCCCACCTGCTCTCTTAATCCCATATGGAGGACCCCACCCCAACACACATTCATACTCTAACCAGAAAGAGAAGACTTCTCCTGTATCTTTCTTTGTCCCTGGAGTTCCACTTTGAGTGGAATTCAGGCTGGGAGTTTGGAAGTTACATTCTGTTAAGGTGTGGTGTGCTTATTGCATTTTAACCCAGAACCAGAGCCCTAGCATTTTATTTCATTTGTGTTTGCGTTTCTGGAGGGATGATATTAAAAATATTTAATAATTAGTTTGTCATAGGTATCGACTAACCAGAACAGATGCCAGTCTATTAGAACAAACAGTAACTTTAAATAACTGACATGCCTATATAGGTGCATAATGCATGATAATCTGCCCTTCCTGATTGTAGGTATAGTTTCTATTTAATATCTCTTCTCCAGTGATAATAACAGATGTGTTAAGTGAGATGTTTGGGCATGAGGGCTCTCTCTTGTGTGTTACATACCTAGTTTGGCCTCTGCTCTGTCTGAGGTACAGTGGATTCTGACAGGACCATATCCACACTCACTGCTGTAACCTCAGGGCAGAGACCTCTCATGTCCTTTGCTTATCAAATATAGGATGGGAGATGGGCTTGACTGCTTCCCTGAAGCAGACCACACCCCACTCATTGAGATTGCTCCTGGGCACTTCCTCCTTGAATCTCTTCTTTGCTTAAAACAGACCTGGAAACGCTGTCATCTTTTGCAGTTATCCTTCCACACATGCTCTGGGCTATAATTTCCTCAATCCAGTTGCATCTAATTTCTGTCTTCTATCTTTTCTTTTATTACTGCTTTTTGTTTTGTTTTGTAGTTCTTTAAATTCTTTTCTTTTAAAATAAAATATTCTGTCATTTCCATACCACCTATGTTTTTGCCATTTTAGTCTGAATTGCCATCATTCCTTTCCTTAACTACTGTAATAGTATCCTTACTTATTATTTCCATTCTCTCCAACATAGTTTATTTTCCATTTGGTGGATGTAGTGCACTTATTAAAACAAGTCAAATCATATATTTCCCCCAAACTTGAAAAAATTCTCTAGTGGCTTCCCATCACATTCAGAATAAACTCTTTATCATTTCCTACATGACCCTGAGTTGCCTGTTCTTAATATTCTAACTTGACATCCTCTCACTCCCTCCATTATCTACTTTGTTAATCTGTGGTGGCCTTTTTGCTTAAACATATTAAGATTGTTTTCTTTGGAAGGCCTGTACACTTGCTCTTTCTTGAGTGAGGACTATAGATTTCTGCTTAAGTCAAAGAGTACTTTTCTGACCATCTTAAATACCCAGACCTAACCTTCACAGTACTTATCACTACCCGAAACTATTTATTTACCTGTTTATTATTGTCTCAACTACTAGAATATAGGTTTCAGTTAAGCAGAGATTTTTATCTTGTTCACCACTCTAGCCATAGAGCCCTTGCATATAAAAATTTGTTAGAATGAATGAAAATTTAGCACTTAGTGTACTTGGGAAAGTATGTGGTTGTGCCCAGGCCACATATTGATGCAGTATTTACTTTTATTACTTGAATAACTGAAAAAGCAAAGCACTGTGAGAAATTTGTTGAATATAGGTAGTTTATTAGACTATCAGCTTTGTTGATTTTTGAAATGAGACTCTTGAAATATGACAGTAAAACTGGTAAGTGCCAGGCTAACCCCAGTAGAGCCTTCTAAGGTTGAGTGGTTATTTTCTGCTTTCCAGTGTTGTGTATTGCATATAATTGGATGATATTATTTATATTCTTGATCTTATTTGTCTGCTGCATCTATTTTTCCTAATAATCCAGGAGTTCATGTACAGTAACATTTTTGCATCTAGCAGGTGCCAGTATCCTGCATTTAAGTCATCAAGTTAATAAAGGAAGCTTACCAATTTTAGGAATCCTGATTCTAGAACAAGATAAAAATCTCTGCTTAACTGAAACCTATATTCTAGTAGTTGAGACAATAATAAACAGGTAAATAAATAGGTTTTTTTTTTTTTTTAGGAATTATGGGTTACTTCATCAAAATTGTTTTTTCTGTTGTACTAGCTCCATTTTCTGCATCAAATACTCATTAGAGGTCATCTATATGCAAACAGAACTTACTTGGTTCTAGATATTAAATAAGTGCATGAAGCCAGTGTGATATAGTTGAAACTCAATTTTGATTTACTTTTGCAAAGATAGCATTATATAGGCATTAGGTTGTAATATACAAGGTATGTATTGGTGTAATGCCCATAACTAGCCCATGCTGGAAGATGGGAATCTCTGCAGTGTTTGGCTTTGCATAATTCCCATTATTTGTAGCCACTTTCATTTGATTAGTACATGCTGACATGTCTCTAGTATGTCCTAAATTGTCAAACATGCTGTCTTCTGATTCTTTCCTTCCAAATGTGTAAACTGTTTAGTAGAAATGAGATGTTCATGTTCTTGATACACACACAGATTATTCTTCAGTCTGGTAGGTTACAAAAATTTCTTTATTAAACCAACAGTGTTTTATATATAGAATTATAAGTAAAATTATTTCAGTATTCAATGTATCATTTCTTTATCCTAGTATAAGAGTGTGTCTAGTATGGCATCACGAATGTTCAGGATTATTTTGTTGTTTTGATAGTTTATTCTGAAAATAAATCATTTAGCTTCCAACATAGATTGCTTTAGGAATAAAGAAAATCAAAATTTAATAATATATATGTGCCAGGCTCTGGACAAGGTGCTTTCACATAATCCTTATTTAATTCTCAGAATAATGCTGTGAAGTAGGTATTTTTTTCAGTAGGACTATACTTCAGACTTTATATCCATCAACACCAAAACTTTGAAATGAGCATTCTTGGTAGCATGTGTTTAGAACCTTTCCATTCTGATACTTAAAATATAAATTTGTTGGTTGTTAGATAGACTTGGAAGAAAAGATCTGACCTTAAATATTAAATCCCTCTGAAGTGTCTTAATTTCTAGTTCTACATTTCTTCTGAGATATAACTTGTTGATATTTCTTTGTGTAACACTTTTTCCATAAAATTAAAATGAAAATTGGCCCTCTCACCAACAATTTCTTATTGTCTTGGGATGCTAAGGATGTTTTAGAATGTATTTATATATTTTAGTCATTCTTTGTATTTTTTAATGTGAGTTATAATAATTTTATTAATAACAATTACTTTTTATCAAACAATGTAGACATTTAAGAAGGATATATTAGGGCTGCTGCTTCTTCCATTTCCCTAAAGTAACCAATGTTAGCCATATTCAGTATTGGTCCTTCCATGTTTTCCCCTGAGCTCATACAGGCATATGCAGGATGTGAGTGTATGTGTATATATTAGTTTGAATTTTTTTTTTTGGTATCGTTAATATACAATTACTTGAACAACATTATGGTTACTAGACCCCCTATTATCAAGTCCCCACACATACCCCATTACAGTCACTGTACATCAGCATAGTAAGATGCTATAGAATCATTACTTGTCTTCTCTGTAAATACTGCCTTTCCCATGTGTCCCTCCCCCGCAATATTATGTGTGCTACTCGTAATACCCCTTTTACCCTCTTATCCCTCGCTTCCCACCTTTCTTCCCCAATCCCTTTCCCTTTGGTAACTGTTAGTCCATTCTTAGGTTCTGTGAGTCTGCTGCTGTTTTGTTCCTTCAGTTTTTTCTTTGTTCTCATACACCACAGATGAGTGAAATCATTTGACACTTGTCTTTCTCCACCTGGTTTATTTCACTGAGCATAATACCCTCTAACTCCATCCATGTTGTCGCAAATGGTAGGATTTGTTATCTTCTTATGGCTGAATAATATTCCATTGTGTGTGTGTACCACATCTTCTTTATCCATTCATCTACTGATGGACACTTAGGTTGCTTCCATGTCTTGGCTATTGTAAATAGTGCTGCAATAAACATAGGGGTGCATATGTCTTTTTCAAACTGGGCTGCTGCATTCTTAGGGCAAATTCCTAGGAGTGGAATTCCTGGGTCAAATGGTACTTCTGTTTTGAGTTTTTTGAGGAAACTCCATACTGCTTTCCACAATGGTTGAACTAGTTTACACTCCCACCATCAGTGTAGGAGGGTTCCCCTTTCTCCACATCCTTGCCAACATTTGTTGTTGTTTGTCTTTTGGATGTTGACCATCCTAACTGGTGTGAGGTGATATCTCATTGTGGTTTTAATTTGCATTTCACGGGTCATTAGTGATGTGGAGCATCTTTTCATGTGCTTGTTGGCCATCTGAATTTCTTCTTTGGAGAAATGTCTGTTCAGCTCCTCTGCCCATTTTTTAATTGGCTTATTTGCTTTTTGTTTGTTGAGATGCATGAGCTCTTTATATATTTTGGATGTCAACCCCTTATCGGATATGTCATTTATGAATATATTCCCTCATACTGTAGGATGTCTTTTTGTTCTACTGATGGTGTCCTTTGCTGCACAGAAGCTTTTTAGTTTGATATACTCCCATTTGTTCATTTTTGCTTTTGTTTCACTTGCCTGGGGAGATATGTTCATGAAGAAGTTGCTCCTCTTTATGTCCAAGAGATATTTGCCTATATTTTTTCTAAGAGTTTTATGGTTTCATGACTTATATTCAGGTCTTTGATCCATTTTGAGTTTACTTTTGTGTATGGGGTTAGACAGTAATCCAGTTTCATTCTCTTACATGAAGCTGTCCAGGTCTGCCAACACCAGCTGTTGAAGAGGCTGTCATATCCCCTTTGTATATCCATGGCTCCTTTATTGTATATTAATTGACCATATATGCTTGGGTTTATATCTGGGATCTCTATTCTGTTCCACTGGTCTATGGATCTGTTCTTGTGCCAGTACCAAATTGTCTTGATTACTGTGGCTTTGTAGTAGAGCTTGAAGTCAGGAAATGTAATTCCCCCCACTTTATTCTTCCTTCTCAGGATTGCTTTGGCTATTCGGGGTCTTTTATAGTTCCATATGAATTTTAGAACTATTTGCTCTAGTTCATTGAAGAATGCTGTAGGTATTTTGATAAAGATTGCATTGAAGCTGTAGATTGCTGTAGACAGGATGGCCATTTTGACAATAATAATTCTTCCTAGCCAAGAGCATGGGATGAATTTCCATTTATTAGTGTCCTCTTTAATTTCTCTTAAGAGTGTCTTGTAGTTTTCAGGGTATAGATCTTTCACTTCCTTGGTTAGGTTTATTCCTAGGTATTTTATTCTTTTTGATGCAATTGTGAATGGAATTGTTTTCCTGATTTCTCTCTCTGTTAGTTCACCATTAGTGTGTAGAAATGCAACAGATTTCTGTGTATTAATTTTGTATCCCGCAACTTTGCTGAATTCAGATATTAGATCTAATAGTTTTGGAGTGGATTCTTTAGGGTTTTTTATTTACAATATCATGTCATCTGCAAACAGGGACAGTTTGACTTCTTCCTTGCCTATCTGGATGCCTTTTATTTCTTTGTGTAGTCTGATTGCCATGTCTAGGACCTCCAGAACTATGTTGAATAAAAGTGGGAAGAGTGGGCATCCTTGTCTTGTTCCCAATCTTAGGTGAAAAGCTTTCGACTTCTCGCTGTTAAGTATGATGTTAGCTGTGGGTTTGTCATATATGGCCTGTATTATGTTGAGGCACTTGCCCTCTATACCCATTTTGTTGAGAGTTTTATCATGAATGGATGTTGAATTTTGTCAAATGCTTTTTCAGCATCTATGGAGATGATCATGTGGTTTTTGTCCTTTTTGTTGATGTAGTGGATGATGTTGATAGATTTTCTAATGTTGCACCATTGTTGCATCCCTGGGATGAATCTCACTTGATCATGACGTATGATCTTGATGTATTTTTGATTTCGGTTTGCAGTATTTTGTTGAGTATTTTTGCATCTGTGTTCATCAGGGATATTGGTCTGTAATTTTCTTTTTTTGTGGTGTCTTTGCCTGGTTTTGGTATTAGAGTGATGTAGGCCTCGTAGAATGAGTTTGGGAGTATTCCCTCCTCTTCTGCTTTTTGGAAAACTTTAAGGAGAATGGGTTTTAGGTCTTCACTAAATGTCTGATAAAATTCAGCGGTGAATCCATCTGCTCCAGGGATTTTGTTCTTGGGTAGTTTTTTTATTACCAATTCAATTTCTTTGCTGCTAATTGGTCTATTTAGATTTTCTGTTTCTTCTTGAGTCAGCCTTACTAGGTTGTATTTTTCTAGAAAGTTGTCCATTTCTTCTAGGTTATCCAGTTTGTTAGCATATAATTTTTAATAGTATTCTCTCATAATTCTTTGTATTTCTGTGGTGTCCATAGTGATTTTTCCTTTCTCGTTTCTGATTCTGTTTATGTGTGTAGACTCTCTTTCTTTCTTGATAAGTCTGGCTAGCAGTTTATCTATTTTGTTTATTTTCTCAAAGAACAAGCTCCTGCTTTCACTGATTCTTTCTGTTGTTTTTTTCTTCTCAATTCTTTTATTTCTGCTTTAATCTTTATTATGTCCCTCCTTCTACTGACTTTGGGCCTCATTTGTTCTTCCTTTTCTAGTTTCATTAATTGTGAGTTTAGACTGTTCATTTGGGGTTGTTCTTCTTTTCTGAGGTAGGCCTGTATTGCAATATATTTCCCTCTTAGCACGGCCTTCACTACATCCCACAGATTTTGTGGTGTTGAATTATTGCTGTCATTTGTCTCCATATATTGCTTGATCTCTGTTTTTATTTGGTCATTGATCCATTGATTATTTAGGAGCATGTTATTAAGCCTCCATGCGTTTCTGGGCTTTTTTGTTTTCTTTGTGTAATTTATATCTAGTTTCATACCTTTGTGATCTGAGAAGCTGGTTGGTACAATTTCAGTCTTTTTTAATTTACTGAGGTTCTTTTTGTGGCCTAGTATACAATCTATTCTTGAAGATGTTCCATGTGCATTTGAGAGGAATGTGTATCCTGTTGCTTTTGGATGGAGTGTTCTGTAGATGTCTGTTAGGTCCATCTGTTCTAATATGTTGTTCAGTGCCTCTGTCTCTTTACTTATTTTCTGTCTGGTTGATCTGTCCTTTGGAGTGAGTGGTGTGTTGAAGTCTCCTAAAATGAATGCATTGCATTCTATTTCCCCCTTTAATTCTGTTAGTATTTGTTTCACATATGTAGGTGATCCTGTTTTGGGTACATAGATATTTATTGTTTCACATATGTAGGTGATCCTGTGTTGGGTACATAGATATTTATTGTTTCACATATGTAGGTGATCCTGTGTTGGGTACATAGATATTTATAATAGTTATATCCTCTTATTGGACTGACCCTTTTATCATTATGTAATGTCCTTCTTTGTCTCTTCTGATTTTCTTTGTTTTGAAGTCTATTTTGTCTGATGCAAGTACTGCAACTACTACTTTTTTCTCACTATTAGTTGCATGAAATATCTTTTTCCATCCTTTGACTTTCAGTCTGTGTATGTCGTTGGATTTGAAGTGAGTCTTTTGTAGGCAGTGTATAGATGGGTCTTGTTTTTTTATCCATTCCGTAACTGTGTCTTTTGATTCGTGCATTAAGACCATTTACATTTAGGGTGTAGGTATTTACTTATTGCCATTGCAGGCTTTAGATTTGTGGTTACCAAAGGTTCAAGGGTAATTACCTTACTATCTAACGGTCTGATTTAACTCACTTCTTATGCTATTACAAACACAACCTAAAGATTCTTTTTTTTTTTCCCCTCCTTTTTCTTCTTCCTTCATTCTTTGTATGTTATGAATCATATTCTGTACTCTTTGTCTGTCCCTTGGGTGACATGTATTTAGCCTTAGGAATACTTCCATCTGTAGGTGTCCCTCCAAAATGCTCTGTAGAGGTGGTTTGTGGGAGGTAAATTCTCTCAGCTTTTGCTTATCTGAAAATTGTTTAATTCCTCCTTCAAATTTAAATGATAACCTTGCCAGGTAGAGTATTCTTGGTTCAAGGCCCTTCTGCTTCATTGCATTAAATATATCCTGCCACTCCCTTCTGGCCTGTAAGGTTTTTGTTGAGAAGTCTGATGATAACCTGATGGGTTTTCCTTTGTATGTGATCTTTTTTCTCTCTCTAGCTGCTTTTAAAAGTGTGTCTTTATCCTTGATCTTTGCCATTTTAATTATTATATGTCTTGATGTTGTCTTCCTTGGGTCCCTTGTGTTGGGAGATATGTGCACCTCCATGGCTTGAGAGACTATCTTCTTCCCCAGTTGGGGAAGTTTTCAGCAATTATCTCCTCGATGACACTTACTTTGAATATTTTTTAAAGTAAAATGCAGGTTTAGTTTTGTTGTCTCAGTTAACAGTATAGCATGGCCATCACTCCAGGAACATACTTAAATTCTAATTTCTTAAAATCTGTATAATAGTCCACAGCATAAGTAATGCATAATTTATTCCACCATTTTTTCACTTGTGAGTATTCAGATTTTCAAAGTGATTCATTATAATTTATTTAGTAACATCTTAAGCTCTTGGAATATGCAACCCTAAGCACATTTTGTTTCAGGACATATTAAGACTCCTACTAACATGGTAATTGGCCTAGTTAACACCAGAAGCCTGTAGAAGCCACTTCTTGCTTCTCCATATTTATAGAAGAGAAGGAATAATGCATGACAACTAAAAAGGTTGGAAAAGCGTGTTGGACATCTAGAAAGATTTTAATCTAAAATATCTGAATTTTTCTGGCAAGAGATAAGAGCCGTAAAAACCTTTTTGAAAAACTTCATAGTTTTTTAATTGAAGTTTGGTTCATATACAGTATTATTGGTTTCAAGTATACCATAGTGATGCAACAGTTAAACACATTATTAAATCCTCACCCCAACTAGTGCAATTAGTGTCAATACAGAAAGATGTTATAGAACCATTAACTATATTCTCTGTGCTATATTTTCATCCCTGTGCCTAATTTATATTATGATTGAGATTTTGTGCCTCTTTTTCCCTTTACCTATTTCACCCCCAACCCAACCCTTCCATCCTCCCTAACCCTTTCCCCACAGTAGCTGCCAGTCACTTCTCAGTGTCTATGAGTCCACTGATGTTTTGTTCATTTTAAAAAGTTTATAAATTTTAATGGGGATCATAAACAGTTGAATAACAAAGTATGAGGAAGCAACCTATTGGTAAATCCTGAGGTAAAATTATTATTGAGTAAATACATTTTTTGTTTTGTTTCATTTGAGGAATAGGTTGGATTTAATAAGCTTTATTCCTAGTTGAGATATTGAAGACCTGGTTCCCACAAGGGGGCAGACTACGACAACTTGAAAATCTGCATACTATAAACAGTATTTATTTTAATTTCATAGTTGATTTATTAAGAAGATCGGGGATATCACCCAGGACTGGGTATGAATAGAGAGATAACTGGCTAGCCATCCCACAAATGGTACGATGTATTAGAGGCCTCCACCTACCTCTCCTTCACGTGTGCATGGACTGTTGGCAGGCTGGACACTTGGCTGTGGCTGTAGTCAGATTTGCCTTGGTGAGTGGAAGTCTGTATTGCCAAGCCCGTTTATAAATTTCATCCCTGCTACCGTGGCCTATTTGTTAATGAGCCCTTTGGGCAAGGATAGACAGACAGGCTGAGTCCCTCAAATAGGTCATCTTATCTACTGGGTTATTAAGCACCTTCTCTGCAGTTTGCTCTTTGGTAGGCATTCACATGGAACATAAATTGTTTCATATTCTGTGCCCTTTCAAAGAAGTCTATACATATGACTTATCCCCAGATTTCCTTGTCAACCAGTTTTCTAATTATTCCTTCCAAATCCTTGAATACCCAGTCATACCATTGAACACTGCCCATGGGTCAGTATAGAACTGTACCTCTGTCATTTCTCCTTTGAGGCAAAATTAACAACTAGGTATCCTGTTCAAATTTCTGCCACTGGAAGGATTTCCCTTCAGCACTGCCCTTCAGGACAACCCCAGAGTGAGGCTGTAGTGCTGTCGTTTCCATGTAGCATGTCGTCATGTAGAGCTATCAGTAAACAAGGCTGATTTTTTTTTTTCCTCAGTGATATGGCCATAGAGAATTTCCTAGTCTGAGAGAAAAGAAGCAAAATAGCAGGAGTAGGAACCCTGGGCATCTGGGCCACTTGCTCAGGTGAATTATTTATGCCTTTAGGATTTACTCTGATTTGCTCTCCCCGAAACCTCTTCCTTTTGATGATGAAGTGTTACAGTACACACCCACCCATACTGCTTGGTTGGCTCAACAATGTGTAGTTGTGGTGGGCTGTTCAGGTCCAGTAGAAACATGGTGGCCCATTGTCAAGCATTCATCTAAAGCCCTGTGGTAAGCCAAGAGCTGATTTTCAAAAAAGGATAACAGTTATTTGCACAGGATGGCATAGCTTTTTTACAAAATACTAGATGTCTGTGCTGAGATTCACCTGAAGTTCTGCAATAACCATACAAAATCCCTATCTACCACAGATACTACAAGCAACAATGAATCTGGTGGCTTATGTAACCCAAGTGGCAAAACAGCTTTCATAGCAGCCCATATTTGTTGCAGAGCTTTCTTTTACCTGGCTTCTCTCACATTCAGCAGTCTTGGTAAATGGTTCATAGTAGCATAACCAAATGAGGTACAGGTTCTTCAGAAATCCAAGGAGGTCTATGAGGCATTTTATCTCTTTCTCAGTAGTGAGAGAGTAGGTACAGCAGCTCCACCTTGGAAGAGATATCCTGAATTGCTGAAAACCACAGGTTTCACAGAAATTTCTCCAATGAGGAAGACCTTTGAATTTTTGTGGGATTTATTTCCCATCCTCTGGCATTATGTGTTTTGCCTCAGTATCTAGGTTTGTTGTTGTTTCCTGTTCACCAAGTCTAATCAGCATGAAATTATCGGTGTGGTAGGCCAGCATGGTGCTTAATAGAATAGAAAGGCAGTTAAGGTCCCTGTGGATTACATTATTACCGAGAGCTGGAGAATTAATAGGAGGTAGGTAGTGAAAATTACCCTGACAACTGAATACATACCGCTTTTATGATGTTCTCATTCTCAGGTCAGTTACTACAAACAAAGTGCTAGGGATATATTTATTGATTTGCTTTAGCAACAAAATTACATCTAAAACAGGAGCAGCTGTGGGAATCACAAGCTGAATAAGTTTCAAAAGTTTGCTGTCATTCTCCAAGATTTGACCGTATTCAACACAGGCCGCACAGACAAGTTGAATGGGGATGTAGTAAGAGTTACCACCCTTGGTTCTTTCCAGTGTTTAGTGCTTGGATCACACTCCTTACCTTCTACTCCAGAGACTAACTGAACTTGATTCTGGATATAGGTCTACAACTTCATTGTGTAATACAGTAGTCATGGCAGTGTACCACAGAGAAGACAAGTAGTGACTCTGTGGCATCTTTCCACACTGATGGACAGTGACTGCAGTGGGGTGAGGGGGGGACTTGATAATATGGGTGAATGTAGTAATCACAATCTTTTTCATAGAAGTGAAATCTTCTAAATGTATATCAACAATACCTTAATAAAAAAAATAATATACTAGTCATTGGACAGCTGCAGCTGTTGAATACTTGAAATATGGCTGGTCTGAAGAAAGATGTGTTGAGATTTTCTCTTTCTGTTCATTTCAAGAATGTTTGCTTTTACTTGCTAAAGCATTATTCTAACAGTTGCTTTAAGGTCTTTGATTTTTAATTCCTTTTTTTTTATAATTTATTTTGGTATCATTAATCTACAATTACATGTGCAATATTATGGTTATTAAACTACCCCCTTCATCAGGTCCCCCCACCAACCCTAATACACTCACTGTCCATCAGCATAGTGAGATGCTATAGAATCTTTACTTGTCTTCTCTGAGTTCTTTCAGTTGTACAGCCCACCCAATGCCCCCCCAACATTACATCTGCTAATTGTAATGCCCCTTTTTCCCTCATATCCCTCCCTTCCCACCCATCTTCCCCAGTCCCTTTCCCTTTGGTAACTGTTAGTCCGTTCTTGGGTTCTGGAGTCTGCTGCTGTTTTGTTCCTTCACTTTTTTTCTTTCTTCTTATACTCCACATATGAGTGAAGTCGTTTGATACTTGTCTTTTTTGGCTTGGTTTATTTCACTAAGCATAATACCACTAGCTCCATCCATGTTGTTGCAAATGGTAGGATTTGTTTTCTTCTTATGGCTGAATAATATTCCCTTGTGTATATGTATCACATCTTCTTTATACATTCATCTACTGATGGACACTTAGCTTACTTCCATTTCTTGGCTATTGTAAATAGTGCTGCGATAAACATAGGGGTGCAAACTGGGCTGTGGCATTCTTAGGGTAAATTCCTAGGAGTGGAATTCCTGGGTCAACAGGTATTTCTATTTTTAGTTTTTTGAGGAACCTGCATACTGCTTTCCACAATGGTTGAACTAATTTGCATTCCCACCAGCAATGGAGGGTTCCCTTTTCTCCACATCCTCGCCAACATTTCTTCTTCTTTGTGTTTTGGATGTTGGCCATCCTCACTGGTGTGAGGTGATATCTCATTGTGGTTTTAATCTGCATTTCTCTGATGATTAGCGATACGCAGCATCTTTTCATGTGCCTGTTGGCCATCTGAGTTTCTTCTTTGGAGAAGTGTCTGTTCGTGTCCTCTGCCCATTTCTTAATTGGATTATTTGCTTTTTGTTTGTTGAGGTGCGTGAGTTCTTTATATATTTTGGATGTCAACCCCTTATCAAATACGTCATTTATGAATATATTCTCCCATACTGTAGGATTTCTTTTTGTTCTACTGATGGTGTCCTTTGCTGAACAGAAGCTTTTCAGCTTGATATAGTACCACTTGTTCATTTTTGCTTTTGTTTCCCTTGCCCAGGGAGATATGTTCATGAAGAAGTCGCTCATGTTTATGTCCAAGAGATTTTTGCCTATGTTTTTTTCTAAGAGTTTTATGGTTTCATGACTTACATTCAGGTCTTTGATCCACCTTGAGTTTACCTCTGTGTATGGGGCTAGACAGTAGTCCAGTTTCATTCTCTTACATGTAGCTGTCCAGTTTTTCCAACACCAGCTGCTGAAGAGGCTGACATCTCCCCATTGTATATCCAGGGCTCCTTTATCAAATATTAATTGACTGTAGGTGTTTGGGTTAATGTTTGGATATTCTATTCTGTTCCACTGGTCTGTGGGTCTGTTTTTGTGCCAATACCAAATTGTCTTGATTACTGTGGCTTTGTAGTAGAGCTTGAAGTCAGGGAGCATAATTCCCCCTGTTTTATTCCTCCTTCTCAGGATTGCTTTGTCTATTCGGGATCTTTTGTGGTTCCATACGAATTTTAGAATTATTTGTTCCAGTTCATTGAAGAAAGCTGTTGGTAGTTTGATAGGGATTGTGTTGAATCTGTAGATTGCTTTAGGTAGTATAGCCATTTTGACAATATTTATTCTTCCTAGCCAAGGGCATGGGATGCATTTCCATTTGTCAGTGTCCTCTTTAATTTCTCTTAGGAGTGTCTTGTAGTTTTCAGAGTACAGGTCTTTCACTTCCTTCATTAGATTTATTCCTAGGTATTTTATTCTTTTTGATGCAATTGTGAATGGAATGTTTTTCTGATTTCTCTTTCTGTTAGTTCATCGTTAGTGTATAAGAAAGCAACAGATTTCTGTGTGTTGATTTTGTATCCTACAACTTTGCTGAATTCAGATATTAGTTCTAGTAGTTTTGGAGTGGAGTCTTTAGGGTTTTTTATGTACAGTATCATGTCATCTGCAAATAGTAACAATTTGACTTCTTCTTTGCCAGTCTGGATGCCTTGTATGTCTTCGTTTTGTCTGATTGCTGTGGCTAGGACCTCCAGTACTATGTTGAATAACGCTGGAGAGAGTGGACATCCCTGTCTTGTTCCCAATCTTAGATGAAAAGCTTTCAGCTTCTTGCTGTTAAGTATGATGTTAGCTGTGGGTTTTTCATATATGGCATTTATGATGTTGAGGTACTTGCCGTCTATACCCATTTTGTTGAAAGTTTCGGCATCTATGGAGATGATCATGTGGTTTCTGTTCTTCTTTTTGTTGATGTGGTGGATGATGTTGATGGATTTTCGAATGTTGTACCATCCTTGCATCCCTGGGATGAATCCCGCTTAATCATGGTGTATGATCCTCTTGATGTATTTTTGAACTCGGTTTGCTAATATTTTGTTGAGTATTTTTGCATCTACGTTCATCAGGGATATTGGTGTGTAATTTTCTTTTTTGGTGAGATCTATGCCCGGTTTGGTATTAGAGTGATGCCGGCTTCATAGAAAGAGTTTGGAAGTATTCCCTCCTCTTCTATTTTTTGGAAAACTTTAAGGAAAATGGGTGTTACTTCTTCTCTATATGTCTGGTAAAACTCAGAGGTGAATCTATCTGGTCTGGGGGGTTTGTTCTTGCGTAGTTTTTTGATTACCGATTCAATTTCGTTGCTGGTGATTAGTCTGTTTATTTTTTCTGTTTCTTGTTTGGTCAGTCTTGGAAGGTTGTATTTTTCTAAGAAGTTGTCCATTTCTTCTAGGTTTTCCAGCTTGTTAGCATATAGATTCTCATAATATTCTCTTATAATTCTTTGTATTTCTGTGGGGTCCGTCGTTATTTTTCCTTTCTCATTTGTGATTCTGTTTATGTGTGTAGATTCTCTTTTTCTCTTAATGAGTCTGTCTAGGGGTTTATCTATTTTGTTTATTTTTTCAAAGAACCAGCTCTTGGTTTCATTGATTTTTTTCTATTATTTTATTCTTTTCAATTTTATTTGTTTCTTCTCTGATCTTTATTATGTCCTTCCTTCTCGTAACTTTGGGCCTCCTTTGTTCTTCTTTTTCCAATTTCAATAATTGTGTCTTTAGACTGTTCATTTGGGAATGTTCTTCCTTCTTTAAATAGGCCTGGATTGCAATATACTTTCCTCTTAGAACTGCCTTTGCTGCGTCCCACAGAAGTTGTGGCTTAGTGTTGTTGTTGTCATTAGTCTCCATATATTCTTTGATTTCTGTTTTGATTTGGTCGTTAACCCATTGATTCATTAGGAGAATGTTGTTAAGTCTCCATGTATTTGTGAGCCTTTTTGATTTCTTTCCAAAATTTATTTCTAGTTTTATACCTTTGTGATCTGAGAATTTGGTTGGTAGAATTTCAATATTTTTGAATTTACTGAGGTTCTTTTTGTGACCTAGTATGTGGTCTATTCTGGAAAATGTTCCATGTGCACTTGAGAAGAATGTGTATCCTGCTGCTTTTGGGTGCAGAGTTCTGTAGATATCTGTTAGGTTCATCAGTTCTAGTGTGTTGTTCAGTGCCTCTGTGTCTTTACTTATTTTCTGTCTGGTTCATCTGTGCTTTGGAGTAAGTGGTGTGTTGAAGTCTCCTAAAATGAATGCATTGCTGTCTATTTCCTCCTTCAATTCTGTTAGTATTTGTTTCGCATATGCTGGTGCTCCATTGTTGGGTGCATATATATTTTTAATGGTTATATCTTCTTGTTGGACTGACCCCTTTATCATTATGTAATGTCCGTCTTTATCTCTTGCTACTTTCTTCGTTTTGAAGTGTATTTTGTCTGATACAAGTACTGCAACACCTGCTTTTTTCTCTTTGTTGTTTGCATGAAATATCTTTTTCCATCCCTTCACTTTTAGTCTGTGTATATCTTTGGGTTTGAGGTGAGTCTCTTGTAAGCAGCATATAGATGGGTCTTGCTTTTTTATCCATTCTGTTACTCTGTGTGTTTTGATTGGTGCAGTCAGTCCATTTACATTTAGCGTGATTATTGACAGATATGTACTTATTACCATTGCTGGCTTTAGATTCGTGGTTACCAAAGGTTCAAGGGTTGCTTCTTTACTATCTAACAATCTAACTTAACTTTCTTGTTCAGTTATTGTAAACACAATCTGATGTTCCTTTATTTCTCTCCCTTCTTATTCTTCCTCCTCCATTCTTTACATACTAGGTGTTTTATTCTTTGCCTTCAGTTAGTATTTGGATGGTCTGCTTTCTTTGCTGTGATTTCATTTTCTCTGGTGACTTCTTTTTAGCCTTAGGGGTGCTTCCCTCTAGAGCAGTCCGTTTAAGGTATCCTGTAGTGGTGGTTTATGAGAGGCAAAGTCTCTTAACTTTCATTTGTCTGAGAATTGTTTAATCCCTCCATCATATTTAAATGATAAGTGTGCTGGATACAATATTCTTGGCTCAAGGCCCTTCTGTTTCATTACTTTAAATATATCATGCCATTCTCTTCTGGCCTGTAAGGTTTCTGTTGAGAAGTCTGATGATAGTCTGATGGGTTTCCTTTGTAGGTGATCTTTTTTCTCTCTCTAGCTGCCTTTAATACTCTGTCTTTATCTTTGATCTTTGCCATTTTAATTATTATGTGTCTTGGTGTTGTCTTCCTTGGGTCCCTTGTGTTGGGAGATCTGTGGGCCTCCGTGGACTGCAAGACTATTTCCTTCCCCAGCGTGGTAAAGTTTTCAGCAATTATTTCTTCAAAGACACTTTCTATCCCTTTTTCTCTCTCTTCTTCCTCTGGTACTCCTATAATGTGAATATTGTCCCGTTTGGATTGGTCAGAGAGTTCTCTTAATATTCTTTCATTCCTAGAGATCCTTTTATCTCTCTCTGCCTCAGCTTCTCTGTATTCCTGTTCTCTGACTTCTATTCCATTAACAGTCTCTTGCATGTCATCTGGTCTGCTGTTAAGCCCATCAATCGCTTATCTGATTTCTGCATTGTCTTTCTTCACTTCCTTCACTTCCTCCCTCAGCTCTTGCACATTTCTCTGTAGATCCGTCAGCATGGTTATGACTTTTATTCTGAATTCTTTTTCAGGAAGACTGTGCATGTCCATCCCTTCAGGTTCCCTCTCTGGGGTTGTCTGGGTCTGAAGCTTTGTCTGTACCATATTCCTCTGTCTTTTCATGGCTATAGAAGTGGTTGCTGGTAGTTGCCATTTATGTCAGCTGGTCTCTTTAAGACTTTGAAAAGGAGAAAAAAAAAGAAAGAAAGAAAATAAAAGAAAAAAGAAAGAGAGGAAAAAACAAAAGAAAATAAAAGCAAAAGGCAAAAAAAAAACCTGCCCACCGGGAGTAGATTCTGTGTGGATGCTGTAGGTGGCGCTGTTGCTCCAGTATTCCACAGCTGTGGCCGCACCACTTCGCAGGGCCCTTTATAACTCTGGCTGGGGTGGGAACGAATGGGAGGCTGTTGATGTCTGGGGGAAGTCTAAGTGCAGACACCCTTTCCCAGTCGCCAGCTAAGGGGTCCGAAACTCCCCAGATCTCCCAGCCTGCTGGGCTGAGTGTGCCGGGGCGATCCGGCTCCTCCGGTGGGCTCCTGTCTCTTTAAGACCACCGAAGAAAGTGCGTGCTTTTCTTTTTTTTTTTCTTTCCTGGGAGCCGGCTGCAAGCACCCTGGCGCCTTCCGCATTCAGATCCTGTACCCTCTGTCTCTCCAATCTCCGCTACACTGCACAATGTGTGTCAGCGCTCCCCGCGCAGATCACTAGGGCTGGTTATTTCACGGGGTGTTGTACTTCCACTCCCTCCCGGCTCTGAATCCTCTCCTCCCGCCAGTGGGCTGGGGTGGGGGAGTTCTTGGGTCCTGCCGGGTCGCGGCTCCGTATCTGACCCGCCTTGCGGGGTCACGAGTCCTCTCAGGTGTAGCTGCACGCTGTGCACTTTCCTGTGTATTCTGGTCTCTCTTTTAGGAATAGTTGTATTTGCTATATTTTCATAGATATATATAGTTTTGGGAGGAGATTTCTGCCCCCCTGCTCATGCCGCCATTTTCCCGGAAGTTCTGATTTTTAATTCTAACATCTCTGTGATCTCAGGAATGATATCTGTTTATTGACTTTTCCTTATCATGTTGAGATCTTCCTGTTCCTTCATATGCCATACAATTTTGGATTATATCTTGGGCATTTTGAATATTATGATATGAGACCTTGTATTTTATTTAAATCCTAAGCTGAACATTGATTTTTGTGTGTGTGTCAGTGGCCATTTGACCAAAGTATGTTCAGGACAGTTTCCTGCCAGCCTTCTGGGGCTGTGGTTCCATTGTCAGCTCAGTTTTCTAAGCATTTACAGTACTATTTAAATCAGTCCCATATACGTGACCTAGTGTCCATGGTGGGATCGGAGTGGTGGTATGTCTTGTTGCTTTGTTCTCAAAGCGTGTGGTATGCTGTTTAGGGTCAGACCCGTGCATGCAATGCTCAAAGGTGAGTTCAGAAGCTCATACACAGCTTGGTTGTATTGTTTTGATATCCCTTCTCATCCCAGTCTCACCAACACATTCTAGTTCCCCAGGCCCTCCCTTTCTGGTACTGTAGTTTCCTCATTCTGCTGTTCTGTTCCTACAACTATGTCTGTATCCAGGTCAAGTGATAAGAGGACAGAGAGAAAAAAAAGCAACAAGGACTTGTCTCACACGCTTGGGATCATGATTCCTGGGGTCGGAGGTGAGGGTTCACTTCTCCCAGAGATTTCAGTACTGTGCAGTCACACTACTATCTCCACGCTGTCACCACCATAGAATTGCCTGGAGACTGAGATAGAAGAGAAAGGAAAAAAAAGAGATTTCCCCAGTCTCTAGATTTCCCCCTTTCCTGCCCCTCACCAGCAAGGGAGGGATTTTCTTTGAACTTTTTCTTACCTGGTGTACCCTTCTGCCTTTGAGTCCAGGCCAGGCAACAGCTGAGGAAAAAACATGGTAAACTCACTGCCACTTCAGTGGGACTTCATACTCTGCTCCTTTCTCAATCAGCCTGCTACTGTTTATTTTCAGAGTCCTAATATAACTACTCTATGCATTCTTTTTGTTTGTGTTTGTGTATTTAAAATTTTTAATAGATTTTATATTTTAGAATAGTTTTAGGTTCTAGTGGGAAGTGCAGAATTCCCATATACCCCTTACACCCACACACCCACAGTCTCCCCCACTATTAATATACCCCACCAGAGTGGTACATTTATTACAGTAGATGAGCCTACACTGACATATCATTATCACCAAAAGTCAGAGTTTACATTATGGTTCACTCTTGATGTACATTTTATGGTTTTTGACAAATGTGTAATGACATGATTCCACCATTATAGTATCATACAGAATAGTTTCACTGCCCTAAAATCCTCTATATGATGACTATTCAACCTCTCTCTTCCCAACCCCTGGAAACCACTGATCTTTTAGTGTTTCCATAGTTTTGCCTGTTCCAGGTCATACAGTTGGAATTATTCAGTATGTACCCTTTTCCTATGGACTTCTACACTTAGTAAAATGCATTTTAAAGTTCCTCCATGTCCTCTAATGTCTTGACAGCTCATTTCTTTTTAGTACTGAACAATATTCCATTGTCTGGATGTACCACAGTTTATTATCCATTCACACTTGTAAGAATGTTGCAGACTCAGAGCGATATAAATCTTGCCTTGAAAGGACATTAGGAATAATTTAGACCAAACTCCTTTCTTTCAGAAACGAAAGCCTTTTGACAAATTATGCATTGTTATTATATATGTTATATTTGATATGCATCTACTTGTTTTAGAGGCCAGTTTATCCCCTTCACCTCTTTTGCCTATCCCCAACCCCCTCTCCTATGGCAACCACTGGATGATTCTCTGTATTTATGAGTCTATTTCTGTTTTGTTTTTCTTTTTTTTTTTTTTTTAGATTCCACATATATGATTCCACAAGAATCATATGATACTTGTCTTTCACATAGCATCGTAGACTTTAGGTCCATCCATGCTGTCACAAAAATGGCAAGATTTCATTCTTTTTTATGGTTATTACTCCATTGTATATATGTACCACATCTTCTTTATCCATTAATCTATCAATGGACATTTAGGTTGCATGCATATCTTGGCTATTATAAATAATTTTCAGTAAACATAGGAGTGCATATCTTTTTGAACTAGTGATTTTGTTTCCTTTGGGTAAATACACAGAAGTGGAATTAGTGGGCTGTATGGAATTTTTATTTTTAAGTTTTTGAGGGACCTCCATACTGTTTTCCATAGTGGCTGCACCAATTTACATTCCCACCAACAGTGGAAAGACACTTAATTCTTGTATACTGACTCTTTAACCTTAGAGTTTGCTTAACCAACATACTCTTCTAGTAGCATTTTTTGGTAGATTCTTTAGAATTTTCTGCATAGGCAGTCATGCTGTTTGACTACATGACCCTGTATAAGTTCTCACCCTTCTTCTGGCCTATTTTCTGCCTA
The DNA here is from genome assembly GCA_029783875.1 of Phataginus tricuspis. Taxonomy (NCBI): domain Eukaryota; kingdom Metazoa; phylum Chordata; class Mammalia; order Pholidota; family Manidae; genus Phataginus; species Phataginus tricuspis. The sequence continues at coordinate 28,499,857 of JAQQAC010006923.1, forward strand.
ATGTATGGACGTTTGAGAATATTACTGAGTCACAGAGTAATATAAGCCTTGAGTTAAAAGCATCTTTGGAATAATTTAGGCAAAACCCTTTTGTTCTGAAATATGTAAAAGCCCTTTGACTCTAGGGGCTAGTTTATCACTATGCTATGTTTTGTTTTTTGTGTACTTTAAAAAATTAACTTTTATCAAAGCATAACATGTAAACTGAAAAATTCTTAAATCATGTGTATAGTTCAATGAGTTATCGTACTGGAGGTTTTTGGTTTATAAGTTTTATTTGTGCTTATTTATGTAACTTGAAAAATTAGACAGCATTTGTTTAGAATAGGTATTGCCTTAGACTAAAGAATTTATTAACTTGAACTTTAGTATCTAATAATAACCTGTATTAAATATAAGACTTAGTGATAACTGAAATTTTTATTGAATCATTATAACTCCTAACGTTTCTTCAGTGTCCATATACTTGATATCCCTGTGCTTTTTTAGTTCAACTTTTGTATATCTAATCACCAGATGTCCAGCGTAACTGAACTTTTTCTGTCAAACTAACAGTTTTGTTCTACCATATCTCCATCACATTATTTCAGCAACTTTTGTTTGGTTGAAGCAGAAAAAGTGGTAGGAAAAGAAAAAGATAGAAGATGAAGATTGAGTAATTGGCATACTAGTAAATATCTTCTTATGTGTTTAGTAAATTGGATTCCTATTTTTCACTTCCTGTTATAAAATTATACATCCATGTGCAACTTTTTAGTAGTTCCTGCTGAAATGGGCCAAATGGAATATTAGTGAACAGAGGTCTTAAATATGTTCCTCTGATTTGACTTGGCCTCCTGCACTCCTATTGATCTACCATGATCATTATTGACTAGGACCAATATTGAAGACGCATTAGCATATATATTATCAGTTCTGAACCTGATAGCCAAACTAGATCAGCTAACCTACAGTCAATCTGCAGTCCCATGAGCATGAAAGTAAATGTTGTTGTAGATTACTGAGATTTTGAGGTTGTTAGTTACCCAAGAAAAATTTGTACAAATCCAGTGAATTCTGACCAGTGGTTTTCTTTACATGAGACATATACTTTTAGTTTTTTCTCTGTATCCACAGTGAGTTCAAGCACATTATATAGGACAGAAGAGATGGAGGAAAATATTTTTAAGCAGAAATGTAAACTAGGACATCCAGACTAGACTGATTACAGTATTATTCCTTAAGGAGTGTTATTAGATTCTAAAATCATCAGCTAAGTTTTAACATTGGAACATTTCAAATGAACAAGAGGTGCTTCACTAAACTGGATGCATGCGTCTAGAGATATTGTTTCTCCATAAAAGGATTCCTCAGGGAATTATACTAGTGGCATGCTTCTTTGTAAACCCATAAAATGCTATAATTCCATATAGATCAGTTTCAGTTCTATTCGCGAAAGCCCAAGGACTGGAAATCTATTATGAGAGAAAAAGACCCAAACAATACATCTACAGGATACAGTATCCATCTGATCACAGTTTCAGAGAGAAAAGAAAGAACAGTTGGAAGAGAAGAATTAGCCAACACAGTAAAGGAAGGGACCCAGAGACTAATGACAAGAAAAAAGTTAAGATGTATCCTGGTAAAAATTCCTAGATCCAAGGATACAGAATAAATCCTAGATTTCTACCAACAGAAGTTTGGGGGAAAGCTAATAGTGTTCTGGACTTTGGTAGTGGTAGAAATGGAGGGAACATGGCAGATTTGAAATCTGTTTTAGGTTGATATTCTGTATAACTGTTAATGCAGTTGTTGCAAAGAGCTGTCAGGAAGAAATTCACAGTGAGTACTAGGCTTCTGGTTTGAATAAATGTGTGAGTTGATGATAAATATCTACATAAAATTTTTGTGAGGTGAAATTCACCATTTAATCTATTTTAAGTTATATAATTCAGGGGCTTTTTTACAATGTTGTGCAACCATCACTATAATCTAATCCATTGTGCCAAATGAAACCATGTACTTACTAAATAGCCACTCCATTATTCCCTTCTTATAGTCCGTGGCAACCACTAATTTACATTTTCTCTGGATTTTCCTGTTCTGAACATTTCGTGTAGGTGGCATCTTATAACATGTGGCCTTTTGTGTCTGGCTTCTTTCATTTAGCATATGTTTTTAAGGCATATTGTTGCATGAATCAGGCCTTCATTCTTTTTATTGCTAATTAATATTCCATTGTATAGATATACCACATTGTTTATCCATTCACCGGTTTATATTTGAATTGTTTCTACTTTTTGGCTATTAGGAATATTGCTTCTATGAATGGTCATGTTTAGGTTTTTGCTTGAGAACCCGTTTTCATTGCTTTTGGGTGTATACGTAGAATGAGGATGGCAGGGTTATGTAGTAATTCTGTATTTAACTTTTTGAGGAACTGCCAAATTGTTTTTACACAGCAGCTGTACCATCTTAAATTCCTACCAGCAATGTATGAGGGTTCTAATTTCTCACATTCTCACCAACATTTCGTGTTGTCCATTTTTTTAAATAGCCATCCTACTTGGTGTAAAGTACCATTTCATTGTGGCTTTGATTTGCATTTCTAAATGATTAATGATGTTGAATATTTTTTCACGTGCATATTGTCCATTTGTATGTCTTCTTTGGAGAAATGTCTATTTAAGTTTTTGCCTATTTTTAAACTGTGTTTTTTTTTGCTGTTGAGTTTTAGGAGTTCTTTATTCTGGATTCTAGATACATGGTTCACAAATATTTTCTCCCATTCTGGGGGTTATTTTTTTTCTCTGTCTTGATAGTGTCCTTTGGTGCACAAACATTTTATCTTCTAGTTTACTTAATCTCTCTTCGTCTATGTTGAATCTGTTTTTCAACCCATCTATTGATTTGATTTGTATTTCCCTGATGATTAGTGATGCCAAACACCTTTTCATGTACCTGTTGGTAATTTGTGTGTTTTTGGAAAAATGTTTATTCAGGTCCTTTGCTCATATTTAATTAGGTTATTTTTTTGCTATTGAGTATGAGTTCCTTACATATTTTGCTTATTTACTCCTTATTGGATACATGGTTTACAGAAACCTTCTCCTGTTTGGTAGGTTGCCTTTTCATTTTGTTGATGATTTCCTTCACTATGCAGAAATGTTTTAATGTGATAAAGTCTCACCTGTTTATTTTTGGTTTTGTTGCTGGTGTTTTTGTGTCTAATCCAAAAAAATCATTGCCAACTTCAAGGAGCTTTTCCTTATGTTTTCTTCTAGGAATTTTACAGTTTCAGGTCTTACATTTAAGCCTTAACCCATTTCCAGTTAATTTTTGTGTATGGAATAAGGTAAAGGATCATTTCCATTCTTTCGCATGTGGCTCTCCAGTTTTCTCAACACTATTTTTATTGAGGAGACTGTCCTTTCTAACCATTGTATATTCTTGACACCTTTATTGAAAATCAGGGTGGGTTTATACTTGGGTTTATTTCTAGGTTCTCTATTCTGTTAACATTGGTCTGTGTCTGTTTTTATACTACTACCAAGTTGTTTTGATTACTCTAGCTTTGTAATATAATTTGAAATCAGGTGCCTCTACTTTTGTTTTTCATGCTCCAGATTACTTGATTACTTTAGCTTTTCAATGTCTTTTGTAGTTCCATACACACTTTAGGATTGGTTTTTCTATTTCTGTGAAAAAGCCATTGTAATTTTGGTAGGGATTGCATTGAGTCTGTAGATCGTTTTGGAAAATATGGACATTTTAACAGTACTAATTCTTCCTGTCCATGAACACAAGATATGTTTCCATTAATTTGTATCTTCTTCAGTTTCTTTTATCAGTGTCTTACATAGTTTTCAGTGTACAGATCTTTCACTTCTTGGTCAAATTTATTCCTAAGTATATTAATCTTTTTGATGTTAAACATACTACTTTAAATTCTGTGCCTCATTGTTACATAATCTGTATCCTCTGAGATCTTCTTTTGCATGATCTTTCTGATTTACATCTTTCAAGTTATAGCTTCTGTCATCTTACCTCTTTGTTACTGTTAATTAAGGGCCAGATACTGTGTATGAAATACCGAAATAATTTGAGATGTATGATGTTATTGTTTTCCTCTTAGAAGATTTGAGTATATGTTTGGCAGGCACTAACAATCCAAGATTGCCTTGGTGGACATTTGGAGCCGAGTTTATGTCCCACAAAGGCCAGTCTCGTTTTACTTCATAGTTAACTCATAGAGTATAGCCCTTTGGGCTTCCAAACAAGTGTTGGAGTTTTACCAGCTTACCCTCTGCACTTTGGTCATCCTTTCATTCCAATTGTTTGATCTCTCAGCTGTATAAAACTGTCAGTAGTGTCTTAGCCTCTTAATTGCCACTAAGAAAAAGTAGACCCAGATGGCAGGCTTCAGTCTTTTCCTTGAATTCTTAATCATGCTGTTAACTCTGCATTGCCTTCAAGATGTTAAAAATATATATAGTTCTAGTTTTTCTTAGGGAAAAGTTGGTATGAGTACATAATCTGCCATTACCAGAAGTAGAAGTCACTAGTATATAAGTGGAAGGAAACAGCATATACTTAATTTTTTTTTTTAATGTTAGAGAAGATTCAGAGATCACCATAAAATAATATATTATTCACTTGTATTTTCATGTACTTTCTTGGAGAAAAGGGGTAAGAAATAGAGTTACAGTGATCCTACTAGCAATTGCACATATTGGATTGTCTAGCAGGTAACTAACTATCTTCTTTCATGTTTGTCTCATCTGGAAAAAGAAAATTGAAGATCATTGCTGTACTTGTAACATTTATTGCATTGTACTCTAATTATTTTTATATGACTATCATTCAGGAGACAGTAAGCCCCCTACAAGGGGGAACCCTATTCTACCCATGTTCAGTTTCCTAGTGCTAGGCATGGAGTGAAGTACCCAGGTAGACCTGGAGTGAAATACCCAGTAAGTTTAGAAGTGAATGTATGTGTTGAAATTACCTTGTTTGGCTTGTTATAATGAAGGTCATTATCAGCATGTACTGTTCTGAATCACCTTAAAAGATAAAATTTAATAGAATAAGAAGAATCTTTTCTCACAGCTCTTTTTTTCCATCCTCTTCTGTCTAACAGGTGGCATCTCCACAGAAAGCGACTGTGCTTTTGAACCAGACTACGCTGTCCCACCACTTCCAGTGAGTGAAGGTATGCAGCACATTCGGATTATGGAGGGCATGTCTCGCTCTCTTCCATCCTCCCCCTTACTCACACATCAGTCTATCAGTGTTCGGCTCCAACCTGTGAAGAAGTTAACTGGTAAGGACTTTACCTAAATTTAGTATGTTTAACAGGAAACCTGTAGTATGACACTTTAGGTCATATCAAATATGTTTATGTGCATCTTTAGTATTTTCCTTTTTGGCCTTCCTAATGTCACAGACTTAAAAGTGGAGCTCCTACTGCTTTTAATTTAAGGAATTAGAATAGTACTCAGTTTGACAGGTTGATATATTTATTTTCTAAAGGATCCATCTGTTGAGGATGTATTTTTCTAGGCTTTCAGGAAATTTCTAATTTTGCCAGAATACACTGTTGTTCTAATTTCATTTATCAGCTTGTTCATGTCAGATTAACAGATGGAGATAATTGTAATTTTAGGGTAATAAGATCTTTATAATTCAGCAAAGGTACATTAGTCACATTTTTGTTTGAAATCCTAATTTGTGTATTTCATATCTGTTTTTTAAAGCCGACTTAGGTATTTTTCTCTCCATTGTACATTCCTGTAGCTTCTTAGGATATTTACTATAATTCATTAGTTATAGATTGCATTGACTTGAATATAATCTCACAATATGTACTACTCATTCAGATCAAGTTGTTAGATATGAAATTGTCTTTACTAAATGAATGTTTGTCCCTTTAAGCTTTTAACATTATCAGTATATATCCCGTGTCAGTAAGTTGACCTGTATTGATGGGTTATGTGTGCATGGATGGAGGCAAGAAATTAAGTCATTTCCAAAGGATTATTGACTACTTCCTATGTGTCTGGCATTGAGTTAGATAGTAGGAAGGTTTGATTGTCATATGACAATTCAAAAGAAAATAAGAGGTGAGAAGGGGAAATGGGGTTTTTAGACTGTTCCATCTAATTTGAATGAAACTTTTACACTATAGTTTTCATTAAAATAATAACATTTGTTTGTTCCATAGTTCCACAAAGCTTAGGTCTTGTCTCTTTAAAAGTTGTGTAAAGTATAAGTCATGCCTCTTATGTTGTTTGTTGTTTTTTAGGCATCTTCAAATAACTGAGTCAAAGTCCACTTTGATTCTTTGGTCATTAGATAAAAATTGGCAAAATAGTAACATTTTACTAGAATACTTATTTCCTTGTGATATCTAAAAATAGGATAAATTTTATGTGATTTGGCTTGAATAAAATTTCATTACTTAGAAATCCCCCCTTGTAACTTAAGGTGCTATTGAATACTGAAAATATAAATAACAAAATCTGATGGCTGTCAGTGGTGTACTTCATTTTACCACATATGTTGGAAGAAATAGCAAGAAAAGTTCAGTTTCCTTGTAAAGTGAGCTGTATTGCCTGAAGTTTGGGAAATAATGTTTTCCTAATTCCATTTGCTTATCCCAGTGTGAACTTCAACTTAAATAGGCAACCTTTATTAAAAGATAAATGTGTTTAATAACAAAGTCAGTAACGTACCTAATATCACAGAGGGGATACAGGGAAACAGTAATAAGAGGTATGCTTGTATAATCCCATGTATAAATTATTCAGTTTTAACTTTACAGTGTTTGACGTGTATGCAGCCTGTCAAGTAGTTTTGTTTTATTTGCTGAAGAGATTGTCAAGGATATAAGAATTTAAAGATTGAGGATGTATTTTTAAATTTCTGAATGAAAGACATCTGTCTCCTGAAAGAGGATGCCACGATTTTTCTGTGATCAATTTTCTGCCAAGTGAAGCAGATGTGATAAGAATTTTCTGGTCTAACCTAGTATGAAATTACTTTGAAATTTAAATTAAAAATCTTGGTAGGTTATTCATTATTTATCTTTCCTCTCCTAATTATATTTTGTTATAAATAAATAAAAATAAAGTTGGATGAAGAAAGATTAGTAAACCATAAGGAAATGTCTTCCAAATTAGTGCAACAATATGCATTACTAATCCAGCCACTGGGACTACACTTACTCATTTATCCAGTTCCATGCATTTAAATGTCCAAGTGTCTTATATTGCTTGTATTCATTATTACCAACCAACTGAATGAGTAGGGTCAGAATAGTCATCTTGCTCTATTTTCTTTCTGACTTTCTAATATTTAGCTCCCTGCCTATGCTATAGTCAAGGGAGTTTGCTTATTACTCTTCTGTCCTTTTTACTTAATCATTCAACAAATAGTTGCTTAGGGTCTACAATATGCCAGGCACTATCCTAGACACAGTTGATAGAGTGGGAAGAGACAATTAAGGCCTCAAAGTATGTATATTCCAGTTGGGAGGGAGACTGATAATAAATGTATAACCAATAAATAAATATTATAATTTTAGATATAGACAAGTACTATGAAGGCAATAAAATAGGAAATGGGATAGAGAAAGACACTGGTGTGAAGGTAGAGTTTCATTCTTTGGAGTGGTCAGTTAGAGTCAGGAGTTGATATTTGAACTGAAGTCTGACTAACAAAGAAGACAGCCATGGGAAGATCTGGGGTCAGAGCCTTCCAGGCAGAGGGAATAGCCAGAACAAAAGTATGAAAGCAGAAAAAAGCAGCATTGACTTGTTTAAGGAATAGAAAGAAGGCAAATATGGCCTCAGCAGAATAAGTCAGAGAGGAGGATAGTAAAAAATAGTTGAAAAAATAGGCAGAAGCCAGAGTTTTTATGGTTGTGGTAAGGAGGCCTACTCTATAGGATATTACACAGAGCTGGAATGGGGAGTAATATGATTTGAGTTACCTTCTAATAAGACCTCATTGACAAGTATGTAAAGAATAGAATATGAGGGACCTGGAATATCCCATGTTTTTTAACCTTGTGTATGTATTTCTGACCTTTTAATAGATCATTAACTTCTCACTGTTAATAGAGTTGTGAAAAGACGAATAGTTATAATTTTTTTGTTTTATTTTGTAAGATATAATGAAGTAGTAACCTTTCCTATCATTGTTATTATATAATCTTTGTACTCTCAACATACTATCTTAGACCTTCATATAAATGTATATGAACATCCGTTTACAGAAATAGGTCCCTTCTTTTCCAAATACTTTGACTTATCTTTAGTCTTCATGGGGCAAGAATAGGGAAAGGCCTGCTTAAAAATAAACACATGTAATTTGGAGCTTAAAAACAAATCTTTAAAAATTATGTATACTTCACTGTATTCAATACAAAAACAAGTTAATGCAATGAAAGTGGTTAAGAGAGAAAGAGGCTCTGCTGTCATACTGCTTAAGTTTGTATTCCAGCTTTGAGAAAGTCACTTTACTAATGTGTGCTTCTATTTCTTCGACTATAAAATGAGCAAACAATACATTTCACCTCATGGGTAGTCATGCCTACCCATCAGTAATGATCACAGTGTTTACTGCTTGCTTAAAACTATGTTTCGCAAATATTAAGTGCTCAAAATATGTTAGTTGTTATTGTTAACAAACATTTAAATTTGGTGAGAAGTTTTTAAAAATCGCTTTTAACATTAGATACCTACCAATTTTGAACTTTAAAACTTTGTATGTTTTAAAAGTCTTATTTTTTATTGAGTAATAGTAATAATAATGATAATTCTCATATGAATGCCTGCCGTTTGACATAGACATAGTAGCTCCTATGTGTGTACATGTATCTCCATTTTATAGATGAGTAAATTAAGTCTTAGCAAGGTAAAATGTCTTGCTCAAAATAATACAACCAGGAAACTGTCAGAGCCAAAGTTAATACTCAGGCCCTTAAATTCCACATTTGTCTCATTACACTAATGAAAAAAATTGAGGTTAAGAAAAGTTAAATAACTTACCCAGGGCATCTGGATTATCTTTTAAGACTTTATTTATTTCAAGTAACAGAAGATGCAGCCAAATGGTTTAAGCAATAAAGAGAAATTAGAAGACCTAAAGGTTGATTCAGCCTCAAGGTTCATTTGGTTTATCCGGGTGGTGCTGTTCTGCAAAGACACACTGTTGGCCCCAATTATCTGTGGTAATGGAATTACCATAGTTCTCTAGATTCTTGTTGAGTGTTCTTTCCAAGGTGCTTTTGTTCATAATATCATAAAGCTCTTTAGCATACTTCTTAAAATATGTATAATTAAGAGTGTTAGTAATTCATTCAACACTTACTAAATTTATACTGTTTGCCTATTTATTATGTGCACTAAGTTTAGTAAAAGTTAAATTTTGACTATTCACATTAGTGGTGGGGGTGTAAATTGGTGCAGTTTTGTAGCGTAGTTTGACAATATGTATCAGAATTGTAATGCACATAATCCTTGACACAGCTGTTGTATTGCTGAGAGTTTATTTTACTAATAAAGTTGAACCATTTTGAAAATGTATATGTATGTTTCTGTGTATATATGTAGGATTATTTATATAGTAAAAAATGAAAATCTAAATATTTAAGCGATGGTAGTAATCCATTTGTGTCTTAAGATGATACACATGCACACACAGACATAAGTACAGTTGGTGGTAGGGTGGAGATACAGTAACTAATTCAAAGTAGGATAGGGGTGGCATGAAATCTGTTGTATTCTTCTGTAGTGTTTGTATTTTTTTGCTATGTGTAGTATCCAAAAATCTCTTGAGGCAGTGTAACAAATGGACCCTGGCTGCTATTTCCTAACTGTGTAAACTTATGCAAATTTGCTACATCTTTGTACTTCAGCTTCCTTTTTTCTAAAATAGGGATAATAATAATATTTACCTCAAAGGACTGTTAGGAGACTTGGGTGAGTTGGTACACGTAAAGTTCATAAGACAGTGTCTGACGTAAAGTATAGAGAGTCAATAAATGTTAGCTACAATTATTACAATTTTAAAAGAGATTTGGGTTACTTTTTATCATCTGTGAAATACAAGTTCTGAGCCGTTGGGAGATGACCTTCAAATAATTTGTTTCATTGCCTTAAGTAAATCTCTCTACTTTTTGGAGGAATAACCTTCAAATACTGATGTCAAATGGATTATTATCTAATCTGTTGGGGAAAAAAAACTGGGGCCTGATTTAAAAATTAATTGCTGCCAATAGGTTGGGATGACTGTGGCAATCCAGTTTAGGTGGTAAATAAGTCACAATAACCAATCTGATTATGTGGCAGTCTAGTTAATTTTAGATGCTACCTATGGCCAAAATACTATTTTCATCATGGAAAAAATGGAATTATTGACTTGTTTCTGAGACATCCTGCGAAAAACATTTAAAGCTATTCGGACATTAAAAAGAGTCTGTATATAATGTTAGTCTACATAGCCTTATGTACTTTAGTGTACTTATGATATGTTCTCCACATAAGAATAATCATCTTGCAATTTTTGGAAACACTGGAATTATGTGGAAACTGAACGACGGCAAGCTTTCTGCTTTGTAACATAGCCTATTCCTTTGTTGAATAGTTTTGATAGTCAATATTTTAATTTAGATGGATGGGAATCTGTTCCCGCCAATTAATTCTAGTACTGCCTTTTAGAACTCTATGATATAAATGAACCTCCTCTTTCACATGGTGATACTTTATATCCTGGAAAGCCACCATTATGTACACTTTTCCCTAGCTTAAGGGACTTTGTTTAAAACCTGTCCAATATCAAGATGCTACTATGTCTATGTTATTTCTCTCACCTTCTAGTCTAGTAACCATATCAAGATGGACATGAGATTATTTTAGAATTACTTTTCTTTGTGACCCGTTATTGGCTTTTAGTATTTTCTCTTTTGTGATGATTTTATATAAACTATTTAATAACCATATTTTGCTGCTTTCTGGTCCTGTGGCCCTCCTAATTTCCTGTATTGTTTTACAGCGACTGCTTTTAGTAGTTTCATGTTCCTGTCATGTTCTTTAGAACTCAAATGTAAATTGTATAGGGCTGGATTTTGAGTATGTGTTTTTTAACTCATAACTTAGATTTCGGTGACTTCTTAACAGTGTTTATTCTACTGTTTTTAGGTTGTGTGATTTTTTTTCTTAATGAAGATTAGAGGAAAATGAAGGTTGACTGATTGTTCTATGTCTGTTGCTTGGAGGCAAGATGCTATTAAGATGGCAAATGTTGGAGTCAGTTATACTTGGGTTCAAGCCCTGACTGCCACTTCTGAGCTGGTCAAGGCAATTAACTACTTTGGGCAAGTTTTCTTATATGTATTATAATATTATCATCCATGTTGTTATTTCTGCTTCATGGGGCCTTATATAGGTTAAATACAATATTAAGTATGTCAATAAGATATTAAGAACTTAGTGCATAGCAGCTGTTTAATAAATAGAAGCTTGTAACAAAATCATTACTTTTATTATCTTTCCCATGCATTAGATCTCTCCTTCCCTTTCCACCTTTTTATTCCAAAAATATCCCAATAATCCTTTTTTGCTATCTTAAAAACATAGTTCTTTTCAGCTAGGACTCTGTTCTTCCTTGACAATACAATTAAAGGGTTTTCCACCCTTCACCTTTGAATATATTCTTCTCTCTGTGTATATTTCTCTTTTGGACACAAATCTATCTTTATCAAAAAATTCCTGGTATGGCCATATTTATTTCTGTATATTCTTCCATACATCTGTGGTCATATAAGTTACTTGTTAATTTTTAATCTATACTCTCAAGCTGTATTCCCTTTCAGAATTACTATTGGCTTATAGCTTCTTTTCTCTGCATTTATTTTTAGAAATATGCTTTCCTAAAAAATATATAGATAGACTTTAATCAGCATTTATAATAGAGTGGTGGCCCAAAGAAAGGTTAAACCAGGGACACCTAGGATCTGAGGTGAAGAAAGCAATTTAGTAAGATACAGTCTGGTAGCAATCACTAAGTGGAGGCTTAAACAGACTCTAAACGTGAGGGTGACCAGCAGTAGGTAATTGTTGTTTGTCACAGGAAGTGGGTGGAACCTGTTAATCTGAGGGAATACAGGAGCCACGTAGTCAACGTTGAGAAAAATGTTTAACAATGACAACACATCATAAGGTAATGTTTTGTTTTCAATAAATCTTTGTGGAATAAAGATGTAGATAAATCTATAATATAGCCAAGTAAAGGCTTAGAACTTTGGGCCCAAAAGAACCAATAGTAGTACCGTACTGGTTGAGAGCCTAGGCTTTCCTGGACAAAGAACTGGATTAAAAGTCCACACTCACACATGTGCTGCATTATCTGTAGAGATTGACTTTTTGAGCTTCTGTTTCCTTGGATGTACAGTAAGGATAATGACACTCAAGGAATACAGAAATGAGTGTAGAAAGTTTCTCTATGTGCCTACCACTTACTGTGTCAAACATATAAGTACATTTGACATGTACTTATTAAAAATATTAAACTTATATTAAATGTACTTATTAAATATATTTAAAATATTAAAAATAAAAATATGTTATTTTTAAATATTATTATCCTTACCACCATTCAGCTCTCTGTAACGTTCAATACTATACCCTGATGTAATTCTCAGTATTTAAAAAAGCCTAAAACAAAATATACATTTGCTTGTCATAAAATTACATAGGCTACTTTATTTTGCTTTGGATGAAATTATATCACCTTACTGTAATCAACTCATTTATTTGAAACTCTAGTTAATAGTTAATACATCTTTGTTTAAGTTAATAAATAAAATTTTTGATAGATAAAATCTTTCAAGATGTAAGTCTGTGTGTGGTAAAAGTAATAAAAGAATCCTAATGGGAAAATGTTGGCAATCACTTGGTTAATAATCTCTGATACCCATTTTAGCTAGTCCGTGGTGGTTCTGAGAGCTGGGAATTACTTTTAAACATGGCAAATAACCATGAAATTACAGAAAAAGAGATCTTTCATTGTCCATGCTTCCTCTGCGATCTTCCCCAGAAAACTCACCACAATTTTATGCCACAGTTCCTAGGAAGTCTATGTTTATACTTAATTGACCCGGTCTTCCCTACTTGCTTATGTGCCCACCTGCTATGGAATGTGAGCAGTTTAAAAAGTGACAAATGTTGTCAATATAAAGACTAAATAATATGGGTGATCACAAATACTTCTCATCACACGGCTTTGTGAAAGGCAAATAAATGAATATCCATGATTCAGAAGAAATCCTCTTAGTGACTCTCCAAACAGGAGGTAAATTATAGTATGGGATCATGTAAAGCTTAACATAAAATATGCATTCACATTATAATAACAGAATTTGTTGTAATACTAAACCATATTTTTCCTCATTATAGAAAATTATGTGCCCAAATTGATGTATTTAGCCTATAAGAGTAGTAAATGCATGGCAGAATACTCCCTCTCTGATGAACATTTTAAACACCAGAGGGCAGAGTGTTCCAAGGGACATATTCTTTATTATAAAAACACCATCCCTGTGTCACTTATTCTTTCATGTCATTGCATTAAAAAAAAATAAGAAACATGGTTATTTTGGAATTGTCTGTGTATGTGAATGAGCTGTTTTGTTTAGACAGCATAATGAGCAGTGTTCTTGATATATGCCAGGGTTCGTTGAACATCCATGTTTTCTCTCCTTTTATGGTTAAAGTCTATATTTCTGGCTTCTGAAAATGATTATTGTAGAAGTGATTTTTTTACATAATTTAGTGAATTTCCTAAATTCAGATTCATTTAATGAGTTAACTGAGAAGAAAGATTTGATCTGTATGTCTTATAGCTCAGTATAGCCTTCTATATTTCTCCTTACCAATAAAAACATTCTGAAAGAGCCCCCTACCAGCTAATGATCTTTTTCAAATGTTGAGATTATAATTTAGAGGTAGCATCACACATTTGGGGACATTTTATTCAGAGGTTTAGTAATAAAGTCAACATATCAAGTAAAAACTGTATGTAATAAAAATTATCCTCAGAAATCCCTTAAATATCATTCATGGCATTCATTAGACAGAAATACTGCTTCTCAGTTTATCTGATTCTTTTGTTGACCACCAGATGAATAGTTGGCTTACATGTAGAGGCTGTATTATATGTTTTTTAAGAATATTTTTCTTTCTCTTGTGTGTTAGTCATCACTGTACTATTGCAAATTGAGTACTAATCTGGAGCAGTAGCCATTCCTAGGAAAGGAAAAACCCCACATTGGAAATTTGATCAAAGCTTGAATTTACCAAAACAAGTAGGATGGATACTTTATTTCTGTGAGAACAGGGATTTCCGTATATTCACCTCTTCACAAGTATCACCCTACCCTTTATACACTGTAGAGGTTAGCAATGATTATTACTCTTTAGAGAAAGCTTACTGAAGGGGAAGATTGGAAGAAGAATAAAAATAAAAAGAATATAAAGGTCAGTGTGAGTTTTAGAATGGTTTGCCTAAATTAATCATAAGGGAGTTAAAAATTAGTAGCCAAGGAATAGCTTAGCTAAAGTTAAACCCAGTTTTTCAGAATAAAACAAGCCCTATGTAACTTGTCTTTTAAAGTACCCTAGCCATATTCTTATCCCAGTCCACTTCTGTAGAGCATAAACAACATTAAAATGAGAGTCATTGGAAAAATGATTTGTTGTTCAAGTTTGCATTTCTTACAAAATTATTCTGGAATCAATCTAATCAATAAATCAGCTCAACTAGATTTCGGGCAGAGGTGAACTTGCCTTCTTTTTCCTAAGGTATTAAATTATTGGTATTCTAAAAATCATAACTAAAGAGACTGTCCCTCAAAAATAATCATTTTGTCAAGACAATATTTTAAAACTTTGCTAGAAAGAAGAGAATAGACTATCAAGGAAACAGAACTGAGGTGTGCTGTCCATGAAAATTTCAAATCTAACATAATTGCTTATTTTTAGGTTTACCCTCCAGTTCTAGTTAGCTGAGATAAAAAATAATTGAAGATCATTTGAAACAAGTTTCTCACTTTGCATCCTCTTCAGTACTACACTTATATAGAAATTGCTTATAGTGTTGACCATTGAACAACATGGGTTTGAATTGGGCGGGTCCACCTATATGTGGATCCTTTTCAATAAATATATTGGAATTTTTTTTGGAGATTTGCAACAATTAAAAAAATTTTTTTTCTCTTGCTTTATTGTAAAAACACAGTATATAATATGTGTAACATAGAAAATATGGATTAATCAACTGTTTATGTTACTGGTAAGGCTTCCAGTCAGCAATAGACTATTAGTAAAGTTTTGGGGGAGTCAGAAGTTATGCATGGATATTCAGCTGCATGGGAATTGGCACCCCTAACCACCCCCCCATGCCTCACCCACCCTGCATTGCTCAAGGGCCAACTGTACTTCTTTATCTCCAAGTTATCATTTTCTAAAGACATTTATAAGTCATGTTGGGACAGCAGAATTACTTTTCATGATTATCTTAATCCTGTAACACTAGTCCACAGTAGCTCTGTTTATTATAATTATAAAATGAAATAGCTCCTTGAAACAAATATGTGCCATGTGGCAAGACAAAATATTCAGTCAAACATTAAATACTAGTCTGAAAAAGTGTTTACTCTTCCAGCACATTTCTGTCTATTGAGTTCTGTTGAAGTCTCTTTTCCCTTTTTATTTTTGTTACTTTGCTTAGTTAGGTATTTTTAAATAAGTCTAGATTTTTAGAATCTCAGGCCTTTCCATTACCTTATTTTATTTCCACAATTGCTTTAGGAAGAAGGTAGAAAATATATTTATTACCCATACTTCACTGATGATCAGTTTGAGGGTTGGAGTTAGGTGACTTACCCATAGGTATGTCTAGTAAGCAACTGAACCATTATTACATCTATAATCGGAAGACTGTAGGTCAAGTGCACATCCTTCCTACACACTGCAGTCAACTGCACATCTTTCCTACACATTGCAGTCCTTTTTATTCACATTTTACTGAGGTTATCATCATTTGCATAGATTAATACATCATAAACCTATGACTAACATATGTAATTGTGCCATAATTTTCATTACAGCAGCAATGCTGCCAACACAAAAGAACAGTGTAATAAGTGGACCTAGTTGTTTTACTTTGTATCTGAACACTTCATTAAATATGTGGTGGCAGGAAAGAAAAATAAATTGATACGATACAGAACAATTTCATAGAGAACTAACCTATCTAAAATAGATGAATAGCACCAGTGGACCATGCTTTGGAAGCCAAATAAAAGATTTTTCTGCACAAGTCAGTTCAGATCCTGTCTAGAATACTGTAGAGAGTACCATTACCACTCCTAAATCCATGCATTGACACTTTTCCCTTCCCCCGTGATTCTTTTTTGAAGCTATCCTGCTGTCCACTGGCAAGGCAGAGACTCTTCTGGACCCCTGTGAGGTGAGGAGATACTAAAACAAGAGAAAGGTTCTCTAGGTCCAGCAGGGAAAGACCTTCAGAAACACGGGATGGAACATCAACCTGGTCTTACCAGTGACTGACACAAGGAATTTCCTTGATCATGAGTGAGGGCTATAAGCATTTTCAGGGAAGTTAGGGTCTTTTGAACTTTTATGCATCTAGAAGAATACAAGAAGAGTATGCCTCTCTTTGATACCATCACTGCTATATTAGTCATTCAGTTATTGGTTCTGCAGTTTATGTATCTGATGCTACCATCTGAATGAAAGGCATTTAATAAGGTTTTTAATATCTCTAAGTACTTAAAAATAAATTTCCTGCTATCTCAATTCTAGATGGCTCCTTACTTATCATTGTCTAATTTTATCACTTAACCCAACAAGTGAAGATACCCCAGGCACATATTAGCTTGCTAAAGTATTATTCATCTTTTTAGTTACCTCAACATGCATTTTTTTGTTAGTGTCTACTTACTGTATTTTGCAATATATATTCACACAGCTCTGGTTTAGAAGTTCAGGAGAATAAAATCTAAGGACGAATCAGAAAGAGAGGAGTTTATAGCTTTAAAGCACGAGGAGCTTACAGCTTTTTAATATAAATTGTTCCCAGAATCCATGTCACAGTTCCTTATATGGTGCTGCTTTTTTCCTCTCAGTTGCTATGACAACAGCAGCACTGCACCATTCATCAGCTCTGGACCTGGGCTGCATTGCTATCCTTCCATGTTACTCCTGAATGTTAAGAACATCCGTGAATCATTCACTATGTTAACGCTGCGCCATTAGAGACCTAAGAACCAGTTCTTCCAGCAGTTGGCTCTAGTGGGAGAAGGGTAAACTAAACTGCGCCACAGAAAAATTGTAAAAAAATACACCTTTTTTCCGAAGGGAATCATAGTCTATATTTGCTGCAATATTCTGAAAGGATAAGCTTATGTCAAGCAATCTAATGAAAAGAACTCGTCAGTATAATCTTTCTTGAAATCATTAGCTGTTCAAAACAAATACCACATTGCATCTCTGGATACAAAAAGGAGCAGGTGATGTTGTTAGGAGTTCTAAGCTCCTTTGGGAGCATCACTTGTGCCTTGGGACCATAATCAACATCTGCTACAAGAAGTATCACCTGTAACAAACACAGTGAGTTCTGGGCTGTGAGAAGAGCTGGCTGGAGAAGATTAAAGTATGGATCATTACTGACGTGTCAGATCAGCATGACCATTGAATAAGAGAAGCCTTTCAGGTTTTCAGGAGAAAGGAATATATAGTATTGACTAACGAGGAGGAAAAACCAATATCTGTAAGTATGATGAGTAGTGTGTTTGTGTGTTACATGAGCTTCTGAGCTCAGAGGCCTGCTTTGAGCTTTGTAGAAAAAGAAACGCAACCGAAGAAATTTTGACACTTAGTTTTCAGGGAAGCCATTAAGAAATGGCATTAGGCACATCTATTTAACTTATAATTGTGTTCTTTTACTTCATGTGTGTGTGTATGTATATATATGAATCTTTTTAAATAGTTTAATATTTTAAAAAGAATATCTCATTGTGAAGAAAGCTGTTAATTTCTTAATGTAAATGTGAAGGTCAGATTGCTTTTTTTAGATTGTGATTCCAGAATAGATTTCTGCTTCCAATTGCAACTGCAATTGTGTTATGAATAAAATATATTTTTTTAAAATAGCAACATGGAAGCCTAGAATTTTGTGTGTTTTCTTAATACATCAAATCTTTTCTTATTTCATTAACTGGAGTACTTAAAAATGGATATTCTTGCATAGTTTAAGGATTATTTTTTAACTTGACATTATTTGTTAGTTATTTTGATTCATATTGTATATTTTTCCAGTTGAGAAAGGCAAATTAGAGATTTACCATTCTTACATTTTTAGAACATTTGGCAATTATAAATTTAAGATAATTGAATTTATAGATTGAATTTTCTCAGAAGACTGTCCATTTTCTGGATTTTAATTATTTCACTTTTTAGTTCTTCAGCTAACCATGCTACTTAGAAATGTACTTAAAGTAGGAACTTGGTTTTTCAAGATTACAACGTTTAGACTGATCTTTAGCCACCTCACAAAAGAAAAAGACATTTCATTTGGGCTTGTTCATTCAGTTATTTATCTTCCAGAATTATGCATGTTCTCTTCCTAAATGCATGTTGTTCAGAAACGATATACTTTAGGAACAAAACTGTGTTCCTTTAATTTACACAATTATGGGGACAAAGATTTTGTTACTATGTCATTACAACATTTTGATTTATATTCCTTCTTCTGAAGTTTTTGAGATTTTTGCTTATAGATCTATGCATATGGCTGTCCAATATTTAAGAAACCTTTAGAGAGAATTAATACAGTAAAGGGTAATGAAAGTACATAATCACATATGCTTACCATCATATCTGTGATTAGTAAAAAGATTGTATTTTTATTTGAAAGCCTATAATTAATAGATAAATTTGAATATCCACATTTTAACCAGTGCCATAAAAGAAAATATGAATTTTTAAATTTATGTACACTTAATAACTGTGTACATTTGTAAGTTAACACTTCTTTATGACTGGTCTATCTTCATAAACATATTCTATACAAAGAATTTTGTATTCTATTATCTCTGAAACCATAATTCTTATTAATAGTAACAAAGATTGATTTGGGCACTTTTTAATAAGGATAATATTTTTAATAACAGATTTATTCATTTTAAAGTAATCTTCTTTGGCACATCCTGGTTTTTGTTTGTTCTGTTTTTTGTTTGTTTGTCTGGAGCCTTCCCCAATGGGTATATTCCTGAAAGATTGTATATAAGCATATTTGTTTATAAATTGTCTAATTTAAATTCCTCTACTGAAATTCCTTATTTTGAGAGATTCTTCAGTAAGTTGATTGGTGACTTTGTATATTAGATATGAGGTTTTCTTAAAATAAGAGCCATCTGGTTTATCTCAGTATGTAGAGATTCAAGTTGCAGATTTAACTGTCAATATTTTGTGAAAAAATTAAGCCTCATGCTTTGGACTTATAGTTTAACCCCTCAGTTTCAAAATAGTTTCACATCTTCAGGTTTACTCACTGAGATCTTTGAAGCCTTTTCTATATTATTCATATAACAGATAATAAAATTGTAGTTGATAGTAGGTGTCGCTTTTATTTGGGAAGAAATGTTAGTGAATAAATAATTTATAAAACTTATAAATATAAAAGGCTTAAGTTTATTTCCTGGTTTCCATCAACTAAAGTTTAAATATGTCACCTAATAACACTTAAGATATCTGGAAGTTTGTTAGTGCCACTTTTAATTATGAGCTTTTACTAGGAAATAGGTGCCTCATTTCTGTTAGGCTCTACATTAAGACTGAAAGTCTCACATTGGTGATAAATTATTTTGAAAGAGCGATTCTTAGAAATTTTTTTTCTCATGGGAATCAGTCATAATATTACTATGATAAGTGTGTCGTCTTTATCAATCCAACATTATATAGAAAAACATTAAAATGTTGGTAAGTATTGCATTTCAAGATGTATTAACCTCTTGGAAGTTTCTTTTCTATTAAGTTAATGAATAATGCCTTTTTGTATGTGTAGTGTAGGCATTAAGAAAGATAATCTATGTAAAGGATCTAGTATAGTACTTAATACAAAGGAAACATCCTCTAAGTAGTAATTCTCTTCTGTACCCTTTGCGTCTACTTCAGTGGTTCTTTCACTTTTCCTCCAAAGTGCCTTTAGGACAGAGGAATGTGAATGCATACTAAAGGGGTGTGGGAGGTAGACTAAAGGCCATCCAAAAGCAATCCTGAAAATCTCTTGAAAGTTACATATTTTTTCTTTTAAAGTAGTCTACATTCTGCTTTTTTTAAATCATAAAAATGCTTTCCCAAACAATCTTTAAATTGCACTCTTCAGGAAAACAATGTTGCATTTCTTTTATAAATTTGCATACCCCAACATACTACTATCTGTATGAATTCCCATGTTTATGATATACTAGTTAGATCTCTTCATTTGGGTATCATTCTTAGGAAATAAAGATCCTGAAATGAAAGAAGCATGTATTTCTCTGGAGAAATAGATTAAGAATTAAGAGGCAGGGATGAGAAAGGAGTCTGATTAAAGCTAGAAGGCTTAGTCAGTTCAAAAGACTGGGTAATGGTGTGGAGCTGGGTCAAGCTGTAGTGACATGAGAAAGGAATACTTTCATGTCAGAAATAAAAAAGAATGATGATGGGGAATTAAGTGCTTAGCATTATTAAAGCTTTGAGAAGTCCTGCAGTAAAGGAGCCTATTTAACTGTTCAATCTAGCATCTCTGAAACTTGACAACAAAGCCTTTTTTTCCTGATATGACTCCTACGAAATCATGTGAAACAAGTGTCCCAAGGAGCACCCTCAGGGAAGTAAGTGGCTAAAGGAAGTTGTGTCATTTAAAGGAAAGAAGAATGGATAACTGTGCAGAACAAAGTATGAGAGCAGTCCTGAAGGTCATGGAAAAGCTACATTTTACTCAGATTCCTCCCCCAGATTGTGCTTTAATATTTTAAAGAGTAGTATGGTTTTTTTCTTTAATGGGAGAGGTTATATTTATCATGTGGATTAGAAATGAATGGTAAATAAAGTGACTTGAGTAAAATCTTTAAGCAAGAATGTACAGGACACATTCAAATGGTGAATGTATTGGTTTGTCTGGAACAGAGGTTTCATAAAGAATGTTGTAGAAGAGAAAACCAGGACTGGATTGAGGAGACAGTGGTAAATTAAGATGGTAGCAGTGGAAAAGGCACAAGGAGAAAAAGATTTTCAGGAATAAGCAAATTGGTGACTGACCAGTTATAGAATCCAGGAAGAAGGAAGATCTGTCCAAGATGATTCTAAGACTTTAGCCTCATTTAGTAGAAACTGAGATTAGGACAGCTGGTTTTGAGAGAATGGGCACATTGAGTTCAAGGTGATAACAGGATGTCAGAGTGGAAATGGGATTTCAACACTTTTAAAAAAAGTAAGATTTTAAGATACAAATTTGGAAGTTATACAGAGTAGTTAGAACTTTAAGAGTAGGTAAAAATCTCTTAAGAATAGAACAAATAAACAGAAAAGGTGGAAGTGACTATTTCATGAGCATTTACCAGGCATTGCCACTCATTTTATCTTTCCAGTAGAGTTTGCACTATTATGGCTCTGATCTTATAGATTAAAAAAAGAGATCTAACCAGGTTAACCATTAAGCAATTTAGGTGTAAGAGATCAGTATCCAGTGTAAGTCTTTCTGTAACTCCAGTACCTACTCTTGGGGGTTAAGAAGTAGACCTTAGGGAATGTACATTTAAAGGGATCAAAAGAGAAAAGCCCATGTTAAAAACAGATCAGATGAATAAGGAACACTCTGTCAGGTATTTGGAGATCCGAGGTGGTATATGTACATGAAAGCTCTGGCTTGAAAGGATTTTTAGATATTTAATCACTATTTTCAAAATCACAAAGAGGTCAAGAATACAAATATATGGGACCATGAATCTGTTGTTATGTGACTCTGCTTTTTCTTTCCTAAGCCCTAGTCCAGACTCGGCTGCAGTGTTTTGCATATAACTGTATTTTGTTTCTTTAAAAAGAAGAAAGGAAGAGAGGCTACATAGAAGAAGTAGGGGTAGAAATGGAGGGAAGAAGCATCTAATGGGAAATTCACAAATATACCTTTTAGAGTTGTAGTTCTTTGGTGTGTCTGTAAAAACAGCCATATATAGGACTCTTCAAGACTTTTCAAGATAAAAGTTAAGTTTCTCTTCATTTAACATGATCATTCCAATAAATTTCCCATTTTAATTTAACATAGCTGAACCTATTCTTAAAGCAAGAGGACTATTTTACATTTTGTGATGATGCCATTTACTTGCTTTGTGATATTGGATATGTTATATAACCTCTGTTTCAGTTTCCTCATGTATGAAATAAGTGACAATTTCCATAGGGTTTGTAAGGATTAAATGAGTTTTTACAAGTAAAGTACTTACAGCAGCCTCTAGTACATAGTAAGTTCTCAGTAATAATTGATGATGATGTCACTATTGAGAATTTTAAGACCCTATTTATCTCTTTTGGTATCTTTACTTTTGCAGTTTTTTCCTCTGGTAAGAAAGGAAACTTTCTACTTTTTACTTGGTAGATTAAATTTTTAAAGTGAGTAAAGAGTGGTTAATGTTCTGATCAGAAGGTTTAAAGCACGCTTGGATTTAGAATCTTGCTGTTCATGGCAGTGTGTACTGGTGTTTACTTCTCTCTGTAACACTGATACAAGAATCATTAGTGTTCATAGTATTTCAGTGTGAATTTATATTGCTTCCAGTGGAACTGGTTTCATGTTCAAACTAAAACAATTGATAAGTGTATTATTTCCCCTCTCTTGTTTAATTAAAAAATAAAAAAACCTCTTCCAAAAAAGTATTAATAAATAAGTTGTAATTTTCTTATGACATAATGAGAAGATTAGAATTACAGTAAATTTATACATTCAGTGCACAGTGGGCCCTTCCATTTTAACATTTATTACAAATATAAGTTTTAAATTATTTAGCAAGATAGCTGAGCATAAAGACTGTATCACATGGCTGTGGACTCTGGAGCCAGACTGCCTGGATTTGAATCCTGACAGACGTTTTACTAGTTCTGTGTCTGTGGGAAGGTAATTTAACCTCTCTGTGCCTCAGTTTCTTCATCTATAAAAGCCAGTAATGTATCTATTTCATAGGATTGTTGTGAAGATTAAATGAGTGGAATACTATGAACAGTTTCAGATAATAATTGCTCAATCATTGTTAACTTTTATTATTATTTAGTATGTGTGTAGCTTAGATTTTGTCTCCTTATAAGACAGAAACACTGTTTATCCTCTTTATTATTATATCCTCAGCATTTAGCACAATGCTAGGCATGTAGTAGATAACTCACAGTAGATGCTAAATAAAATATTTGTTGAATAAATCAATGAAACATTCTGAGCTTACCTGAGCTTCAGTTATATCTTTAGCCTGAATGCCTTCAGCTAAGCAGATAACCCTCATATAATGTTAAGAGCCTTTGCTCAGTAAGGTTTTATTTTAGAGACATCTTGAAAATGGCCTGACTCACTATTTTACTTATTGATCAGTCTCGTGATATAAAAACACTTTCAAACTGAGTCTGGAGGTAGATACAACATTTGAGTCAGGCTCTTCCTCCCTTCCCCAATTCTCAGAATTCTTTTAAGATATTATAGTGCTTAGAAAAGGAAGCAATAGTTCTCCATGTGAATTTTGACCTTGCTTATGAACTTCTTTCTGAAAAGTTGCTCTGATGCATGAGGCCAGCCTGCCTAAGCCCAAGGCTGGGATGTATTGCAGTTACGACTAATTTTCTCATTTTTAACTACCAAAAGTATCAGACTTAGCTTGGAAAAACTGAGATTAAAATTTCCTTTTATTTTTTTGTTCTTACCTCTAGGTAAACCCTATTATGTTGTGGAATTCTCTTCATTGTACCAAATGTCTAGTATTTTTTGGTCTCCCCCATTCTGGGTGTGAATCATTTTTTTAATGAACAACTTTTGTAGATATGTTAATATCTAGTCCAGCTTACCTTACTTCAAACTATTTCATTTGTGCAATGTGACACTGAACTATGAGCTTCATAGTTTTACCTCTTCTACTTCAAATTTAATTTTAATTCTAATTATATAATTTTTCCTAGATTATGCCTTGGATTTTGAGAAGACAATTTTAGTTAACATCTATCTATCTCAAATGGTTTTGTTTTATGTTTCTAGTATTGCTTTTGACACTTCTCAAAGAGTTTTTGGAAAATATAGCCAGTAGGATATCCCAAAAATAGTTTAGTTTTAGAGAATGAAATATCTCTAAGTGTAAATAATTCCTCCTTTTGGAAATCTTTTCATATTTTAATTTCCCAGTCCATCACTGTTTAGGTATCACTGTCTAGTTAATTATGGACAGTGGTTGTCATCAGTCACTATAGGGGACTGGCAGCATTTTTTTTTTGATTGAAGTATAGTTGATATACAATCCTATATTAATTTCAAGTATACAACACATTGATTCAGCAGTTACCCATATTATTAAATCCTCCTCCAAACTAGTACAGCCATTGTCTGTCAACATAGGAAGATGTTACAGAATCATTGGCTATATTCTCCATGCTGTACCACTATCCCCATGACCAACCTACATTATAATTGAGAATGTTTTTGCCCCTTAATCCCCCTCAACCTCCCTACCCATTCACCCCAACATTTCCCCCATGATGATGACCAGTTACTTCTCAGTGTCTATGAGTCTACTGCTGTTTTGTTCATTCTGTTTTGTTTGTATTTATATTCCACAAATAAGAGAAAACATATGATATTTGTCTTTCTCCACCTGGCTAACTTCACTGAGGATAATACCCTCCAGATCCATCCATGTTGTTGTAAATGACAGGATCTCTTTATTATGGCTGAATACTATTCCATTGTATATATGTACCACATCATCACATCATCTTTATCCATTCATCTATTGATGGACACTTAGGTTGCTTCCATATCTTGGCTATTGTAAATAATGCAGCAGTAAACATAGGGGTGCATATATCTTTTCAAATCAGGGAATTTATTTTCTTTGGGTAAATTCCTAGAAGTGGAATTACTAGGTCAAATGATATTTCTAATTTTTAGTTTTTTGAGGAATCTCCATACTGCTTTCCACAATGACTGTACCAATTGATATTCCCACCAACAGTGTAGGAGGGTTCCTGTTTCTCCACATCCATGCCAACATTTGTTATTTCTTGTCTTTTGGTAGTGGCTATCCTAACTGGTGTGAGGTGACGCCTCATTGTGGTTTTAATTTGCATTTCCCTGATGATCAGTGATGTGGAGAATCTTTTCATATGCCTGTTGGCCATCTGTATTTCTTCTTGGGAGAAATGTCTGTTCAGGTCCTCTGACCATTTTTTAATTGGGTTGTTTTTTTTGGTGTTGAGTCATATGAGCTCTTTATATATTTTGGATGTTAACCCCTTATAGGATAAATTGTTTATGAATGTATTCTCCCATACTGTAGGTTGCCTTTTTGTTCTGCTGATGGTGTCCTTTGCTGTACGGCAGCTTTTTAGTTTGATGTAGTCCCACTTGTTCATTTTTTATTTTGTTTTCCTTGCCTAAGGAGATGTGACGAGGAAAAAATTGCTCATACTTATGTTCAAGAGATTTTTGTCTATCTTTTCTTCTGAAAGTTTTATGATTTCATGTCTTTCATTTGGGTCTTTGATCCATTTCTAATTTACTTTGTGTATGGGGTTAGACAGTAATCTAGTTTCATTCTCTTGCATGTAACTCTCCAGTTTTCCCATCACCAGTTGTTGAAGAGGCTGTTTTTTCTCCATTGTATATTTGTGGCTCCTTTATCATATATTAGTTGACTGTGTATGTATTGGTTTATATCTGGGCCCTCTGTTCTGTTCTATTGGTCTGTGGATCTGTTCTTCTACCAGTAACATATTGTTTTAATTACTGTAACTTTGTAGTGTAGCCTCAAGTCAGGGAGCATAATCCACCCAGCTTTGTTCTTTCTCAGGATTGCTTTGGCTATTGGTGGTCCTTTGTAGTTCCATAGGAATTTTAAAACTTTTTGTACTAGTTCATTGAAAATTTTGTTGGGATTTTGATAGGAATTGCATTTAATCTGTAGATTGCTTTTGGCAGGTCATTTTGACAATATTAATTCTTCCTATCCATGAGCACAGGATAGATTTCCACTTCTTTGTGTCTTCTTTCATTTCTCTCATGAATGTCTTATAATTTTCAAAGTATAGGTCTTTCACTTCCTTGGTTAGGTTTATACCTAGGTATTTTATTCTTTTTGGTGCAACTGTGAATGGAATTGTTTTCCTGATTTCTCTTTGTGCTAGTTCATTGTTAGTGTATAGGAATGCCACAGATTTCTGCGTATTAATTTTGTATCCCGCAACTTTGCTGAATTCAGATATTAGATCTAGTAGTTTTGGAGTGGATTCTTTAGGGTTTTTTATGTACAGTATCATGTCATCTGCAAACAGGGACAGTTTAACTTCTTCCTTGCCATTCTGGATGCCTTTTATTTCTTTGTGTTGTCTGATTGCCATGGCTAGGACCTCCAGTACGATGTTGAATAGAGTTGGGGTGAGTGGGCATCCTTGTCTTGTTCCCAATCTTAAAGGAAAAGCTTTCAGCTTCTCGCTGTTAAGTATAATGTTGGCTGTGGGTTTGTCATATATGGCTTTTATTATGTTGAGGTACTTGTCTTCTATACCCATTTTATTGAAAATTTTTATCATGAATTGATGTTGAATTTTGTCAAATGCTGTTTCAGCATCTATGGAAATTATCATGTGGTTTTTGTCCTTCTTTTTGTTGATGTGGTGGATGATGTTGATGGATTTTTGAATGTTGTACCATCCTCACATCCCTGGAATAAATCCTACGTGATCATGATGGATGATCTTTTCGATGTATTTTTGAATTCAGTTTGCTAATATTTTGTTGAGTATTTTTGCATCTATGTTCATCAGGGATACTGGTCTGTAATTTTCTTTTTTTGTGGTGTCTTTGCCTGGCTTTGGTATTAGAGTTATGCTGGCCTCATAGAATGAGTTTGGAAGTATTCCCTCTTCTTCTACTCTTTGGAAAACTTTAAGGAGGACAAGTATTAGGTCTTCATTAAATATTTGATAAAATTCAGTGGTGAAGCCATCTGGACCAGACATTTTGTTCTTCGGTAGGTTTTTGAGTACCAGTTCCATTTCGTTGCTGGTAATTGGTCTGTTCAGATTTTCTGTTTCTTTCTGGTCAGCCTTGGAAGGTTGTATTTTTCTAGAAAGTTGTCCATTTCTTCTAGGTTATCCAGTTTGTTAGCATATAAGTTTTCATAGTATTCTCTCATAATTTTTTGTATTTCTGTGGTGTCCATAGTGATTTTTCCTTTCTCATTTCTGATTCTGTTTATGTGAGTAGACTCTCTTTTTTTCTTGATAAGTCTGGCTAGGAGTTTATCTATTTTGTTAATTTTCTCGAAGAACCAGCTGTTGCTTTCATTGATTCTATTGTTTTATTCTTCCTGATTTTGTTTATTTCTGCTCTAATCTTTATTATGTCCCTCCTTCTACTGGCTTTGGGCCTCATTTGTTCTTCTTTTTCTAGTTTCATTAATTGTGAGTTTAGAATGCTCATATGGGATTGTTCTTCTTTTCTGAGTTAGCCCTGTATTCCCATATATTTCCCTCTTAGCACCACCTTCGCTGCATCCCACAGATTTTGCAGTGTTGAATTATTGTTGTCATTTGTCTCCATATATTGCTTGATCTGTGTTTTTATTTGGTCATTGATCCATTGGTTATTTAGGAGCATATTGTGAAGCCTCCATGTGTTTGTGGGATTTTTCATTTTCTTTGTATAATTTATTTCTAGTTTTGTACCTTTGTGGTCTGGTAAACTGGTTGTGTATAATTTCAGTCTTTTTGGATTTACCAAGGCTCTTTTTGTTGCCTAATATATGATCTATTCTTGAAAATGTTCCATGTGCACTTGAGAAGAATGTGTATTCTGCTGCTTTTGGGTGTAGAGTTCTGTGGATGTCTGTTAGGTCCATCTGTACTACTGTGTTGTTCAGTGCCTCTGTCTCCTTACTTATTTTCTGTCTGGTTGATCTGTCCTTCAGAGTGAGTGAAGTGTTAAGTGTTGAAGTCTCCGAGAATGAATGCATTGCATTCTATTTCTCCTTTTAATTCTGTTAGTATATGTTTCACATATGTAGGTGCTCCTGTGTTAGGCACATAAATATTTATAATGCTTATATCTTGTTGTTGGATTGACGCTTTTATCATTATGTAATGACCTTCTTTGTCTCTTGTGACTTTCTTTGTTTTGAAGTCTATTTTGCCTGATACAAGTATTGCAAGTCCTGCTTTTTTCTCCCTATTAGTTGCATGAAATATCTTTTTCCATCCCTTCACTTTTAGTTTGTGTATGTCTTTGGGTTTAAAGTGTGCCTCTTGTAGGCAGCATATTGATGGGTCTTGTTTTTTTATCCATTCAGTGACTCTATGTCTATTGATTGGTGCATTCAGTCCATTTACATTTAGGGTGATTATCGATAGGTATATACCTACTACCATTGCAGGCTTTAGATTCCTAGTTACCAAAGGTTCAAGGTTAACTTCCTTATAATCTAAGAACCTAACTTAACTCACTTAATATGATATTACAAATACAATCTAAAGGTTCTTTTTTCTTCTTCTTCCTTCTTTTTCTTCCTCCTACATTCTTTATATATTAGGTATCATATTCTGTACTCTTTGTCTATCCCTTGATTGACTTTGGGGATAATTAATTTAATTTTGCCTTTGCTTAGTAATCACCTGTTCTACTTTCTTTACTGTGGTTTTATTACCTCTGGTGACAGCTATTAATCCTTAGGAACACTTCTATCTATAGCAGTCCCTCCAAAATACACTGTAGAGATGGTTTGTGGGAGGTAAATTCTCTCAGCTTTTGCTTATCTGGAAATTGTTTAATCCCTCCTTCAAATTTAAATGATAACCTTTCCAGATAAAGTGTTCTTGGTTCATGGCCCTTCTGCTTCATTGCATTAAATATTTCATGCCACTCCCTTCTGGCCTGTAAGGTTTCTGTTGAGAAATCTGATGATAGCCTGATGGGCTTTCCTTTGTAGGTGATCTTATTTCTCTCTCTGGCTGCTTTTAATAGTCCGTCCTCATCCTTGATCTTTGCCATTTTAATTACTATATGTCTTGGTGTTGTCTTCCTTGGGTCCCTTGTGTTGGGACATCTGTGCACCTCCATGGCCTGAGAGACTATCTCCTTCCCCAGATTGGGGAAGTTTTCAGCAATTACCTCCTCAAAGACACTTTCTATCCCTTTTTCTCTCTCTTCTTCTTCTGGTACTCCTATAATGCAAATATTGTTTAGTTTGGATTGGTCACACAGTTCTCTCAATATTCTTTCATTCTTAGAGATCCTTTTTTCTCTCTGTGCCTCAGCTTCTTTGTATTCCTCTTCTCTAGTTTCTGTTTCATTTATTGTCTCCTCCACCATATCCAATCTGCTTTTAATACCCTCCATTGTCCTCTTCAACAAGTGGATCTCCGACTGGATTCATTCTGAGTTCTTGAATATCTTTCTGTATGTCCATGAGCTTGTCAATGATTTTTATTTTGAACACCCTTTCAGGAAGAGTCATGAGGTCGATGTCATTTAAATCTTTCTCAGGAGTTGTATTAATAATTTTACTCTGAACCAGGTTCCTTTGGCCTTTCATATTTGTATATGGCGTCCTCTAGTGCCCAAAAGCTCTACTCCCTGGAACTGCTCAGTCCCTGAAGCAGTGTCGGGGGTCGCAGGGGAGTGGTATTGTAGTGCTTGAGGGTAGGAAAGAGCTGTTTCCTTCTTCCTGGCTGCTATGCCTGTCTCCACTGCCTGAACCAGTGGGCCGAGCACCCAGCTATAAGCCTCTATGCTTTGTGTTTGTAGTTGCTATATACAGATCTTCCCTCTGGCTGGCTTTACACCAGGGTAGGGTTTGCCGGTTTGCGAGCCGGGTGGGGCTGGCCAGGAGAAAGGCGCAGTAGGCTGCGTATCCCGGAGGGGGTCCTTGGAGCTGTGTCGCCAGCTAGGTAGCTGGAGCACCTGAAGATCGTCTAAGGAGGAAGATTTCTTTTTCCTCCTTAAATATGAGAGTCTATATGGCAAAGCTCCCAACTTGCTGCGCAGAGTGCACCTGGACAATTTTGTCTACCTGTCCTCTCTCCTGAGCAGTAAGCTTTGTGCAATCCTTGCCCTTTTAGCAGCCCTTTTGCTAAGGGCTTCCTTGTTAAGAAGTCTCTCAGACTGCCCACCTTTCTTTTGTCCCAAAGCAGCCGGATATGAATCCCTGCTTTCCACAAGCAGCTGGACTCTCAGTCTCTCCAGAAATTCTGCCTGTCTTAGCTTTCCGACCCCATAATCACGAAAGTATCATGCAAGCACCATGAAATGTAGGTTTGTGCTCTCAGAGCAGATCTCCAGAGTTAGGTATATAGCAGTCCCAGGCCTCCACTCCCTCCCTGCTCCATTTCTCTTCCTCCCTGCCGGTGAGCTGTGGTGGGGGAAGGGCTTGGGTCCCACCAGACCACAGCTTTGGTATGTTACCCTGTTCTGTGAGGTCTGCTCTTTTCTCCAGGTGTTAGTTTGGTGCAGTCCTCTTTCCTGTTGCTCTTTCAGCATTAGTTGTATTAATTATATTTTCGTATTATATGCGGTTTTAGGAGGAAGCCTTTCTCTCACCTCTCGTGCCGCCATATTTAATCCCCCTCCTCCTGTACAGTTTCGAATAAAAGTGATGAGAGTGGGCATCCATGTCTTGCATCCTTGTCTTGCTCTGGGGACTGGCAGGATTTTTTATTCGGCTTCTGAGTCCAATCTTATGTTCTCATCTGTATTTTGCACGTAACAATGCCCTGGGCAATGTGGGGGTTAGCTCTACCAATTCTTAACTGACCTTCAGCTAACTACTTGTAGGATCAAATAATGTTCTCTATTCCATTTTGATACCTACTGACTGTTGTCAAGACAAGGTGGATATCAGAAGCCTGTTGTGTGCCTTCTGATACACTCAGGTACTGTCATTATCCCTGTGGTGATATACGCTTACTGAGAAATAAATGAATGCTTACTGTACTCTTTATTATGATAATATAATTGTGTATGCACTAATGACCTGAATCCAAGAAAGCATTTATAAAGTTATTGTTTAAAGGAAAACAATGATAGAAGCTTTGGGAAAAATCAACAAAATGTCAGTAAAGGAAACTTGCTAAAAAAAGTGCTTTAATTAATTAGGGTGAAAACACTGTGGGGAGTATAAGATTGATGGTAATTAAGGGTACAAGCTTGTATCAAGTGGTAAATAAGGTATAGAAATCAAATGCACAGTATAATTATGTAATGTGATAAATGTCACCATATCACCAATCATGTTACAATATGTAAATGTATCAAAGTAACACTCCTTATGCCTTAAACTTACACAGTGTTACATGTCAATTAAAAATCTCTAAAAATCTGTCTATACTTAAGATGTCAAATTTTTTGTTTTATTTTAAAGAAAATGAATAGATTATACATTTTAGTGCAGTTTATGTTGGAAAGAAAAGTTGGAAACTTATATTCAAACAAAAAGCCCTTGGTCTTACATCAAAAGTTTGGTGAATAAGTATATATTTTAAGTTAAAAAGTTCTATACATACATCATTTTTGTCTTTTCCCACTTCTTCCAACAGTTTTGATAAATTGATCAACTACTAGGCCTATCAGTGTTGGATAAGAAGACTTTTACTATATTACCATCATATTTTTTAAATAGCCCAGACCAAGTTTGGGAGAATCATGAGAAGAACCATAGATTAATATGGAATAGACCTGTGAATTCTGGTCTCAACTGTATGTGACTTAGGTCCAGGTTGAATTGTGAGTGGAAATTTGTGTTTGGTAACATGAACCCCTATCCACTGAGCTGAGATGCTCTCTGTCAAACTAAAGAGCTATGTATACAGAATCTTCTGTCCCTTTGGGTGGAAGTACATACTATCAGGTAGTTTATGGAAGTAGTTAAGTTCCTGGACTTTATAGTCAGGCAAAGTTCAGGTTCCTGCACTACCTCTCAACATCTGTGTGACTTTTTACAAGTTTTTTATATTCTCCCACTTTCAATATCCTCATTTATAAAATATGCATAATTAGTGTAGCTGCCTCATAAGAATGTTGTGAAGAAAAGCAAACAATCTATGTCAGCTTTCTCAAATTATTTGTTTCTAACCATAGAAATATTTATGCACTGGGGAACTGACATTTAGCATTAGGGCCAAATTTTATAACTCTTATTATATTGTTCTTTTCCTTACCATTTGTTATTCCATACTTAGATGTAATTCTGTTTTCTCTTTTACATACATCCAGTGAGGTACATGATTAAATTGCAGAAATCATATGAAAAATTTATAAACTTTTAAATCTTAGATTTACTTTTTGCTTCCATTCCTCTTTGCTGTGTTGTGTAACACTGGTTCTACCTTCATCCTACTACCAGGATTTTTGTTCAAATCTCTATGGTGAATAGAGAAATATGTCTTACTAGTTTAAAAACCACAAATGGAATAAGACTTATGAAAACCCTAAAGAAAAAAAGATCTTTAAGCTAAATCTGTGTCTACTTTTTGCATATTTATAGACCACCCTTTCACTAATGTACAACCAAGAAGAATAAAACAAGCAGTATTTCATGCCTTTGCGTATTTAATGTAGGCAGAAGAAAATGCCTGCTTCCACCTCTAAATCAAAGCCTTGCCTGCTAGACATAGTTCTGTTTCTCCAGTTAACCCTCTGTTTTCATGGTTTACTTTCTATCAGAGTAGATGACTCATCTTTCCATACTGTGTTCTTCTCAGGAGTTAATCATCCTCTTATCTACTTCACTGTTCCTTCCCAGTCAGATGATCCCAAGGTTTCAGAGAGATGAAAAACAACTTGTCCTGTACATAGACTGGGAATTGCTGACAGATATTTTAAGGTTAGAGAAATATTGTGATTCTTTACCCATTAGTGCATAGTAAATTATTCCCTGTTGTGAATTCCTTAGTATAAGAGTAGTAGCAACTGAACATTCCAAAAGCAAGCCAGCAAGTTATTGGCCCCTCACATTTTCTCTTTGGAAATGTCTCAGTAGTCTTTTTTGTCCATGGGACAAAGACTTAATTTGTTGTTAAACTACCCTTGTAGAATTTCATCAGTCTGGCACAGTATTTATGTTCATGCAGATTACAGCTGTTTTCTGCCCCCCACATTGACTGCCTAAGATCTTTTTTAGTTCACTGAAGATTTGAAAAAGAAAAAGTTTTAATGTCCTTTCCTGATGATTAACTTTTTTCTCTTTGTTAACCCTAGACCTTTTGGGTCTGCCTCAGAGAAGTCAATTTAGGATTGTCAGTAAATGACAACAGACCATTATTTACAAGCTTAATATTCAAGTCTATTTTTCTCTCTGTTCTTAAGTATATGTGAAATTAACTTTTTCAAAGGAATTTTGTATTATTATACCTACTCATATTTTTCAGCCATTATTCATAGCTGATGCAAAATTGAAAGCAGCATTGATGGTATTATATATCATTCTCAAAACACTGTTCTGAGGTGATTATTCTAAAGTGCCTACTTCAGAGAGCTTACAATCTTGTAGGGTTTGACAATTCAGACACAAATAATAGAAGGGGGATGCGATTGATACTCCAAATTTACAGTGCCGGAATCCTGGATCCAGTATCATACAACTTAACATAGTTTTAAAGCGTAGTTACTAAAATACGCAAAAATGAACCAGCTACTTGCTTTCTCCTATTACAAACACCACTTCTCCAAAATACTGTACCTTTCCCCATCATACACACAAGAGGACCTGTACTAGTACTCTTGTTATAACACACATTCCACTAAAGAGAATAGCTTTATCCATAACTATCCTTGGTGTCAGGAGACAGGGAGACAGAACTGAGACAAGAGGTGTGAGTAGATGACCTCTTGAAGTTTTATGTCATCAGTCATCCCATCCGGAAACCAAACATTCTGATCAGCATCTAAAATCTGCTTGTACATCTGCACATCCCTCCATTACCTGTCACAGCAGCATCCCCACTCTAACATAGTAATGGCGTCATCTGGTATTGGGCACATTTTATATGCAAATGTTGGTTGCTTTACAAAGAGGAGTTCATTTTATTGTTTACAATAACTTGGAGAGGTAAGTGGCATATTCTCATGGTTACATAGGCCACTTGGTCTAGAGATGTACAAGGAGTGTGTTGTGTGCGCTGTAGTTAATCCATGAATCCAAGATGCGTATTTTAGTTTCTGTTTCAGGGGTAGCTCAGTCTGTGGCCTTCGGTAGCACATTATGCCTCAGCTATCTGTTTCCAAAGAATAATAAATATTGATATCTTTTTTAGTCTTATCTATACTCTTCAAATTTAATCCCCCAAAAGAGAGATTATGGCTCACATTTTAAAGATATAGTATATCAATGTGTCTAGTACATGCTTTGTGTAGCACATTTTTTCATCTAATTTGGGAGAGATCAGGCCATATTGGCTAACTTTTAGAACATATACAATACATCTAGCCTTGGGTCTTACAGTCATACATGTTTTGTTCTGTATTATTTCATAAGTTACATATAAAAACATTCTGTATATTTATAAGTTACATTTATAAAATTAGAGACATTTTATATTTTGAGAAGGTGAAATTCATTTAACAAGGAAAGAACTGTGGCTAATATTCAGGTTCATATTAATGATGCACCTGTTCTCAGGCATCATTCTGTCTCACTTTGTGTAAAATATTGCTCAGTGAATACACTTGCCACTTTTAGTATCTAAGTATTCTTTTCAAAAGCCATATATTAAGAAGATAAATCACTCATTTTTAGCTTACATTTTGTTGGCTTTTGTTGGCATTTGTATTTTGTATGTAATGAAATAATAAGAAAGGCCATATATGCTCTGAAACTTTAAAAGAGGTAGGATTCTGATTTATTATTAGTCACATTATTTTTGCTCCTTATATTTTCTAATTTTCCTATGATGAAACATGTTTATGTAATATTTAAATTTTAAATGTAGTTATATTACATAGCTATTTTAAAACTCAGAAGTTGGCTTGACCAATATATAGAATTGCTTATATCAATAAACCAGTAATTACTCATAAGCCAACATACCTGAAATTTTTTAATTTGGAACTCCTTTTTATATTACCAAAAACCTGGGTTTTTTCAGATGTGTGGAAATGAAACCTAATTCTGTTAAACTAATTGGCATTTGAGTACTGTGTTAGCATATTTAAAAGGCTTTTCTGCACTCAGATTATTGATTTGTATATGAAAAGATATTAAAATAATTAATTAAAATCTACATTGCCATATTTTATCTCACACACCCTGTTTTGCCATTCGCTGCTGTAAAGAGATGACATTTACAATGAGTAGTAAGCTGCAATAACTTGCCTCTTTCTTTGTAATAACATATTTGGGTAAACAAAGATTTAAATCATGGTTTATTCTTGAAATGATAATTTCTATTTAATTTACTCAAAATTCCATTGAAGTAAAAGTCTTGTAGGAATGTGCTAAGTTACTGAGATCAATATGGAGTAACTGTTTCTTTGGAGCACCATGTCATTTCCATATTTATTCCTTGTATGGCCTATCTGTATAAATGTGTCTAGTATATGCTTTGTGTAACATGATGTAACTGCATGAAAACAGGCTTAACTCTGAGTTATCTTAGGTACCATTTAGAATCACCAATTTTCTTAGGCCTTAATCACTAAATAGATGAAGGACATTTATACATCCACAAATATGTGGATAAACACAAATAATTAATTCATTTAACAAATAATGGTACTTGCTCTGTCCCCTGCACTATTATAAGCAGTACTAAGGTTACAGCAGTATATAAGACCAAGGTTCTACCTCTTGTTAGCCACA
The DNA here is from genome assembly GCA_029783875.1 of Phataginus tricuspis. Taxonomy (NCBI): domain Eukaryota; kingdom Metazoa; phylum Chordata; class Mammalia; order Pholidota; family Manidae; genus Phataginus; species Phataginus tricuspis. The sequence goes on from JAQQAC010006923.1 coordinate 28,535,996, forward strand.
TTGTGAATAATAAACATCTGGAACATGCAAATAAAAACAGCATGAGATACTTCTTCTTCCCACTATAATAGACCAACCAGTGCTGGACTTGCCCCACTAGAAACAACTGTTTTCAGATATCGGACAATTGGCACATTGTAAAGTGGTCCCTGAGAGAAAGGGTGGGGGAGGAAACAAGGTGAACTCCAGTTTTTTGCCTAAAGGTATTCTACTAATAATGGAGAACTCAGAGTTGACAGTCTTCCTGAACTGAGGAAAGAGATCAGAAATTGGGGAAGCCAAGGCAACTGAATTACAGAGTTCTGAAGAATAGGGAACTATGCAGAAACAGAACTACAAAACTCTATATAGCAGTACCTTTTTGAGTCTTTAACTTAAATAGTAATACTTTAACTTAATCCCACCACATAGGTGGGATGAGACTTCATGAGGCTAGGGGAAGAATAAATACCAGGGACCTATAAACTGAACAATTCCTAGAGTTTCCACAGGAATGGGATTTTTTTTTTCATTTTCACCAGCCAGAGTGTGGAGATCTTGTGAAAATCTGGAACATTCATTAGAGATCCAAGGAAGGACACACTTTGGTAGTAGGACTAAACTAGCCTTAGAGTAAAAAGTTACTCCAGACCTGCCTAAACAAAGCTCTCTTTAAAAGGCCAAAAAAGATGAGACTGATCTGTCACAGACTTAACATGCCTTAGAGGGTCAGAAAGCAGCTGCTTAGCCTTCTGGTGAAACTCAAGAGGAGAGAGGATATTGACTTCCTTTCTTAATGCATCTTCAAATATCCCTGAATGTGGGCTTGGACACAGCCAAAGTGTGTTTCCCTTTTAACTGTTTTCTCGGCATATTTTGTTGGATATTTTTTATGGAAAATAATCCAGTCATCAAAGCTAGAAATTAAATGATTATAGTCTGATTATGATGATGATTTTATACAATGTTTGAGGTGATTTATAGTGTGATTAACATTTATATTACTCATGAGTGCTTTGTAAAAATCACTTTTTAAAACATTAGTTTTAAAACTTATTTGTAATGCCTGTTTTTGCTTTGATTTTCTACTGTATACTATTTATTCATTTAGCAAATTATTATTAACCAGCTCCCATTTGCCAGACACTATTCCAGGCACTATAATCTAAAGCATTATATTTGAATGAAAAAAAATAGAGATTTAGGCTGATCCTCATTTTTTATGAAGTTTGTTCAGCCCTAATTTTGATGAAGTAAAAGAGGGCTAAATTTATACAGAATTTACTGCTTTGTTCATTAGTTCTGCATCTCGCTGAATGTCCAAGCTATCATAGAGAATATGGCAAAGAATGCTATGCTTTCACCAAACTATTCCCCTTTCTTCCTGGGCACACAAATAAACTATGTATTTCAGTGTTTCCTTGCAGATGAGTGTATCATGACTGAATTTTGAATAATATGAGTGTAAATAATGTATACCAATTCCAGGCTAGGCTATAGAAACTTCACATATGCAGTTATTCCCTTTTCTTCCCTGGTCTTTAGCATGATGGAGAGAATCCACCAGAGAGTCTGAGGCTCTAAGATAAGGAGCTTCCTACTGAACCACTCACACTGAGTGAGAACTCTCTTATATTGTATTAAGCCATTGAGATTTTAGGGTTGTTTGTTTTAGCTCTTGGCCTACCCTGATACATGATTATACTGTACTGTGGTGATATGTCCATGGGAAATGACTGTAACTGCCCTCTTCCTTTTGGCTCTTGCCCTGGCTTTCACTCTGCTTCAGCTGTTGGAAGGGCTGCTTTGATCTGTACACCTACATCCTGTGTCAACCTCTCTGCCAACCTATATCTTTCCTTCCATCTCCCTGAAATAAATGCTTTCTCTTCTCCATCTTATCTATCTTTACTTTTCTCTTTCATCATGATCAGAGGCAAATTTTTCAAAAGTTTTTCTTTCTGTGGCAAGTTTTGTGAGTGAGCATGATGAGATCTTTTACCTATTTTGAAGTGTGGTAGAACAATTTAGTAACTGTGAGTGTTAGTACCATTCACATATAAGAACACCCTCATGATTTCTCTCAGCTTAACAAAGTAACTGATACTTTTCTATATTACATACCACACTTGTCTAAGGATGCCACAATATAACCTGTATATAGGTTCTTAAAATGTTTGTACAACTGATTCACTCTGCTTCCTCTTTCCCCACTTTGGCCTGGACTATTCCATCAGTGGCTGTGATAAGTATTTAGAACTGGATTGACTTTCCTGAAAAGACAGCAAAAATTTTTTAAGAGCAGACTGCTCTGATTATCTAATCAAATGACTGTAGGCTCAAATGACCATAAGTCCATTCATATTAGAAACCTTTTTTTTACTTACTTATTTTCCCCATTTATACCTATTATCTCCTGATTCTCTTATTTTTAATGCCTAAGCAATATCCCAATCATGACTATAATCGGTTTTTCTTAATTACCTAAAAATACTTTATCAGCTCTAGCCCTTTGTATTAGATACCAATTTAAATGAAGTTGTGTAAACATTTGCTCTAATGCAAAATGGACGGAAAATAGAGAATTAAATCAAGTTACCCTATTAAGATACAATTTTGTACAGGGTACTGTTTCTCAAATTTAATTAATTGGCATAAGCATCTTCATGATTTTTGCCATACCTGCTCATAACCATACTTTTTTCCCAATGTTTTGTTTGAATTTAATGCTTTTATTTAAAATTTACTTTAAAAGAAATGTTACATCTTTAGTCAAACTGAAAAATCTGTATTGTGCTGTATGATTAACTAGAAAATTATTTCTAGCTAAATATTTTATCTTCAAATGACACTGAAGCTACACTCTTCTCCCTGTGTTAAAAAGGATTAGCTAGTATTAGCACTACATTAAAATTTTTTCTGACATATTTGGAAGGATGACAAGATAATTAAAAAGGGAATAACACTGTAGCTATTTTATTAGAATAAACTAGACTGTGCTGTCATAAAAGAAAATCTCAAAAATCTCAGTGATTTACCAAAACAAAGGTCTATTTCTAGTTTACCCAGCAAACCTGGGCAACTCTCCAGTCTTTTATGCAGTAACAGAGCAATTCAGGCTGCTTCAATCTTGTATCTCTACCATCTCAACATGAGGCCTCTCTGATTTTTGTGCCAGAGGAGGAGACAGACTACAGAATCATACAGGGGCTATGTCAACCTCTGTCCTCATTTTGTAAGCCAGAACCTGCCACACAGTCCTTTCTAAACGTCACAGGAGCTGGCAATTGTAGTCAACCCAGTGCTTAGGAAGGATTGGAGACAAGGGTATTGGCAGGCACTAGTGAAGCCTACCATACTATGTAATTCAGTGTGATTTCCTGCCATTTTTTTTTATAATTTATTTTGGGATCATTAATCTACAATTACATGTGCAATATTATGGTGATTAAACTACCCCCTTCATCAGGTCCCCCCCACCAACCCCATTACAGTCACTGTCCATCAGCGTAGTGAGATGCTATAGAATCACTACTTGTCTTCTCTGAGTTGTATAGCCCTGCCCATGCTCCCCAACATTACATCTGCTAATCATAATGCCCTGTTTTCCCTCTTATCCCTCCCTTCCCACCCATCTTCCCCAGTCCCTTTCCCTTTGGTAACTATTAGTCCGTTCTTGGGTTCTGGAGTCTGCTGTTGTTTTGTTCCTGCACTTTTTTTCATTGTTCTTATACACCACAGATGAGTGAAATCATTTGATACTTGTCTTTTTCGGCTTGTCTTATTTCACTGAGCATAATACCCTCTAGCTCCATCCATGTTGTTGCAAATGGTAGGATTTGTTTTCTTCTTATGGCTGAATAATATTGCACTGTGTATATGTACCACATCCTCTTTATCCATTCATGAACTGATGGACACTTAGGTTGCTTCCATTTCTTGGCTATGGTAAACATTGCTGTGATAAACACAGGGGTGCATATGTCTTTTTCAAACTGGGCTGCTGCATTCCTAGGGTAAATTCTTAGGAGTGGAATTCCTCGGTCAGCAGGTATTTCTATTTTGAGTTTTTTGAGGAACCTCCATACTACTTTCCACAATGGTTGAACTAATTTGCATTCCCACCAGCAATGCAGGAGGGTTCCCTTTTCTACACATCCTTGCCAACATTTGTTGTTGTTTGTCTTCTGGATATTGGCCATCCTCACTGGTGTGAGGTGATATCTCATTGTGGTTTTAATCTGCATTTCTCTGATGATTAGCGATGTGGAGCATCTTTTCATGTGCCTGTTGGCCATCTGAATTTCTTCTTTAGAGAAGTGTCTATTGACGTCCTCTGTCCATTTCTTCATTGGATTATTTGATTTTTGTTTGTTAAGGTGCGTGATTTCTTTATATAATTTGGATCTCAACCCCTTCTCAGATGCATCATTTATGAATATATTTTCCCATACTGTAGGATGTCTTTTTGTTCTACTGATGGTGTCCTTTGCTGTACAGAAGCTTTTCAGCTTGATATAGTCCCACATGTTCATTTTTGCTTTTGTTTCCCTTGCCCAGGGAGATATGTTCATGAAGAAGTCGCTCATGTTTATGTCCAAGAGATTTTTGCCTATGTTTTTTTCTAAGAGTTTTATGGTTTCATGACTTACATTCAGGTCTTTGATCCACCTTGAGTTTACCTTTGTGTATGGGGCTAGACAGTAGTCCAATTTCATTCTCTTACATGTAGCTGTCCAGTTTTTCCAATACCAGCTGCTGAAGAGGCTGTCATCTCCCAACTGTATATCCAAGGCTCCTTTATCAAATATTAATTGACTGTATATGTTTGGGTTAATGTTTGGATTTTCTATTCTGTTCCACTGGTCTGTGGGTCTGGTTTTGTGCCAATACCAAATTTTCTTGATTACTGTGGCTTTGTAGTAGAGCTTGAAGTCAGGGAGCGTAATTCCCCCTGTTTGATTCCTCCTTCTCAGGATTGTTTTGGCTATTCGGGGTCTTTTCTGGTTCCATATGAGTTTTAGAATTATTTGTTCCAGTTCATTGAAGAAAGCTGTTGGTAGTTTGATAGGGATTGTGTTGAATCTGTAGATTGCTTTAGGTAGTATAGCCATTTTGACAATATTTATTCTTCCAAGCCAATAGCATGGGATGCATTTCCATTTGTTAGTGTCCTCTTTAATTTCTCTTAGGAGTGTCTTGTAGTTTTCAGAGTATAGGTTTTTCACTTCCTTGGTTAGGTTTACTCCTAGGTAGTTTACTCTTTTTGATGCAACTGTGAATGGAATTGTTTTCCTGATTTCTCTCTCTGCTACTTCATTGTTAGTGTATAGGAATGCCATAGATTTCTGCCCATTATTTTTGTATCCCACAACTTTGCTGAATTCAGATATTAGACCTAGTCGTTTTGGAGTAAATTCTTTAGGGTTTTTCATGTACAATACCATGTCATCTGCAAACAGGGACAATTTAACTTCTTCCTTGCCAATCTGGATGCCTTTTATTTCTTGGTGGTGTCTGAATGCCTTGGCTAGGACCTCCAGTACTAGGTTGAATAACAGTGGAGAGAGTGGGCATCCCTGTCTTGTTCCCGATCTTAGATGAAAAGCTTTCAGCTTCTCGCTGTTAAGTATGATGTTAGCTGTGGGTTTGACATATATGGCATTTATGATGTTGAGGTACTTGCCGTCTATACCCATTTTGTTGAGAGTTTCAGCATCTATGGAGATGATCATGTGGTTTCTGTTCTTCTTTTTGTTGATGTGGTGGATAATGTTGATGGATTTTCGAATGTTGTACCATCCTTGAATCCCTGGGATGAATCCCGCTTGATCATGGTGTATGATCCTCTTGATGTATTTTTGAACTCGGTTTGCTAATATTTTGTTGAATATTTTTGCATCTACGTTCATCAAGGATATTGGTCTGTAATTTTCTTTTTTGGTGAGGTCTTTGCCCAGTTTTGGTATTAGAGTGATGTTGGCTTCATAGAAAGAGTTTGGAAGTGTTCCTTCTTCTTCTATTTTTGGAAAACTTCAAAGAGAATGGGTGTTATTTCTTCTCTATATGTCTGGTAGAATTCCGAGATGAATCCATCTGGTCCGGGTTTTTGTTCTTGGATAGTTTTTTGATTACCTATTCAATTTTCTTGCTGGTGATTGGTCTGTTTAGTTTTTCTGTTTCTTGTTTGGTCAGTCTTGGAAGGTTGTGTTTTTCTAAGAAGTTGTCTATTTCTTCCAGGTCTTCCAGCTTCTTAGCATATAGATTCTCATAATATTCTCTTATAATTCTTTGTATTTGTGTGGGGTCCGTCGTTATTTTTCCTTTCTCATTTGTGATTCTGTTTATGTGTGTAGATTCTCTTTTTCTCTTAATGAGTCTGGCTAGGGGTTTATCTATTTTGTTTATTTTTTCAAAGAACCAGCTCTTGGTTTCATTGATTTTTTCTATTGTTTTATTCTTCTCAATTTTATTTATTTCTTCTCCGACCTTTATTATGTCTCTCCTTCTGGTGACTTTGGGCCTTATTTGTTCTTCTTTTTCCAATTTCAGTAATTGTGTCTTTAGAGTATTCATTTGGGAATGTTCTTCCTTCTTTAAATAGGCCTGGATTGCAATATACTTTCCTCTTAGAACTGCCTTTGCTGCGTCCCACAGAAGTTGTGGCTTTGTGTTGTTGTTGTCATTAGTCTCCATATATTCTTTGATTTCTGTTTTGATTTGGTCGTTAACCCATTGATTCATTAGGAGAATGTTGTTAAGTCTCCATGTATTTGTGAGCCTTTTTGATTTCTTTCCAAAATTTATTTCTAGTTTTATACCTTTGTGATCTGAGAAGTTGGTTGGTAGGATTTCAATATTTTTGAAATTACTGAGGTTCTTTTTGTGGCCTAGTATGTGGTCTATTCTGGAAAATGTTCCATGTGGAATTGAGAAGAATATGTATCCTGCTGATTTTGGGTGCAGAGTTCTGTACAAGTCTGTTAGGTGCATCTGTTCTAGTGTGTTGGTCAGTGCCTATGTGTCTTCACTTATTCTCTGTCTGGTTGGTCTGTCCTTTGGAGTGAGTGGTGTGTTGAAGTCTCCTAAAATGAATGCATTGCTATTTCCTCCTTTAATTCTGTTAGTATTTGTTTCACATATACTGGCGCTCCTGTGTTGGGTGCATATATATTTATAATGGTTATATCTTCTTGTTGGACTGACCCCTTTATCATTATGTAATGTTCTTCTTTATCTCTTGCTGCTTTCTTTGTTTTGAAGTCTCTTTTGTCTGATACAAGTACTGCAACACCTGCTTTTTTCTCTTTGTTGTTTGCATGAAATATCTTTTTCCATCCCTTCACTTTTAGTCTGTGTATATCTTTGGGTTTTAGGTGAGTCTCTTGTAAGCAGCATATAGATGGGTCTTGCTTTTTTGTCCACTCTGTTACTCTGTGTCTTTTGATTGGTTCATTCAGTCCATTTACATTTAGGGTGACTATTGATAGATATGTACTTATTGCCATTGCTGGCTTTAGATTCGTGGTTACCAAAGGTTCAAGGGTTGCTTCTTTACTATCTAACAATCTAACTTAACTTTCTTGTTAAGTTATTGTGAACACCGTCTGATGTTTCTTTATCTCTCCCTTCTTACTCTTCCTCCTCCATTCTTTATATCAGGTGTTTTATTCTTTGCCTTTAGTTAGTATTTGGATGGTCATCTTTGTTTGCTATGATTTTATTTTCTCTGATATATTTTTAGCCTTAGGTGTGCTTCCCTCTAGAGCAGTCCGTTTAAGGTATCCTGTAGTGGTGGTTTATGACAGGCAAACTCTCTCAACTTTCCTTTGTCTGGAAATTGTTTAATCCCTCTGTCATATTTAAATGATAATCGTGCTGGATACAATATTCTTGGTTCGAGGCCCTCTTGTTTCATTACGTTAAATACATCATGCCATTCTCTTCTGGCCTGTAAGGTTTCTGTTGAGAAGTCTGATGATAGTCTGGTGGGTTTTTCTTTTTAGGTGATCTTTTTTCTCTCTCTAGCTGCCTTTAACACTCTGTCTTTACCTTTGATCTTTGCCATTTTAATTATTATGTGTCTTGGTGTTGTCTTCCTTGGGTCCCTTGTGTTGGGAGATCTGTGGGCTTCTGTGGACTGCGAGACTATTTCCTTCCCCAGCATGGGAAAGTTTTCAGCAATTATTTCTTCAAAGACACTTTCTATCCCTTTTTCTCTCTCTTCTTCCTCTGGTACTCGTATAATGCGAATATTGTTCCATTTGGATTGGTCACACAGTTCACTTAATATTCTTTCATTCCTAGAGATCCTTTTATCTCTCTCTGCCTTAGCTTCTCTGTATTCCTGTTCTCTGATTTCTATTCCATTAGCAGTCTCTGCATCTCATCCAGTCTGCTGTTAAGCCCGTTGATCACTTGTCTGATTTCTGCATTGTCTTTCCTCACTTCCCTCACTTCTTCCCTCAGCTCTTGCACATTTCTCTGTAGATTCATCAGCATGGTTATAACTTTTATTCTGAATTTTTTTTCAGGAAGACTGTGCATTTCCATCCCTTCAGGCTCCTTCTCTGGGGTTGTCTGGTTGATCTTAGTCTGGACCATAGTCGTCTGTCTTTTCCTGGCTATAGAAGTGGTCACTGGTAGTTGCCACGTATGTCAACTGGGCTCTTTAAGACTTTAAAAAAGACAAAAAAAGGAGAAAAAAAAGAAAGAAAGGAAAGAAGAAAAAACAAAAAACAAACAAACAAATGCCCTCCGGGAGTGGATTCTGTGGGGATGCTGTAGGTGGAGCTGTTGCTCCACTGTTCCGCAGCCGTGGACGTGCCGCTCCGCACGGCCCTTTATAGCTCTGGCCGGGGTGGGAACGAATGGGAGGCTGTTGATCTCTGGGGGAAGTCTAAGTGCGGCCACCCTTTCCCTGTTGCCAGCTAAGGGGTCCAAAACTCCCCAGGACTCCCAGCCTGCTGGGCTTAGTGTGCCAGGGCGATCCGGCACCTCCGCTGGGCTCCTGTTTCTTTAAGACTGCTGAGAAAAGCACACGCTTTTCTTCTTTTTTTTTTTCCTTCCCTGGAGCCAGCTGCAAGCACTCTGGCGCGTTCCCCACTCAGATCCTGCACCCTCTGTCTCTCCAATCTCCGCTACACTGCGTGATGTGTGTCAGCGCTGCCCGCGCAGATCACCGGGGCTGGTTATTTCGCGGGCCTGTACTTCCACTCCCTCCCGGCTCTGAATCCTCTCCTCCTGCTGGTGCGCTGGGGTGGGCGAGTGCTCAGGTCCTGCCGGGTCGCAGCTCTGTATCTTACCCGCCTTGAGGGGTACCGAGTCCTCTCAGGTGTAGCTACACCCTGTGCGCTTTCCTGTGTATTCTGGTCTCTCTTTTAGGAATAGTTGTATTTGCTGTGTTTTCATAGATATATATAGTGTTGGGAGGACATTTCTGCTGCTCTGCTTACACTGCCATCTTCCCGGAAGTCTTTCGATTTACTGCCATTTTTGTAGATAACTTAAAATCTTCTCTTACTAAAATGAGTCCCATACTTTGAAAAACAATATTATAAATGAAACAACACACTATTCTACATCAAAAGGCCTGGATATGAGATTGTAATCTGCCACTTAGATTGCAAGAGATCTTCTAATTCTCTTTTCCCATCTGCAAAACAGGGTTAATATGTTCCTCACAGAAAAATGATGGTCAAGTGAGTTCAGTAGAAATATAAATAAAAGAATAAAAGAAACTGTTATACAAATGATGGCTGCAATTGTATTGATTGTTACATAGCTTTTTTGAAAATGAATTTTGTTTTCATAGCCATGTACCTAGCATTAGAATTGGGCTCTAGCAACAAGTTAGTTTCACTAACTTACAAAGGAGACTATACAAGTCACAAAGAGAATTACTTCCCACTGATATTTCAAGAGCTAAGTTTGAGCATATTTCCCTACTATTGAAATACTCTTTTATAAACATTTTCTCATATTTCATTCTGCTTTGAATTACCAAATAAGGTCAGAGAAAAATGATAACTTTATAAACCTTTATGAGAAAATTGTCATCAATAGATATAATGTTAGAAAAAACGTAGTTTTTAAACTTTTTTGGTATATTAACTGATTTTTAGAATGAGTCAAAGCATAATATTCAAATGATTATATTAAATGAGAATAGATTAAATTCATAAATCAAATAAATTATAGCTTTCTTAGACCTTGAAATAAAATCTAATCCTATGTACCTAAAGTAAACTGTTTTTCTAGGTCACTTGATCCAGTCCCAACTTCTTCCCTAATTTTCTGATAGAGTTTGTAAAAGAATACTATTATTTCTTCTTCATATATTTGATAGAATTCACCAGTGATGTCACAAGGGACTGAGATTTTCCATATGAGAAGATGTTTAATTACTAATTCAATTTCCTTACATATTATAGGTCTATTTAGATTTCCTATTTCTTAATCAGTTTTGACCATTTGTGTCTTTTAGAAATTTATCCATTTCATCTAAGCTGTCTAATTTGTTGGCATAAAGTTGTTTGTAACATTACCTATAATCTTTTTTATTTCTGTAGAGTTGACAATTATATACCCCCTTTGGTTTGTAATCTTGGTGATTTGTGTCTGCTATTTTTCTTGTTCAGTCTAGTTTAAGGTTTTTAAATTTTGTTCATCTTTTCAAACAAACTCTGATTTCATTGCTGTCATCTTTTCTATTTACTATTTTATTGTTTTTTGCTCTAATCATTATTATTTCTTTTTTCTGCATGGTTTTAAGTTTAGTTTGCTCTTTCTCAACCTTTTTAAAATTTAAGTATTTCCCTAGAAAATTCTCAATTGTTCAATAAAAACTCTTTTATTGAAGAATAGTTCATATACAATATTATATTGGTTTCAAATATGCAACACAGTGGTTTAACAGTTACCCACATGATTAAATCCTCACCCCAACTAGTGCATTTACTATCTGCCAATGTAGAAAGATGTTGCAGAACCACTGACTCCATTTTCCATGCCAGACTTCCATAGCCGTAACTAATTTATATCATGATTGATATTTTGTGCCTCTTTATTCCCTTCTCCCACCCCAGCCAATCCCCCCACCCATGGTAACCACCAATCACTTCTCAGAGTCTATTGAATCTACTACTGTTTTGTTCATTTTGTTTTGTTTTTAGATTCCACATACAAGTGAAATCATACAGTATATTTGTCTTTCTCCACATGGCTTATTTCACTTGGCCTAATACCCTCTAGGACCATTCATGTTGTCACAAATGGCAATATTCCATTCTTTTCTATGGCTGAATAATATTCCATTGTATATATATATACCACATCTTCTTTATCCATTCCATTTATTGATGGACACTTAGCTTGCTTCCATAACTTGGCTATTGTAAGTAATGAGATGATAAACACAGGGGTGCATGTATCTTTTTAGTCAGAGATTTTGTTTTCTTCAGGTAAATTCCTAGGAGTGGAGTTACTGGGTCATAATGGTATTTCTATTTTTAGTTTTTTGAGGAACCTCCATAGTTCTTTCCATAGTATCTACACCAATTTACATTCCACCAACAGTGTAGGAGGGTTCCCTTCTCTCCCCTTCCTTGCCAACATTTGTTATTTCTTGTCTTTTAGATAGGGGCCATTCTAACAGGGGTGAAGTGATATCTCATTGTGGTTTTGATTTGCATTTCCTTGATGATCGGTGATGTGGAGCATCTTTTTATGTGCCTGTTGGCCATCTGTATTTCTTCTTTGGAGAAATGTCTGTTCAGGTCCTCTGACCATTTTTTAATTAGGTTATTTTGTTTTTTTTGGTGTTGAGGTGTGAGTCCTTTATATATTTTGAATGTTAACCCCTTATTGGCTAAATTATTTGCAAGTACATTCTCACATACTGTAGGTTGCTTTTTTGTTCTGCTGATAGTGTCCTTTGCTGTACAGAAATTTTAATTTGGTATGACCCAGTTGTTCATTTTTGCTTTTGTTTCCCTTGCCTGGGAAACAAACATGTCCAGAAAAAAGATTGCTCATGCTTATGTTCAAGAGATTTTTGCTTATGTTTTCTTGTAAGATTTTTATGATTTCATGTCTTATATTTAGGTTTTAATCCATTTCAAATGTACTTTGTGTATTGAATTAGATAATAATCCAGTCTCATTCCTTTGCATGTAGCTGTCCAGTTTTCCCAACACCATTTATTGAAGAGACTGTCTTTTCCCCATTGTATATTCATGGCTCCTTTATCATATATTAATTAACCACATGTGCATGAGTTTATATTTGGGCTCTCCTGTTCCATTAATCTACAGACCTGTTCTTTGCCAGTACCATACTGTTTTGATTACTATAGCTTTGTAGCATATCTTGAATTAATATTAATTCAATACCCCGAGCTTTGTTCTTCTTTCTCAAGATTGCTTTGGCTATTCAGGATCTTTTGTGGTTCCATATGAATTTTAGGATTTTTTGTTCATTGAATATCGTTGGTATTTTGATAAAGATTGCATTGAATCTGTGAACTGCTTTGGGCAGTATGGCCATTTTGACAATATTAATTCTTCCTATCCATGAGCACAGGATAGATTTCCATCTGTTTGTGTCTTCTTTACTTTCCCTCATGAGTGTCTTATAGTTTTCAGAGTACAGTAGATCTTTCATCTCCTTGGTTAGTTTTATTCTAGGTGTTTTATTCTTTTGATGCAATTGTAAATGGAATTGTTTTCCTGATTTCTTGTTTTGCTAGTTCATGGTTAGTATATAGGACTGCAACAAATTTTTGTTTATTGTTTTTGTGTCCTGCAACATTGCTGAATTCAGTTATTCTAGTAGTTTCTATGGTGGAGTCTTTAGGGTTTTCTATATATAGTATCATGTCATCTACAAATAGTGACAGTTTTACTTCTTCCTTGCCAATTTGAATGAGCTTTATCTCTTTAGCTTGTCTGATTGCCCTGGCTAGGGCCTCCAATACTATGTTGAATAAAAGTGGTGAGAGTGGACATCCTAATCTTGTTCCTGATCTTAGAGGAAAAGCTTTCAGCTTCTTGCCATTGAGTATGATGTTAATTGTGGGTTTGCTGCATATGGCCTTCATTGTTTTGAGGTATGTTCCCTCTATACGCATTTGCTGAGAGTTTTGATCACAAATGGATGTTGAATTTTGTCAAATGCTTTTTAAGCATCTATTGAGATGATCCTATGGTTTTTACCCTTACTTTTTTTAATGTGGTGTATGATATTGATTGATTTATGAATATTATACCATCCTTGCATCCCTGGAATAAATCTTACTTGGTCATGATGGATGATCCTTTTGATGTATTTTTTAATTTGGTTTGCTAATATTTTGTTGAGGATTTTTACATCTATGTTATCAGGGATAGTGGTCTATAGTTTTCTTTTTTTGTAGTGTCTTTGTCTGGTTTGGGTATTAGAGTGATGCTGGCCTCATAGAATGAGTTTGGAAGTTTTCCTGCCTCTTCTGTTTTTTGGAATTCTTTAAGAAGGATGGGTGTTAGCTCTTCTTTAAAAGTTTGGTATAATTCAGTTGTGAAGCCATCTGGCTCTGTACTTTTGTTTTTTGCGAGTGTTTAGATTACCAGTTCAGTTTCATTACTGGTAATTGGTCTCTTCAGGTTTTCTGTTTTTTTCTGGGTCAGTCTTGGAAGGTTGTACTTTTGTAAGAATTTGTCCATTTCTTCTCGATTGTCCAGTGTATTGGCATATAATTTAATTTTTTTATAGAATTCTATAATGCTTTGTATTTCTGTGGTGTCACTTACAACTTTCTCCTTTCTTTATTTATGGTTTTGTTTATTTGTGTCCTCTCTCTTTTTTTCTTGCTAAGTCTGGCTAGGGATTTATCTATTTTGTTTATCTTCTGAAAGAACAAGTTCTTGGTTTCACTGATTTTTTTTTCTATTGTTTTACTATTTTATTTATTTCTACTTCGATCTGTATTGTGTCTTTCCTTCTACTAACTTTGGTTTTCATTTGTTCTATTAGTTTCTTTAGTTCTGAGTTTAGACTGTGTATTTGGGATTGTTGTTATTTCTTGAGGTAGGCCTGTATTGCTATGCACTTCCCTTTTAGAAGTCCTTTTGTGGCATTCCACATATTTTGAACTTTTGTATTTTTGCTTTCATTTGTCTCTGTGTATTGCTTTATTTCCTCTTTGATTTGTTTATTGACCCATTTATCAGTTAGAAACATGTTGTTTAGCCTTCACATGTTTGTGGGGTTTTTTGCTTTCTTCACATAATTGATTTCTAGTTTCATACCATTGTGATCTGAAAAGATTCTTGATGCAATGTCAATCTTTTTTAATTTATTGAGCTCTTTTTGTATCCTAGTATGTGATCTATTTTGGAGGCTGTTCCATGTGCACTTGAGAAAAACTTGTATCCTGTTGCTTTAGGTGGAGTGTTCTGTATATCTGTTAAGTCCATCTGGTCTAATGTGTCATTCAGCACCTCTGTTTCCTTATTTATTTTGTCAGGATGATCTGTCCATTGATATAAGTGGGGTGTTAGTCTTCTAATATGATTGTGTTGCTGTCTTTTTCCCTCTTTAGGTCTCTTAGTGTTTGTTTTATATATTTAGGTGCTCCTATGTTGGGTGCATAGATATTTACAATTGTTACATCCTCTTGTTGGACTGACCCTTTATCATCATGTAATGTCCTTCTTTGTCTCTTGTTACTTTCTTTGTTTTGAAGTCTATTTTGTCTCATATAAGTACTGCTACTCCTGCTTTTTTCTCCCTTTTATTTGCGTGAAATACCTTTTAACATCCCTTCACTTTTAGTCTATGAAGGTCCTTAAGTCTGAAATGAGTCTCTTGTAGGCAGCATATAGAAGGGTCTAATGCCACCCTGTGTCGTTTGATAGATGTGTTTAGTCCATTTACATTTAAGGTAATTATTGATAGTTATGTATTTATTGTCATTTTAGTAATTGTTGTCTGGTTGTTTTTCTTGCTCTCTTATACTCTTGTTATTTGATGGTGGTCTTTAGTGTTGTAATTGGATTTTCGTGTGTGTCTGTGTATCTATTATAGGCTTTATGTTTTTGGTTACCATAAGATTCATAGATAGTTTCCTAATATATAACAGAGTATATTAAGTTGGTAGTTGCTCTATTTCAAACACAGTCTAAAAATACTACCTTTTTATTTTTCCTCCTCCACACTTTGTGTATAAAATGTCATAGTCAACATCTTTTGTGTATGCCTTGTCTGATTTTACTACTTTTGGGTTTTTTTTTAACTTGCTTAGTAGGTAATTGTTGTACTACCTTTAGTGTAGGTTTATTTTCACTAATGAAAAATATTTATGCTTAAGAACATTTCCATCTACAGAAGTCCCTTTAACATATCCTGTCAGGCCAGTTTAGTGGTGAATTCTTTTAACTCTCATTTATCTGAGAAACTTTTAATCTCTCTTTCAATTCTGAATGATTACCTTGTTGGATAGAGGATTCTTAGTTGTAGGTTCTTCTGTTTCAATACATTAAATATGTCATGCCACTCCCTTCTGGCCTGTAAAATTTGTGCTGGGAAATCTGATAGCCTTATAGGGTTTTCCTTATAGGTAACTGTCTGCCTCTCACTTGCTGCTGTTAAGATTCTCTCTTTATCATTAATCTTTTCTTTTTTTTTTTTTTTTACAATTTATTTTATTTTAGTATCATTAACCTACAATTACATGAGCAATATTGTGATGATTAAACTACCCCCTTCATCAGGTCCCCCCCACCAACCCTATTACACT
>JAQQAC010006923.1:28557620-28570706 GCA_029783875.1 Phataginus tricuspis
GTAAAAGGAGAGAGAAAGGAAAAGAAAAGAAAGAAAAAGAGAAGGCAGCAACACGTAAAAGAAAACAGCAACAACAACTACAACAACAACAACAACAAAAAAAAACACCAAAACGCCCACTGGGGGTGGTTTCTGTGTGAATGCTGTAGGTGGCGCTATTGCTCCACTATTCCAGAGCTTTGGCCACGTCCCTCCACACGGCCCTTTAAAGCTGTGGCCTGGTGAGAATGAATGGGAGGCTGTTGAAAAAGAGGGAAAGAAAAAAAGGCAAAGAAAGGGGAGAAAAAACAATAACAAACAAACAAAAAAAAAGCCACTAAGAGTGGGTTCCGCGCTAGTGCTGTAGGTGGCGCTGTTGTTCCACTATTCCAGCGCCACTCTATAGTTCTGGCTGGGTTGGGAACGAATGGTATGCTGTTGATCTCCGTGGGGGTCTCTATGGCGGGCACCCTTTCCCAGTCGCCAGCCAAGGGGTCCAAAGCTCCCCAGGACTCCCAGCGTGCTGGGCTCAGTTTGCTGGGCTAATCGGCCCCTCTACTGAGCTTGTGTCTCTTTAAGACCGCTGAGGTAGAGCGCGCGCTTTTCTTCCCTTTTTTCTCCTTTCTTTTTCCTTCCTGGAGCCTGCCGCGGGCAACTTGCTCGTTCCGGGCTGGGACCCTGTGCCCTCTGTCTCTCCTATCTCCGCTACACCGCAGGCTGTGTGTCGGCCCTCCCGGCGCAGACTTCCACTCCCTCCCAGCTCTGAATCCTCTCCTCCCGCTGGAGCGCTGGGGGAGAGGGGCGCTCGGTCCGCTCGCGGCTCCGTACCTTACCCGCCTTGCCGGGACTCCCGCCGGAGTGCTGGGGTGGAGGGGCGCACTGGTCTCGCTGGATCGCGTTTCCGTCCCACCTCGCCGGGTGCCGAGTCCTCTGTCCGGAGTGTCTGGCCGCCGGAGCTCTGGGGGGGGAGTGCTCGGTGCCATCGGGTCGCCGCTCCGTATCCGTCCGCCTCACCGGCTGCCAAGTTCTCACAGGTGTAGCTGCACGCTGTGCACTTTCCTGTGTATTCTGGTCTCTCTTTTAGGGATAGTTGTATTTGCTGTATTTTCGTGAATAAATATAATGTTGGGAGGAATTTTTCTGCTGGTCCATTCACGACGCCATATTCCCGGAACTCTTTATCTTTAATCTTTGTTATTTTAATTACTGTATGTCTTGGTGTTGGCTTACTGGGGTTATTTTTGTTAGGGGGCTCTCTGCACTTCCAGGACCTTGTTGTCTATTTCCTTGCCCAGATTGGGGGATTTTTAAGCAATTATTTCTTTAAAGATACTTTACTCTGTTGTTTCTCTCTTCTCCTTCTGAGACCCCTATTTTGTGAATATTGTTGCATTTGAAGTTGTCACACAGCTCCCTTAGCATCCTCTCATTTTTAGAAATTCTTTTTTGTCTCTGTTCTCAGCTTGGCTGTTTTCCTATTCTCTATTTTATACCACATTGATTCTTTCCTTTACATCCAGCAGTCTACTATACATTCCCACCATTGTATTTTTCATTTCAGTTATTGTATTCTTCAGCTCTGAGTGGTTCTTTTTCAAATTTTCTATTTTTTTTGTTGAAGTTCTCACTGAGATCATCAATTCTTTTCCCCAGATCAGTGAACATCTTTATGACTGTTACTTTGAAATCTCTATCAAGAATATTGGTTATCTCCTTTTCATTCAGCCCTCTTTCTAGTGTCTTGTTGTGTCCTTTTGTTTAGAACATATTCCTCTGCCCACTGATTTTGTCTGGGTTTCTGTGTTTCTTCCTTTGTATTAGATACATCCACTATGCCTCCTGATCCTGAAAGTAATGACTTATGAAGAAGGTGTCCTGTGATGCCCAGAAGCTCAAGACTCTTTGCTAACCAGTGCCTGATTCTCCTTTGCAGTGGAGCCACAGTTGCTTTTGGTGGCTATGGGTAGGGGCCACCTTTCTTCCTGCCTGTGGGCAGTGACTGATCTTTGTCAGCAGAAGCTAACAGCCTGTTTTTGTGCCCTTTGTGTGTCCTGTGGCTTGGATTGCTGTGGCCAGGGCTGCCCTCTGCCTTCAGGGTAGCAATGATGTCTGCCAGCTGGGCAGGGTCGATGGGGTGGATGCACAGCGGCACACAATGTGGAGCTGAGCTGCCAGTGAGGGAAATAGAGCATTTGGAGGTGGCCCCCATTGGTGGCTTAGTGGTTGGGCTTAGAGAGGGCCAGAAAAGCAGAGAAAGCCTCCTTCTGCCTGCCAGGCAGCAGAGTCAGACTTCTGCTGGGCTGAGCCGGCCAGGTGGAGTGGGTTTACAGAGAAGCACATCAAGGCTGAGCCACCAATTAGGGAGATGGAATGTTTGGGGCCGGCTCCCTCAAGCACCCTACCAGTTGGTCTGAGGGTTGCCTGAGGAAACATCGTTTACCTGCCCTTTTTCCTCGAGAGACAGCTCATTCCAACCCCTGCCCCTCTGACACACTTCCTGCTGCTAGTAAATCTTTCACACTGCCATCTCTGTATTGGGTCTCAAAAGGACCAATGGTACATACTTGTCCCCCACAAGCAACAGGAGTCTGAGCTCCCAGAGTGCCCCAACTCTCCCTGATGTCTAGCCCTGTTAATCACCAATCCAGTGTGGACCTGTGTACCGATAGCAGGTCTCCAGGGCCAGGTGTGCAGGATTCCTGCCTGCTTATTTCTCCCTGCTCCGTTCCTCTCCCTTCTCCTTTTGGGCTGGGATGGGGAAAGGGCTTGGGTCCCAGCAATCACAGCTCTGCCACTTTACCCTTCTTAATGTGGTCTTCTTTATCTGTTCTCCACTTGTCAGCTTGTTTTCAGGGTTAGTCATATTTGCTGTAGTTGCTTCTTTGGGTGTATGTGGGAGTAAGTTTTCGCCCTGACTTCCTACTCTGCTATCTTTTCCACCTGGCCCCTTCTCAGTTTTTGAAAAATAATTGGTGATATTGTTCTTGTCATCCCATATAGCATCTTAGACGTCTTTGTTTTACCCTTCCCACACACTCAATCAGACTTTCGAAATCATGCTGCACCTATGATGGTGGTAATGAAGATGATGATGATGATAACAGAAAAAAAAATAGCCGTCTATTACAGAGGATTTATTTTGTACTAGGCACTCTTCTGAGATTTTATTTTATTTAGTGTAACCCTCACAACTCTCACATGGTGTAGGTAATGTTATTAACTCCAAATAACTGATGAGAAAACTTAGGCACAGAAAGGTTCTCACAGCTAGGAAGAAGTGAAAGAGATGGTATCTAACTTAGGCTTTCTACTCAGGGCCCAGACACTTAATTCTATGCTATCCAGCCCCTCACTAATT
Source organism: Phataginus tricuspis (assembly GCA_029783875.1). Lineage (NCBI taxonomy): Eukaryota > Metazoa > Chordata > Mammalia > Pholidota > Manidae > Phataginus > Phataginus tricuspis. The sequence continues at coordinate 28,560,958 of JAQQAC010006923.1, forward strand.
TTCTGCCATGTTATTCTACCTCTCCATACTATGTCTTGAAACTACTTGCTTACTTTGTTTTCCATAGCCATAGCCCTCCCTATTCCATGTCTTAATAAACTCATAGATATGAAGCATATATCCATATACTAGCACTGTCTAAGTACTTTACATGCTTAGAATTAGTTAAGCCTCATGACTTTTTGAGAAAACTGAGGCTTAGTAAAGCTAAGTAACTTGTCCAGTTTCTTACTACTAATAAGTACTAGAACCAAGACCTAAACCTTTGAAATGACTAGCCCATACTCTTACCCAAAATGTGTCCTTCCTCTGCCAGATTCCTAAAGTCAAGTCTCTAATAGCTTAAGAATCATATTTGCAGTGTTGATTCAGACCAGTAGTTTCCTGTTATCTCAAACATCACAATCAAATACCTGGTCTGGCATTAAGAGTCCTTCTACCCATTTCTTTTCAACCCCCATTTCTTTTTTAATATCTGGTAGACCCTTTTGACATAGGATTCTGTTACCCATCTGAATCATCTTACATACCATTTTTTTACAACAAAGTAACAAAGTATATTAGAATTTTGTATATTATGTTCTTGGCTTCCAAGCAAAATATTGTGTGCCATCTTCCAAGTTGACCTTATATGATCTCCACCAAGCAGTGTTAAGACTATTAGACAACCTGTGATTGTACCTCCTGTGTTTGACTGGCTTACAGATAACACTAGTTTTCTATAATTTGAATGAGCGCGTCATTATAATCTATCTTATAAATTAATTTAAATTCATCGTTAGACACAGAGAGTATCCCATGGATGAGGGTAGAGATGAAGGTTGAAAAAAAGAATTAAATGTTTACTCTTAGCTGTAAAGATAATATCAATTGGAATTTCCTGAGAAGGGAAAATAGAGAAGTCTTTGTGGCATTGAGCCTCACTGATCTCTAGGATGTAAATTTTCCCCTTGACTCCGCCTCATAGTTCTTACACATTTCCCAGACCTTCTTGTTTTAGTGAAGGACTTAATTGCTTTTAGAATTAAATGATAATTTCTCCTATACAAAGCAATACTAAATAAATGTTTCTTTATTTTTGAATTGGTTGGTGAGATTATAATGAGAGTCTAATATTGGGTATATTAGTAGCCTGCAGATATGCATATAAATCACTTGAGATCTTCATTTGTAATAGCGATTTTTTTTTTTATAAATTGGCTCAAGATTACACTCATAGCAGAGATAAGAGTTCTGCTATTACAAAGCTTACTTTTGGCGGTGAACCATACTGTTAGCACCCTTAGGTTGCTATGGAGACAGTAACAGGCTTTTTTTTTTTAACATAGACTTAAAATATATATATATATATATATATATATATATATACACCCTAACATAAAGTGTGATTTAGTTGTCTGTAGGTTTTGAGTATTGGCACATTACAAAACTATTTTCCGTATTTTTTAATACTTTATTAGTTTTATCCTCCGAAGAAAATAGAATAGATTCTTATAATGACAAAGTTTTACGTTACTTTTTTCAGGTCTTTTAGGAGTAATTTAGAATCCCCTGTGGATTAGTAATGGATGAGGATTTTGAAGAATATCCAGAAACTTTTGAAAAAAGTAATGTGGTCTTAAGCATTCACATGTCTTGGATACCTATAATTATGACACTAATATATAATGCATACAAATCAGTTTCAGATTCAGCTGATACTTTTGCACCAATGTTATGCTAAGCACTTTCACCCCATTATAGTTTATTTAATAGAACTCAGTTTGAAAGTACCAAAGCAATCTTTATATGTAACTTTTAAACATATAACTTTTAATATATTTAATTGATTATTCAAATGTATATTCGTAGTATTCTTTAATTTTTCCCCTACAAATCAGTTAAATGATATTTGTATGAATTTTTAATAAGTAAAACTTTCAGTTTGTGAATTGTACTTTATATTTTATTCCTTACAAGAATAGATTCCATGGCATGAAATACTACTGTTTCATAGATCTCGTAATTATATTTGTAACTAAATCATATCTCTTTATCTTTAGCGTCTAGTGTCAAACTGGCATGGCTGGTTAACATCTTAGTCCACTAGCAATTTTGACTTTTTTACCTTAATAACTGAGTGATCAGGTGATTGATTTCCTTGTTAAGTTAGGTAGATTAATCCTACTTGATGGTATTTATCACAACTGAGTGTTATAGTAGTTACTTCTGAATAAAGAAAACCTTTGAGTTACAATTATGAACAAAATCCTAAAGCTTAGTCCTATGCTTTCCACAGTTAATACCTGTATTTAGTGGTAAAGGGAGACAAAATAAGAAAGTTCTTTGCCTTAAAGAGAAAATAGCTAAAGGTATTAGGCAATTACAACTTTTGTTCATAGTTCTGAATATTAGATTTTAGCTTTTCCAGTTTGCAGTGACTTTTTAACAAGACCCATCTCCTTTATGAGGAATGCAGTTAATTTTTTTTATGGCACAAAAAATAGGGTAACCTGATCTGAGGTCTGACAGAGTGTGTCGTTCACTTAAGTGCTTCCATCTGTTGCCTGCTGTTCCCCTTACTCATGACCCCTCTATGTTTCTCTCTTTCCCTTCTCTTTCCCTCTGTTTCTTTTTCCTTTTTCTTCCTTCCTTCCTTTCTGTTTCCCCCTCTCTCTCTCCTTTTATTCCCCTCTCCCTTTCTCTCTGTCTCTTTTTTTTGTTCTTAGCCCCTCTGAGGAAGGCAAAGTTTGTTGAGAGCCCACGAATTCCAGAATCCGAGCTTGGCTCACCAACCCTCACTTCAGCTCAGAAACTGGACGTGGATGCATACTGCCCTGGTAAGCGTGCATGCAGAGCGTCTGCTTTGAAAGAGGGAGGTTTGGATCAGGCCCATCCAGTAGAGCATTATTTTACATGTATGCTGTTAATAAAAACATACCCTTATCCTTTTTCTAACTGATTGCATATTTTCCTAATTAGAACATAGTTTTTACTGAGCATCCTTTTTTGACTATTGATAAAATAATAAGAGTAAGTATTGAAAACAATTTCAAAGATAATATGCAAAAGAATTAAAATAATTTTGGTTGATAGTTTTCAAAGTGATTTTTGTGATTTGAGATACTTGAAGAAATTTTGCTTTGGCCATATGCAAACAAGAATGTTAAAGATATGAATAATAATATTCATTCAACACTAGCCCTTTACATATGACCTATTTAGCCTAATGCCTGTTGGATTCCTGGACCATTATAGAAAATAGTTGTGATGTGGAAGCGTTAAACTTGAATTAGAAAAGAAACATTATAGGTTTCTGATTTGGACTCCTGGACACTCACTTTTAGAAATACCTCTTCTTGTGAATGGCCTGTAATCACATGTAGTAGTTCACTAAAATCCTTCTTGTGTGGGAGCTAAACTGAGACAGACTCATTATCAATGCTTAGATTCTTCCAAACTTAGATGAGTTGCCTGGCAACATCCTTTACGCTCACTCTACAGTGAGTCTATAGAGCTGTGTCAGAAATGTTCACAGCACCAGTTAAGTATACAGATTAGAGCTTTAGTTAAGACCTTAGAAGCCTTGGTTTTAGGTCTTTTGTTTATTCCTGCTCATTAAAATTGGTTTAGTTAAAGCACAATGAATGCAGCCACTACATATTTACAGGTTAGCGTCAACAGAATAAAATGATTTCAGTTCTAGGGAGGGTATCAGTAAATCTAGTCTGAAATGTCAAGATAATGTACCTCTGAAGCCAGGTAAGACATGTTTTAAAAAAAAGGCAATAGGTGAAAACTTGGACCAAACCTAATCAGAGACATTTCATTTTATGAGTCAATTTTGAATATTGAAAGACCTTGGGGATTTCACTATCAGGGTACAGAGCCCTGGACTTCATCCACTGCTGCAGATGACTGTTCATTTTTAAGTCAGTCACAGTTATGTATTAGGAACCAGCTTTTCAATTATGAAAGGAATGAAATACCTCTTTAAATGGCAGTGTAATACATTGTCAGGAGAATCTTTTTCATTTTGAGCTATTGAATACTTCCCAGGCAATGGAATAGTGTGTGCTTTGCCTTTCTTCACGCAAGTTTTAGTGTAATAAAATAAATAAATGTGCAAATTCCCTATTCCTGCATGGAGTTCTGAAAGAGAAACCCTATCACAACAAGCCTCTCTTTTCCAGATTTGTAAATCAGCATGATTATCAGGGAGACAATCTTTCACTTCCTGATTGCCCATCTAACATCCTTAATCTAATCTAGACGCTGTTATTATCAAGAAACAAGGCAGCTGCTGTTTGTTGGACTGCCAGTGCTGAATTACTATGAAAAATCTTACCCATGTTATTATTTACATGTATTTTCCACAAGCACAAATCTTTGCTGAATTGGAATGGAACCAAACTAAATGTCAGTTAAGATTTTCAGAAAGCCAGGAAGAAATGAAAACTTGTCACCAATATGTTAATTGCCATGCCCTGCAGTTTCTTTTCTTATCTCAAACAAGTTTAAAGCACAGAAACTTCTTAGTGATTTACTCTCCCATAGTAAAATTATTTTCATAATAAAGTTATTAAACCCTGAAAATAAGTTTCTATTGAGATGAGTGACCTAAGGATTGGAGATCCTCTACACAGTACCCAAGTTTAACAATGAATGAATGAATCCAGTATACTCAAAAAGCAAACAAATAACAATCTGTTCTGACTTTCTCTTGCATAGGATATACTAACAGAACAATGATCACATTGTATTGTATATTCATACATTATACAGTTAAAGCTAGTGTTCTGGTATCTTCTGGTCTGCCTGCTTTATTCATTATCACATGCAAATTTAGTATAGTAGTATATCTCAGAGGCAACAATCATAAGCTAAAAGTTAAAACAGTTGTTCTCAAATTTTAGCATACTTCAGAATTACCTGGGAGCCTAGTTCAGACTAATTCAAACTTCTTCAATCTAATTGCTGGGTCCATCCCCAGAATTTCTGATCCAGCAAGCCTGGTGTGGGTTGAGAATTTGCTTTTCTAAAAAATTCCCAGGTGGTGCTGAAGCTGCTGATTGAGGTTCCACACTTTGAAAACAAACTGAGTCATAGTGCTGCTACAGGCTGCATACAAGCAGTCCGGTGAACAGTGCTGGAAGTCGATAGAGTTCATTCTGCGATTGGCTCCTGAGACTTAATTGGGATGTTTGTTATTATCTAAATTTAAACCTTTGGGTTATATTTTAGGTTGGAAGAATAAAGCTTTTGTGTCTGAGGAGTGGACATATATTTTTCTTGGTTTATCTTTTTGTACTTGGTAACTGTGTCCCCAGGTCTAGACTTCAATGTTGTCCTACATGTGAAAGTGTAGATAAGACAAGAGCAAGTTATTGATACTTGGTTTGCAAAGCCTAGGGTAGGCTACACTGGCATGTAGCTGTCAATCCAGAATATTTGTTTAATAAATTGAGAGATTCAGTCTATATAGCATTAGATTCTAGAATGCCTCATTTAAGTTTTGCTAGTCCTCATATCAGATTTATTGAATGCAGAATATGTGAAAAAAAGTAAGTAAACACTATGTTTTGGATTTGCAACTGATATGGAGATGAGTTATGATGTTAGGTAACTCAACTATCAGAGTAGAGGATGTTAAGTGAATTGTGTTTGATAATTGTTCTATAGTGGGTAAATTGAGACCTGTAGGATTTAAGTGTTTTGTGTGGGGCCACAAGCAGGACTTATTGTTGAAGTGGATACAGTATATAGTCCAGAAATACATTGCTTCTAATTCTATTACTGTGTAAATTCCATAAATACCCCTCAACTACCCTTAAATTAAAAAGCAGAAAATTCAGTTTTTAAGTATGAAGCAGGGCTGTATTCCATTTTTGTGGTAACCAACTGACATTAGTGATTTCAATAAAACAGTTCCCAAAATAAGAGAATAAATGCATCCAACACTGCCTTTTTTGCCTTTGTGATTTTGGGCAAGTCACTTACCTTTCTAAGTCCTCATCTGTAGAAATGGGAATAATTATCTTAAAAAAGATTAATAAATACAAAGCACCTAGCAGTGACATTGGTTCATGTAAATGCTCATAACTGTAAGTTAATTTTTTTGTATTTAGAGTGATACTCCTGATGCATAGCATAAAATCTTATATTGTTTTCTAAATAATCAGGGGAAAAAAGATGTAAAGGTTTAGGGTAATTTTTAGTTAAATATGTCTATTGTGTTTTAATTCTGATTTTCCCCTTACTAGTCTTATGATCTTGAAAATGTCATATAATGTCTCCATGCCTCAGTTTCCTGTCACAGCAACATTATATGTAACATGACATTACTTCTGTAATTTAAGACACTAAAAACAAATTTGTATAGACCCATGAATAAACATTCGTAGGGAGACATATCTAGAAGAATATACCAAACTAACATTGTTGCCTGAAGAGGGAGAGAATTGGAAAATCAGAGGACAGAGTGGAATGGGTGGTGAGATAATGCTCATGTTAGCAGTGGTTGTATCTGACTAGTGGGATTACAGATGGTTTTAATTCTCTTTCTTGGGCAGCATATGTTAGTGAATGAGAGCTCAGGTTCTGGAGTTAGATCTGGGTTTAACTTCTAATTCTGTCACCTATTAGCTGGGTGACTAAGTGTAACCTTCATAGCCTTAAATTCTTTGTAAAATAGGTCTTTTTTTTTTTTACAAGAGGGTATTTCATAAGGTTGTTTAGATTAAGTAAAATAATGTATAAGCCAAATGCTAAGCTCAGGCAAAATAAATAATAAGAGACACTAGTACCCGTCCTGTTGTTATTGTTCATCATCATATAATTGTCTTCATTTCCTAAAATTTCTGTAGTGAATTTGTATTGAAAATTTCCAGTAACCAGATATCACTAAAGGATAGCAATACTTTATATCTTAGTTTTTAAAGTTCTTATGTGGCACACTGTAATAATGTTTAATTTCAAATGTATAAATGAATCTTGACACAGATGGCAAGCCAAGTCGACAGTTTTATAGGACTTTTGACTACATGTGCAAGGTTAAGGGTCAAAATCCAGATGAGTGTTCTAAAAACAGGCTTCTATCCACACCAAATATTTTCAGAGAAATTTGAGATTAATCTTTTTATAATAGATTCTTTTAAATCTCTTTGAAAATGGCATTGTCCTTCAAAGTACAGTCTTAAAAGGTAACAACAAAATTAGGGTGTATTTGAACTGAAACTCAAGAATGGAAGAGAGTTTTATGATAGTCATTTGGTACATATTCATCTTTATATAGCTTTTTAATTTGTAAAGGATTTTTATATGGATTTCTTATCAGCATCATATAGATTTCTTATGAGCACAAATACAAGCCACTATAGATAAAATGTTTTACATAAAGTTGGTAGTTCCATGAACCCTCTTTTCCCAACACCTATTTAGTCATTTCATTTAAAAGAAATAATGATTTGTTTTTTAATTTTCTTCCTTACATTTTTTTTCCTCAAAACATTATTAAATTTTATCTTTATCCTAAAAAGGAATGCTTCATTTGTTTTGCCATGAATTTTATACTTATAAACAAACCCTCTATATGATTTTCAGTTGGCATATGGATACCAGAAGCCTTTTCTTTTAATTCACATCTTCTGTTACATTATGTTTGTATTCCTTATGTCTACTATGTTGTAAACACAGAAAGTGTAAAGCAGGATTTTTAAGCTGAGTTAAATTGGTGAGTTTTATGGGGACTCTCTAAACTCCTTAAAATGATATGCAAACACTATTCTTTATGTAATACCTGCTTCTTTCTGTAACAGGTTCTCAAATTAGTCTGTGACACACACTTTCCCTACCCCAGTAAAAGGACGAAAATATTGTTGTAAAGGTTGAAATGAAACAGACTGTTAATGGTGCAACTTTTAGAACAAAACAAAAATGCTAAAAGTTGCGCGATAGACTTGTCTGTCAAATGAAGGGACTAATTGAACAGCAGTGCTGCCTAATCAGGTATGAAAATATATACATAGTATTTTAGTTATTTTATATATTATGTATATATATTTTGTGTATGTGTATGCATATATATATGGGGGGGTGAGGGGAGTGAGAGATCAGAAGAGAGATAAACTGAAATAATTCCAGTGTATTTTAGGTATGAGAGACATTGCCTGATTACAGGTTATGAAAATAAGCATACAAAAGAACTAGAATATGAATATGAATAGCTTTTCTTCCTCACATTTCCTTTATCCACTAATAAGTTCTTAACATGCTAAAAAGTTACTTTGGTGGACAGATGCTTTGTTGAATAAAAGTTCACGTTAAACATTTTTAGTTGCTTTCATGATTTATATTTTATCAGTTTAAAGATTAAACAGTCTCATTACACTGACTTTTAGATTAATTTTTCTCAAGATGTTTTGCATCACAAATTCTAAAGACTTGGTCTATGAATGTGCTGCTTAGATCCATAATTTAGTTAGATATTCGAATGGACTGTTTTTCCACTAAGTCTGAAGACCATTTTAACTTTTGGTGTTTAAGGCAGTAAAACGCACTGGTTTAGAGTAAAATGCACTGGTATCAACTATAGACCCTGGAGCCATACTGCCTGCGTTTAAGTATTAGCTGTGCCACTTACAGCTTGTCAGACCTTAGGCAAAGTACTTAATAAGAATTGTTATTACCTTATTTGTAAAATAGGAATTGTAATGTTACCCACACCATAGGAATGCTGTGAAGATGTAGTCAATTAAAACATGTAAAATAACAAAAACAATTACGTGGTCCATAGTTAGTGCTATATGAACCTTAGCTATAGTGTGACAGTGTTTACTGTCTTTTGTCTTAAGAATGCTGTAAGTTTGTCATCTTTTTTTTTTGAGTGCTTTCCAAAGAAGATAAAATTACCCCTCTAAACCTATAGTCCTTGGTCTGTTTTTACAAGCAGTGTACGTAAATGTATAGATACTAAGTTGTGTGATTTTTGGTTTTTTCAATGGAGGCAGTTTTTCGCAGTGGTAACTCAGGCCCTGAGATCAGACAAACTTGGATTCAGTTTTAGATGTGCTACTTTCTAGCTGTGTCATTTTATTACTTAATCTTTCCAATCCTCTGGTTCCTCGTCTGTAAAGTGAAGATAATATTGCCTACTCTATAGGGTGTTTGTGGTGATTAAGTAAGATAATATACATAATTTACCCAGCACAGTGTCTGGAACATTAGTTATTATGACAAATATCCTATCTCTCACATCTTTATATTATTACAAATATATTTCTGGGGGGGAAAAATGTAGTTTTGTATTTTTCTTTTCCTAAGCTATATATATGTTCTTGCAGCCCAGTGTCCATGAAAAAATTCTATGGGAGCAAGTAATGGACAGAAAGGTGTTCTTAACTTGTGTTTTGACACTGAAGAACTAGAGATTTATGATTCTTTATCTGGTGTTGCCACTAGCATTATCTCTCAGTCACTTAAAATCCCCTTTTTTGTTCTTTCCTTATCTATAAGTTATTCATTATAACATTTAAATGTATAAGGCTCATGGGGACTATTGTTTAAATTCTACTTACTGAGCACCTTTAGAGAACAGAACCTTGTATTGGTTATCTATTACTATATAACAAATTACCATCAAATTTAGTTACTTAAAACAACATTATCTCATAGTTTCTGTGGGTCAGGTGTGTAGATGTGGCTGAGCTACATTTTGTGGCTCTCGGTCCCTCCCAGGCTTCAGTCAGGTTGACAGCCTGGGCTATAGTCAT
>JAQQAC010006923.1:28570716-28587875 GCA_029783875.1 Phataginus tricuspis
GGGCTTTTCCACAGGGTACCTTACAACATGGCAGTTTGCTTCATGAAAATAAGCAAGAGGCAGAGTAACTGTAAGCAAGAAGAAAATGACAGTCTTTTATAACATCTCAAAAGTAGTCCCCTGTAAATTTTTGCCATATTCTGTTTGTTAGAAGCAAGTCACTAGGGTCCAACCCACACTTCAAAATTGGAATTTTGAAGAAAGTTGCTTAAATAAAGCAATAAATTTTCCTTGCTTTTTCTAAATATTTAATATATGCCATTCCATGGTCTGGAAACATGAATCCTCATCCTTTTATTCTGATAGAAAAGTTCACAGTATTCCTGGTATCCCACCCTTTTTATATTTAAAACTTTCCTGCTGCCCTTCTTATAACTGTCTATAGGTCTTTCCTTGCTTCACCTATACAAATTATTTATAGATTACAAATTATTAGATTAATCTGTACTGGCTATTAAGCAATTTATAATCAATGCTATTATACCTTCAGCGTTATTGTATCTTTAAATTTAATGGCTTTTGACTTATATAGAAAAATACATTCACTGAAAATAAATAAGTAATAAAGTAATTTTTGCCAGTTTCATGAAGTTTGGGCTTGGAAAAATATGTCTCTTGGGCATATTGAGATTCTGGTGCTGCAGCTAACACTTGTTGATTAACTTCCAGTACTAGTACTGATTTGTTCTACTTGATCAACATAGAAAGGAAGAATAAGAAAAGAAACTTACCACCCCTTTGTACTATACCTTTCTCTCTTACCACTATTCAGAAATTTTTTTCTAAGTATAACATTATTCCCCTTACCAATATGTGGCCAGTCTTTAAATAGACTCATGCAAAAAAACCCATACATGAACCATATACACTATAGAAAATTACTATGTCCATTTACCATCTTAAGACTATATTTGCAACATTAGAACAGATATCCTTACTCAGAACAGGATTTCCTAAACTGCGATCCAGGAAACTGAGATATTAGCTTATGCTAAATGATAAGATCTGTGAACATGGCACTTTTCAGAACAGCTTTTTCATCACTATATCCCTAGTGCTCAGACCAGTGTCTGCTATATAGTAGTCAACAAATATTAAATGAATAAATCCTCTCATCTATAAAATAACAGCAGTTAAAATAACTAAAAATTAGAACATTTTTCAAACAAGGAAAATACCAGAATAAAAAGTAGAGGTAAATGCTAAAAATATGGATTAGTAGATATTAAGTCTAGAAAAATTAATCACGAGTATGTGAAACATACTCAAATTCTTGTAAGACCTGACCCAGGAGAGTTAATTCTGGACCATTCTCCTACTTTCTTCCCAAACACTTCAACTTTAAATCTCACATCATCAAACTGTACCAGTCACTACCCTTTCTTGTTGCAGTTTCTCTAGACTCTCTGAGGTCATATCATTTATTCTTTGAAGATTTTAGCCACTGGTTCACCAGAATTCTTGGTAGCCCACCCTTTTTATATCCAGATATATTTATATATATCCCTCGCTCAGTATAAACTATCTGTAGGTCTTTTCCCTTGCCTAATCTGACTGACTATTACAGTACAGTGAAATACTTCTTCCTAGAATGGTGCTTTTCCCTTTAAGCCTAAGTAATTACATCTCGTTGTTTTAGTGTGCAGTTTCTAGAATAAACCCAAGATTTGGTTGCCAACAGAGAGTAAATTTGCCATTTAGACAAACACGACTTTTGAGGATGATACTTTCCTTATGGTGACCAGTGTATAAATACCTTGCTTTCTTCTTTAGAATCAATTATGCTATAGATGAGGAAATCCAGACCAATAAGAGAATAGTATGGAAATACTGTATACACAAGTAGCATATCTTTATCATATTTTGTACCTCAAACATGTCTATTCAAAGCAGATGTCAGAAACCTCAGTTTAAAACCCAAAGGAATATTCAGTGAGAAAGATCAGTCATAGAGATTTCAGTGAAGCATTTAAAGTTCTTGAGCTTGTCACACACTCCTTTTCATTTCAGCCAAGTAGTCATCATCATACATCGATGTGCATGTAGTTCTTCTTGTACATTGGGGGCAATTATGTAGGCAAGGAAACAATAGTGTAAGTGTTGCCAAGCAGTGATCACTTTCTGTCTCTATAGTGATTCCCACTTCCAGAGAGAATCAAAATAGTGGGATGTTGTAAGAGAAAATTATAAGCATTTAAAAACCTATCCTCTTAGTTAAGTGCCAAACTAATCAGTTAAAAAAATATAGAGAGAGTCCCTAATCTTATAAAAATTTCATTCCTAAATAGCAAAAGGGAAACCCACTGTGTGTGTGTGTGTGTGTGTGTGTGTGTGTGTGTGTGTGTGTTGAGGACTTTTTTTCCTATTTGTTTGCGTATGTCTAAGTTATTAGTAAAAGGACTATAGGATTATTAAAGATTAAGTGGAGAAATTTAGTTGTCATTGGTTTTTAGGGAGTATATTTTTTTTTCCAGCTTTATTGAGATATAATTGACATACAACATTGTGTAAGTTTAAGGTATACAACATGGTGATTTGATATATTTATATGTTGCATAGTGATTACTGATGAAATTTATGGACAACCTCTCCAGAAATTGTACATACATATAGAATTTTGCATATTGTCTGGGTTTTCAAAAAAATCATAAAGCATTTAGGTTTGTTTGCCCTATGTAATAGTTTTATCTGAAAACTATTCTGAACAAACCAAAATTAATAAAAATTAAAGACTAGAATGTTTTATTGAAGTTGCATCATGCTAGCTCCCATTCCATGCCATACCATACCGTACCGTAGATGCTGGACATCCAAATAGTCCCCTCTGCTACTGGAGAAATTTCCTAGAAGATGATTCTTTAACTTAGGTGACTTAATTGAAAGAAGACAGTAATTTAGAAGGGAAGGAGGGGAAAGATAAGTAGATTTTCAGACACTTCCACTTTCTAGAGATGGGGTCCTATGATTAAAGGTTCTGGAGTTTTTTGTACACCTATCCCAACTTACACAGTTTTTTCCTCAGTTAAGGTTTGTCATTGGTAGCCTAACATGGGTCTAGTTTTCCTACCACCAGGAACCATTCTTCCCTAATTTTCTGCCCTCTGGATCCTCCATATTGAGAGATGGTTCTTAGAACTATGGAAAACATCTCAGACCACAATCTTAACCTCCAAATTATGTTTAACTTGAAAACAGGAAACAAATTTTTCTAGGCTAAGTATCAAAAAAACTCTTTGGCAAGCACATTTTTAAAAATTAGAATTAAAATGCTTTTGGGCTGGCTGGTTACTCTGCAGTTCAACATGGACTTTGTCATTTCCTACTAACATTACTCCTATCCATACCAAATACATGAAAACTGCTTGTATCCTGAAGGTATTTGAGTTTGCAACTGCTATGAGTTACTGCCACTCTTTAGAAGGTGGCAAAGAAGAACTGGAGGATGAAAGAATGAAAATTTTCCTTTTCTCTCCCTATCAAAACATAGAATTTCAGGGGATTCACAGACTTCCGAAAGATTGTATATCTGAGGACCTCAGATCAAGTGTTTCTAATTTAGATCCTTTATTAGCTTACCAGTGCCACCATTTGGAATATCATTTGTTATTAGCTGCTGTGGTTCAGCTATACCAGGAAGAAGCACTATGCGTGACTGAACAGTTGAAATATGAAGTTGCATTGAAAAGAACTAGGGGAAATTTTCTTCAATCAATAACCACTAGTGGTATTAGGGAAGTACTTACCATCTCACTATCTCCAACACTGATCATCAAATGACTCTTATTCTTATAACTCTTCCACTGTTCTTTCCTTCCTCGATCCCTACCACCCAATTTCCCATAGACACTAGCTCTTTCCTATCACATTTTTACAATATGAAGAATTATCTTAAGAGATTAACTACAGTACTCTGAGCCATCCATCTTTATCACTATTTCTTTGCCTATTATTTCTGCTAATTCTCTTGTTTTTTCATACCCCAATTATGTTTGTGTGCTGGATTTAGTATTTGAAAATATCTGTAGAAATAACTTGAATGTAGGATGATTTTTTTTTTCTCCAGAGAGGGTTTTCATTTCCATCTGGGACCAGATCAGTCCAAGTTCAGGGTTTGAAGTTTTCCAGGCTAATGAGGTGACTCAAATCAGGACTGCAAAGCCTGGTTTACTTTTGGTTCATCTTTATTCCTTAGGTGTAGCTCTTGAGGAGTCAGCCCAAAGTGCAGGCTATCTTTACTAGAGTTCCCACTCTTGGCAGATCCTAGACTCCAATTTTGTTTCCTTAACCTTATGAGACAGCCAGAAGGACAGCTAATTTAGTTCTTCACCATTAACAAATGTCCCTGGTGCTAAAGTGGCCCCCCATGCTGGGTAAGATCTCTGTTCTGGATTTCCATCTTCTCCTTGTTCTTTATGATTTATCACCATGTTATTAGGTGTTTAACTCTTTTAGTTTTTTTTTTAATATATTAAGTCCAGGTTTTATTAGCTGTCATCAGCTGGAGGGTCTCCAATTACTGCCACCATTATTTCCTTTGGGGAAAAAAATTTCTAGCATTTATATTTTTAGATTGCATGTACACATCGTAAAGTATGTAAAAGGAACATCTTTATTTTTTCATTCTATGCTCCCCATGATGCTAGATGGGAACATACTGCACACTAAAACAGTCTTAGAACTCTACCTCTTGGGACAAACCACTCCCCTTAAATTTTGAAAGCTATAATAAGAAAGCAAAATCGTTTTATTAGTCAGTTGATTACTTGAAATATTGAAAAAGTCCCCTTTTCAAACAGGCTTTTAGAGCTGGCTCATGGTCCATCTCTTTGAACAAGTTGTCTCCTATTTGGACTGAGAAATTAAATCTTAAAGAAATTAGTATTCTTCATCAAAGTTTTGACAAGCTTTGCCTTTTATGATTATGATAATTACCTGTGTTACTGAATTGTTGGAAAGCTTGCCTTTCTGCTGCTGAGCTCCATCTGGTGTTATCTGACCTGTTCCCATTAGATTGGGAAAGAAACTCTGCTTCACCCAGCCACAAATTCCAGTGTGTTTCATAGATCTTTGATGTAAGTTTAACATTATTATGTATTCTGCTTTTAACCTACACTTGACAATAACCATAGTAGTTCAGTTGTAATTGTGAATAGATGAAGCTAATGTTTATATTGCTGCCAGAAAAAAAAATTAAATACATAGTAGAAGTCATCATGCAAAATGGTTGGAGAATGTCTTGTAATGTTTGAAGAGGATCATGAGACACAAGGCCTTCATTGCTTAGCTATGTTGCAAACCAATTTCAACAGGAATGTTCTTATCTGCTCATTATGTTTTATTAAAACATTGAATATGAAAAGCCACATAATAAATTTTTGTGTTTAGCACAAAATGCCGTGTGTGTGTGTGTGTGTGTGTGTGTGTGTGTGTGTGTGTGTGTATTAAAGACTTACTCTTCTAGGGGCATTATGATTAGCAGACATAAGGTAGGGGGGGCACGGGGAGGGCTGTACAACTCAGAGAAGACAAGTAGTGATTCTATAGCATCTCAGTACGCTGATGGACAGTGACTGTAATGGGGTTGGTGGGGGGGACCTGATGAAGGGGGTAGTTTAATAACCATAATATTGCACATGTAATTGTAGATTAATGATACCAAGATAAATTATAAAAAAAGACTTACTCTTCTATTAATGCATGTAAATCATATTCGGTTCTGTAGAACAGAAGGCTCTCCTTAAAATCGAAAGGCATTATTTGTTTTATATAAATAATTTTTCTATTTAAAGTCTTAAAGGGAAAGAGTACTAGTTAGAATTTATTTGTGTACCGGTAAAACTTCTATTACAGTCAAGGACATAAAATATCAATGCTGTTTTCTGGTACCTTACCAGAGCAAGGATGCTTATTTTCTTTGTTAAATTTTATTTTATAAATTGAATTCTCTAGCGCAACAAATACCTTAACTGATCCCTAACCAAGTAACATTTTTTACAATGACA
Source organism: Phataginus tricuspis (assembly GCA_029783875.1). NCBI lineage: Eukaryota > Metazoa > Chordata > Mammalia > Pholidota > Manidae > Phataginus > Phataginus tricuspis. The sequence goes on from JAQQAC010006923.1 coordinate 28,576,719, forward strand.
CAGATTATATGTTGCTTGTCCTAGAGAGAAGAAAGGAGGAATTAAACTAGGTGAATCATCACAGCATTTTTCTCATGAAAGATTTTGAAAAAGAGTTAAATATCCAAACAAAAAATAAACCCTAAAATTATCAAAAACACCCATCTGGAGAACTTAATACTTACTAAGTTTAATAAATTAAAACAATACATTTTCTTCCTTTTATTTACCACTGTATCCACAGTGCTTGATGTGGTAACTAATACATAGGAGATGCTTATTCAGTGTATACTGAGTGAGTGAGACAAACCCAAAGTGAGAGGAAGGCAAAATGAAAAACTTATATGTAAATGACATAGTTTTCACCCTAGTAAGAGTATGCCTTTTCACTTTCTAAATTACTACAAAAGGGGTTCATAAGCTTGAACACTGAAACCATGATTTCTTAATCTGTGTTTTAACATAATTTCATAGTATTGAGAAGGAGGAGTGGAATTTCTCTCGGTGGATTTGGATTTGTTGTATTTTATTTGTTTTAATTCCTGGTAAAATTTCTCTCTGTGTGGAAGGCTACATACACGGCCAGTGTGACTAGTATATGGGAAGGGGCATAAAGCTTCACTGGATCGGAATTCTGTCATGGCAGCCAACTGAGATCAATCAGCTATGAGTGAACTGTAATAAGTATAATTAGAGAACATAATCAATGAGTATAAAACAGTGAGGATTTCAGGAAAATATTATCTCCTCTCCAAATGTGGCACATTTGTCCTCAAAGATCAGGAAAAAGAAAAGAAATGCATGGATAAACTTACCTTAACACTATCCTTTGAGGAACCAAATATGTATACAGAGGCCAGACCATATATAAAAATAGATATTTGACCCCTGATCTGCAGCAACTAGCCCAGGAAGCCAACCTGCTATCTACAAGTCAGACCTGTAGAAGTGAGACTGCTATTTCGAGCAACCAGTCCAGGAAACCAACAATAACCACTATTGTTGTTATATTTTGTTTTAACAATATAACGAAATGACCAGGGCTTGATTATTAACTGACAGCTTTCCTACTGTGTGCCATCACTTCCAGCTTAGGAACAATGGGAGAAAGCTAAATGTGAACACCTACCCAGTCACATAGGATGCCCGCTTCTAGTTAGCCTGACTTCAGTTTCCCCATGCCTAATGCCTCTAAACAGGGCATACCTCAGTCCTTTCCTTTTTTTCCCACTATAAAGCTTTTCCACTCCTCTGCCTGCCTTTGGGTCTCTGCCAAGTGCACATGATGGTGGCTGGCTGCCTTGCTGTAGCAAGTTCTGAATAAATAGCCTTTACTTGTTCTTATTTAGGTGGTCCTCATTTATTTCCATACCTTTTTCACATAACATAGTATTCAAAACAGCACATTTTTTACTTCCATGCCTGAACATAAACAAAACACACACACAAGAAATGCTTTTTTGCTAAGACTCAGACTCACATGCACAAAAAAAGTGATGAACTGGATTCCTTACACTTTATCAGAATAATAACATCTGTGGTAGTAAAAATGACAAGAACAATATTTCACCTGGAACATAGTCACTGCAGTACCACTCTGCAAGTTATTTCTTTTCCTGGCCTGGGTCACTTACCTTATCTTTACTTAATGTCCACAGCCACTTGAGCCATTCTCTTCCGTGCTTTGTGATCTGCATGACAGCTACCATGCTGTCACTCCCAGTGACAAAGGCAGCTCTTGACATGACTTTGGAATCTATGAATGCCTTGGCAATTTGTCACTTTCCACATTAATTTGTTTTGACTTAAGTCATCTTCATGGCACTGAAGTTATACACGGTGAGGTAAAAGCCCTTTTCTAGTGTACCAGTGTTACAGATCTCCTCAGTCTTGTAAATTAGAATTAACTTACTTTTGGGGTTCTTTACAGTATCCATCATTTTGCAGCTCTTTTATTAGCCTCATTTTTAAAAAAACCTTACACTACCTCCACTCCCTACCTTTATCCCCAGCCATAAGAACTCAAAACCAGGCTCCTGGAGTTAAGTTCAAAATCATACAGTTGACCTTTGAACAACGTGGGTGTGAACTGTGCAAGTCCACTTCTATGAGGATTTTTTTCAATAAATAAATTGGAAAATGTTTTGGAAATTTATAACAATTTGAAAAAATTTTCTCTAGCTTTACTGAAAATACAGCATATAATATATATACATGCAAAATATATATAACATACAAAATAGTGTTAATCAACTGTTTATATCATCAGTATGGCTTCCAGTCTACTGAAATAGCAGGCTATTAGCAGTTAAGTTTTTGGAGAGTCAAAAGTCACACACAGATTTTAGACTGTGCAGGGGGTTGGCATCTCTAAACCCTGCATTGTTAAGAGTCAGTGGCATCTCAGTGTTCCACCTCAAATTGTTGCACCTGGGAACATTAAAGAAAGTTTCTATATATTTAGGGGCTTGCCTGATGAATTCAGAAGGTAGTCTGTCCATGTTCCTTTCCTGTTTAAGAATCCTAATGCCAGAGTTAATTAATTCCTGAGTGTCTCATTACTGTTTCTTCCAAAGTTGGTTTAAAGCAAGCCCCTGATAACCTGCCTTGATTATGTCATGTTCCACAGTGAATGAGATTTGCCTCCCCAACTCTAGCTACCTTTATATTACATAAATGTTTGTATATTAGCAGAGCAATACATAAATACAAACCAATACTTGCAGCATACATTTCCAATTACATTTATATAAATGTGTTTATGAAAGTTTTGAAAGAGGACAACTGGATCATTATATAAAAATCAGTAGTATTTCTATATTCTAGCAAAGAACAATTAGAAAGTTAAGTCCAAAAACAATTTCATTCACAGTAACATCCAGAATCATGAAGTAATTAGGGATAAATTCAACAAAACATATACACTAAAAATTATAAATAAAACATTCCTGTCATAAATTAAAGAACCAGATAAATGAAGAAATAAACCATATTTACAGATTAGAAAATTCAGCATTCTCTTGCTCTCTTCCTTTGAGATTTGATGACCTTCTTTAGTGTTATGCTTAGATTCCTTTCTCTTTGTTTTGTTTATTTATTGTACGTTTTTGGTTTATGGTTACCATGTGGTTCACATATAGCATCCTATGTATAGAGTAGTCCTATATATGTGTGTATTTTAAGTTAATGGTGGTTTGCTTAAGTTCGAACACATTCTAAAAGCACATTTTAACTCTCCTCCACATTTTATGTATATAATGTCATATTTTACTTTTTATTTTGTGTATCCCTTAACTATTATAGATTGATTGATTTTACTACTTTTGTCTTTTAATCTTCAATCTAGCTTTTAAGTGATTGGTCTACTACCTTTACTGCATGTTTGCTTTTACCCATGAAGTTTTTTTCCTTTCTTAATTTTCCTACTTCTAGTTACAGTCTTTTCTTTTCTTAGCATTTCTCGTAAGGCCAGTTTTAGTGGTAATGAAGTAGCTTTTGTTTTTCTGGGAAACTGTAGCTCTCCTTCTAAATGGTAACCTTGCCAGGTAGAGTATTCTTAGTTATAGGTATGTTCCTTTCAGTAATCATGTAGAATATTCTTGGTTGTATGCTATTTTTTCCTTTCAGCACTTTGGATATATGATGCCACTCCCTTCTGGCTTGCAAAGTTTTTGCTGAAAAATCAGCTGATACTAGTTATGTATGTAACTAGTTGGGCCTCTCTTGCTGCTCTTAAGATTCTCTTTAGTTTTGGACATTTTAATTATTGTGTGTCTTGGTGTGGACCTTCTTGTGTTCATCTTGTTTAGGGCTTCCTATGCTTCCTGGACCTGCATGTCTGGTTCCTTCCCCAGGTTAGGGAAGTTTTCAACCATTATATCTTCAAATAAGTTTTCTGCCACTTTCTCTTTCTCTTCTCTTGGGACCCCTGTAATGCAATTATTAGTATGTTTGATGTTGTCTCAGAGGTCTCTTAATCTATCCTCTTTTTTTTAAATTCTTTTTTCATTTTGCTGTTCATCATAGATGATTTCCACTATCCTGTTTTCCAGATCACTGATCTATTATGCCACATCCTCTAATCTGCTGTTGATTTGCTGTAGTGTATTTTTCATTTCATTTGTTTTATTCTTCCTCTAGTTCTTTTTATATTTCCTGTTGTTTTGTTGTTGAAGTTCTCCCTGAGCTCATTCACTCCTCTCTCAAATTTTAGTTGACATCTTAATGGCCATTACTTTGAACTCTTTACAGATAGATTGCTTATCTCCATTTAGTTTAGTTGTTTTCTAGGTTTTTGTCTTATTCTTTAATATGGAACATATTCTTCTGTCTCCTCATTTATGCTGACCTTCTCTGTTTCTGTGTATTAAGTAGGTCAGCTATGTCTTCTGGTCTTTAAAGTAGTGGTCTTATGTAAAAGGCATCCTGTAGGGGTGGTAGTACAGTTCCTCCCAGGCTACCAGAACCAGGTGCTTCAAGGGGGTCCCCTATGTGGGCTGTGGGTGCCTTCCTGTTATGACTGGGCCACAACTAATGTGAGCATACTGGTGGGTGGACCAGGCCTCCCTCCTCCCCAGGGCACGAGTTACTTTGTGGGGCACTGGTCCTAGCTGAGGCTGCCCACCAAGTATGGCAGGGTAAGAGCCACATTAGAGGGATGTCTTCAGGACAGGTCCACAGGGGAACACTGGGGGCAGGCAGTGCTAGCAAGGTAGATGGAGGGTGTCAGACATGGCTCCCACCAACCTCAAAATAGCAAGGGTGAAGGAGGGCCAAAAAATTGGCACCTGCCAGCACTTATGTTCTCAGAGGAAGTTCCCACACATCGTGCCCCTTCAGCAGATGTCCAAAATTAGTTAATAGATCTCCTTCATATATAACCCAGGCACTTTTCAAACCTCTGCCTCTGTGCTGGGTCTCAGAGTGACACGGTGTACTGGCCCTTTAAGAGCAGAATCGCAGTTTCCTAAAATTTGTATGGAAATGCAAATCACCTAGAAAAACTGGCCAAAGCAGTTTTTCAAAAGAGTAATGAAGTTAAAGGATTGTCATTATTCTTCAATAAATATTTCAGGGAAATATACTGGGGAACTGAACATTGACATTTATCCCATGCCATGCACAAAAATTAACTTAAAGTGCATCATAGACCTAAATGTAAGAACTAGGAGCAAATCTTTGCAGCCTTGTGGTAGGAAATGATTTCTTGAATAGAGCATATGTGTGAGGTATAAAAGAAAAAATTCAAAACTTGGATTTTACCTAAATCTAAAACCTTTGCTCTACAAAATACGCTGTTAAGACAAGGAACAAGCAAGCCATAGACTAGAAAATATTAGCATATATATGTCTGACAGACGTGTATCCAAAATAAAGAACTCTTACAACTCATTAACAAGAATCCCTAATTTTTTAAATGTATGAAAGATTTGAAGAGACATTCACAAAAGAAGATATAGGAATGGCCAATACACACATGAAAAGATGCTCAACATCTTTAGTAATCACAGAAATGCAAATTAAAACCATGAGAAGAGACTTCCGGGAAGATGGCGACGTGAGCAGGGAGGCAGAAATCTCCTCCCAACACTATATTTATCCATGAAAATACAGCAAATACAACTATTCCTAAAAGAGAGACCAGAATACACAGGAAAGGACACAGCGTGCAGCTACACCTGAGAGGACTCGGCACCCCGTGAGGTGGGTAAGATATGGAGCCGCGACCCTGGGGAACCCGAGGACTCACGCACCCCAGCTCACCGACGGGAGGAGAGGATTCAGAGCCGGGAGGGCGTAGAAGTACAGGCCCGTGAAATAACCAGCCCCGGTGATCTGCGTGGGGAACGCTGACACACATCGCGCGGTGTAGCGGATTGGAGAGACAGAGTGAGCAGGATCTAAGCAGGAACGCGCCAGGGTGCTTGCAGCTGGCTCCAGGGAAGGAAAAAAAAAGAAGAAGAAAAGCGCGCGCTTTTTTCAGCAGTCTTAAAGAGACAGGAGCCCAGCGGAGGACCGGATTGCCCCGGCACACTCAGCCCAGCAGGCTGGGAGTCCTGGGGAGTTTCGGACCCCTCAGCTGGCGACTGGGAAAGGGTGGCCGCACTTAGACTTCACACAGAGATCAACGGCCTCCCATTTGTTCCCACCCCAGCCACTATAAAGGGCCCTGCGAAGCGGCGTGGCCACGGCTCTGGAATAGTGGAGCAACAGTCCCACCTAGAGCATCCCCACAGAATCCATTCCCGGTGGGCGTTTTTTGTTTCTTTGTTTGTTTTTTGTTTTTTCTTCTCTTTCTTTTTTCTTTTGTTTTCTTTCTGCCTTTCTTTCTTTCCTTCTTTGATTTCATTCTTCTTTCTCTCTTTCTTTCTTTATTTCTTTCTTTATTCCTTCCTTCCTTCCTTCCTTCCTTCCTTCTTTCTTTATTCCTTCCTTCCTTCCTTCTTTCTTTCTTTCTTTCTTTCTTTCTTTCTTTCTTTCTTTCTTTCTTTCTTTCTTTCTTTCTTCTTTCTTTCTTTCTTTCTTTCTCTTTCTTTCTTTCTTTTTCTTTCTTTTCTCCTTTTTAAAGTGATAAACAGCCCAGGTGACATACGTGGCAACTACCAGCAACCACTTCTATAGCCATGAAAAGACAGAGGAATATTGTACAGACAAAGCTCCAGACCCACACAACCTCAGAGAGGGAACCTAAAGGGAGGGACATGCACAGTCTTCCTGAAAAAGAATTCAGAATAAAAGTCATAAACATGCTGACGAATCTACACAGAAATGTGCAAGAGCTGAGGGAGGAAGTGAGGGAAGTGAGAAAAGAATGCAGAAATCAGACAATTAATCGACGGGCTTAACAGCAGGCTGGATGAGATGCAAGAGACTGTTAATGGAATAGAAATCAAAGAACAGGAATACAGAGAAGCTGAGGCAGAGAGAGATAAAAGGATCTCTAGGAATGAAACAATATTAAGACAACTGTGTGACCAATCCAAATGGAACAATATTCGCATTATACGAGTACCAGAGGAAGAAGAGAGAGAGAAAGGGATAGAAAGTGTCTTTGAAGAAATAATTGCTGAAAATTTTCCCACACTGGGGAAGGAAATAGTCTCGCAGTCCACAGAAGCCCACAGATCTCCCAACACATGGGACCCAAGGAAGGCAACACCAAGACACATAATAATTAAGATGGCAAAGATCAAAGATAAAGACAGAGTATTAAAGGAAGCTAGAGAGAGAAAAAAGATCACCTACAAAGGAAAACCCATCAGACTATCATCAGACTTCTCAACAGAAACCTTACAGGCCAGAAGAGAATGGCATGATATATTTAATGTAATGAAACAGAAGGGCCTAGAACCAAGAATATTGTATCCAGCACGATTATCATTTAAATATGATGGAGGGATTAAACAATTTCCAGACAAATGAAAACAGAGAATTTGCCTCTCATAAACCACCACTACAGGATACCTTAAACAGACTGCTCTAGAGGGAAGCACCCCTAAGGCTAAAAATATGTCACCAGAGAAAATAAAATCATACCAAACAAAGCAGGCCATCCAAACACTAACTAAAGGCAAAGAATAAAACACCTAATATATAAAGAATGAAGGAGGAAGAATAAGAAGGGAGAGATAAAGAAACATCAGACGGTGTTCACAATAACTTAACAAGAAAGGTAAGTTAGACTGTTAGATAGTAAAGAAGCAACCCTTGAACCTTTGGTAACGACGAATCTAAAGCCAGCAATGGCAATAAGTACATATCTATCAATAATCGCCCTAAGTGTAAATGGACTGAATACACCAATCAAAAGACAAAGAGTAACAGAATGGATAAAAAAGCAAGACCCATCTATATGCTGCTTACAAGAGACTCACTTCACACCCAAAGATATACACATACTAAAAGTGAAGGGATGGAAAAAGATATTTCGTACAAACAACAAAGAGAAAAAAGCAGGTGTTGCAGTACTTATATCAGACAAAATAGACTTCAAAACGAAGAAAGTAGCAAGAGATAAAGAAGGACATTAAATAATGATAAAGGGGTCAGTCCAACAAGAAGATATAACCATTATAAATATTTCTGCACCCAACACAAGAGCACCAGCATATGTGAACCAAATACTAACAGAATTGAAGGAGGAAATAGACAGCAATGCATTCATTTTAGGAGATTTCAACACACCACTCACTCCAAAGGACAGATCAACCAGACAAAGAATAAGTAAAGACACAGAGGCTCTCAGCAACACACTAGAACAGATGGACCTAACAGAAATCTACAGAACTCTGCACCTAAAAGCAGCAGGATACACATTCTTCTCAACTCCACATGAAACATTTTCCAGAATAGACCACATACTAGGCCACAAAAAGAACCTCAGTAAATTCAAAAATATTGAAATCCTACCAACCAACTTCTCAGATCACAAAGGTATAAAACTAGAAATAAATTTTAGAAAGAAATCAAAAAGGCTCACAAATACATGGAGACTTAACAACATTCTCCTAATGAATCAATGGGTTAATGACCAAATCAAAACAGAAACCAAAGAATTTATGGAGACTAATGACAACAACAACACAAAGCCACAACTTCTGTGGGACGCAGCAAAGGCAGTTCTAAGAGGAAAGTATATTGCAATCCAGGCCTATTTAAAGAAGGAAGAACATTCCCAAATGAATACTCTAAAGACACAATTACTGAAATTGGAAAAAGAAGAACAAATAAGGCCCAAAGTCACTAGAAGGAGGGACATAGTTAAGATCAGAGAAGAAATAAATAAAATTAAGAAGAATAAAACAATAGAAAAACTCAATGAAACTAAGAGGTGGTACTTTGAAAAAATAAACAAAATAGATAAGCCCCTAGCCAGACTCACTAAGAGAAAAAGAGAATCTACACACATAAACAGAATCACAAATGAGAAAGGAAAAATAACGACAGACCCCACAGAAATACAAAGAATTATAAGAGAATATTATGAGCATCTATATGCTAACAAGCTGGAAAACCTAGAAGAAATGGACAACTTCTTAGAAAAATACAACCTTCCAAGACTGACCAAGCAGGAAACAGAAAAACTAAACAGACCAATCACCAGCAACAGAATTAAATCGGTAATCAAAAAACTACCCAAGAATAAAACCCCCAGACCTGACGCATTCACTTCTGAATTCTACCAGACATATAGGAAGAAATAACACCCATTCTCCTTAAAGTTTTCCAAAAAATAGAAGAGGAGGGAATACTTCCAAACTCTTTCTATTAAGCCAGCATCACTCTAATACCAAACCGGGCAAAGACCTCACCAAAAAAGAAAATTACAGACCAATATCCCTGATGAACGTAGATGCAAAAATACTCAACAAAATATTAGCAAACCGAGTTCAAAAATACATCAAGAGGATCATACACCATGATCAAGTGGAATTCATCCCAGGGATGCAAGGATGGTACAACATTCAAAAATCCATCAACATCATTCACCACATCAACTAAAAGAAGGACAAAAACCACATGATCATCTCCATAGATGCTGAAAAAGCATTTGACAAAATTCAGCATCCATTCATGATTAAAACTCTCAACAAAATGGGTATAGATAGCAAGTACCTCAACATCATAAAGGCTATATATGACAAACCCACAGCTAACATCGTACTTTTTTTTTCTTTTTTTCCTTTTTTACAATTTATTTTGGTATCATTAACCTACAGTTACATGTGCAATATTATGGTGATTAAACTACCCCCTTCATCAGGTCCCCCCCACCAACCCCATTACAGTCACTGTCCATCAGCGTAGTGAGATGCTATAGAGTCACTACTTGTCTTCTCTGAGTTGTACAGCCTTCCCCGTGCCCCTGCTACCTTACGTCTGCTAATCATAATACCCCTTTTACCCTCTTATCCCTCCCTTCCCACCCATCTTCCCCACTCCCTTTCCCTTTGGTAACTATTAGTCCGTTCTTGGGTTCTGTGAGTCTGCTGCTGTTTTGTTCCTTCAGTTTTTTTCTTTGTTCTTATACTCCACATATGAGTGAAATCATTTGATACTTGTCTTTTTCGGCTTGGCTTATTTCACTGAACATAATACCCTCTAACTCCATCCATGTTGTTGCAAATGGTAGGATTTGTTTCCTTCTTATGGTTGAATAATATTCCATTGTATATATGTACCACATCTTCTTAATCCATTCATCTACTGATGGACACTTAGGTTGCTTCCATTTCTTGGCTATTGTAAATAGTGCTGCAATAAACACAGGGATGCATCTGTCTTTTTGAAACTGGGCTGCTGCATTCTTAGGGTAAATTCCTAGGAGTGGGATTCCTGGGTCGAATGGTATTTCTATTTTGTGTTTTTTGAGGAACCTCCATACTGCTTTCCACAATGGTTGAACTAATTTGCATTCCCACCAGCAGTGTAGGAGGGTTCCCTTTCCTCTACATCCTCGCCAATATTTGTTGTTGTTTGTGTTTTGGATGTTGTCCATCCTCACTGGTGTGAGGTGATATCTCATTGTGGTTTTAATCTGCATTTCTCTGATGACCAGCGATGTGGAGCATCTTTTCATGTGCCTGTTGGACATCTAAATTTCTTCTTTAGAGAAGTGTCTACTCATGTCCTCTGCCCATTTCTTAATTGGATTATTTGCTTTTTGTTTGTTAAGGTGCGTGAGTTCTTTGTATATTTTGGATGTCAACCCCTTCTCAGATGCATCATTTATGAATATATTTTCCCATACTGTTGGATGTCTTTTTGTTCTACTGATGATGTCCTTTGCTGTACAGAAGCTTTTCAGCTTGCTAACATCATACTTAACAGCGAGAAGCTGAAAGCTTTTCATCTAAGATTGGGAACAAGACAGGTTTGCCCACTCTCTCCACTGTTATTCAACATAGTACTGGAGGTCCTAGCCACAGCAATCAGACAAAACAAAGACATACAAGGCATCCAGATTGGTAAAGAAGAAGTCAAATTGTCACTATTTGCAGATGACATGATACTGTACATAAAAAACCCTAAAGACTCCACTCCAAAACTACTAGAACTAATATCTGAATTCAGCAAAGTTGTAGGATACAAAATCAACACACAGAAATCTGTTGCTTTCTTATACACTAACGATGAACTAACAGAAAGAGAAATCAGAAAAACAATTCCATTCACAAT
>JAQQAC010006923.1:28597875-28611619 GCA_029783875.1 Phataginus tricuspis
TACTGATGGACACTTAGGTTGCTTCCATTTCTTGGCTATTGTAAATAGTGCTGCAATAAACATAGGGGTGCATCTGTCTTTTTGAAACTGGGCTGCTGCATTCTTAGGGTAAATTCCTAGGAGTGGGATTCCTGGGTCGAATGGATTTCTATTTTGAGTTTTTTGAGGAACCTCCATACTGCTTTCCACAATGGTTGAACTAAATTGCATTCCCACCTGCAGTGTAGGAGGGTTCCCTTTTCTCCACATCCTCTCCAATATTTGTTGTTGTTTGTGTTTTGGATGTTGTCCATCCTCACTGGTGTGAGGTGATATCTCATTGTGGTTTTAATCTGCATTTCTCTGATGATTAGCGATGTGGAGCATCTTTTCATGTGCCTGTTGGTCATCTGAATTTCTTCTTTAGAGAAGTGTCTATTCACATCCTCTGCCTATTTCTTAATTGGATTATTTGCTTTTTGTTGAGGAGCGTGAGCTCTTTGTATATTTTGGATGTCAACCCCTTATCAGATGCATCATTTATGAATATATTTTCCCATACTGTAGGATGTCTTTTTGTTCTACTGATGGTGTCCTTTGCTGTACAGAAGCTTTTCAGCTTGATACAGTCCCACTTGTTCATTTTTGCTTTTCTATCCCTTGCCCGGGGGGATATGTTCATGAAGAAGTCACTCATGTTTATGTCCAAGAGATTTTTCCCTATGTTTTTTTCTAAAAGTTTTATGGTTTCATGACTTACATTCAGGTCTTTGATCCACCTTGAGTTTACCTTTGTGTATGGGGCTAGACAGTAGTCCAATTTCATTCTCTTACATGTAACTGTCCAGTTTTTCCAACACCAGCTGCTGAAGAGGCTGTCATCTCCACATTGTATATCCAAGGCTCCTTTATCAAATATTAATTGACTGTAAATGTTTGGGTTAATGTTTGGATTTTATATTTTGTTCCACTGGTCTGTGGGTCTGTTTTTGTGCCAATACCAAATTGTCTTGATTACTGTGGCTTTGTAATAGAGTTTGAAGTCAGGGAGCGTAATTCCCCCTGTTTAGCCATTCATTTTTTGACATTGTTTTTATTATTGTCTAATCCCTCTGAAGTTTGGCTACTTTAATTAGAAGGTATTTTTTGCAAATGTTGTAGAGTATAAACCATCTCTGAAAGGAGAAATGGTGTCATCAAGAAAAATAAAGTCTAAAATGTTCTGAAATACTCAACAGTTGCTTTTTTCAACATCCTGTTTCTTGCCTGCATTATATTTGTCACACAGTTTAATTTACTGTTATTTAATTAAGTTTTGTTTTAATTGATTTTCTGTTTTCCCTTAAGGATAGGGACTATGCCCATTGCTCAATATAATATGTAAAAGATATAAATGTATATCTAACACTTAACACAGTGCTGGACTTACAAAAAGTACTCAGTAAATATTGAATTAATGAATGCTTTCCTATATTGCCTATCATCAGATAATTCTGCTGGATAATGTTAAAGACAAAAATTAATAAAATACCAGTATAAACAGTTTGTACTCAATAATCACCTATCTCCTGGAAAAATAACAAGACAGTTAACAACATAGTTTCAGAAGCCGCACAGCCTGAACCCTGATATTGACTCTGTCACTTACCTTACTCTATAACTATTGGAGAGCAAGAACTTAATCTTTGTGTGTCCCACTTTTGCTATCTGTCAGATAAAGAATGTTGTAAAGATTAAATGATTTAAAACATGGAAGGCCTTAGAAAAGTGACAGTAATATTTCAATAAGTGTTATTGTTACTACTAGTACTAATATCAAAATTATTCTTCCAGAGATAAAACACTATTTTTTTTATTTGGAAGCTTTTACTATGCCCTTTATTGTTCCAGCAATTTACAATAACACTAAGGTTAAGTGTCGCCAAGCCCTATCCCAGTCCATGCAGTGAGCAATTGGCAAACATTACTTGGCTGACTTGTCGTGACAATCCAATGTGACAGGTATTGTTTCAGTTTTGTGAATTAGGAAACCCAAGTTCAAAGACCAGCAACTCACTAAAGGTCAAAGGGAATTAGGGGCAGCATCAGTTTGCTTACTCCAGAGCCTATGTTTTGTTTTTTTTTAAATAAAACATTCTTAAAACAACTTTGAATAAAAATACCTAGTAATAAACCTAACCAAGGAAGTGAAAGACCTATACCCTGAAAACTACAAGACACTCTTTAGAGAAATTAAAGAGGGCACTAATAAATGGAAATTCATCCCATGCTCTTGGCTAGGAAGAATTAATAAGGTCAAAATGGCCATCCTGCCTAAAGCAACCTACAGATTCAATGCAATCCCTATCAAAATACCAACAGCGTTCTTCAACAAACTGGAACAAAAAGTTCTAAAATTCATACGGAACCACAAAAGACCCCAAATAGCCAAAGCAATTCTGAGAAGGAAGAATAAAGCAGGAGGGATCTGGCTTCCCAACTTCAAGCTCTCAAAGCCACAGTAATCAAGACAATTTGGTATTGGCACAAAAACAGACCCACAGACCAGTGGAACAGAATAAAGAGCCCAGATATAAACCCAAGCATATATAGTCAATTAATATATGATAAAGGAGCCATGGATATACAATGGGGAAATGACAGCCTCTTCAACAGCTGGTGTTGGCAAAACTGGACAGCTACATGTAAGAGAATGAAACTGGATTACTGTCTAACTCCATACACAAAAGTAAACTCAAAATGGATCAGAGACCTGAATGTAAGTCATGAAACCATAAAACTCTTAGAAGAAAACATAGGCAAAACTCTCTTGAATATAAACATGAAGAACTTCTTCATGAACATATCTCCATGGGCAAGGGAAGCAAAAGCAAAAATGAACAAGTGGGACTATATCAAACTAAAAAGCTTCTGTACAGCAAAGGATACCATCAATAGAACAAAAAGACATCCTACAGTATGGGAAAATAAATTCATAAGTGAGACATCCAATAAGGGGTTGACATCCAAAATATACAAAGAGCTCACACACCTCAACAAACAAAAAGCAAACAATCCAATTAAAAAATGGGTAAAGGATCTGAACAGACACTCTCCAAAGAAGAAATTAAGATGGCCAACAGACACATGAAAAGATACTCCACATCGCTAATCATCAGAGAAATGCAAATTAAAACCACAATGAGATAGCACCTCACACCAGTTAGGATGGCCACCATCCAGAAGACAAACAACAACAAATGTTGGTGAGGATGTGGAGAAAGGGGAACCCTCCTGTACTGTTGCTGGGAATGTAAATTAGTTCAACCATTGTGAAAAGCAGTATGGAGGTTCCTCAAAAAATTAAAAATAGAAATACCATTTGACCCAGGAATTCCACTCCTAGGAATTTACCCTAAGATTGCAGGAGCCCAGTTAGAAAAAGACATATGTACCCTATGTTTATCGCAGCACTACTTAAAATAGCCAAATATGGAAGCAACCTAAGTGTCCATCAGTAGATGAATGGATAAAGAAGATATACACAATGGAATATTATTCAGCCATAAGAAGAAAACAAATCCCGACGTTTGCAACAACATGGATGGAGTTAGAGGGTATTATGCTCAGTGAAATAAGCCAGGCGGAAAAGACAAGTATCAAATGATTTCACTCATCTGTGGAGTATAAGAACAAAGAAAAAAACTGAAGGAACAAAACAGCAGCAGACTCAGAGAACCCAAGAATGGACTAACAGTTACCAAAAGGAAAGGGACTGGGGAGGATGGGTGGGAAGGGAGGGACAAGGGGAAAAAGGGGCATTACGATTAAGAGATATAATGTAGAGGGGAACATGGGGAGGGCTGTGTAACTCAGATAAGACAAGTAGTGATTCTATAGCATCTCACTACGCTGATGGACAGTGACTGTAATGGGGTATGTGGGGGGTACTTGATGAAGTGGGGAGTTTAGTAACCATAATGTTACACATGTCATTGTAGATTAACGATACCAAAAAAAAAACAAACAACAGTGGGCAAAAGTTTGTTGAGGAGAAATTCGAACTGATACTTGTACACCAATATTCATACTGTCATTTTTCATAGAATCCAATAAGTGGAAACAACTCAAGTGTCCAACATCAGATGAATAGATAAATGTGGTATACACACAGTAGACTATTGTTCAATCATAAAAAGGAGTGAAATTCTGATACATGTTCCAACATGGTTGAACCATGAAAACATTATACAAAGTGAGATAAACTAGACAAAAAAGGACAAATATTGTATGACTCCACTTTTATGAAGTACCTAGGATAGGTTAATTCACAGAGATGGAAAGTAGAATAAAGGTTACTAGGGACTAGGCTAGTAAGAAGGGAAAATGGGTAGTTATTTAATAGGTACAGAGCCTCTTTGAGAGATGGTATGAAAGTTCTAGAAGTGGACAGTGGCCATGGTTGCACAACCATTGTGAATGTACTTATTGACACTGAATTGTACACTTAAAAATGGCTAAAGTGACAAATTTTGCTATGTATATTTCATTAAAATTTTTTAATTTAAAATTTGTTGAGGAATGGGATATTTCTATAGTTTCAAAGTACACTCAACCCCATCCCCTCCCACAAAGTACTTAATTACATTTACAAAGAGAGAAAGTATAATGTTAGGGTAGAAAAATCTGTCAGACATTACCATAGCCAAGTGATCAGAGTTAACACAGTATTAACTGTGATATTCCTGCCAAAAATACGTGACCTGAATCGAATCGTGAGGTATAACATGAGGTAAGTTCAAATTGAGGGACATTGTACAGAATAACTGGCCTTTAATCTTCAAAAGTGTCAAGGTCATCACAGTTAAAAAAAAGACTGAAGAACTGTTCCAGATTAAAGGAGATAAAAAAGAAGTCAAAACAAAATGCATTGCATAATCCTGAATTGGATCCTTTTGCTAGAAAAGACATTACTAAGACAAATGTCAAAACTTAAATGAGGTCTGTGGATGAGATCATCAAAATGTAAAATGTTAGTTTCCTGGTGCTGTGGTTATGTAAGAGAATGTCCTTGTTTATAGGAAATATATATGATCTGGGGATGATGGGACATCATATCTGTACTTTCAAATGCTTAAGGAAAAAAATGTACGTTGTACTTCTGAAACTTTTTTATAAATCTGAGCTGATTTCAAAATTTAAAAAGAATACTTACACAAACTGTAAAGTGAAAAAATAAAATAAAAGAACCTGAATGAAGGTGGTGATTGTGGCCAGAAACTAGATCCCAAGACTGGAGTTGTACTGGAAGGCTAGCTGCCAAAGAAATTAGGAACTTATATTCAATAAGTTATAAAAACATTCTCATACTCAAATGTTTCATGTAGATAAATTGAGGATAATCTGAGTAGACTGTATATCAATTATAATATGTAAAAATGGGAAAATCAGCTTCCAGACTGGGACCTTGCAATTTTGGATGTAGAATATGGAAACAAAGAAAATGACCAAATTTAATGTAAAAATAGTTGCAGGACTGGGCGTTTTTATTTAGAAAGATTTATGTCTATCAATGTCTTCCTGTTATAGGTGATGCTGAACAGGAACTTGGTCCCCCTCCATCTGTAGATGAGGCAGCAAACACACTCATGACTCGTCTGGGTTTCCTCCTTGGAGAGAAGGTCACGGAAGTTCAGCCAGGTGACCAATACAGCATGGAAATACAGGATGAAAATCAGGTAAACTGCTTACTATCAACTTTGTGGAACATGGGAAGAATCAGCCTATTTATACCTAGAAAGGAAAAATGTTGCAAGGGATGTATGTGTGTAAGTTTAGACAAGAATAATCCTAATTGTTGAATGCTTTTTGGGGCCCAGTTACGTAACTTAATTTTCCATAATTGCTATATATCTTCAGTTTATAAAACATCTTATAATTTCACTCTTAGGTTTAAAAAGCCACTTTAAGGTTTTGACTCATTTATTGAATGAATGAGGAAATAGATAAGTAAATAAGCCAACAAACAAAATTGACATATATATGAGCACAGTACCTGGAAATTGAAGAACCATTGGTTTTAGGTGCATGTATTTGCTGAGCCGTAGAGCAGGTCTAAACTTCAAAAGATTGTAATTACTGTGACCATAGTAGAACAAATTGATTACAAAATGATAAGTTAGGAAATGATAGATGAAAGATAACTTAGAAAATCCCCCAAATATTTAGGTATTAAAGTACTTCTAAATAGCCTTTGAATCAAAGAAGAAATCACAAGAAATTAGAAAATATTTTAAATTAAAATAATAAAATATAATAAAACTCACAGTATAAAAAGATGTGCTCAAAAAAGAAATTTTAGTTTTAAATATATATATTAGAAAAGTAGAAACTCTGAAAAATTAGCTATTTAAATACTCATTTCAGTTAAAAATACCAGCAATTTGAAAAAATTATTATTTCATAGATTTTTTTTCCTTTTGGGTGTTTCCAATTTTTTTCACTTTAAATGTAGCAAAAGAGGTACTAGACTCAGATTCATTTGTGTGGTCTTAATCTTTTAAACAAATGTCCTGTAGTGAATTATTTCATTCAGAAGATGACAGTGAATTTCAACTTGCATTTTCTTAATAAATATTAGTGAAGATTCTATGTCATGTGTTAGTCTTGTTATAAAACAATAAAGCATACAGGGATTATTTGAATATATTTATTGATCATGTGGATAATATTCAGATGTTCCAGAGCTCTCTCCTCAGACTTCTTTATTCTTTAAATCTTCACATCTTAAATTAGGTTCTTGGTTTTGCTGGGCACACTGTATCACCTGGGCAGTTTTTATAAAATTCATATGCCCAGAGATTCTAATCATGTTGAAACGGCTCCATTCTTATTTCTTTAAATACTATTTTAACTCCTGAATTATTTCTAGCCCTGCCTTTCCCCATAACTCCAGATCTGTATGTCCAGCTGCCTACACTGCCATTTCTATCTTTATGTCCAAGATACATTTTAAACATAACATGTGAAAACTGAACCCTGGCATTTTTTCCCAGAATCTGCTCTGTCTGCAGCATTTACTAAGTAGCTGGTTATCACCTACATGCTTAGGGCAAGAGCATTGGAGCCATTATTGACTTTTCCCTGTCATACTCCACATTCACTCTTTCAGCAAATCATGTAGGCTTTGTCTTCAAAATGTTTGCTAAATCTGATTCATTCTCATTACTTCTACTGCTACACTTAAGTCCAAGTCACTCTCATCTCCCTGCCTGGGCTACTGCGATAGCTACTAGAATGTAAGGTTAGAAGGCCTGGAACTTTTGCTTATTCTATTTATTGCCATATCCTCTGTACCTAAAACAGTGTCTACTATTAGTAGGTGCTCAGTAAATATTTACTGTATGAATAAATGCACTCCTAATAGGTCTCTGCTTCCATTCTTGCCCCTCTGTATTCTACTCACACAATAACCAGAATGGTCCTTGTAAAATGTGAATCTGATCCTTTCACTTCTCCACTTACAATTTTCCACTGTATTCCCATCACATTTAGAACTAAATCTAAAATCTTTACCATGGCCAGAAAAGCTCTACATAATCTGACCCCTTGCCTCCTTTCCTGCATCTACCCCTCTGCCTTTTACCTGCAGCTTTCAGCAACACTGGCCTTCCTGTCATTGCTCAAACACATAAAACATTCATTTATACTGGAATGCTCTTCTCACATAACTCACTTCCTCACTTCATTCAGTGCTCTTCTGGAATGTTACCTCCTCAGAGAGGGCTTCCTTAATCACTTTATGGAATAGTACCTGCCCATCACTATATCCCCTTATCCTGCTACTTTTTCAGTAATTTTTTATATTACATGATTAGTTGTGGTGGTTCTTTGTGTCTCATAGAAGAATGTAAGCTCAGGATGGCAGAGATTAATTTTTTTTTGTATCAATTTACATTGTAACCATGTCAGTGTGCTGTATGTTCTGTGAATAAAAAATGGAAATGATAATATGTTAAGAGCTTTCTTAATATTGGTATAAAACATCTGTTTTACTTTTTATTTCTTGATATGTCAAGTTAAAATGTGACTGTTCTAATAATGATCAGATAACATGATATTATAGTGTATTTGCCAAGGACTCTGTTACTTCTAAAAAGCTACATTTCTTTGTCTGCTAAAATTTATATTTGGTTGCTTTTGAGATGCTGCATGTCCCAGTGATTTGTGAATAAAGTCACAAGTTTATGGAGTATGCCTTAACTTGTGTATTTACAGAGTGAAATAGTCCTAAAGTAAGTAAATGAGTAGTATCATTGATTTGATGTAATTAAAGTGATACAGTATAATAGAAAAGTCACTGAACAAGAAAATTTGTATTCTGATTCCAACTCTGCCACCTACCATTTTATAAATTTGGACATGTCACTTAACCTCTCTGAGCATTAGGTTTTCATAGGCAATAATAATTGACATTTATTAAATGCTATGTGCTAATCATTGTACTAATTGCTTTATTTGCACTATTTTAAGTTTCCTTACAACCCAAAGTTGTAGCGTCCATTTATATTCCAATTTTCAGATTAAAACAATGGAAACATACTGCCAGACAGTGATGGAATAGTATTCAAATCCAGGCAGTCTGCCTTTACAACCTATGTTCTTAACAGCTGCACTATACTGTCCAGTGTAATGTGAAACAATAACACCTGACAGGACTGTTGTGAGGATCAAGTTAAGTCATGAATATGAAAATGCTTTGTAAGCTGCAAATTGTCATATAAATAATAGGTATAAAATAATATGCAATATACTATTGTCTGTGTATATATATGTGTGTGTATATATTTATATATGTGTGTGTGTGTGTATATATATGTATATGTAGAAACTGTATGATTTGGGGGAAATGACTTCATAGTTTTCATATGTAGGATAGCTTCATTTTCACATTTCCTAAGTGGGGGAAATAATATTCCTTATACCTCATACTTGGTTGATAAGGAGTAAATAAAATAATATATTTAAAATTTTTTTAACTGTAAAGCATTAAACAAATGTAAAATATCAATAGTGAAGCTAACTAATAGCATTACTGGAATATAATATACCATTAACCTATCTTGGAACCACAGAAGAAAATGGCTAAACTGATCATTAGAATTTCTAGTTTTAGGAAGATTATTAAGAACCAGGAGGTCATACTCATTTAGTGGCTTTCTTCTGAGATAAACAGAATACTAAGATAGATTGCTTTGTTTAGGAATACCCTATGGTAATGGTGTCCTCAGAATACTACTAGTAGTGGCAAAATCCAGCATAAGCAAGTCAGCATATATCATTTTTCTGCAGAAGACAAGGTGTTGAAACTGGTGTCCAACTGACCGCTCTATTTTCTTTCCTCAGTAGTTTCTCGGGTATTCAGAGGTACCTTTAGAATTCCAGAATTAGGTTCTTACCTTGTGTATTTATACGACTTTTAAGAGACCCAGACTAGGAGTTTTGGATCATTCTGGAGGACACTAAGGACAATGGGAAAACCACTTAAAGGTTTGAGAATTGGAGTGGCTTAATTAGAGTGTCCGTTTTAGCCCACAGCATACAGAGTAGAGAATGTTGTCTTTCTGTGCCTGGAAGATACTTCCTTATCTCATTAACTAGCCTCCTTATATAAATATAAGGCCTGCCTTTTCATTCATAAGCCATGAATAATCTTGTACTTTACAGCTTGATCTTTAATTTTTGTTTTTAAAGCATATATTCTGTGATACGTATTTTGGGGAAAATAACTTATAGTAAAAAAATACTGTCATTTGTGCTTAACCTCCACATTTGCTGTGTCATGCATATATAATACAGTTTCCTTTCTCAAAGAACAGACTGAGACTCTTGTCTAAAAATGGAAATGAGTTGCTATCGAAGCAATAATTCATACCAAAATGAAACTTTTTCCAATAAAGAATAACTAGATATATCTAAGGGAAAAGATCCTAGTATAGTTCACTTCAT
This sequence comes from Phataginus tricuspis, assembly GCA_029783875.1. Lineage (NCBI taxonomy): Eukaryota > Metazoa > Chordata > Mammalia > Pholidota > Manidae > Phataginus > Phataginus tricuspis. Next base: position 28,607,842 of record JAQQAC010006923.1, read on the forward strand.
CTACCCACATATTTCTTAAAATGAGAATGAGGAGGTTAAAAATTGCCATGCCATATTTTAAATAGGGAGGACTCTAACTCAGTAAGTCTTGTCAATTTTGTATGGGAGCTTGTTTGTTTTTAAAATTCACAGGCAATTCTGCATGCCCAATTAAAAATCATGGCTCTGGGAGAACGATCTCATTTTATTAAAATAGAGTTTACAAAAAAATTGAAACTCCTCCTTCCTCTGGAGGAAGATTACCTAGTAGAAGAGATGGCATAGGTTTGAGGGCTTATTGTGTTATTAAGAAAAATCAGAGGGGACTTCCGGGAAGATGGCAGCGTGAGCAGGGCGGCAGAAATCTCCGCCCAAAACCATATATATCTATGAAAATATAGCAAATACAACTGTTCCTAAAACAGAGACCAGAATACACAAGCGCACAGCATGCAGCAACACCTGAAAGGACTCAGCACCCCACAAGGCGGGTAAGATACAGAGCCGCAACCCGGCGGGACCCTAGCACTCACCAACCGCAGCGCACCGGCGGGAGGAAAGGATTCAGAGCCTGACGGAGTGGAATTACACCCCGCGAAATAACCAGTCCCGGTGATCTTCACGGGGAGTGCTGACACACATTGTGCGTTGTAGCGGAGATTGGAGAGACAGAGGGTGCAGGATCTAAGTGGGGAAGGCACCAGGGTGCTTGCAGCCGGCGCCCGGGAAGAAAAAAAAAAGAAAACCGTGCGCTTTTTTCAGTGGTGTTAAAGAGACAGGAGCCCAGCGGAGGAGCTAGATCGCCCCAGCACACTCAGCCCAACAGGCTGGGGGTCCTGGGGAGTTTCAGACCCCTTAGCTGGCAACTGGGAAAGGGTGTCCGCACTTAGACTTCCCACAGAGATCAACAGCCTCCCATTCGTTTCCACACCAGCCAGAGCTATAAAGGGCCCGGCGGAGCGGCACAGCCACGGCTACGGAATAGTGGAGCAACAACGCCACCTGGAGCATCCCCACAGAATCTACTCCCGGAGGGCAATTTTTTTTGTTGTTGTTTGTTTGTTTTGTTTTGTTTTGCTTTGCTTTTTTTTTCTTCTTCTCTTTCTTTTTTCTTTTCTTTTTTTCTTTATTTTCTTTCTTTCTTTCTTTTTTTTCTTTTTAAAGTCTTAAAGAGCGCAGCTGACATACGTGGCAACTATCAGCGACCACTTCTATAGCCATGAAAAGACAGAGGAATATGGTACAGACTAAGATCAACCAGACAACCCCAGAGAGGGAGCCTGAAGGGATGGAAATGTACAGTCTTCCTGAAAAAGAATTCAGAATAAAAGTCATAACCATGCTGATGGACCTACAGAGAAATCTGCAAGAGCTGAGGGAGGAAGTGAGGGAAGTGAGGAAAGACAATGCAGAAACCAGACAAGCAATCGATGGGCTTAACAGCAGGCTAGATGAGATGCAAGAGACTGCTAATGGAATAGAAATCAGAGAACAGGAATACAGAGAAGCTGAGGCAGAGAGAGATAAAAGGATCTCTAGGAATGAAAGAATATTAAGAGAACTGTGTGACCAATCCAAATCGGACAATATTCGCATTATACAAGTACCAGAGGAAGAAGAGAGAGAGAAAGAGATAGAAAGTGTCTTTGAAGAAATAATTGCTGAAAACTTTACTACGCTGGGGAAGGAAATAGTCTCGCAGACCATAGAAGCCCACAGATCTCCCAACACAAGGGACCCAAGGAAGGCAACACCAAGACACATAATAATTAAAACGGCAAAGATCAAAGATAAAGATAGAGTATTAAAGGCAGCTAGAGAGAGAAGATCACCTACAAAGGAAAACCCATCAGACTATCATCAGACTTCTCAACAGAAACCTTACTGTCCAGAAGTGAACGGCATGATATATTTAACGTAATGAAACAGAAGGGCCTCGAACCAAGAATATTGTATCCAGCACACTTATCATTTAAATATGACGGAGGGATTAAACAATTTCAAGACAAACGAAAGTTGAGAGAGTTTGCCTCTCATAAACCACCACTACAGGATACCTTAAACGGACTGCTCTAGAGGGAAGCACCCCAAAGGCTAAAAATACGTCACCAGAAAAAATAAAATCATAGCAAACGAAGCAGAACATCCAAATACTAACTAAAGGCAAACAATAAAACATCTAGTATATAAAGAATGGAGGAGGAAGAATAAGAAGAGAGAGAAATAAAGAAACATCAGATGGTATTTACAATAACTTAACAAGAAAGTTAAGTTAGATTGTTAGATAGTAAAGAAGCAACCCTTGAACCTTTGGTAACCACGAATCTAAAGCCAGCAATGTCAATAAGTACATATCTATCGATAATCACCCTACACATAAATGGACTGAATGCACCAATCAAAAGACACAGTGTAACAGAATGGATAAAAAAGCAAGACTCATCTATATGCTACTTACAAGAGACTCACCTCAAACCCAAAGATATACACAGAATAAAAGTGAAGGGATGGAAAAAGATATTTCATGCAAACAACAAAGAGAAAAAAGCAGGTGTTGCAGTACTTGTATCACACAAAATAGACTTCACAAGGAAGAAAGTAGCAAGAGATAAAGAAGTCCATTAAATAATGATAAAGGGGTCAGTCCAACAAGAAGATTAACCATTATAAATATATATGCACCCAACACAGGAGCGCCAGCATATGTGAAACAAATACTAAGAGAATTAAAGGAGGAAATAGAGAGCAATGCATTCGTTTTAGGAGACTTCAGCACACCACTCACTCCAAAGGATAGATCAACCAGACAGAGAATAAGTAAAGACACAGAGTCACTGAACAACACACTAGAACAGATGGACCTAACAGACATCTACAGAACTCTACACCCAAAAGCAGCAGGATACACATTCTTCTCAACTCCACATGGAACATTTTCCAGAATAGACCACATACTAGGCCACAAAAAGAACTTCAGTAAATTCAAAAATATTGAAATCCTACCAACCAACTTCTCAGATCACAAAGGTATAAAACTAGAAATAAATTTTAGAAAGAAATCAAAAACGCTCACAAATGCATGGAGACTTAACAACATTCTCCTAATGAATCAGTGGGTTAACGAACAAATCAAAACAGAAATCAAAGAATATATGGAGACTAATGACAACAACAACACAAAGCCACAACTTCTGTGGGACGCAGCAAAGGCAGTTCTAAGAGGAAAGTATATTGCAATCCAGGCCTATTTAAAGAAGGAAGAACATTCCCAAATGAACAGTCTAAAAACACAATTATTGAAATTGGAAAAAGAAGAACAAAGGAGGCCCAAAGTCACCAGAAGGAGAGACATAATAAAGATCAGAGAAGAAATAAATAAAATTGAGAAGAATAAAACAATAGAAAAAATCAATGAAATCAAGAGCTGGTTCTTTGAAAAAATAAACAAAATAGATAAACACCTAGCCAGACTCATTAAGAGAAAAAGGGAATCTACACACATAAACAGAATCAGAAATGAGAAAGGAAAAATAACGACGGACCCCACAGAAATACAAAGAATTATAAGAGACTATTATGAGCATCTATATGCTAACAAGCTGCCAAACACAGAAGAAATGGACAACTTCTTAGAAAAATACAACCTTCCAAGACTGACAAAGCAAGAAACAGAAAAACTAAACAGACCAATCACCACCAACGAAGTTGAACTGGTAATCAAAAAAAACTACCCAATATAGATGGCAACTACCTCAACATCATAAAGGCTATATATGACAAACCCACAGCTAACATCATA